>JAUYWG010000053.1:6679614-6691632 GCA_034779775.1 Enteromius afrohamiltoni
AAAAAAAAAAAAAAATATAGATATATATATATATTTTTTTTTTTTTTTTTTTTTTTTTTTTCCTTCAAATGTTTATCCTAACTTATTCTCATGTCATATATAACGCTCTGCAAAACAATAGCCTACGCTTCAAAACACCTTTTTCTTACATGTGAAGATTAGACATGCTCAGGTACATTGAAGTGGAATCTTACATTGCAGTGTAAGCTTCACATTAAACATTACTGCATCATGCTCGTCAAAAATCCCAGGTATTTTGAGCAGTAAAATTATGAAAAAAAATGTGCTACATAAAATTACTGTAAGAAATTGCTAAATAAATCTATCAGTACTTTTTTTTACTTAAGTACATAAAAAACAAGTACTTTTGTACTTTTACTCGAGTAAAATTGAAAAAGGAGTACTTTTACTTGAGTAATATTTTATAGTATGGATCTGTACTTTTACTCAAGTACTTGATTTGTGTACTTTGACCACCTCTGAAAACAACTCATGTTGTGTTTTACAGTATAAAGTAAATAATATGAGCCAGAAAGACTGATTTAACAGCACATTAATTCAGCTTCCCTTGCTCCCTGATAACTTTCCCGGCCTTACCTGCCCAATACCAACAACAGCCCTAATACATACACACTCTCACAAAGGCAGAGAGAACACCAAATAAATAACTATGAAAAATAAACTGCCTATCTCTCCTGGCTCAGCTGTGTGCTGCCTGGGGGCAGATGATAAATGGAAGCACAAGGCTAGAACATCATTTGGATCCAGAAGTCTCAGTGATAAACCGGTCGGGCTGGACCCCCAACACGATACCTGGAACACCTACCTTGCGTGACACCAGTACAACATCTGGGAGGCAGGATGCTTGTCTGCATGTCAGAAGGCGACAGAGAAGGAAACTGATCTATACAAAGACGTAAACTTTACAGACATAATTTTCAGATTTACAGGGATCTACTTTTTGTCTTGAATTTGGGATTTCCTTTAAGTGCTGTGTTCTTACCGCATGTTTATTCTTTTTCGCCTTCTCAAATCTGCATATTTAAAGGGTTTATTATTGTATGAATAATGCATGCATAATTTACTGAGCTAAGTAGGGAGTCATCTGCTGCAAGGAGGATGAGCTGGCCAAATCTTGAGCTTAGATATCATGAATCTCAGTAGAGTATCTGGCAAGACAAAAAATGATACCTAAACAATCCTTTCCTGCGCAATCATAAATAAACCCACTCTGCATTTGCATACTCCCACCCTTACAGGTTTTTATTGCCAGTGAAGTGTTTTTTTTATTGATTGATTCAATAAACCTTAAAAGCCACAACAAAACAACAAGATGGTATTAATAGTTGGAAAACAGTTTTATTTATGGTAAAGAAAATGCTAACAGATTTTGACTAAATAGATTGCATGAAATATAGTGCTTTGTATATATAATAGCTGAACATATAAATACAAGCTAGATTTGCATTTCCAGAAAGAAATACCCTGCTGGAGAGAAAAAAGACTGTTTAAAGCAACCTATTGTCTTCAATTATAAAATTTGGTTTGTTATATGGTTTTTCTGCCAATATGGTTTTAGTTTTATTATTAGCTTTAATAACCCTGGTCTGACCAGCTGAAAAAATCCCAATAAAATCTCACAGGTGAGTCCAACCGGGCTGAGAGACCATTAAACCAACTTAGGCTAGTTTATTATTTTTCAGCAGGGAATGATAACTAGATTGGCATTTCCCAAGAAAACATTGCATGCTTCAGGCTAGTTCACCAGAAATACCAACAAAACACAAATTTCCGAGATTTGTATGGGGTGGGGGTGGGCAAAAATCAGTGTGAGAATGGCATTTGTGTTTCCTAAATTTTCCCCAGCTACACCCTAAAGTAGAACAGCTTATTCTATTTGCATAAAATGGTAGATGTAAACTTTGTGAAACACAAGACACCGCTTTTGCATATCACCAAAACCAATTGAAAAATTTGAAAAATGGGATGCATAAAGTCAATTTCCAAAATCTCTTTGCTGAAGATCCCCAAATCTCCAAGACTGCCATTTGGTGACACATTTTTTAATATGTCAGCCACATATTCCATCCCGTTACCAAATGTTGATCTAGTATCTCTGTAGAAATATGCATGTGTGCCCAATGGATATACAATTAGTGTCAAGCAGTTTGATTTATTCTGTTTATCTAGGTCAAGATGTTATTCTGAGTGTATAGTTGTTGTTTATCACTCTTGTTTCTGTGCAGATCATCTCAAATTTTGCCCTTTAACGGATTCATGCGTCACATGGCCTGTCAATAGTCTCTCGCCAAGGCTTGCAATCCATCACCAAAAGAAGTTAAATAATGCACATTTGAATGAGATCAGGTGATGCTGCATGAACATTTTAATTCTCAAGGCCAAAAAGTAAACATGTAAAGTTTTCGAGAGGTTAAGTGTACATTAAATGCCAAATGAATTTATTTAACTTTCATGATCTGTTTGGAGTCTGAGATGCTTGACTTTGCCTAATCTTTGGAGAAACGACTTTACATTTAATAATAAAGCTTTAACATTTCTGAAGTGCTGAAGACCAGCTTTGTGGGTTAAAGCTTCAATAAAGTCTGTCTGTTGGGTTTTGATTGGGTTAGAGGAACTTATGAAATGAAGTGGAAGGGAAAATAAGCTACAATTATTATTTTAATACATTTAATAACCCTGGGGTCTCTAGGACTCCAGACATTAATGTAGTTAAGCTCAACAGAACATGAGGGTTAAATTATTTTTTACAAATTGCTGCTTTCGAGGGCATCAATAAATCCTGCTTTTCAGATAATGCGTATCCTGATGTACAGTAAAACATATTTATATCCAGACATGAAATGAATGTAATATATGACTGAAATCCTCAGCGATGGATTAGATCAAGAAAATGAAGTCACAGTAATGACTTTACTCAGAGTGATGGATGTTGTACCCTTCGATAAGTGACCTTTTCAGAAGAGAATTAGGTTACTCCTCTGCAGTAATGGGAAAAAAAGGAAATGTGACTTTGCCAAAAGATGGACTGACACTATCAAAAAAGGCCTGAAAGCTGTGTCTATCTCTCTTTTCTCTTTTGTCAGATCCCCAGTGTGAGCAATCGCGGAGGAAGAGAGGGAACCAAACAGAATGAAAATGTGTGATTCTTGGCGCTGTCAGTCTTGCGAGATTATCAGGTCTGCAGTTGAGGTCTGCGTTTGCTTGCTGCGGAGTACTTTGTCATGGATTTTCTGTCTTTATCTAAGGGGTGACTGATAAACTGAGTCCTTTTCTCACACCCCATGATGCATTGCCCCATCACCAATCAGAGCTCTCGGAGAGCACTGAAAATACTGACAGATAAAGTCACAATAAAAGACGATAGTACTCAATCTGACATGCTACGTTTTTACCGTTACACTGGATAAAGGTACGTGAATGTGTGCAACGAGTGTGATCCCATAAAAAGGTAAGGGGTTGCTTTTGGAGAAAGAGAGATAACAGGCACAGCTTAATTTGTTATATATATATGTATATAATTTAGTCGTTTTCTAACATAATTAATCCAATGAAGTCTTTATAAACGGATTGATTAAAAAAAAATAATTGTGAAAAAAACAAAAAACTTTATGCATCACTTTTCCATAGAACATCAGTTCATTGTGATATTTATATTCAGTGAAGACCGATATTATTCAAGAGTTTTGTTAGAGGCGAGGATTAGTAGAGATATAAATGATGCATGATACAGTCTGTTTCTCACACAAGTTTTTTCAATGACCTAAAAAGACTCTTAATCTAGTGCATAATTCAATAGAGTTGTATGGAACATTTTATGTCACACTTATATTTAGTTTTTTTTTTCCCCTTTTGGAGCTTAAAATACATAATCCATGAATTGACAATGTTTTGACCTGCATGAATATTCTTTAGATCTTGCCTTTTGAGAGAAAAAAACGTTACATGAGAGTGAAGGTAAGAAAAAAAAACCCCACCAAAATAAATACTGTAATGTTAATTAATATATAAGGTCAAAAATGCTTTTATTCAGCATGGACACAATAAACAGTAAAAACTTTAACATTGTCATTTTCACATAAATGCTTTTCTTTTGAACTTTCTATTCATCAAAGAATCCTGAAATACTACGTTAAAATTTTTAGATGTATTAATCCATTAAATAGGGGAGAGTCATTTTTAGTAACTATTCTCCAGATTTCATGATGACTAATACCCACCTTCAACTGTTAAGTAAATATGTGAATTTAATTGCACTCATATGTGCTAATTGCTGATCAAGGCACAGTTAATGAAGAGCTTAATGTTCCTTCAATATGCTAATTATAGCACTCGTGTATCAAAGGGCTGTCAGGCTGACAAGTGACCTTCATTCACACAGATCGGGAGATTGGACCTTTCCAGAAGAAAAGCTTTGCATTCATTGTGAGCAAACAAAAGCTGACTTCGAAAACCACTGGCTGGAAAAGCTAATATAAAGCTTGATATTTTAGCCATGTGCAGTATTTTTAATGTATAAAGATCAAGACTCGCTCCAGCACGCTTTGCCTCGTGGGTGTCTGGAGTTCATGGTGGTAAACAAGACTCAAATATTGCTTCCATAAAATTCTGTCTAACTTTATTTTTGACAATATTTCAGCTTGCCGGACCTATTGGGCTTTCTTTTCTTGTACACTCATTTTGAACATGAACTGCTGTATGCAATACTTTATTAAACCCTGAGCCTTTACAGTAAAACGATTTAGGATGAGGATTGGGTTCAGCCGTGTAAAACCTGAACCCCAGCCAGTATCGCTGAGGCATAAATGACCTGCGTGATACGATATCAAACACAGTCAGGAGCAATAACAGCTGCTATGTGAATGTCAGTAGTTTAATTCAGAAGCCCCCCACGGTAAAGCAATGGCAGGTTGTCCAAGCAAGGAAGTCAGGATCCCAGCCAAAACCTCTAATTGCTCAGCTCTCCTGGCTTTGCGGGCTATTGTTGTTGATGTACTAAAAATGTATTGACCCCCTTGACTGTGGCCTTTACTCTGAGACAGGAAGTACATGTGATAAATGTAACCAGTGAAAGAAGGGATCAAATAGTAAAAAAACTGTTCTTTCAGGTGTTCTTTTAAGATCAGTGTGTCTCAGCCAGTAATGAAAGCGTGGTAATTGCACGATTACTTCCTTGGCATTTTAAATCTATGCTTAATTGTTCTCTTAGTTGTACATGTGTTGTGTCATTAGCATTTGCAGGCTGTGCCCTTGTGCATTCATTCTTACTTCACTTCACGTTTGCAGAAATTGTGCTTGTCTCCATGTGTCTATTTAATTTAATAACACAACTTTCCAGTTAAAATAAGTTGTCAAGGGTCAAATCTCAAAGAGTTTATACATTTTTAGCCTTTCTGTTATTACATTTTGACCACAAAAAATCATGAAAAAAAAAGCATATTGTAACTACAGGTTTTCATTGAGTAAAATGTTAAATCTAATGAGTCAACATAAATTATAATACATTGATTGTTATTATATATATAAATAATTTAATCAGCAAGGACACATTAAAATGAAAAAAATGACTGTAAAAACTTCTAAATTGTTACAAAAAACATAATCATTCATCAAAATCTTGAAAAATGTATTGCTGTTTCCACAAAGACGAACAATCATTGTTTACACCTATTTAAGTACCTCTGTGCACGTTTTGTGCAACGCCGTTTTTACATGCTTTACTGCATGTTTCGCTGCAATTTCAAAGAGATATGTACACTGCGTTGCACTAAAATACAGGTTCAGTATGTGAACCCTGGTACATTTTTATTACATTGATGTATGTATTGCAGTGTGTTGAAGACATGATCTGTGCTGTCTGAAGAATATGTAGGCAATTGTAGTTATTGGTTATTGAATTGGAGGTACATTTAAAAACAAAATGTTTCTTTTCTTTCTTAGTTTAGAACTACTACAATATTACATTTCATTTTTTTAAAGAAGCATTTGGTTTTGGTTATTAAGGAGGTTTTGTTTTATTTGCTGCTAAGAAGAAACCCCAGAAGATATGTGAAGTATAGCTCCATCATTTGTTCCAAATAAAAGAAAAGGGAAAAAAAAACAAGAACATACTTTTATGTTAAAAATGTGAAAAAAAAATTTTTTTTCTTTTTTTCTTTTTTTATTTTTTGCTGTATCAAAAACATAACGAACCGTGACACCACTGTATTGTATTGAACTGATTTTTGTGAACCGTTAAACCCCTAATCCCAGCATATTCTGTTTTGAAGTCATAGTATGATATTTTTCAAGTAACTGTGCGAAAATTCAAAATTCTGTAAATTTGTGTGAAAAGGAATAAAAGGTGTCTGTTACTTTTCATGTCTGTTTAGTTCTGTTCTCAGTTTTGTTTTCATGTCTTCCTGTTTTGGTTTCAGTTTAGTTCAGTTCCTGTTTGCCAATATTTGGTCTGCCCTGTGTCAAAGTGTGATTATTAGTTAATTCATTTCCACCTGTGTTTCCCCAGCTGTGTCTTGTCTAGTTCATTAGTTCTTGTCTACAAATACCATGTCCTTTTGAGTTCAAGTTTGTCTGTCAATATTAATGTTATATGTAAATGTCATGGTTGAATTCTCCTCGTTTGATTTATTATTAAAAGACTTTAAGTTATCTCAAGTTTACGAACTCCTGCGCTCTCCTTCACCTGCACCATTCGTAACAGTGTTAGAGTTTTATTGCCTCTAGTGTTCATTTCTTTTGGAAACTGCAGTGATATGTACTTGTTGGTACATATTTCGTATTAGGCTAAACGTGCACCCAGTCACATTTATGCCATGAGACCAGGTAGGTTTACACAGATAATATTGATAATAATAACATTGATAATATTTACACTGATACCAAACCATCATCATGATTTCTGCAAGTCAAAAGAAAGTCATTATAAAGTCCAAACCACACATACATTGTTACAAGTAACATACAAATGGCAAGTGTAAGTTACTTGGGCACTGGCGGTGTGGTCTGCCCTGTCTTACGTTATTGATCCCCTCTAAATAAAATGAAGGAGGAAGTTTTGGAGGTCTTCCAGACATCCATTCACAAGCCATTCTCAGTGGGAGCCAAGCAACATGCATCATCTCCTCTGCTGCACACTTTCAGTCCGTCAGCACTAGCTGGCCAGTACAATTGGCCTGATTGACAAACACTGCATGGCGCTTTAATCTTGAAGGCCGACAGGGTCAGGGCCAGTGGCATCTCTGTCTCTGTGATCCAGTCCACTCAAATGCTTTAACCTGCCTGATGGACAGCAAGGGGCAAAGAGAGAATGCTCACTCTGTCTTCAGCTCTAGGTATACCTGGAGTTTATTAGTCTATGTCTGCAGGATGCTCAGAGATTGCTTTGTGCCATGCAATAACCTGAGCTATTTTATTGATAGAATCATTCAAAATGTTGATACAAGGAGACTGTAGATGGACTCACGGAGTCTCATCGGTGCTTCCAGTATTGTTTTAATAGGGAACTTAGAGGGAAATTTTTATAATGGTACCGAATGAGAGATAGAATTTTGAAGATGTATTTTGCATAGCTTATTGTTATTGTTTAATGGTCATTGGAATGCCAAGGACCATTAAATATTATATTTTATAAAGTGTTATATAAAGTCTAATGTATACAATAGTTAAAAATGCAAAGTTCTGTACTCAGAAGTTCTGTCTGAGTAAGGTTCTTACTCAGTCTAACATAATTACATTATTATTCACACATCAGAAACCAATGAGCTTTCTGCTCATTCAAAAACTGTGGCATGATTCAGAAACCCTTGGCCTCCCCCAGCTCCACCTGTATAGATCTGATATGGGGTCGTTTCATGTATGGTTTATATGCGGATTATGTCATATATGTTATATGTGCAGCAGCATGTCTGTGGATGTTTTTGGCAGTATTTTTTTTTAAATATGTTTCACAATGTAATTATTCCAGTGATGACATTGTACCACATGATATTGGCTCTGCTTCCTTAATTTGTTGCTAAAGAAACATTTTTATATATATTTTTTTTTTTAAATAGGTGCTTAATACTCTTATTGATTAAAGAAAGTTAAATAAAACAGCATTTTTAGAAAACATATTATTATTGATATACATTATTAATTTTTTATCCAGTCTTTTCATGCAGAAAATGTAAAAATCTAGCTGTCTATGGCTTATTCAAATTGTCTTGTGTGCTGTAGGTGGGCCAAATCTTTTTTTATGTTGGCTAGGCTATTCTCGAATGTAGTGTCAAAACAGAATCGGCAGATTTAAGTTTTCACTCTGTGGGATGAAATGTTGGATCTCTCCGGGGATTTAACCTTGCAATGTTCTTGTTCTTACAGGAATCCTCCAACACCCCACGGCTTCCTAAAATTAGCCAGATCATTAATTTGTACTGAGATTACTTCCTCTGAGCCAGGACGGACTAAAAGACACACTGTTTGGTATATATTTCAAACAACACTTCCACTTAAATCCAATACACCCTATCTCAAATGAATATGCACCACACAAAATTAAGACCATCTTCTCGCAGACCTGAAAGCACCACAGGCATTTCACTTGTCTTTGCAAGAATAAGAAAAGGAGAAAGGGGGTTATCACACTCAAACCTGCACTGAGACACCTTCATTGATTCCTGTTTAAACACCTCTCTAAAGAATCATTACAATTCTGCCCAACTGAGTCTTTTTCAGAGAACTCAATCCAAAGCGAATTATGCACCGTCGCCGAGTACCTGAACCACATTCAAATCAACTGCAATTCTGTAAATGCTCCTGGAATTCCAAGAAGCCTCCATCAAATCTGCCCTCCAGATATGAAATTAGTAACAGAGGCCTAGAGCTTGTGATTGATCGCTCTTATCTACTGTGTTAGAGTGAGTATAAATTGATCTTGTCGTTTTGTGGTAAATATCATGAAGAAAGAGATTCTTAGTGGCTGTGTACGGTCATTGATCTGACCCCTCAAATCAGTTCATCTATCTCATGTTTAAATTATGCCACAGCCAAGAGGAAATGGACAATCTTTGCTGAGTAGACCTCTGTCTGATTTTCTCAATCTAATTACCAGCATGCACCTGAAAAAAACCCTCCTGCCACATCAGATTTTAATAACCAAGAGCTGCACAGGCATTAAACTGCCTTGATTAAAATCTCTCCATTTTAAGAATTGTTGGGAGTAAAAAATCAGCCTGTCAAGATTTATAATGAGTTTAGCCTCTTGCTTTTCTTACGATCGACTTATTTACTGACTTTGAAAAAAGGAAACTATGTGACAAAGGTTAGTAATTCGGTTGCATATGCTCCTGGCTTTTGAAATGAGCTGGTATATAGACTTGTCAGGGCAGCTGTAGATCAAATTGAAGTAAGTTATGGTTTGATGCTTTTAGGAATTAAAAGTATGCATTTGGCACCATGCGCATGGCATGGTGTGAATGTGTATGTGTGACGATTCTCAACTTTTCAGAGTAAAATAAATTCAAGCTGTGGAAAGAGTCTCATTTCCGTAAAGGCGACACGGACGTCTCTGAAAGTGTCAATCCTGAGGGCATTGCCCGGCCCCTGGGCTCCGTCTCAAATCTCTGCACCCCCAGCCAATTCATCAGCAATCCTTTTCCTTCCACTCTAAGATGTCAGGAAGATTTCAGGCCAATACGGACCTCGAATACAGACCCCCAGATTCATTTGCAAGAGAGCAGGACCATGCAAAGATCTGCTCTCCAAAAATAACACACATCTCAAAGGGCTCTATTAGTTTATTGAGAAGACAAGATGGCTTCCAAAGGGAGGAACTCGGAGCAGGATGTGTCCATTCCATGGGGTATTGCTGGGACAATCTGGGTGAATCATTTCATTTAGAGATGTTGAGGCCATGTCCCAAATGACAGGCCGTTTCTCTAATACAAAGATCCATTCCTCTGTGCGTCACGGGTGACTTTTAATTTCCATGCTGCTGAGACTGTGACACAGTAGATAGGTAGATAGATACCGATAGATAGATACTGTAGATAGATAGACTTCAAGTCATGGCAGTGTAGTATCGAAATTTTCAGTGTTTTAAAAATGGACTTTTGCTGTCTATGTTAATCATCATTCTGATTCAGCCATCCTGTCCTTTGACATTATAATATGCTTTAACTCTGCAGCACTAATTATAAAGAATAATTACAAGACAATCACCCCATTTAATCACACTGGACAATTTTAATTTGTTATGCTGCCGAATGACAGTATGAAGTGGGCAATTTAATTAACTCATTGTTTGGTTAAAGATGAAACATGCAAATTCTTTCATTTGGTACACAGCATCGGGCTTTGCACGCCACTGATTGACAAATCTAAGCTTTGCACTATAAATATTCACAGGAATAACTATCATTACATTTAAAAGTGTTTAAAATCATCCTCTCTCTGGAGAGCTTAACATGACGACCCATATCATCCCTGCATGTATGTACTTGTCTCTAGGTGTGAGAGTAATTTCAGAAGTGCTAAATACAGCTGAATGCATTAGGGAAACAATTGGTGGCTTTTGATTAACTGCTTAGGATGTTTGATGGGAGAGATATTTGTGAAATACCTGTGGGTCTGGGGTGTTATTTTATTAATAGCACGAATCCTGTTATTTGTTTCCTCAGCTAAGTCTGGTTGGTATCAACCTGGGCCTAGAAAGCAGAGGAATCTAATTGTCCCAAATAAGAGTAAATGTTCTAAGTGGCACGGTTTACTCCTATCAAATGATTAATGGCACTGTGTATTGTTCTTTCACTGTGTATTTTGAGGTTACATTTAGATTAAAATGAGGTTTTAAAAGGGTACTGATTATGACATAAAAATGCAGTTTAAAAAAAAAGGTGAATAAATTTGTTTTTTTAGGCTTTTAGGAGTTTAGGCTGGTAAAACTAGATCACATCTCATTGTCAAGCACATTTCTTGGGCAAAATGTTCCATTATTTTTTGTTACTTAAAAATTTTACTTCACCCTGATCCTTCAGTCTATTTCTCCCTAATACTATTATATTTCATACTTTTGTGTGTTTTTTAAGCTACAAATCAAGGGCAAGGTATACGAAAATACTTCATAGATTATAAATTCGGGCTGTGGAAGAATTCGGGCTCAAGGAGTGGAAGGCCTGCGACCAGACGCCGAGGTTGTTTTGGTTCTTCTTGATAGGTGAGTCCCACTGGATGTGATACAGCAACCGTTGAAAATCATTTGAAATTCATGTAAGCGCGTCGTAAATAGAACGCGGCAACAGTGTTCTGTCTGAGATTTGTGTCATCGCTCACATCCTATGTAAGTTAGCATCACTAATGACTTCTATAGTATTTTGTCATGCCACTCGCGCCCCGTATAGACAGTGTAACATTGAACTTTGTTTCACAGAACTCCTTGACTGGGTTTCTTTAGCTACTGTACGTATGTGTGAGGTGGAGCTATCAAATATTCTATATTTTTGATCAACTGAAGAAAGTCATAAAGCACAGAATGACATGATGATGAATTATAATGACAACTATTTTTATACAAAAAAATCTAAGTAGAATTCTGAATTTGCACATAATTTTGAATTTGCAAACACTTAAGCTTAAATATAAGATTCATCACTGATTAATCCAACACAGTCTCACGACCAATTTGTACGTAGAGGTGGCAAAATCATTGTAATCCATACAAATGTGTATGACCTCACTCGTACGATTTTGTGATTTGTCTAAACCCCAGTGATGGGTAGGTTTAGGGGCCACCGTAACCTTCATTAAAGCAGTAGTTCTCATTGGTTCCCACTTTTTTGGGAATCTGAAATGCTCTAAAACGGCAGCTTTGCCAGACTGACTTTGCTTGCGAAATTGAGTGTAGCGTCACAGGAAGTATGGGCGGGCCCAGGCTAATGTCAAGTCAAGCCAAGTCACTTTTATTTATATAGTGCTTTTAACAATACAGATTGTAGCAAAGCACTGAACATTATCAAATAGAAGAAC
>JAUYWG010000053.1:6691732-6704358 GCA_034779775.1 Enteromius afrohamiltoni
TACTGAGACAGTGTGAAGCAAATGGTTTAAAAAAAAAAAAATATATATATATATATATATATATATATATATATATATATATTACATTGCCAGTTGGAAGGGAATGTACTAATCAGTATTAGGTATAGTTCATCTTGGATTATGTGTGCACCCCACAGACCTATGCAGAATGGCACACACAAAGTAATATTACATAAGACTATTAAACATTCACTTTAGGTGTGCTATTTTTCCTCCACGTTTCTTCCAAAGAGAGCAAATTGAGGCTTGAGGCAATTCTGGAGGCAAATGAAAAATGAAAAGGTAATTAAGTCCGAGATGGAAGTAGCTAGACTGTCACAAGAAAGAAACTGAGGAAGTGAAGGAATTGGGTTTCCAAGCTTTTTAAACGAATTCTCCTGCTAGCACACAAGAGCTCTCTGGGCACAGGGAGCCATTGTCTGGCCCATGACAGGTCTCAATAAAGCCCCACTAATTTATTTCAAGAGAGCCATTATTCCCCTGCCCTCGCAGGTGTTGCTCTATTAAAATGTAACGCATTGCTCTGTGCAGGAAATTTCCAGCGTTTCTCATCGCCTGGCTAAATTGAAGACACCCGTTTGAATGACACAACTGTGAGGAATTACACTGTAAAAAAAGAATAAGAAGACACATCTGGTGTCTCACCTAAATGATAACGCATGAGCCCTTTTATTTACCTTTTTGGTGTTTGCAGACGTATTCTCTCAGGATACATATTCTTTCCAGACTTGGATTGGTAATGCATTTAAACATCTTCCCTTTTGTTCTGGAGGACCATTTTTAATCCATTCTTGCTCAGACACTTACATTTCCTATTCTGGCCCTTATGTGAACCCACTCAAGCAAGGCGGGAACTGTGGAACAACATGTCCCTTTGGGACAGTGGTTAACAGAACATTTAAATTGGCCTGCTTTTATTCCCCTGTAACTCACACCATGTGTACAGTCACCAAATAACCTTGCTACTTTCCAGAAGTGATTTTATTCATAGAGTTTGTATTCGGTACAGCAGAGAAAGACATAAAGGTCAACGAAAGGTTTAATTTCGAAAAGAAAGGGAGATATAGACACCACGTCAACTCTTATAACACACTGTTGTGCTGACGGTGCAATTTTTTGTTCATTTTAAGGTTTATACCTAAAGAAATGCATACTACTTTTGACAAATCTGTTTGAAATGATGTGAACTCGCTTGCAATGAAAACTCCAGTCACATCAGTGGCCTAGAAAAGACTATTTTATTCTATTATTTTATTCTGCTTCAGACATGCTGTCTGCACAGTGGCTGATTCGTTGAAATCATATGTCCAGCTGTGTCAACTAACTCAGCCGAGTTAATAAAAACAACCTTCAGGCAAACTTAACTCAAGCTTTGACAAGTCAACTTGTTTTATCGTGCACTGCATAACCTAAAAAAAAGACCAGAGACCACCCAAACTCAGGGTCTATTTATCTATCAGTGCAAGTAATAATAGTAGAATACATATTTGATAAATAAATAAATAAATAAAATATATTCCATAATAATAAATAAACGAATGATAGTAAAATTATCTATCTATACTAAACTATTACAAAAATATATATTAATATAAGTTATTTAATCTTTAATAAAGTTAAAAATAAATCTTTCTAATAACTGTTTTTAGCCAACACCGCAATGCTGTACTGACCAACTTGATTTTACTTCTTTCCTTTTTTTCCCCCAACTTACATTTAAATTGTAGTTCTGAATGATGCACAATCCGGCAAGAGCTGCTGGGGTTGCAGAAAATGTGGTTCCCCGTCTGTCAGTCACTATGACAGGGGTCTTGCCTAGAGCCCTGATATGCTCTGCTTAAGAGAAAATGCCAATGAAAATTGGCAGGTGGTTAAACAATCTTGAGCCCCTACCCTTCATCCGGGCTTTCCTCAGCCAAGCAGGAAGATGAGGCGGAGCCGCACCCTTTGGGAAAATATACTACAAAGATACACCCTTTGGAAAAATATACTAGAAAGATTCTTCTTCTTTAGAGACAAGATTATATGTTGTACTGCACCATTTCGACTCAGTCCATACTAGGGTTCCCCATGTCACCTCCTGTTGGTAGGATGTGGTCTCCGTAGCGCCCTTTTCAAAAGGTCCGCTTCCTCATTGTCTTGCCAGACTTGCAAGAGGTTACAGCCTCTCTTGCGGAAGGTGGAAATCCCTTCAGGAAATAAAAAATAGCTTATTCAGGAACAACAGTTCTGGCCTCTCCTGCAGCAGTGAACTCACTCTGGTCCCTACAGGTACCAAAATCAGCTCTGGGGTGATGGGAGAGTTATGATATTTGAATAATTGTCTGACACATGCCACTTATCAACATTTGTAGTGCTACAAGGTTGCACGTGGACCAGGATTGTTTAACCACTTGCCAATTTTCATTGCCATTTTCTCTTAAGCAGAGCGAATCTGGGCTCTAGGCGAGACGCCTGTCGTCACAACATAACGTCTTCATTCCCTCCATCAGGGAGCAAGGGTTTCATACGTAACCAATACTTTTTTTTTTTATTAAAATTTACTTCTTGTGGAAAGCAAACTGTTAGCTATTGGGGGAAAAGGCCTGTTTTTAGAGCCCTCTAAAAAACTGGGACACTGGAACAAAATCTACTATAATGAAATATTTGCAATATATTTGTTGCTTGCAACATACTGTCATACATTCTTGAGAAATAATTATTAGACTTAAATCATAGCAAAGTTTGCTAGTGATGCCAGCAAACTACCCATAACATCAGGAAATCAGAACTTACATCAAAAATAAGGATTCAATTACCGTAATAAATCATGGCTCTGGCTATTGGCTATGTCAGAAATAATTTTTCAGTTTGATGAACTCATACGTACACCGAGTGAGTGTAACATAAAGACAAGCATCCCCACTCATAAATTTTCAATTCAGGCCCTTCACCAGATCAGCTGATAGGCATTCGGCTGCAGGGCTGGTCGCAATGGCTCAAATATGGAGATGAATGGGAAGGACTGACTCCATGGCGTGCAGCGGTGGCTTATTTGTGAGTGCTCAGTAACCCAGCATGGAGCACAGACCCGGCTCGGCTGTGTGATTTCTGAGCTCTGACAGAGCTCTGGAGGAAATTGCACGGGTGGATGGTCCTGTGATTGCACAGGCCCTTCTGCACGTCTTACTCTGTCACAACAGCGTGACAGTCTTACTACCGATTTTTCCAACGACTCTAGCATGGCTTTCTGTGCTCGGCTCATCCTGCACTCGCGCTGTAATAATGAAAGAATGAAATTAGATCATTTGGGAAAAGTCGTTTGTTTCCACTGTCAGTGTGCTTTGTGTATTTGTTCATGGATTGAATTATGGCTTGGAGATGTGCAATAATGAATATATGAACAGTGCTCCTTGTGATCCATCATAAAAATGTCAGTCACAGAAAAAGTGTTATGGATATGAAACAGAAACTTTTGTTTTTCTTTGAAAAAAAAGGGTAATTGAATATAATTGTACTGCTAATATGCAGTTCTCACAGTAAGGCTTTCCTATCTTTTGTTTTTTGGCCTGTAATTGTGACGCTGATCAAATCCCGTAGAGAATATAACTTGGTGAACAAAAAATGGAGCAATTTTTCATTCAGTGGAAAAAAACGCTGACTAACATCACATGTTTTATATATTCTAGCCTATAGATTATATATAAAGGCGATACTGGCTTTATTTCAGTAGTCACAAGTCCGATTACACAAATGTGTTTTCTAAGTAACAATCATTTTTATGAGTTTATCCTCTGAACTAAAATAGCAATTTCACCATATTTTGTGGCTTTATGTCTGTTGTGAATACACAAAATGTTTAAAACTAGTAAAAATATTTGCACTACAAACCAGTATGTTTACAATTATTCTAATAATCTGACATAATATGATAATACCAGTTTGCGATTTTGGTAAAATAACTGGAAGCCTCACACATTTTCAAGTTACAAATTGCCACATCTGCTATTATGTTAAAAACAGCTGGCTCCATTGTGACAACTTACCCCATAGAGTGTAATCATAATGGAACAACTTGTCAAAAAATGACAATATTCACTGCAATAAAATGTGACAACTAGCCCCAGTAACCCTTGATATTATTTGTTCTAGTATTGCATTTCTGTTTATTTGACAATTTGATAGAATACTATCATATTCAATTCAATTCAATTCAATAGCTGTTTAAAGCTTGTTTGTCTTTCTCCTTAAAATTCCTTCTTCCACATCCACTTTTTAATAAAAGGATGGTATTACTCTTACTATTTTAAGTTCTCACAGACAGTCTGTAAAGATAAGCCATTCCTTGTAGTCCAACAGCGGACCTGACCGCACTGAAGATTGCTTCCCTTTGTAAGAAGACCCCTTCTGCTGTCATTCTGTCTCAGAAGTGACGATGAGCCGGAAGGAACTGGAAAAAAAAATATTGACTGTGAAGTCAAAATATTGAAGTATGGAGAAAAAAGACACACCGGCTGGTTATGAGATGTGGCAAGCGTTAAAGAGGAGAAGCACATATCCGTTTTCAGTTTTGATGAAGGCACACGCCGCGTAAATTCCCTTTTCTCATTGTCACTGGATCCTTTCAGTTGGTGGCACATCAAATATGCGTTTGGAAAGACGCAACTAATCAATGCGCATTCAACATCTCAGCTTCTGACAAAATAAAATTTCAGCTCAGCAAATTTCAAAATCAGTCGCTGCTGACATTTTCGCTTTCCCGTGAATTAGACGAATCTCTGAACGCCGTAGACAGCACGTCTGTTCATACGCTTGGAGTTTCTCAGACTTTAAATAAAATGACTATGCGGATAATAATAACATCCATCAATGTGCCTGAGAAGCACAAAAGGATGAAGAGCATTATATAGACAGATCGTCTCATGAGTAAGCTTGCTTGATTAGGACGCCCGAATCAGTTTTCAACACATCTTTCATGCAAATCATTTAAATGGATCCAGGAGACATAATGTACTCCTTGAGGCTTCTCATCAGGAGATTGCTAGACAGAGAGATGAAATAAAATGACTGTTTATTAAATCATGCTGCTTCCCGACAGACATTGTAATAGAAAGAAACAGTCTGACATCAGGAGAGCAGGAAATGTAATTCATTGAGGATTGACCTCTGCAAAAAGCTCTCTGCTTGCCAAGACTAAATCTTCTTCATATAAACCTGTCCTATTACTTCATAGAATGTAATCATATTTTGGGGGGTTTCTTAATATGTTTTACTTTCAAATAATTTTGTTTTCTGATGGCTGTTTTTAGCTGAATAATAGAAATTAATTTAGTTAAAATAGCATTTAAACATTAAACATTAAATTCATCAATAGTGACAATAATGATATTTAGAATGTTATAAATGTGTGTATTTTAAAAAAAATTCATCACTGAATATGATCAGTTTCCAGATATCAGCATATTAGAATGATTACTTATTTTACTGTATTTTCGATCAAATAATTGCAGCCTTGATGACCTTAAGAGGCTTCTTATTCTTTAAAAAAAAAACGACCAAAGTTTTGAACATAAGTGTATGAAGTATAAACAATGCATTTGTGTATATCTAAGCAGTAATGTAGCCCTTAATGGAGTCCTTAAGGGTACTCCTAATGCTATTTAATACCTTTAATGGACAGGAAAGTCAAGCAATACAAAAAAATAGTGAGAGAGAGAGGGGGAGTGATTGGATCTGCATTCCCTGGAGCACTACAACTTTGACACGTTTTTAGCTTGTTTTCCAATCCATCAGAGCACTGCCTCAGAAATATGGTCTTCCTCCTTGGATCATGTCACTACATATGTTTTGTATGATCTTACATACAGTGATACATGTTTGAACATCATAGCATCATACAGTACATGACAGGGACTGCCAGAGGGCAACAGTAGAAACAGTCTGGTCTGGTTAATGACAGAAACTCAGATAACAGCACAATTTCAATCAAGCTCTGAATCCTTTTCCCTTCCTGTATCACACAAAATGAAATCACAAAGCTGCTCCCCTAAGAACCCTGTTAACTTGGCTTTAAAGTCAGACTGATTTGTTGTAATTTAACACTTTATTCACAGAGGCTACAAAGATACCAGTTCAGCTGAGTTTTTTTTTAGACTGTGAGACGGAATACTGTTGTTGTATTCACGAATGCTAATGCTGAATCAAAGCAATTAACATCTGTTCACTGTACAGTGTTTAACCTCTTTGTTAACTATAAGCTGCCTTGTGGGTAATTAAAACAAACATAACTTCTCTTTATGCTGTTTATATCACTGATGTCTGTTGAGTTTACATTATCAGCTCATTAGCCCAGATCACTTAAGAAAATTAAGATCAATCACTTAAGATCAATTAAGAAAACAGGGATAATGCTGAACTAACATTTACAGTAGTGGAAACTTGGCTCACCGAATATTTATTCATTTATTTATGGACCAAGCTCTTAATTTGCATTTAGCGTTAAACTGTCATCACCTTTAGAAATTTTAGATAGATTATGAAATCACTATTATGTTTTATAGGTATGTTATTTTACAAAATAATTGTATATTATTATAACATTATAAATGCATTTACTATCACTTTTGATCTATTTAATGTATCCACCATGTCTTTGTTTCAAGGAAAAAGCTTTTGAAGAGTATATGATGAGTTCATTTACATAAACAAAAAACTTTTAATTAATCTCACTTCTTAGCGGCCAGGCAGGAGCGGACACAGGAATAATCAACATTTAATGAAAACAACAGGAAACTGATGAAAACGCAGGACGACCAAATGCAGATACATTACATATAACAACTGACAAAGGAACAAGAAATGTGGCATGGTTTAAATACAGAGACAATCAAGGACATGACGCAGGACACCAGGAACACACAGCTGGTGGAGGATCAACATTAATGGCAAGGGCGGAGTTACAGATTGGGTAGGACATGAGGGAACAGGTATGAAAATAAAAACAGAGCACATGGACAAGGTAAACATGAACACAGGGCATGCCCACGGCGTGACACTTATGTTATTTTGACTACATTCTAAAAATGTTAAAAATAACCCAGTGATGGTTGAAATATGGGCAAACATGCTTAAAGGTACCGTATGTAAGAAATGTATTGTAATAATCATAAAATGCATTTAGAAAACATGTTAATTAAAAGTACTCATATCGCTGACAGCAGTAGTACAGCTTGGATATTCCTGTTTAAAAAGCGCAGTTGCAGCCCTCAACTGATGTTTATTTTGTCATGTTTTGTTTTGGTCTGAAGCGCCACGCACAATTCACAATCACGAAGTCAGTAGTGTTAGTAGTAGTAGGCATCCAGGTTGCCTGCTTGGCAGAAAGTACAGTGCATTTCATTTAATTCATTGTCATGTGCGTTCGTTCCTGTTGGTGTCTTCAATCATGGCAACCTGAGTGTGCGTCAAGTCTTTTTATGCACACATGTTAACAGATCAGAGCGTTCACACTGCAGTGCGTTGCAGATGCTGTGCGTTTGCAGCAGTGCAGTGATCGTTTCGGCAGAGTCTATTTTTGCTGTGCTGGAATCCGGAACAACAGATTGTTTGTGGGCAAAATGAACATGGCTTGGCATTAAATTGTAATAAATTCATAATTTACACACAATTAATGTGTGATACTTTGTACACAGTAAATTAGAAAAATAAATCCAATAAAGAAATAAAGAAATAAAAAAGGAAAATACATAAATGAGCACAGTACTTCTATAAAACTTGCATAATGCGATCAGATATGTTTTTTTCCCTTCAAAAATTACTTTTTATATCTTTGAAGGAAGAGTGGGAGTTTAATCTCATCGGCTTTTTTCAATTCAATTCAATTCAAATTTATTTATATAGCGCTTTTCATGATACATATCATTGCAAAGCAGCTTTACACCAAAGTAATGGTGTAAAAGCTTTATCAACCTTGTTGGTGGAGACTTGAGCAGAGCATGTGCATGTTTTGCTGTCATAAATGTCTTTTATTGTTGTTAGCTTAACTGTGGCAAACAAACATACATTTTATCTTTTAAAATGTTTTAAAATATGCTAATATTTGATTTAATACTAATATGTATAAAACTACAATAAAACTACCCTGAAGGATATGTTAAATATTTAACCCAACTGCTGGATTTAACCCAGCATTTGTAGAGTGTAGGTTAAAAAATAACTTTAAAAAAACAAAACAAACAAAAAAAAACACACACAATAAAAACATGATAACATAATAAATGTATGTTTTTGCAAATAAACTCTTCATATATAATTCAATCATAATTGGAGGTTAAGCAGGTCAGGTGACCTGTACTCCATCAAAGTTTCAAGGAGTTTGTAACTCTACCACATGGCAGCAATACGCGCTCTAGTGCGACCTTCATTTTCTCATATCCACAATACCCTCACCTAGCAGAAGCAGATTTGCTAATGACCACAGCCAGCACGTTTGTAGCAGGTAACAGTTGCCTCCCTCCGTCTCATTTCCTTGTGAAAGCGCAATGTTCACTTGTAAGCTAGCTCAGCATTTGCTACAGATGCACATGCCCATCATCATTAACTTTGGCCAACAAGCAGCTGCTTCATGACATTAGAAACCCCATCTGTTACCCTCCCAACGCATCAGCACAGCAACTCTCCTCGCCAGCAGCAGAAACAGTGACAAACACCCGGGCGGTCGGCAGCCGCAGGAAATCGAAACTCCTCGACCATCCCCCAATAGCTCCTTATTTGTGCTGATGGGAGCGCAAACACAAGCATTTGACTCAATTGCAGGAAATTGATATAGCTGTCCTACGGGCAAGGCGCACTATTGCTCTGTCGACCGTATCTCCTCAGCTCTGTAGGTAAGGGCATCATGCATCACATCAAGACATCAGATGAGAACATTAAACTATAAAAGGTGCGACAATGGATCTCCCAGCAGCCCTGTGTTACCTAAAATCAATTAGTTTTCCATTCAGAGTGAACTTAAACCTGGCCACTTGTTAAGATATAGGGCCGCCCCCTTGTCCTATTAGATGATGGCAATTTCATCATGCTCACGTTTCAGAGTGTCCTCAGACAAAGCAGTGTGATTGATGCGGCCACACACATCACCCGAAGAGCCATTCGAAGAGAATGTAGGTTAAATTGCATTTGCCAGAATGCCTCCGTTTTCTTTATTTCTATGTCCCTCTTTCACCTTTTATAATCTCCATTTTGAGGGAAATTAAGTGGGTAGAGTGGGGTAAAAGAACCCTGGTGTTGGACCGATGAGAAAACGGCTTTTACAGTAAGTGAATAAGAAAAAGGTGTTTTAAGGCTTGTTATATGTACATATGAACAGTTGGGGAGTGCATTTAGGAATTAAATGTTATTTAATAAGAATATAATTATGTTTTCAGAATGACATATTTTTTTCTTAAACATAGTCAGTGGGGTAAAACGCCCCCAACCAGGTGGAGTAAAATACCCCCAGGGGGCAATTACTAGTTATTCTGTTCTGAACCTCAAATACATGTTTTTTTTTTCATCAAATGTATTCTACCAAGTTGGTTAAATCTAAATATTTTGACTTATTTAAAAATGACCTCAAGTTAGCATCAGGTAGCTTGTGAGCTAAAATGCCCCCTTGGTACAAATGTCATTTTTTGTTAAAAAATCTAATAACATGAAAGCTCTTTCCAACTTGGTTTATATGTCAGTGTCAAAAAAAACTATGATAATGTTTTGAACACATTTAAACTTTGTTTTAAAGAAAACAATTCATTAAAGGGGCATTCAAGACGAGTCATGTCTTGAGATGGCTTCTAGTTTGAAAACCACAACTGTTTCTCAGGTCACCAGGTTGGTGCACACACAGTAGCAGTATTTTGGTTAACACTGTACTGTGCTATAGGTGGAGAAAACATACAACGCTGATGGTTAACTCATTACAATTTACATAATCAGAATTCTTTTCGACTTCAGCTAGTAAAGTAACACATTACTTTTAAATTTGCAATGAAATATCTGAGTTACATTTTCAAAAAGTAATGCAAGGTACTTGCTTTCCCATGACTGACAGCTCTTGTGTGGCTGTGTTGAGAGAAATTGGGATTGAGGTGCTAGGGCAAAGGCATTTCCTTGAGGCTGAGGCTTATTTATTCCACTTTTGATGTAAAATGGGCTTTAAGATTGCCAAAAAGTGTATATCTTGTTTGTTTTGTTTTTTATTAAAAACAAGTAAGCAAAACCAATCGATGTGACAAAAAGTAGTGCAAAAGTAACATAACGCATTACTTTTCATAAAAAGAAACTAAGTAACAATTAGTTACTTTTTCATCAAGTAATTCAATATAGTAATGCACAACTTTAAAAGTAACTTTCAGCAATATTGCTGATTGTATGCTTAGGTGCAGCTAAACCATGTGCAAGAAGTGGCTGTATTCTTGTAAAGCCAGTAGCATGCCGTGATTATAACTTCCATTTAATAACAGTAATTTAGAAAAACATAAAGCAAAAAGCATGTCACACTTCATATAGGACTGAACTTATTCAAGTAAACAATGACAGAAAGACAGAAATAGCCACATTTACACTTAATGGTTGGCTATTATTCAGTAAGTGGCCTTATGGTTGCGAAACAAGACCTTTCCTTTGAATTTAAGCTAATGATTAGATGCTCCCACTCTTTAATGTTTTTTTTTCGACCCAGGTTAAGTGCATTCCCTACCTCGAAATGCAGAATTCAGGGTTGATTCACCCTCTTTTTTTCCATGACATGACAAATTTGGTCTTAAAGTGCTTGTCTGTTTCAGTGGATATTATTTCACAGCTGGAGTGATACAGTGTCTCTAATGCAATGCTGATAAAGGCTTTAATGACCAGAATTGAGGAAATAAAAGTGGACCACTTAAAGCTAAGCTGAAACAGAAGCAGTATAATATCCCAACAGTTCAAAATAATCTCTGTTTACAATTTTCCAATGACCTTAAAGCACCTCTGAAATGCACAGGTTATGCAGGTGATGAGCAGCAGATTTCTGCACCATAATGAAGCATACTGTATCTAATACCATAATAAAGCTATAACTGATATTTACAGGAAATGTTTTGTAATACATATGTGAATTAGATTTATGTTTTGTTTTTTGGGGGGAGGGGTTGTAATATCTATTGTAAAATGTTTTAAAGTATCATTGTTTAACTGCATGGAAAGCTGATGTCGTAAGAACACCTCGCTACAATGAAATGGGATATTTAATTCATCATGCACCCCCATCTGTTCTGGTTGTGAGAAAATTAGAAGCGCTCTTAGTGGATGAAGTCAATTATGAACTCCATCCATCAAACTGCCATTTTCTCCTGAGCACCAGAAATCCAGAGGTGAACAGTTGCTTGAAGCATCCACATAAACATCCTGAGTTAATAATATTATCTTTCTAATACATAAATCAAAAAAAAGTCTGCCACATGATCTTATCGTATTATATTTTAGTTCAAATCTGCTGACGGATAGCATTTGCACAAGCCTATGGCTCGCAAAAGAAACTGGAACATATGCATTTTGGTTGGGTGCAGTCTTTTAGAACTATGGCAATGGGATGATTTTAAAAATAAATGATATTTATTTTACTGCAGAAGTGCGAAATACATTGTGCTTAATCACACATGAAAAGGTAAACATTCTTTTGCTTACAGCACATCTGATCAAATGATGTCAGAGCCGTGCTATCACTGCAGTGAGCAGCAGTCATTAGCTTATCAGGAATGGAGGTATGTGTGATATCACAGAAAACAAGCAAGCCCACTATCTCCAGGGCTGTGGGCAGAGACTTTGTGTAAACAAGAATGAAAAGTATACCTGAGCACACTTCTAATACCAAAGCCTGAGGGGGATTTGGAAGAGTCAACAGATAGGATGTTGAAATCTACTGGTGCTGATAATAACCTGCTCTCCAAAAGGACACATGCATGTAAAATATTCTACTATTAGTATGGCAGGACTTATCAAGCAAATAATACTAAAGAGATTGTGTTAAACGTTTAAGATAAACTGTATTTTAAGACATTTTCCACACTCTTTGATGAAATTGTGCCTAATATAGTTTTTTTGTTTCCTTACCTTTTACATAAAGACATACAAAAGAGTGTGGAAATTTTGAGTTATTTTTTACATAAAAATATAAAGGTACATTTAATTCCTTATAACAAGACCAAAGGGAATTTTCACTTCCACAAAGGGGTTTCCACTTTTTAGAATTAAAAACAGGTCAGTGAAATAGACATCTCTGATTGCCTCCATTGTCAAAATTTGGCCACTGATTGTAATGACCTGTTTTTAGCTGTACTGAGGATGTCGCATTCATCAAAATCACCACACTGAGAAAACGCTATACTAAAAAGCATATTCATATGAGTATATGTATGTACTTTTTTAACATTCAGGCATGAAAATGGGTCAGGGGTGAAAAGGGTGAGAAGGGTGCTCGAGGGGTGATGTGGCCTCCGATGGGCCGGGAGGTGGGAGGACTCCCACAGATTAAATATTATGGTCTGATTAGTGGACATGCTGTAACTTTTGTTTATTCTTCCATCATGACTGACAGCCAGGTTTGTCTTTTT
>JAUYWG010000053.1:6727036-6748990 GCA_034779775.1 Enteromius afrohamiltoni
GGACTCTGATTTTCGGATTTGCCTTCACCATCCTTGTACACCGTTGTTGACCATTGCCTGTTTTTACCACCCTGTATCCTTTAATAAAACACTTTGCGAGTGGATCCGACTGCCTCCCGTGCTCATTCATAACATGTACATTACAAAGATATTACATTTATATATTACAATTATACTAGCCCACATTAATGTTATAATTGTTAACAAACAAAATCAAACAAATCAAACAGGTGTGTGCTTTCATCATTTTTTTTTTTTTAAATAAAGATTTTCCAAGCCTGACTAAATAACTGGAGTTATTTTTAAGTCTATGCATATCACAAACCACCGAAATCGGCTGATAAACGTAAACGTTTTCGTGATTTGACCCAAAAAACACAGCTACTCCATTCACCGACATTTGTTTTTAAAGCAGTCTTGCTCGGAGAAAGATGGCAGGCGCATTGACGTATCGCAGCAACAGCACAAAGTGATCAATGAGGTGTCTAGGTATTTATACGTCTATGGTTCTAATAGCGTGTTGGTATATGGTTGCTAAGGAGTCTGTATAGTTGTTAGCACATCAATATAAGCTTGCTAAGGTATTTCAGGTGGTTGCCAGAGCATTGCTAAGATTCTGGGTGTTTTTGTGAGCAGTGGAATTGTTTTTAACACATTGCTATGAGGTTACTAAAGTGTTTTGGATGGTTGTGTCACTGACAGCGTCTCTGTGGCTCTCTCTGACCGACAGCAGTGGGAACCATCGCCGGAATTCTAGTTCCCACCCAGACTCTTTTTACCCACACACTCTCGGCTCTTCCACCTTAGGTGTAGCGCATTATCGTGTCTCAAGTCAATGAACCACAACCAGTTGATTGCCCTCCGGACCGTACCTATGTGCCCAAAATGCTCAGAATTCGCCTTCTTCGTCTCGTTCATGAAATCCCCAGCTCTGGTCATCCCGGCATCCAAGCTACCATTGAACTGGTGTCTAATCGCTATTGGTGGCCTACCCTCATCCCAGAAACAACAACGTTTGTCAAGAACTGCATCTTCCCATCAGCGACCAGCCGGTCTTTTGCAGCCTCTCCCCATTATTCATTACTGACCTACCTCTGTCCAATAGCTGCACCACCACCTGTTCCATAAAAAAAGATTAGAGGATAAGCCAGGCTTATTTCAGTTAGTCTGACTTATTGCCAGTTAATTTGTATTAAAATAAGTTAGACTATCTGCCATAAGCCTAGCTTATTTGGTAAACTTGTTTTATGGAACAGGGGTCCGGTCTTCAAATTTTATGGATTGCCCGACGACATCATGTCTGACCGGGGGCCCCAGTTCACCTCACGGATCTGGAGATCCTTTTGTTCCCAGCTCAACATAAATATCAGTCTATCGTCCGGGTACCATCTCCAAGCAGAAAGAATGAACCAGGAGCTCATTTGCTTCCTTCGGGCGTTCTGCCACAATAATCAACAAGACTGGAGTGATTACTTGCTGTAGGCGGAGGACGTTCAGAACTCTACGCAAACTGACAGCGTCACTGTGGCTCTCTCTGACCAACAGCAGCGGGTACCCACGCACCTCGGCTCTTCCATCCCAGGTGTAGCGCAGGTCTTGGCTTTTCTGTGGATGACTTTGGACTGTTTAACCCTTTCTGATTACTGCTGCCTGCCCTTGTGATTACTGCCTGAATTTTGACCTGTTTGTTGGATAGTCTCTAAAATATCTGTATTTTGTCGATTGTACTCGTTGCCTGTCTGTTTTGAGCAATAAAGCATTGCGAATGGATCCACACAACTCAGGAGCTTTGTTGCAGGTTTTTAGCCAGTTGGTACAAGGGTGGTAGGGTGGTTGACAGACATTACAAAGTGGTTGCTTAGGTGCTCTTAGTATTTGATATTGCATTGTGGGTATTTTGGGTATGCTGGTATGCAATTGCTAAGCTATTTTGTGTAGCTTCTAGGCATTGTGTGATGTTATAATGGTAATGTTTTTGCTAGGGTTTTCATCTTCTATCTTCTGCCAGACAAAAATTGTATTTCTGATTGATTAAGAAATAATAGATCTACAATACATGTGAAAGTAGTAGCATCTTATTGAACTAACATTGATTATATTGAAGTTCAGACAGGAATGAGTTAACAGAACTGCATATTTTTGATGCATACACTATTTTTATTAGCAATTATAAGGGTCAAGACAGATAGAATCTGTGTACTGTATTTTTATTTTATAGCGTAGCATCAGCTCTCAATGTCCTCTGAAAACATTTGACGAGAGTGTTGATTGCATGTTGTTTGACTGTTGGTGTGAATGACAAAGGAAATAATCCAGCAATGCTCATTATTTCTCCTCTGCTTTCTATCTCTTCTCATCCTGTCCTCTCTGGCTGCAGCTATTCAACCCTCGTCTTCCTGATTACCTGCTACCTGCTTGAACGGCCCATCTCCCCCCCCCAGTCTGTCGACGACAGTGAGACATCACTGCTCCGGGAATGGGTGCTGACACCATGCCAGAGAGAGACTGGAGCATTCCTGACAGTACGCTGTCCACTCCCCAAACCACGCTCGGCCGTCTCATCCATACAGCTGACAATGCATGGCCAGTTTAATGGTCATTTTCTCTTGAAGTCAGGTAACATGTTCCTGAGCTCTGCATATATGCATGTGTTTCTGTATGTATTTGTGTGTATATCTCCACGTGCCAGCCATGTCTTCTGGGTATGTGCTTGTCTAGTGTTTGTGCTAGAGGGTAAAATTGCAAGCCTATTGAATGCTGCTAACACCCACCTGCCTCAGTGTGCATATAACACACAGGCACAATCAGCCATTTGTCTGACTGGTTATCAACCACCACCAGCAGTCTGCCCCACGGCGTTATATTAGTTCCTGCGTGCACAGTCCGGGGATCCAGTGTGTGACAAGCTCTCTATTTGAATGCAGAGGCACAGCGCCTGATTCAAAGCCGCTGTTCCCAACTGAGTGCCTGCGCCACCATGGACTGAAACACAGATAAGTGAAAGCGAGATAATGTCACATGCTTCACAGACAACATAGGTGAGTGTCAGAGGCCAGGTTTATTGTCCTGACATTAACTCTGAGCCTCCCAAAATAACAAAACATTGCCCATATAGGATGTATTTCGTCCTAATATTTTATCCAGTTGCATTGTTAACTAAAAGTTTTAGAAAGGTTTTTTTTTTTGTTTTTCACATTAGTCTACTAGAAAACAGTTTTATTTTAACAGTTCATGATGAGGTCGTACATTGAAATTTACAGAAATGATTACTACTACTAAAAGAAATCACAAAAAGAATATTTACAGTACTGTATTATATATAACTATATAATTACATTAAGATTCAAAAATCTTCAAAATTCAAAAAAAAAATCTTCAAAATTCAAAAGTTAAATGGTAATTGGTAAATCCCTGTTAAATTTACAGGGAAACACGGTAAACTGGCATTCCCAGAATTCCCTGCATTGCATTTTTATTTATCAAAGAATCATGAAATTGTATAAAGGTACCATTTTTGCTAAATAATTTAATCTATTAAATATAGCATAAGAGACTTCTTTCAAAAACAATCGCTGACCCCAAACCTTTGAACAGAAGTGTACAAAAAGCAGTCCTTTACATGAGAAATTAAACACTAACTTCAATGACAAACTTCTTCAGGGTAAATGCCAGGACAAGTAAAAAAAAATTCATTCAGATTGACTGTTTCTGTCCAATTTCTCCATTAAAATGTACAGTAATGGATGTGTGCACTCAATATAAATAAAGAAATGAACTCAGATGTCAATATGGAAGCCCAAGAACATGTCGATAAAAAAGAACCAGTTAGGCAAAAACTTTCTGAGTGTGCCTTTAAAAGTAAATCTAGCCTTTAATTAGATTACTGTTGACATGGTTGGATTTGGCACAGTAAAATAGTGAGTAACATGACCTTTTTTTTTTTTAAGTTTAAGTCTGTCCATGGGCTTTTTGTAGATTTTAAAAGCTCTGAATTGTACTGTATAGCGATATTACCAGATGTTTATAGGATTTTCCAGCCTAATATGTGATTTTGAGCTTAGTCATCCATTTTAAGATTGGGTTTTTTCCCAGGCCATTATGCTTTTAGCAGTACCTAACGAAGTGGAATGTTGAATCATTATGCAGAGGCGTGATTTGATCAGAGGCCTGAATAAGGGATATTTTTGAGGGGGCGCCTGTACTGTAGATCCTTACATCCTCTGGAAAGCGGTATGAAAACAATAAATAACTTATTGATCTTTTTTCGTAGTAAAGCAGGAGGATCTTAACCAGCAAGAGACCATGGACATAATTGGACCCGCAAGAAACATTCATCTTGATTACATTCAATTTGAACCAATAAGGATTGGGTAAGTACTGGTCATTCATCAAAGTCAGATTGAAGGGACTTAGTAAATGGGAACTAATCTTTTTCTACCTGTGTCATCAGAGAGGTGGGCAGCTGAAATATGTGGACTAGCAAGTACACAATGGCACAACCCAGCCAAACACTGATATTAAAGAGAAAAGAAGGAAAGACAGAAAGGAACAAAAGATGAGCATGTGAAATATTAGACTAGCTGCTGAAGGTCAGTGTCATTGCCCAAGTTTATTGTCCTGACATACTCATAATTACTATTAATATTCTTCTTATAATGTAAATATAAATTAGCTGTTTTTGGCTAGCATGTGACCCTTTAATGGTAATTCTACACTAATGTTTATTTAGTATGCATTTTAACTCTAGTGATCCTAATTGTATTAGTGTCACTGTTTTGAAATAAAATCGCTGATTCTTTAATATTGGTTATGGTTCGAACACATCACCTTTTAGAGTAGAGTAAAATTACTGCTTCAACATAACTGAAAACAGCTCACACCATGATTAAAAAAAAACAAAAAAACAGTAGAATCCATTACAATTAGTAATTCTAGTTGTGTCCCAATTCAGAGGCCGCATCCTTCAAAGACTGCATTCGAAGAATAAATGTGTCACAGCAGCATGATGAAGACTCATTTCAAAGGCTCCTTAAGACAATTTCAAAGGCTCCTTAAGAGACAGCCTTGAAATTTGTCATTCATATCCTGGGCCATGAAGAATAAAACAAATAGATCCTTCATTGCCTAGGCTATTGCACACTAGTGAGGACTATATTTTGACTATATAATGTAAGTTACTGTACTTACTCAAATGTCTAACAATACAAGTGTAAGACCATTTAAAGACCATTTAAAGCTATTTCAATGGTTGATATTGTTATGCACATAAATAGACCATGGTGAACATACTGTATTTAGAAAACGTGAACCCTGTTTTGCCTTCAGAGAGCTGAATTTAACTTTTAATTGTCTAGTCCAGTACAAACATTACTGCCACTCATCAACAAAAGTGGCAAAAGCAACCCTCTGTAGGCTAGGCCAAGACATGGACTTTGCCTTTGAAGTCTATATTCCCTGAACTGAGAGCAGCCGAGATGGTTTTTGATGATATGGAATAAAATTTACTTGCATACTTTTGCACTGTTTTGGTTCTACTGCTGAGTGAAAGCTCATAGTGTTTTATCTTCTTGATTGCTGCTTTTGACTTTATTTAACTTTTTTTATGTTGCTGATTTGTGATCATTTCCCTGTAATATTACTTAGAGTATACATGTAAAACAATATTTAGAGTATTTATAAAATGAGTTACAATTGGGCAGTTTTGCATGGGACCTAATCTAATCTGATATGTGCGTTCAGTTTTGAGACACGCTTTTAGTAGTCTAACAACAATAAATCAAGGAAAAAGCTCTTACTTGCATTACAATTTTTAATAGGTAATTTATGGTGAAAACATGATCATGATCAAGTCCCCTGTATCCTTAAAAAATATCCATTGCCATTTTGCTGTATTCGCAGGACCAAATGAATGAATTACAATAATAGCTCCATTGGAAAAGCAAATCAACATTAATCTCTTTTTTTAGTTGGATATAGATACAAATACATTCAGTCATATTCAGAAAATGATTTTGTGTCTTAGTCTTGTTTACACTTGGCTAAAGAAGCGTGCTCCGGGAAGACTCTGGGAAGGATTTAAGACTTATTGAATATTGGCATGAATCCCAAATAAACAATTAATAACAAAAGATCAGGAGCAGAGCCACAAAGTTGCGCAGAATCTGCCAACTTAACTTGGAGTTAACTCTACTCAGAAGGAGGCAGGAAGCAAAAAATGACATTGTTGTTTGAGCAGAGATTAATGAGCCTTCATTTAGCAAATGCTCATTAGAGAGAAGGCAGTTCTGCCCCAGAAACTCATGCAACCAAATTTCCAAGACTCCATCAGAAGATATCAGACGCCTGGCACGCTGTGCTTTTGCATTCACACAGTGTTCTGCGCTCAAATCCGCTTAAAGTCTGAACTATGACCAGTGTCAAGCATACTCTATTGTTTCTCACCAGCCAAGTGTATTCGGTCTATCTAAATCCCAGACTAGCTGCTGAGAGGAGACAGGCAATGTGCCCTTTCTATGATGAATTCTCTGCTTCAGTAGCTTTACCCTGAGCATATGTTGTGTCAGGCTTCTTTTGAATTGATAAACAGCAATGTGGACATGGACAACAGTCTTTTAACCTGCAATGACTTTGCCCCTATGGATCTAGAATAAAAGATCTCCATAAACAATAGTTTGACTGTCAGTAAGGCTATGGGCAACTCACAGAACAGTTTGTCTCCATTATTGCCCCTTAATTACATTCAAACAGCAGTAAGAGCAAGCAAATGATTGCACTGATGAGAACTCTATTTGTCTCTTTTCAAGGCTGACAGCCCAGAAGGCATAAAGCATTTATGTGCCTTTTTGTTTGCAAGTCATTTCACCAGCACTGAAGTACTCCCATCCAAAGAGAGATAATCCAAAATCCCTTTTGTGAACAGCCATATGTTCTGTTCTGGCGTCCGTAGATATCTCCAACCCTTAAAGATACATTGTAGATACGCAGTACCGTACTTCCAAGACAGTCACGTCTTAAAAACACTGTAACCCCTGAAGGAGGAAGTGCCTGCATGCAGGTCTGCTTCTTTTAAGCTTTTGAATCTATATCCACCCTCACACCCATATAAATCAACACAGGGAAAATAGGCATGTAAAAAAACTTGTGGCATGTGGTTTTCTACGGCGAAGGAAAATCTTTAAATTGGGCCAAGCTAAAGCTCTCATAACACCCACAATGTTCTTATATTCTCTCTAATTCATTTTTTGACATGTTTTAAAATGCTCTCCGTGCTTCTGGCACAGATGCAATAAGCAAACATTTTATCTGATGAGCCTGTCTGAATAATACTGTTGCTGGTCGGAATTTGGCATCTTGGATTGTTTTTTGTTTTTTTTACCCCTTTTGTCTTTCATGAACAAATTCTAGCTCCTGACAACATAAGCAAGGCGATGATGTTTTATTGGAGCATCCAGTATGATCAGAGCCCTTTTGAAGTTACAAACATCTCCTTGTTTACTCGTAGTGTTGCATCATTTCTTGTTTACTCTGTGCATTTCAGTGGGATGTAATTAAAGCTGAAACATCATAACTCTGTTCACCAGTTTCACAGTTTTTTTTCTTGGTGAGGTCGGGGTAACCTTAGTTTAAATGGTGCGCTACCCTTTTATCGATCATCCCATGTCCAACAAACGATCACTGAAAACAAAAACGGTAATGAGGACATGTCTGAAAACATCTGTGTGCCTGTAAGCGCCAAAGGAAAGATGGAATGAGGCTCTGAGTTTAATTAAATAATGAAATGTCTCTAGGCAAGACACTTTACAGAGTAATGGCCTTTTTTATTTTCTGATTTCTTGATGATTAGCCGCACTTCAAGCCATGCTTCTGGTTAGACTGTCACTTCTTGGTTAATCATAACTGCAGTTATTTAGAAAAGAATAAAATGTGGTGCCTTGTTCTCCATAAACTGTGCAGGATCTGTGTATACTAGCTAATATGACATTTGTTCTGCTGCTTTTAGATATATAAGATTCTGTCTGTAATTTATATAAATTAAGACATGGTAAGTACATGTTATCACACCCCTGTAAAAAAATAAAAACTATAACATTTAACAAAATATATACACATTCATATTTCATTTTAATATACATTTTTATAAATATTTATTTTGTATAATATTTATTTTTATAAATATATATTTTGAGTGTGTATAAATAAAATCTATATTTTATTATTTTTATTTATATATTCAACTTTATTATATCATCCAAATATATTCTGTGTTTGTTGTTATTATTACTTTTTAAATCAACATTTTAAATGCATTTTTATTTTTACAGGGGTGTATTGAGATAAATTGTGTTTTGTTTAAATGGTCATGTGATCTCAGTATTTTATACATATATTTGATTTTAATATATTTATGTATGTATAATATATATTTTACATTTTATTATTTGTATGTTGTGTTTTTAGATATATTCTTGACAAAACTGATCTATTTAGCTGGTCATGTGATCTCAACATGGCAATGACCATAATATTTAAATATTTGATCTATAGATTTTATATGGATAGGATTTCATTTGATTTTAATACACATTTACATCACCACTATACATTTAATAGCAAATTTAATAATGCTTTTATTAGACTACTGACATGGATCTCGGGTGATGTAAACCAACTCTAAAGTGAGTGCATCTTAAACTGAATCAGGCTCCTATTTCACATACATTTGTCATGTTTTGCCATTACCATGAACCCCATGAGTCTATCACTATAACTAAACGTAGATATATCTTAACAAAACAACGATTCATCCATGTTTGTCAATGTCCCATTGCGTATGCGCGACTGATGTCTCTTGGGCATCTCCTTCACATGTCACTGCATTTCCACGCTTACTCATTAGCTAGCCGGCTACTTGTTAGTGCTCTCACCTCCTCTCCATGCTATGAAAGGCAGGCCACTAATTGAAAGTGTGTTGTGTGGGAAATGAGCACAGCGCGCTGTGCTGCAACTCTGTCACAGGGCTAAACAAGAGTGGCTCCCCCGTCCCACCCGGAGACAGCACCAATTAAAAGTGAATGAAAGTGGAATGTGAAGAAACCTTCTATCAGAGAGACGGTGCATGCTGTGTCATGCTAACGTTCCTAAATGTGGGGGAGGATAGTACATGCTAGTTGTTTGTTCGCTTACTGGGTTGCCTGTATATCTTTTTGCCCTTGGGCAGACTTTGGTATTACACTGAACATCAGGTCACAGCAAATGTACAATAAAAAGTATGAATGAACCACTTTAGCTCTGTGATGACCTTAGTGGGTACCGAAATAAACAGGTCGAGATACAATCACAGAATGACTCCACAGTGCCACCTAGTGTGAACAGAAAACTTGACATTCACAGTACTCTAGCTTTGCTGCAATTAGTGATTTATTTCACACCATGCTACGTTAATAGGATTCGAAGTTATAAAAAAGGCAAGAATGTATCGCTATGTATTTCTGATACCAAGCTATTTATTAATTTATGGAAATGGACCAATTATGAAGTCAAACATGTTTATGTTTAAAAGTGAGGAAACTTATACTAATACCAGGTGTTGCAGAATACATGAAAAATCTAATAAAATTAATTATTCACAATATGCAATTTCCAAATTAAAACAGATTTATTACTAAAAGTAATACCTAATACTAAATGCTTTAAGAGAACTCTGTGCATAAAATAGGTCATTTTAATTCATGATCTAGACATTGCTCTGCTGTAAATAATATTTAAAATGTATATCATTTAAAATAATATAAACCATTTTTGGATAGATAGATATAAATAATAATACAAATTTTAATAAATAAACTTATTTTATTTATCTAATGAAATATTATCTAATTAAAACAACTGGATCTGGTATTGCTAGTTAGCAAATTTGTCTACAAATAAAATCTGTTTATTTAAATACAACATCATTATATCTATTTTTGTACAATGTTTCTTTTTACACTAATGCAACGTTCTAACAGTCTAACGTTCTAAATGCAGTTTTCCCTAAGCATTTAAATTCTTGTTTTATTGACACTTTAAACTACACATTCCGGCTCTATGTTTGAAAGCTGTGCTAAGCAAGAGCCACAGAGATTACACATCAGCAGCAGCAGCAGCCACAACGGTTCTTAATTAGTGCGAAACCCATTATCCTCCAATGACAGGATCTTTAATTAAACCTACCCTATTTCGTGAAAACAACTGCCACCTGTATGGGACAGCACGCCGCTCCAGACTAGAGTCGCAGAGGTTTGCTACAGCTACTCTGAAGCCAATCAGCACTTCACAAACGCCACCAGATGTTTCAACTTCCTGAGGCATAAATATTCCGGAGGTTCAGTTCATTGTGCACTTGGCCTGAGGTTACCTAGCAACTCAACAACTTCATATTCTTCCATTCCGCATCCATAACCTGATCTGTCTCCTTATGCAGAACAGAGTCACATGTGCAACACATCAGTGATGTCAAATGAGAACAACCAGTCCAACAATTAACTTCTGTGTAAACATGACATTTATTGCTCAGATAACACCACGTATATGAAAACCAGAGAGCCAACCCCATTGCATAACTCTATACTCGGTTCGCAGATACAAGGTACTGTGTATGTTATATCCAGTGACGTGTTTGTTTATTTCAAGTATGAGTAAGCATACAGATGTTGGCGCGTATCCTTACCCTCAGTACCGCGGGGTTCTTTACAGTCCCGTAAGTGTTGTAATTACGAACCGTGCAACATGATGCAAGTCGTGATTCCAGCTTAACACATAAGTGATATTATTTCAATACAATTAGCAGTAATTAGTGACAATCTAGCCCCGCGTAAGAGACTAATTAAAGCAGCGGATCAGATAAACTTGAGCTGCAGATGCGTTTTCACTCACTTTTTACTGCTGCCATCTCGTGGTCGAGAGCTGTAATCAGTATTAGAGTTAGTTCTTTTTCATTTGGTAGAACTAGATTTTATTTAAACATGCATAAAAAATAACAGGTCAATTACAGTAGAGCGCATGTGCTTAAATCGCCATTATCTTCAATGTAGACAATGTAGTCATAAACACATCTGAGGTAAACAACACCAGACGACGACTTTCTGGGGTTAACACCGATTTGGCGATTACAGTAAGTTGTATTTTTTTCTATTATTATAATTAGCCAATTTCCGTGAAACAACTAAAGAGGAACAGACTGATGCGCAGTAGCTAGCCGTTCCATAGGCTATATCACATTAAAACTATTTATTGTTTGATTTCTGTGTTACAATTATAGTAGCTCATTTTTATTTATTTTTTTTTAAGTTGACACAAATCAGTCCTTTCCTGTGCGCTTCCACATTATTTACAACCTAAAATGATGTGGGTCATACATGATATATAGTTTAGATGCATTTTATAGATAGATTGAATGCCTAGACAAGTGACAGAGTAATATCTTAAGACTGTTTGTATTGCTTGCAGCTGCAGCCATTATTCAGGAAAGAAAATGGCAGTTAATAAGCGTCAGTTGGGTGTAAAGACCATGGATTACCTTTGGTGTACTGAGGGCCCGTTGACAGAGTTTGCTTGAGGGTGTACCTGAACTCTGTGAAACAGACAGATTTGATTATGAATTCATTTGCATGTTCCCTGGGCCGGCCCCTTCTTACATTTCAGTGAAGAAAATATGAGGGACCACTAGGGAATCCAGCATTTCTCTGTGTCAGTGGACTGTGAAAACCACAGGGCTACTTGTTCCAAAATGGAGATCCCATCTAAGCTTAAGCTGCGTGGCTGGGCAGTGTCCCATCCGAAATGAAGCATATCGGTTGATGAATAAAGAAACAGGTCATGTTTATTTTGTATATCAAGTATAACTGCGAAAATAAATAAAACAGAAAATAGGCCCCTTTTTACATCTGTTTTACATACAATTGAGCCTCAAGACTACAAAGCGAGTAATTCGGTGAAGATTCTTGGACAACTGTTTTTGTTTCTTGCCACAGAGCTCATGAAGTATCTGATTTCTAATACACTGTTCTTCACCCCCAGTCATTTGTATATGCGAGTTTTCATACTGAATATATATCATCAGGGCCGAAGCCCCTTCACCACACCTCATCTCTCTGTTTATTTAAATACGTTTTTATGAGAGCTCAGTCCTTCTGTGTCTTCCAAAGACCGTGACCCTTTGACCTGCATCTGTGCATTGCAGTGCCATTTTTAATATCCTGACTGCTGATCAGAGCTGAAGGCCGGCCTGCCCCGTGTGACGTGTGCTGGTTCATGTCATAATTTATTACATGCTATTTTTCTTACACAGCCAAGTTTACTGCAGCTGCCAGAGTGGTAACTGGCAAAGCTTAAGAGTACTATCTAGAGGATTGTTTTGCATATATTACAGGGTTAAGTGCAAACCAATCTGGTTTATACAAACACAGCAATCCAAACAACGAATACATTGAAGCTGATGAGTACCACACCACTCGGGCCGTCTCTCTCGCTCACAGATCGTTTGAGGCTGATTAGTTGTATAAAACACAGCGCTGACTTTGATTACATTACATATCGTTATGTGTGGACGAACCGTGTGCTGCAGATAGACGAAAAGAGTCCCAGGGAAAGGCTTCGAGACACAAGGTCAGTTCAATAATGTGCATTTGATTGCATTTATCCAGGAAAAAACAGCGGTGTACACTCAGTAACCTATATGCTTTTCTTATTCGTTAGGTTCCTGTAATAAATATCCCCTATATGTGCAACTCAGTCGTTAGTGTCCATCCTAACACCAGATTCTGCAAGTTCTTCCATGTCACATGTTTGGAATTTGTTATGGGTAAAGTAGTTCAGAAGGGTTCAAAATACAATCTCAAAAGTCGGAATGAAATTGTCTTGGCATTTTAAATGGAACACCTCCGTATGTCACTGAAAATAATCTTCCATATGCTCCTATATCCTCCTGTGGACAATGAAAGGGGAAGTATTTGTGGTTAAAGGCCCGCTCAAAGTGAGAGCACCAGATAGCCTTTCGATGCAGAGCTTCACGGTCTGCGCTGATTTCCCACAAACCCGTCAGCTAAAGTTACAGATGCAAGAGACAGAATCCATCTTATATCATGTGTGTTTTCACTCACAGATTCTACATTGGGTCAAAGTATCCGTTAATCCCACAAGCTATACGCTCTCTTATTACTGTTGCAGTGAAATATGCACGCTCTCTCCTTCAGCAGGGTACAACAGGGCTAAAAGCCCCCTGGGGTAAAAGGCACTTAGGTTTTATTTTTACACACAACACTAAATAACAGCAAACACCAGTGCTGTGTTGGTGTTTGCTGTTATGTGGTGTTATGGGAGAAAATAAAATCTAAACAGGTTGCTGCTTTTGCCTACTTGTAACTCTGCATTGCAAAATGATGCATGAGGTTGCAAGGGGTGGGAAATGAACTCTACATTAAAAAAAAAAATTGAATTAAACATTTTTAAAATATTGCAGATATGAGAATTTCTGAGATTCAGCAGTCCAATATCAACCCAAATTGCATGTGAAAATTTAACTATTTTGAATTTTGTTGAACTGTTGGTAAATTCATACAGTTTGTACAAGAACCTGCAATTAAATCATAAAAATCTGCAAGATGTAAGTAGATTACATGAACACATACAAATATATCATGCAAATTCATAAACATTTGCCACCAATTTACCATGAGTTATCAGAGTGTGTTTGTGATATTATATGTTTTGAGACAGGCAATCAATGAATCAATCAATAAATTAATAACAAGTTGAGGATATCCAGTTTTGTTACATTTCATGTTGGTTAGAGGTAAGCATGCACATAAATGCTCTATTAAGTAGTTGCACATAGTGAGAAATAAAAAGCCTATTGAAAGGTTTGTGTTCTAGTAACATTTTCAATATAGGCCTACACCAGTTATCAATATCCAAAAAGAAATGCATGAGTTTGTCATTTGATTGTATTTTGGGGCCAGAATAAAAGTTCCATTTGATGTGGGTGTCACACAACAACCCCCTATTCCTAGCTCCATGTGCTCCACTCAGAAAATAAGACAAACTATCAATTTCTGTCGCGAGAAAAATACAGTGCACTGACATTGATTTCGTGCCAAGGGTCCACGCTCTGCACGGGAACAGAGAGTCTCTCACGGCCTACATCTGCGCGAGCCGCGCGGCTGGACGCTTTGTCATGTTGATGGCGCGGCGCTGTCACTCTGAGAAAAACAGCGTGACCATGTTGATTAGGGTAACCTTTTGGGCGAAGAGTGGAAATATGCTGTCAGCTCATTACAAAAATACATAAGCTCTCACATTCAATTACTCACTTAGCAACGGAAGATTAGTTTGCGGGAGCTGCCAACACCGTTGCCTTCGCGGGGTCAAGAGAGTGAGACTGTAATCAGAGCGGTTTGAGAACCGCTGGTGTATCGCGTTCTCTTTCGCTCCCTCTTCTCGTATCCTCGGATTCCTCCCGCAGCCCGCTCTCTTGACCCTCCCGCTCGAGTCAACCCATAACGCTGATAAATATTTACTCTAGTGCAGCTCTTTTTTCCCCCTTGGGTCTTAAGTGAATTTCATAGTTCATAAAACATCACACAGGTTATTTAATGAGAGCTTCCCGCTTCTGCTACAGGGCCCTCGCGAGTCTCAGATTATGCATGTTAAATTCAAGGCAGAGAAGTGTAAAGCCATCTGCAGCGAATCCCACCCACCGACTCTCTTTGACCCGTAGTTAAACACAAAAAGCGAATTCTAAAGCTGCAGCGCAATTATACGACGGTATTTCGCGGGCAAAATCCAACCCGCGCGTTCAGGTGTTTTAGCGTGAGGATGAAGTTCAAGTTAGTCGCTTGAATTGTTTGGTTTTAAAGTGACTTCTGAGGTACTTTATATATCTATAAGCTTTTGATAGTAGACCTTAATCTATTATCAAATGGCAGCATCGTATTTATTTTTATTTTTAAACTGACGAAATGTCTTTCTCAGAAAAAAAAACAACTAATAATATGTACAAAAACTGCATAAAAAACTATGTAAGGTGTGAAAACTTTATATAGTGCCTGACATTGTAAGTTCACAGCCTCTTTTTTTTTTATTCACTTAAAATTCAATATGGCGTCTAACCTGACTAACTAGGCTTAGGGGATGCCCTCCTGTTTTTATCTGTAGACTAATTATTTTGCATTTGCTTGTATACATATGTGTATTTACAAGATTTAATGTTTACTGATACTACAGTGAAAGAAAAAAAGTAAGCAAATTCACTAAATCAGTGGATGTGATTGGAAACCCTCCCTGGGCCATGAATCACGCAGAGGCCCTGGCGTGAGACGCCCGCCACCCACCACTCCTCTGCTGCTCCCAGGCCTCCTTTTTCGAATACGGATCAAATCTGTTAATGCCTGACATTGGCTGTAAACCAGCTGTCCATCAGCAGCCACGGGGCAGATTTGTTATGACTGAAGGGATTCTGAGTAAGGCTGCCAAAAGAGGTCTATCCTTCTCTCGTGGCGCTGGTGCTTTGATTGCATGTTTAACCTAAGATATGTTTTGTGGAAAGTACGGTGCATGGTGGATATCGTCTGTCAGGGAATTAATTGGGGAAAATAGCAAGACTTGGGGGAGGGAGCACGGACACTATCTCTGCATCCTGGTGTTTTGTTTCATTGTAGTAGTTCACTGTAAATTCACTATTTGTAATTGGCATCAGATGACAATCATCACCGGGCTTCTTTAATCATAGGCTAATTACGGTGCGCAGGATACCTGGGTAGTTTGTGTTTCAAAAACGAATGATTTTTTTATTAGATAAAGCTGCTGTTGTGCAGCTAACATATCACAGTTTGATTTTGTAATAAAATAGAGCAGGGGCCTTTATGGGAACCCCTGGGAGCCACAAGGGGGTCTGTGGAAAATTTGATGGAATTTTACAAAATGTATTTTTTAAGGCTGTCATTGTTAGAACGTCAACTTTATAAAATCTAACATTTAATGCAATAATACTTTCTGACATATTTTATTCATTTATTTATTTTACAGCCGATTCCAGTTTCCAATGATTGGTCAAGATCATGAGATTCATTAAGACTTCATTTCATATTTGCAGACCTATTTATTAAATGCACATATAGTATTATTAATTGTTTTACCAGTGTACATGTAAGATTTGCATCCACTAGAGGGCAGCTCAGGACCCCTGAGCATGTTAAATCTGAAAAGTCCAGTTCAAATGTGTTCATAATTATGCTAGGTCTTTGAGATGTGTTGATTGAATGTTTTGAATCGTACCCCACTGAACCTTACATCAATGCTTTCTTTCATTGAAACGGTGTTACATGATCTGCAATATTAGGTATTATTTTCATTGCACATTTTATTTGTTTTGCAGATCTTGTGGAACTAATCTTCTGGTTTTTAATACCTTCTGCATGTTAGATAACAAATTGCTTTTGATAGATAACATATTGCTTTCCTTGGTTTTATTATAGGACCGTCTCTGGGAAAAGCAGACGGGGCCCGAAAAGTTAGCAAACGCTCGCGGAGCAGTTCATTTATCACGGTAATGTAAATCTGTCATTGTGATTTATTGATAATTCATTTGTTGTGAAAATGCTTTGCTTTAAATCTTTGTTTGCGCTTCATCTATCAGAGTGTCGTACATCATTGTGCCTTTGGGTTTTCTGCTAAATTCATGTTTCCTCATGTTATTTCAAACAGTTCTTGATATACTTGTTTAAATTCCTTGCGGCTTGAAAACTAAAGATAGAAAATTATATATCCCTTTTATTCAAGGCACATATTCTTATGTTTTATTATATACAGGAATTGTCCTCTGAAACTGCCATTTTTTTTTTCAGATGTAAAATGATATGCCCTGTGTAATTTTCTGGCTAGAAAGAACGGCTCTAGGAAATCATTTCTCCAATCATTTGTCCTTGACGTGTTCAATATGTTTACACTGCACTGGGACAGACCTCTTTAATAATATAATATCCCAAACAGCATGTTTGGTTTGCCTTATTTTATTTTGTCACGTCGCTAAAAATGACATTTTAAGCCTAAGCTTAGCTTTTCATTTTCAGTTATGATCTATCATCCAGAATCCGAGCTGCCCGTGTTGTTGATAAAGCAAATAGTTCTGATTTATCTCTTGTAAACGCCTGCGATTTCCCCTGTCGTGGACAGGCAGAGCGCTTGAATCATTCCGCCATTAATCCCCACATTGTTTTATTTACTTTCAGCTCTCACCAACTGGAAGGCAAAGGGCGCATTATGAGGTCACAAAACAACGACTTCCCTGTTGGGTCTCAGCAACAGCCTGTCATTTGCGGCGTGCTTTTGAGGGAGTGAATTGCCCCAAAGGTTGCGGAACAACACGCATGCTAATCTGAGGGTCCTTGCGAGTGCATTAGAGGTCTTAAACTATCTGTAGAGTGTGGTAGGCCGTGTGTTCCCGGTGTGCTGCGAACCTGCCCTATGCCTGTTCAGTGTGGACTTGCACTCCTGCCATTCCCCGGGGGCCGTTTTGAACCAGGGCCAAAAGTTTCGCAGCGGGTCAAAAGTGTGCACTCCTCCTCCTCCCACTATCCCACAGGCGGGTGCCCTGCTCACCCCACACCAGAGGCAGACCCTGCTGGAGGATTGAGGTTAGCGCACACCGCTAATCAGCACTGAAGCCAGGGCAGTGCCGTATGATGGGCCCTTCCTGATTTCCCAGCAAACAAGCGCGGTTCCACAGAGCACGGCCGTACAAATGAATGTACACACACACACATATGCATACGTTCTCCATAGATACAGCTCATTCATATTGCTAGTGTTTGTTTGCTTTGGCAGGACGCGTCAGGGAAAACGTTATGCCTTCTCTAAAGAGCTGAACCTTAAGGGCCCCAAAAACATAAAGATGTGATCTGAGCCCTGTAAAACTGAAGAACATTTGGCCTTAGTGTACAATTACCTGATTTACCTCAGAGAGATAAGTGTCTGCTGCAAGCTAGCGGTCCTGACCTAGGGTCCCCCTCGCTTTTCAGCGGCCGTGTGGTTTGGGTGAGGAGGGACGCTAACCGAATGCAGTTGGTAGCTAGCGTGCTGGAACGAATGTGGTGACAGGGCTAGTAATTACCCACAGAATGAAGGGCCGCAATTGCTAAAGCCTATTCAGGTGCTAAGCTCACTATATAAAAAAGGGTGCTTGTTTCTTTAACTTGTAATTTTAAAAACACGATGTCGCATTGTAGGGCTTTTTAGGGTTTCACAGAGTACAAACCACATGCCATCCCACTGAAATACGGTAATCATATGTTAAAAATATGTATTATTTGTCTTTCTTTCATTCCTTCCTGTGTTAGGAGGCCATTTTATATGTTTCTCAAAATGCACCACAGAGGATGGCCAACACCCGTTTCTATCTTTAGATGGGGGAATCCACCCAAAGCTGTCACTCATGTGGTGAAATCTCGAAGAAAAAAAGGTAAGTGGGAGCACACAGTCTAATTCAATTAATAACTAAATTAAATAAAAATTTTGAACATCATCCATTTTCTTAATGAAGGCGTCACTTTTTTTTTTAAGATCAAAAATATTAATTCTGTAAGAGGGAAAATGTAAGGGAAATGTAAAGCGTATGTACAATTGCAAATATGCAGCATTTCTTAGAAAACAAGCACAAGACTAAAGATTTATCTACTTCTGGACTTGACTCGCTGCTTAATTTTTCTTGGACTCCACCTATGTTTTTCCAAGTGCCGGGAACTATGCATAAAAAGGTCAAAGAAATAATGGTTTGAAAAAAAACAGTGTGTATTAAATTTTTGTAATACTAAATTACAGCCTAAAAAAGGGGAAAATACGAAAAGCAGAGATTAATGGGCTCAGTCCTGTGCTTTGTATATCTCACTGGCACTTAGTGAAGAAACACTTTATAAATCACACTAGACATGTGAAGGATTATTAGTGCAACATGCTTTGTTTCTTGGTTTGTGTTATTGCCAAATCTTTAAGTACCTAAACTGGCCTATTTTAATCTGTTTTTAAAAAGCCACCGAAGACGTTTAACAGTATTATTTTTTTGTGTGGTTTAGAATGGTGTGCTAAAAAAAAATAGAAGAGAGGAGAGGAAAAACTGGAGACTGAATGTACACAGAGAGGCAGACTGTGATTTAAAATCACTCCACTAACTATTTACTGTGAAGGAATAACAAATTGTTAAGAAACTACCAATGTCTTAGATGGCTGGGGTGTTTAGTAAAAAACATCTCACTTAATCAGCTTCATGTCTGGAAAAACACGCTGGCCTGAATCAATATACTTACAGACTGGGTATGGATGTTTATTTTTGATGATAAATAGCCCAAATGCATAAGCACATAAACACAAATAAATATTCGGCTCACACTGTTGCCCTTCAAGACTTCAAGAGATCTGTGTTCCATCAAGAGAAAAATTTCAATATAACTTAAAAAAAAAAGTTTGCTCTTACAGGCAAGACACTGGCATGTTGCCAGGCTCACAAATCATATTTAAGTAGCTTATACCTTTAAAAGAGACTAAGCTGTAATTATTCATTTAAATATGTGTGCAGTATACCTGTCCACAGGAAAACATGCACATCTGTATTTGTAGTTTTCATTTAATTCCTCTTGCACACCCTTGTGTGGATATATGTTATGACCCATTAGCATGAGAGAGCACAGAAACTGAAATGCTTGTTTAGTTAATTGATTTTGATTTCTCTATTTAATGGAAATCATTAGCTTGTTTTCGGGGCAGAGAAAGACATAGTGCCATTATTATTATTATTATAACATAAAAAAGGCACCGACAACATTTTTGGTTAAAAAAGAAAGTAACTTTGGTAAAAAAAAAAGAATTTATCTCAACATTAAATTGTAAAAAGTGCCATTGGACAGCATTGTGAGACATTTAGGTAAAGTAATGGATTCTAATCCTGCCACTTGGCTTAAATTAAACATCATAGACATTTTATCAACTTGTTGAAACGACAATTTCATGTTAACACACTGCCACAGTTGTAATTCTTGGGTGGGTGGGTTACTTCAGTTAGATTAAATGGTTCAAAAGAAAAAAAAAAAAATATATATATATATATATATATATATGTATATATATGCGGAAGTATATACTGTGTAGCGGAAGTGTGAGCCAGACTGAACGCAAGACAGCGTGAAAATGTCGTAAAAACAATGTTTTAATCATTCACATGTAAAATATAGAACAAAGTATTATGCTGGCTTAATTTATTAATTTAATTCACCACATTTTATTATAGGCTAATAATTATCTTTAAACATCAGGTACAATAACAACAGATAAATGTGGCCAATTAGGTCATTTTTTGTCAGTAATGTCGCGTTTGATATAACTATTTTACTTTTCAATATTTTTTTTATATTCGGCACAGTTATAAATAGGGATAGACATAGCTTACGTGTGAATAGTTTATATACATTTAAATATCCAAGTGGGAAATTCTGTTTGGTTAATTAAAAAGAGCAGTTGAATTTCGTGCTTTTTACACCATTAACACACAATACCACTTCGAGTCATTTGTGACCATTCATTTAGGCTATTTATCAGCTCTATCCGTTTATAAACTTACTAAAATAAAAAAAAAATGTCATTTTTATTTAAAGCTAAATTTTCTAATACACTTGTTCCCATCAGCGTGCCATCTATTATTTACCTAATGGTAAATTCAAGTCAGATAATACAGAATAAGAAGGAGAATTAGCTCGAACTACTATCCCACAAATTCTGTATATCTCTACATACTACGATTATTTTTTTAAAAATATAATTATTTTATATTCTGCACAACTAAATGACAAATTTTCTCGGTTCAACAACTGCTGATAACCATCAAATTCTGAGAGGACTCGACGAATTGAAATGAATCTTACAGAATAGTTGCCATATTTTAAATAAATACGAAAATCGAACACTTTAGATATTACTTTAATATTTGCTTATGTTTTCAGGCGGCATAAAACGATTGAATCAATGTTAAAATGTATCGTCCTGCCATCGTACGTCTTCAGTCACAGCCCCAGAACATCTTATTTAGGTGGGCTACATCTTAATACGAAAAGACTTTAAAAAAAATGTTTTCTGTATACATCATGTAAAATTACTATGGCCAGAATCCACGTTATTTTGTCTGTGTAAATTTAAATTAATATAAATAACAATATCACTGTTAAAGGTAACATTTACTATACATCTGTGCAACAGCATGACAACACATTTTCACTCCTACTCACATGGTACTTTACAATATGTACATAAAGTCCAAATCATATTTGTGCAAGATTTTCCGGTCTCATATTCTATATATCAGCTGTCAGAATCCACGTCACTTTTGCCTTCCTCGATTTTCTCTGTGGCTGTTTTCGTGGATTTGTTCCATTTCTGTGAGTTTTCTGATTCCTCTGACGACGACCTTTTCTGCCTTCTCCATTTTGCTCGTCTGTTTTTGAACCAAACCTAAGCGAAGAAACAATGTAAAATGCTTAATTTCAATTATATGGAGAAAAAGAAAATACGTCACGTGAAAGGCCGAGTTGATTTGGTTATGTGGGAATCATTCATTGGCTTTTAGGTTGTGAGAAATCTATGTCAGTCATTTGGTCAGTCGTCTCGCGCAGCCCAAACTGTGGCTTACTTTAGCGCCCGACACCGTGACCTACTTGTCAGATATCTTACGTTATAGACAACACACTTAACGATTTTGTAAAATGTACATGTAAAATACATTTTTAAATAATGACAGTGCCAACACTGATTTGATGGAACGAGAGCTGTTGCTAATTCAAGAGATCACGACTTCTAAGCGCATTCTGGGGTTAAATCTAACTTTTGTAGTTGCTATTAAAAAAAAAAAAAAAAAAAAAAAAAAAAATATAAAAATATATA
>JAUYWG010000053.1:6754774-6766524 GCA_034779775.1 Enteromius afrohamiltoni
TGTGTGTGTGTGTGTGTGTGTGTGTTTATATATATATATATATATATATATATATTAACTTTAGTAGGTAGTATATAGTATATATAATTAACTTTAGTAGGTAAATGCATACAGAAAAAAAAGACAGAACAATGCTAAAAAAGTAGTGTGTAAACCTTTATCATAAACATAGCATCTAAAGAACATTTCTATTATCAAGGAGAAATATTTAAATAATCAGTAACTTGTGGCAGAGTCAAAATATTTAATTTTTTTTTAATTAAGTTTTTTTTAAAATATTGCTACTTCCCATTTTGACTCTCATTTGACTTCTCATTTCTTATATTTTACACAATTTCCAAAAGAATTTATGCTGAGAACCTGTCATTGTGCATAAAAGAACCTCTCTCTATATGTGGCCTTATTAATCATTATTTCTAGTGTGAAACTATCAGCCAGTCTCAGTAATTACCGATTAAAAGCAGCTGGTGCTCTGGCTGTACCGCTCTGAGACAGGAGCGTATGCAGCGGCCTGTTATCTAACCGAGCGTTAAGATGAGAATCAGGGACACATTTACACATCTTAGAATCAAATGTCCCTCTCTGCACTCTCTCTCCTGTCAGAGAGCCATTGTGAAGAGCTACTTTACCCATGCAGGAATCACAAGAATTTCAAATGGGTGCTGAAGGACGTGACAGAATCATAATGGAACCTAGAATCAATCCATCAAAACATCAGACCAGCGAGTGACACAAATGAATTGAATGCAGCATATTAGTACGTTAACTCAGGCTTCTTAATGTCCCGTGACACTTTAATTTCTTTTAATTTTTCCTGACTCAAAGACACGTTAAAGCCTCTAAGTGGTATTTACTCCTGCGCTATAGTTTGGTACTTGTGGTTTGAGTTGAGACTTGCTCTTGCAGGTTTTGCTGTTTAAATAAAATAGGACTTTTCTTAGGTGTTGGTGACATTAACATGACTCTAAAATGCTGGACAATACCATGGACAGCAACAAAGAGGCGCCTCTGAAATGCTTACCATTAGAGGGCACAGGTGTGCAAAGAACACTGCAACCACAGATGCCACAGATCTATTCTACTGTGAATGCATCGTTGCATTTAAAACATAAGTGAGCTGTTTTCATGCTATATGAACACAATAAGGATAGATGATTGACTGCCAAAATATTGGAGCAAGCCTTTACAGTACTGCTAAATTACAAATACACAGTCCATGCAAATGAAGGCTTCCTTAATAAAAACAAACCATTTACCATTTCTACTTCCGAATGATGAGGGAAAAGAAGAGAGGCAGTAAAACAGAACCATATTGTCTGGATCTGGGAGGTATTACGAGAGAGCACCTGGGCCGACGACGGCAACCAAGAGTAGAAACTCAATCTCTGAGTTTTACCTCAGCTTGCTACTGGTGGTGGTCTCCATTAATCCATTACAGGTGCCAAAGACCCTGCCCTGGCTAATACTACCAGAGGAGATTTGTTTGTCATTCCTCCCTTTTGTCCCCCTTTAATTTTAATTCTTTTCGGTAAATGACTTTAAATTCTTTGAATAGGTTTAAATACACAAATCACCTCTCCAAATCCTCTTTGATTTGTGTATTCTCACAAAAACATCGTCTGCATTTAGTGCGCTTAATAAAAACGTCCTTTCTTTTAGAAATATCTGAATCGAATCATCTAAATATACCTCAACAGCCTTGTAAAATGTTTAGATAACGACAGTCATTTGCGAGCCTGTAGTAAATTACGATACCTTGCACAAGAGTGGCTCTGTTTCATTTGGCTTTGGAAGTGCGGGGTGAATTACACAGTGCTGCCATTGTGATTTACAAATAAGTGAACGTGCCAGCTAATAATCTTTAATATCCACCGATGACAGAATGGAATTAGCCGCATATTTTCTCCCAAACATTCAATTTTCTTCCTCCTCGTTGTGTAAGCTAGGCCCTAATCCCGTCTTTATGCGGTGGGGTATTAACCCTATTGAGGCATCAGTGTATTGGCCTCTGGACCCTGGGGCGCAAAGCGCGCGCTCACCGGGGCTCAACGCGCCTTTTGTTAGCGCGCGAGACGCGTCGTGCCAGCGAGCGGGTTATTCAGGAGCCTGAGAATCAAATACAGTATTACAGTTAAGCTATGTAATAATTACTCTCATTAGCCGTAACTGGAGCGCGCAGCGGACGGATTCGCTAATAAAGCTTCACTAATGCTATGTAGGCTCAGGAAATATATCATAAACATAATTCAATAATCATTGGAAATACATATTAATGCGGCCCTCCGACCCTCAAACTGTCAGCGTTTTGCCCCGGAGGAGAGCTGTTGAATTTATTTCCCTCTTCCTCGCTGCGGTCATTTCCCACATTTCCATTCAATGAACTGAATGTTTATCCTCTGCCCAGCTTCGGGGTAAGTTTCAATGCCTCGGTAGCTACAAATAAAAAGTTTTGTTGCTCTGTCCGTTTGTTTAAAAGGTCGTTGGACTCGTCCTGTCGCTGACACAACCGTTATTCAATTGCACCGTGCAGGTTAAAAATACAGGCTAACGTCGGGAACCTTTAGACAACCCCGATGCAACATATTGCATTAGGGTTGCTTCAGAATGTTGTTATTGGCTCTGCGGTGATTTTGATTTTATCTTGAGCTGATTCAATCAGAACAATGTGTATTTGAGGTTTGTTGTGGTGCAGCAATGCTTAAAGCCCAGTTTGAGCCGATGCGGTCAGGGCATCATATAGCTTTCCTTTTAAATCCACAGGGCAGCAAACAAGAGAAAATTTGATTGAAAGTTGAATCCGACATTTTCATACTAATTTTGTTGTTTAGTGGTTATCTAAAATATTTAAACTACAAAACATGGAATGAAAAATAACATCTATATTATTTTTAATATCTATACTTTTTATTATAGGAGAAAAAGTAAATTTGGATGACGTATAGGGATGTTTACCTGAATTGACTATACGCTAAGCCCCGCCTTGAAAGGGTTATTGACCAATCCTGCGTTAGCAACTGTTGTCGCCCACGATGTTCCCACACAACCAGACTTTAACCAGCCTACACACATTATACACAGTGTTTGGATAGTCATTATAAACCGGAATTAAACAAAAACATTTTGTTTTTTTGACAAAGCAACGTTAATAGCGACAATAAGCAGCGTGGATGGGTCATCAGTTCTCGTTCACAAAAAACATTTGGCCCTGGGTGAATTAATGATACTTACCTAAATTAATTATATGATAAGAATTTAATTTTATTTAGCCTACATTTATTAAAATCATAAAAGGTCCCTTAGTTAAATCGGCTGCTATTTCCACATTAGTTTGCCATGCTGTTCAGGTAAATCTCTTAAAGTCTTATCAAAGCTTGTCTTAGTTAACAATTGTAGCCTAATTAAAGGGGTGGAGCATAAAGGGTAACTTGACTTTGTTCCTCAGTTATTTGTATCAGTATTCTTGTAACACAGCATTGCAGTTTGGCACCTGCACGGTGTGCAGGTTTCAGAGCCTTCACATAGTGCAGTGAAATGGGGATCAGGAAGGAATTTGTGTAGCGAATTGAGATGTACCTTGCCAAAGGGAGAATGGACATTGGCAGCCTTGAGCACAATGGTGGAGTTGAGATTTGAACTCCATTTGGTTTAATTTCCTCTCAAGTGAAAGGCAAGGAAGATTAATGAAATATCCCCAAATCCATCCTGTTTTATTTCTATTAAATCAATGGTGAAATGCAACCACTAGGCCTGTTTGTGGATGGAGAGTTTGGATAGTGTTTCTCCATCTAGCTAAAGAGACCTCGTGTACTTTCGCGGCAATGAATGATGCTAGTTGAAAAATGCAGTTGTTGCTAAAGTCAGCATCTCGGATTGCACGCCATCCTTCAGAAGAGGCGATATGACCCAGTTATTGAATTTAGTATGAGTTACTGTCACGATACAAAATATTCAGTTATTTCACTTTTCCACGGATAACCTCAGGCTTTACCTGCTATTAATTTTCCCAATTATATCAGATGTTATTTTTTTCCCCCCACAGTCTTATCAGTTCTATTTCATTCTTCAATTAATTCTCACATGTCAAGCAGGCGGCACTTACACAAGTAAAACTAAAAACACTCCAGAAGTACATTCAGAAATCTCTTACAGTGGGTGGGCGAGTCATCAGATCCAGCTTGGTAGGAGAGAACAATACTTTTATGGTGATCTCCAGACTCTCTGTCCTTCGGTTTGCACAATAGGCTGCGGTTCTGAATAAAACCCATCTGACCCCACTAATCTGCAGCTTTTCTAGTCGTCTTTACAATGGAGTGATCCAAAAGACAAATGTGTTTAACTGTTAAGCTAATTCAGTCTCTTTAGTTTTCTTTTCCTCTCTATTCTGCAGTGCTACAAAGGTTCAGCCGTTAGCGTGCAGACATACTCACTTCACCGTACCGTCTGTCAGCATCGTTTTAAGTGCTTGCATAGGCGAACCCTCACCTGTAGTCGTGCTTTCATACGCAGACCGTGTCCTGCACGAGCACGGCATGTTCTACAAAAGTGTTTTCAATCCATAAACCGAGACCATTGCTTTTTAAAGCGTGTCTTTTAAGACACCATAAATCTTTCCTTCTCGCCGGCCATTCCAAAAGCCTTTCTCTAGAGTGACAGTCAGCATACTCGAGTTTGACGATGATTGTTTTCAGTTCCCCCCTCCTCTCTCCAGCTCTGCACTCTATCATTTGGAACAATAATAAACAACCACCAACGCGGGCAAAAAAGCCTCCTGAAATCTATTACGGAGAATAGTGTGGTTATGCGGAGAGCGGAGGGGAATGTTTTTCCTCCCGTGCAAACATCACTGTAATTTCCAATGCCAAACTGATTCGGGCCAGGCTTACCATGCTCTTATCTGATCCTTACGGGTGGTCCCCCTCAACCCCTCCTTTTATTCCAGTTGCACAGATCTGGAAATCTTCTTCACACCACACTTGGGTTGTGGATCTCCCCTGCCAAAGAGCGACTGGAATCATTTCAAGGGAATACAAGTGGTTAGATTGGGGGATTAAGATCACTTACAATATGGACCGTTTTTTAACTTGCCCTCTGTAGTTATGTTCTCCCTTTTATTCGGCTGTTGAGATGCTCGCTGAGGCAAATTTCTTGGTTTTAGAACAGCAGTCAGGCAAATCCAGGACCACCGAAGGCCCACCATGTAGATGCTGTCCTCAATTAAAGGGGTGAACATGTTTTTAGTGTTCAAGACAATGGCGTTCTCCTTGTATTTTTAACTTTTTGACTTACAAGAATTTATAAACGTGTATATATATATATATATATATATATACATACACACACACACACATATATGTGTATATCATTACTCAAACAAATAATAAAATTATATGGAAAAAAAAAATGTATATATATATATAAAACTAAAAATATGAAAAAGATTATTATAGTATACAGTATAATACACACACACACATATATATGTGTGTGTGTATTATTTTATGCAGTATATATATATATAGTTTATAGTTGTTACATTATAGATTTTTTATTGTTTCAAATATACTTTATATTTATACTTGTATAAAGATACTGTATATCATTTATTTATTATTATAATACATATTTTATAAATAAATATTTATGTAAAACATGATACGAGCTGCCACAGTCTGATTTAATACATAACTCTCTGGATAAAGAGGTGTTGATTAAAACCTTATTAATGAAGATGACAAAATAATCCATCAACAGTAGCAGTCCATGCATTTGATGAAACTGATTTGAACGGCTGAAGCAATGCCACATATGTAATGGCACCATGAATACCTTTTTACTCAGGCACAAAATTGTCTGACAAGGAAATAGTCGTACAATATCACAACATTTTAGCACGTCCATATGTCAAGACTGGCAATAGAAAAGTTTTAAACACTACCCGATGTTTGCCGAACAATTTTTCCCTCTTTGAAAATAAAAGCTAGGCTGAACGTCAGACACACATCATTTTTTAGAGTGCTCAGTGTAATGTTTTCTGCAGTATAGACTCACAAATGCATTTGAGCTCCGAGCTCCTGGCTGCATAACAGTACAAACACACACACACATACATGAACACAACCTCCTTTTTCCACTTTCTTTTGGCTGAGTCACATTACAAACATAAGAAGTTAATAGCTACTCTTCACTGATGAAGAAACCTCATAATGTTTCTTTTTCTTTTTTATTCACTGTACCTCTTGAACACAGTTGTCTGTCCAAATATGCAATTTCTTGTCTTTGCGAATATTGTTCTTGGCTTGGCTGGCCTAGATTAGATTATATTGATAGGGAAGATGTATTTAGAGATAGAAATTAAATGGAGTTCCTCATGCCATAACCCTTAATTTGTTTTTGGTTTTCATTACATATGTTCCTGATTACTTTATTTGCCGATTTGCTATGTCTGTTATTTCTCATAACCACAGATTCCAGTATCTGAAACCAAACCTGCCCAGGTTTTCAATTGAAATTAATTTAGCCAAGCCTTTCTCATTAAAACAGTGCATAAAAGCTGTAAGAATAATTTACTCCTCCGAATAGAAATTATGTTGGCATTCCATCGATTTAATAAAAAAGGAAGCAATAACATTTTTTAACACCATAATATAAAACTCTATTCTATGTATTGATGTAAGACTTTTTTTTGGGGGGGGGGTCATGAAACATTTTGTATTAAATGCCATGGGAAATTCGAGTAGCCATAAAAATGTTCATGCATAAAACATGTGAAAGTAAAGCAGGGTGTATCAAATATTACTTGGTCTGGACATGTACATTTAAAAAACATGAAGATTGGTTAAAAAACAAAATTGCGGCAGCTCGGTAATTTCCTAGAAAGCACATACACATTTGTTTCATCTGTAGGTAACAAGAGGCCCCTTGACAGAATTCGATAAAGCCATACAGTAATATAATGATTTCATATTAGGGACTGTCTTCACGCTCTCTGAAAACCATGTCAGACATTACAGTAAACCAAGCAAGAAATTTGGAGCTGATTGCGCGGCCCTGCGCCCACACTGCAATTCACCACAGTGCAAGTTGATGGTAGAATGAGAAATGCCCCCCTTTAGCTTTAAACGCTAAAGACATCACCCCTGCTCTCCGCGGATTCTCCCTGCATTTAAATTCTAGAGTAGGCTGAATAAGAAGCACCAGATGTACGTTAGTTCTCGATCCTCCACCTCTGCCCCTTGGAAATGTCTTAAATTTCCTGTGATGTTTCTGTCGAAGAGGTCTCTTTCAGGGCAGACAGCTTTAGAATAAAGTTTCCATCCCACCTACCATGTGGTGCCCCCGACTCTACGCAAGTCCCTCTACGTCTGCATTTATCCTATTACCCAAATCTACCAGGATCCAATTCATCCTGGCAAACAGTTGGAAAATATGTGATTTGATGAGACCTACAAAAGCTCGGCTTGTGGTGCCCATCATGTCCCTGAATCTAATTCTCCATGATTTGAGCTGCCAAACATCCCAGTCGGGCTTAATACCTTATATCAAATCCCTCTAAAAGCGTATAATTTCCAGTGATTGCTCACACTTGCGGCCTACTTACAAACACATCGGCAACTGGGCAGTGGAAAGCCACCAGAGTACACATTCTCTGTCTCGTTGTGTTTTCGGCTGCTGCCAACCTATTTATTTTTCACTTTCTAGGTGGTGTCTGAGAAGAGAGTCGAGGAACAAAGAGTCATTCTGCAAGCTTGTGTAATGTTAATACTGTCTCATTTTACCTGTTTCTGTTGAGTGGAGAAAAGTCGGCTTTTTTCCATTTTAACATGCTCATATTCCATTTAGCTTTAAGTAAATGCGTTATATACAAACAGAGAAGACATACACTAAAATGTATTTTGTGTAGAAACAATTTCCACTGAGAAATTGTTAGTAAATGACAAAAATACTTAATGTTAAACATGAAATTTTGAAGTAGAAAAACTGAAAAAACCTGAAAAAGGACTCAATAATATTTATGACTTCAAAAAAAAAAAGGAACACTTTATAGCTTTAGATTCTGTATTCTTATCATCGAACTTTGGTACTACGGTTTCAACATGTTATGTACACAATATAATAGCTATGTGGTAAAACCGGCAACAATTTAACTGGACAGAGAGCTATTACAGAAAACAGGCTTTTCTTATCCAAAGAAACATGTAATATCTTAAATATAATGTTCATAATTGCGGGATTTTCAGCAGAGTACGTATAGTGTACAGAACTGAGACGGCTGCAAAAAAATCATCGCAGGCCAAATCATTCACTGGAAATAGATAATTGTGACTGAGCTAAAACCATAACCATAGCTTTCACCAAGGTATTACAGGCATAAGAAACCAAATAGTCAACCAAAGTTGTTTCATGTCTGAATTTCCAGGACAATATCCAATGACCTTCTTTAGTTGAATGTCATAACTGAGAGTGATGGCCAAGCACAATCCAGACCATGAATCTGTCACCCTAATACAGTTTGGACTATCATTAAATTATTGTTAGTGCTGCAGTTAGTGTGCGGTTCGTACCGACAGCAATATACTTACATTTTATTTTGCATCCTTTGTTGTTACATCATAAATTGAATCAACAGTGTTCATCCAAAGTAGCAAATAATTGCAGATCATGGCTTTAAATGTTATTTCACAGTCCACATTGGTTTGTCTATGATGTCTAATAGTTTACCGCTAAAGAAAAGGAATGTGTTTTTTTCCCTTCGTTTTTTCCCCCCAGTCAACCACAAAAAGGCCAACACATGGTCACCTCAGGATTTTATATTTAGATATCATGTGGAATATTTTCAAACACATCAGAGAAATGATTCCCGTTCCGAAGCATAGCTGCATTTCAAAAAGACCTTCTGTGAGTTACTGCTTTTACCAACTGGAAAATGCCTTGTCAAACCAAGCAAAGCAGGTCTCCATTTGGATGTCACACAATAAGTGCAAACTCAAGGAAAAACGGGTAATCAGAATTCCATAACCACACATAAGTCCCGCCTCTCAGAGGAGCCACCGTGGAAAGCAAAGCTCTGCCGAAAGTCATTCCTGCTTTGGGGCTTGAGAATAATGACAGCTATGATAATATGATAATACCATGAGATGAATAACTTAGGTTTAAACCCCAAAAATATTCAAAATGTAATTTTAATATATTTTAAAATGTAGTTTATTCCTGTAATGGCAAAGTCATCACTGTCACATATTATCCATCATAAATCAATCTAATATGAGGTTTTAAAGATTAAGAAACATTTTACTAGTATCAATGTTGAAAACAGTTGGGCTCCTTAACAGTTATTCAAAATTCTTTGAAAATCTTTGAAGGAATAGTTTTTATTTGATATAGAAATGTAATGCATTATATTAAGGACACAATTTAATGCATCCTTGATTATAAAAAAATTAAAGCATCCTTTAAAAAAAAAAAAAAAATATATATATATATATATATATAATTTTTTTTGTTATTATATATATAATATATATATATACATATACACACACACACACTGAATAGTTCAAAATCTAAACCAGGGCCTAGATGTTAAGGGGTTGTTGTGGTGAGGCTCTGCTTCACTCTGTAATTACATCATTGCTTTGCATTACTGGTTGAGGTCAATGATGTCATTAAGTCTGAGCAGCTTCCAAAATTTCTGCAATGGGTTTATTGTATGAGTAAATCTACTGTTTGTTTCACTAATTCCTAATATCATTAGCCGGCTGTTTTACATGCCCCTGAAATTCAATCAAGCCAATGTGCTCTCTCTCTCTCTCTCTCTCTCTCTCTCTCTTTTGCTCTGAGCGAAACAGTTTAACATGCACCACTTTATTATTTGCCTGTTGAGTGCTTTTTAGAGCTGCAATTAGGGCACCGTTATATTCTCTGTTTGCTCTGCGGGACTTAATTAACAATGCAGAGCCATTTATTACATTACTGCTTGTAAAAATGTAAGTACCTCCCCATATACTGGATGCAGGATTTCGCTAGAAGTGCCTGGAGGAGAATTTGACACTTCGCCGGAGCCAACACAAAGCTCCTTGAGAAACTCTTTGTTTCCTTTTTATTTCATCGACTCTAGAGATACATTGCGATGTCAGAAATAGAGACGTTTGCTTTAAATTATTGGTACTTTTTTAAGTAAACAGAAGAATTTGGATACTCCCGGCTGCCTGGGGAGCTGTCCATTAAGAGACGAATTGGGTTTAAAGACCACGACTCTCTCGGCGACTTGGGATGCGCAAATGATAAGACGCTGCGACTATAAGTGTTTATGGGATACACAGCAATAACACGGGGGGGCGGAAAAGCCCCTGATCCCTCCTCATAATAGCATTTTCCTAACTGCCTCTTTATCATAGGCAATTTCGGAAAAGTCTTGAGGGAATCCGTTTTTTCAGCCATGGAATCACCATCTCGCAATAAATTCCACCTTTAAAAAAGTGTGGAGCATGTGTTTTATGAAGTCCAAGTTCAGTCAGAGTGCAGGCTGAACCAGGGCCCCGTAGTCTCTGGGTTTCATCTGATTTGCGGTGGCAATAAAGGTGCAGGGGGGGGGGAAATCCCTCCACATGCTGCCCGTTTCAGATGTGTTTTGGATTGAAAATAGGATTAATGTGCTAAAGTGTGATTAGAATGGTTAAACACGATTAATTGGAACGGACTCGTATCGCCAGGGGAGTGAGGCAGGCGGAGGGGGGTGTTCCTGGACGGCCTCCAGTTCACCAAGTGAACAAAGCACACCAACTGTCCAGGATTTTCCATGTCTCCACTGGTGCGCCTTTTCCTTTGCATTTTCTCATAGCCAGCTTGTCTGAAGGCAGATTAAATGCAGCTGAGAATGTTGGTGTAGGCCTGCAGCGTGGGACCCTCTGGGAATAGGCAGGAACCATGAGCTTGGACTTGGCCTGAGCTGCGCTGCTTGAAAACAGCCATGCACCCAGGGCAGAGGTCCAGGTGGATCGGCAAGGGAGAGGGGAGTAATTTGGGGTTATTTAAAATGATCTATTAAACCCCTGAACTTTAATCAGGGTTGCTACTATACTGACAGGCATGATTTACTTACAAATCAAGAAGATGGGGATGGGAGGGGATGGATAAGGTCAGAATTTGCGTACTTGATTTTCGGGGGAGTGACGGTGGACGATCGGCCGACTCATTAGCACCTCGGAGGCATCGCGGAGACGGATCCGAGCGGCTGCTATCGGGGGTGGGGCGGAGGGGCTGAGATCACGCAAGGAGCAGACACACTTGTTTGAGGTCTGTCTAAACACAGCAGGGCTCTGACAGACACCTAAAGTCAAACTGTTTTACCCCAGACTCACTAACTCACAGAGCAGAGCCTGCGTTTCAAATGTGATTAGCCCTCATCATCAGAGGGTTGAAGAAGTTAACGGTCGCGTAAACACTGGGCGGGCGACAGCGGTAGAGGCGCAGCCTTGGGGCAAAAGTCATAGAGGACATGAAGAGTGACATCTGAAGATCAAGGCCTCTCGTTCTAAAACAAAAACAGTTTAAGTGCAGCTTTAGCAAACATGTGATCCAACACTGTCGCATTTTCAGAATAAAATAATATAAAATAATTATTAATAATAATAATAATAATTACATTTTATAATTAAACTTCAAGACACAAAAATTACTTTTTAAAAAAAACTACATTTATGCAGTATTCTTGTTATGCAATTTAGCCATGCCATTCCTGTTATGCCATATAT
>JAUYWG010000053.1:6766676-6783216 GCA_034779775.1 Enteromius afrohamiltoni
CATTATATTAAAGTATATTTAATTACATAAAATAACTATTATTACTACAACTACTATTATTATTTATTTTTTATTCATTTATTCAGTTTTGTGAATGTCCACACCACCTTAATAATGTACAATCTGTAAATCTGTATTTATTTAACAAAAGTTATGATCAACTAAAAAAATTAATTTATTAAAATTTAACAAATAAATATACACACACAGTATATATTTGGAAAATATTTACAGGTATATAAATTTATATATACATAAATACGCACACATGTAAACAAAAACCTTGATCAATCGTGATTAATTGTTTTGTGTGTGTGTGTGTTTGCAAATAATCGTTTGACAGCACTAATATATATATATATATATATATACGTGTGTGTGTGTATAATTAGTGCTGTCAAACGATTACACACACATACACACACACAAATATGATTTATGATATAATTTACTATATAAATAACTCTCTAAAAAACAAATGCAAATATAATAATAACAATAATAGTTAATATTATTATTATTATGTTTAATGTGTTGTATTTATATAAATTATATTAAAGTATAATTAACCCAGTCATTTAAAACCCTGACAACCATCAAATCTGAAATGTAAGATATTGAGCCTGTTAAATCTAATTAACAACATAAAATGCTAATTATTTAAACAATAAATTGATATTATTTCCATATATATCAAAAATATATGAGATATTTGAGATTAAGATCATTCACATGAATAATTAATCAGACAATTAAAACAACAAAAAACAGATGTGCGTCATTCAAGATTGCAGCAATAAATAAAAACCATCTAATTGTTATATTATGTTCTTGTTGAACTGTGGTGATTGACAGAGTGTTGATAGGTAAGCCCCACCCCCTCTGTGTTTCACCACACTCACTACTCCTCTGCTCTGACCGCTATGCATTGGAAGATTCTGACAACTCATAAAAATATACGGGTTCTGGCAGCTGCTGCCCATAAACAGCTGCTGAACCCTATAAAACCATTATGAGGTCCTGCTCGGGTTCAGCAGGAAACAGACATATCAATGTGTAAAACGAGAGGATAGATAAAGCAGCTATGATTTACCTGATGTCTAGCAGTATTTTGTGTCTTTTTATTTTTATATTCCTGTATTCTGTCTTGTGAATGTCCGGACTACCTAATCATGTAGGTAACAAGTACGGATTAAACTTCAGATGTCTCTTATTTTAATCGGAAAAGAGATGTGTGATTATGGGTGAAAAAAGAACAGGGCAAAAGTGTAATATGCCACGCGGCAGATCTGCTGTGCATGAACATGCCGTATTCATTTGTTTTTCAAATAGACAAGCCAATGAAAACTTGCAGTCATAGCTGGTTCGGCTTCCAAATTCATCACCTTTTTTTGCTTAAGCCTGAGGAATATACACAGGTTTTGGTATGTGACAACATCACAGAATGTAGTGTTTCTCCAAATATGATCGAATGTCAAGACGTAGCTAGTTATAGGCTTTTGTATAAACCCTCTGGTTGCGTCGTTCTGGCAGAACGTTAATATGCATTGTCAGAGGATTTGAGGTAGAGCTGACTTTGAGGGAGGCTTTCTGATGCCTGTGTGTAATTGCCAGGGTCAAGGCCATAGCTTTGGCGCAGGCTGCTGTAGTAGGCATTATATATTATTATATGATGAGGGACTTCAGACCCTCGTAAAGTAAAGTATCAAGGGCATTTCCCCTTACTTTCAGCTTTGGGGCCTGGATTCTGTAAGAATCAGACCCTGGCTCCTCGGTTATATGTGTTTTGTTTGGCAGATTAGTTTCCAACAGTCTTATTTTAAATTAAAAGAAAACATAATAAAGCAGAAACACAGAAAACAGGCACAGAAAACAATTGAACTCCAGGTCTGATCTAAAGGTAAAATTTCCTCTTCAAATGCTAATGTCTGAGGTAAGGCATATCTTCACTGCATCATATCATTCTGAGAGGAATGCCAGCACTGTTACATTAATAATACAACATTGGCTATATATTCAGCATAGCACTAACATCCTAGACTTACGGTTGTTGCCATGCTGTGCATATAAAGTAAATGGACAAGCGGAATACCATATCCCACAATGCAATGGGCCTGGTCTTCCACTTCTAGATGAGTATTTATAAAAACAGGCTCTTACAAGATTAAGGTTAAAATAGTTATAAAGGATGCACCGTATAAGGATAAAAAGTTAAAAAGTTGCAAGTCAAAAATGTGAGATAATGGCCCGGTTTCACAAAATAGGGCTTAGCTTAAACCAGGACTAGGCATTAGTTAAAGATATTTAAGCAACTTATTAGAAAACATTACCTTTTTAACACAGAGCAATGACATTGACATGTTTTAAGATATGTCAGAGCGAGATATTTTTATCTGAGAAAGCTCAAAATTTAGCCTGGGACTAGCTTAAGCCTTGTTTGTGAAACTGGGAGATAAAGTCTTAATTTTATAAAGAAAAAAAATAAATTGTGAGATATAGTCATGATTTAAAAAACACACACACATATATATATATATATATATATATATATATATAAAGTGATTATTTAGTTATAATCATTAGAATAAAGTTTACATTTCTAGAAATAAAGTACAAATATTAATAAGATTGAGAGAGAGATATAAAAGGTTAAGCAAAAGTCAAAATTGTGAGATATACTGTACCATCTAATTTCTGAGAAACAAAGCTAAATTATCTGATATAAAATCATGATTTCATGAAAAGTACAAATATTTGCAAGATTAAAAAAAGACTATGTTTGCTTTTTCTCACCTTTTATTTATAAAGCGCTTTTAACAATCCAGTAAATAATTTAATCAGCTGACACTCAGATCAGACCGGATTAAAATAAACATGATTATTCCAATTGGTTTATTAAACTAAACATGCAATACAATGACATCTTGTCATCAATTTGGCAAACTCCATTTCTCATGGGATAATATTTCTGTTTTACTATTTTTTTTAACTCGCATAAACCAAAACCAGTATTAAGGCAGATATCTCTGGTGATTATTTAGTGATGTTGGTGATTTAGTGACAACGCCAAAATTTCCCGAGTGAACGAGTAAAAGTCACATAAATATGTGTGCTGGTTTAAGACTAGAAACATCAAGCCAGCACTTCTTCCTGATGGCTCACGCTCACGCTGAGATGAATAGTAACGCACATGGGGGAAGCATTTCATTCACATATGCCAAACATCAGCAGGAGCCGCAGGACGCACAGTGGACATGTCCTTTCTAAGTGTCACTTTTATTACAGGCCCGGCTGGCTAAGAAAACCGCCTGCACTCAGCCCACTGCAAGTCAATCCTCTTCCATTTTCCACTACACACTGACATCTGATGGCCTGATGCTGGAGAGGTCTGAAAAACCCATTTACCTCTATCTTTTTGTTTTTTGAGGACTATTTTTCTTTCTCATCCCTCGCTTTCCATACTGAAGCTTTTGAGCAAAAAAAGAGCTGTGTTTCATATCCTACTGCGATTTGGAAAATATACTGGAGCGCGTTAACATCCATAGGTCATGGCATGTACTATAAATGTCATGTTCTATAATGAAGACGCCTCTAAAAATCATTGATAGCAGATGGGTATCAGTCCCAGGGTGAATAAATATCCCTTTCTCCTTTTCTTGTGGTGGAGAGAAACATATCCAGCGAGATGTTCTCAACGTGCTTGCCAGTACGCTGAAATGATGTATTAGAGAGCAAAGAGACAACATGGCTAATCTTGAAATAACTTTCTCATGTTGTTTTGCGCAATTTCACTGTTTCTATATATCAGATAACACGTGTTGTCAGGCCTCGGAGTGCACTACATCATCTGTGATTCAGATGTCCGTGAATACTCTCTGAGCACACCGACTGTTTCGCGTAAACGGCTATTTGTCTGCTGCACTTTGATGCACTACGCTTTTCTCTCAAAGTCCCCGGAGGACGTTTCCGAATGAATTTGTGGTGTTTGTTCAAAATGGATCTTCGAAAACAAATTGGAGAAGTGTTTACCGAATAGTAATGCACTTTGTTCGTGGTCATTTTTCATAGAATTAGCTATACACACAGAAAATGTTTTGACTGTTCCTACCAGACCATAAGTGCACTAAATTCATAATCATTGCTGACAGACAAAACACGTTTGTGCTGCAGAAGTGCAGCCAGGGAATAAAAATGACAATTTATCAGACAACAGAAGGGTGTTCTCAAATCTGTGAGAGTATCAAAATGCGTTATTTGAACAAGAGACTTTTCGAACAATACTGTTCCCTTACCTAATGAATAAGGGATATGTGTGTATGGGGATCATCATAAAGAATTTAACCATTCCATTTCTTCAACAGGTCCACCGCTCAGTTAGGAATAATAATATTTTAAAGAGTAAATATTCAGAGGAAAATCAAGTTGCAAAATGAAGAAAAAACATTTAAAGGGGATTTGCATACATACAAGGTAGACTAAAAAGCAGTCCAGCTTGAGTTTGAATTAAAACAATATTTAAAAGAAAAATACTAAACCAACAATATAGTTTGTTATTTTATATATGAAAAATTACTGAACAAAAATACCTTTTTATGTATGTTTAACCATCTTTAACATGTTTTCATGTGAACAGCTATACAATAATTAAATGGTTAAAGCTGATGTAAGTTGTGACTGTTTGATTCACTAAAATAACCAGCTCATAAGAGTAATTTGATTAGGAATCAAACTACTCTGGTTGCGTTCTATGTTTCAGATTCACTAAAAAGAACCATCTCAAAAGAGTCATTTGCTCAGGAGCCGTACTACACTGGTTGCACTGAATGTTTTTGATCCACTCATTAAATTAATTTGTTTGGGAAGTAAACATAGGTCAGTTGTAGTATTTTAGTGTGTTTACTAGTAAACATGAATTAGGCAAAAACTGTTAGCAAATGCTATTCAGCTGAATATATTATTTGTGTATTTTTGGAAACATTCTGGAAAACAAAAGCCTCACTAAAAAGATATATGTAGATATTTTTATAATCATTTTAGAGGCAGCATAAAATGGTTTAATTGCATAAAACAATGTAAAAGAAATGCCATATTATACTATTTTTTTAAAGCCACGTGTTTAACACAAAAAAGGAGTCTCATAAGGAGTCAACAGGAAACGAAATTGGTCATGCTGTACGTTTTTAGACAGAATTAGCTCTTAAAAGAAATTTGTTCAGGAAACAAAAAAAATAACACACATACATATAAAACAAATATTATTATATATATATATATATATATATATATATAGCGGGGGGGGGTCAAACTGAACTCTAACTTATATCTGTGTTTGCTCAGAGGTTGCGCTCTAAGACAGCCGACTGCACAGCTCTGCAGCTCCTCAAGTAGACTGCCCTTGACTTGACTCTCAATCCAATAATTAGACAGAGGGATCACTGGAAGAGACGGCTCCGGGCCCCAGACCCCACCCCGGCGGTTCTGCTAGAAGACACTCCATAACCCCAGATTGAGAGATTAATTTAGATTATCAGCGCCAAGAGCCAAACCCAATCTGATTACTTCACCTTTAGGCTTAATAAGTAAAACAAACAGCAATATCTCTGGATCTTATCTCGGGACAATTGTAGCTGATGAGAGCGGCTGATAAGGAAGGTACCGCTCAGAGGAAACGGTGCACCCAAGTCTTTTCCGTGGACCCAGCGGGAGGCTCCTGGGTAAAGCCTGAATAACAAATGAGTGTGCTGCGGATTTGGCTAATCATCCCAGGCCTCGAAGCCCCCCGGACAATTCTCAACTTATCGCAAGAGTCAGAGCACTTGAACTGGAGACCCCTACCCCTAATTAACAACCCACCACAAATGAAAACCAGCTGCTAATAATTACATAATTAAAGTGCCTATGGGGGGAAAAAAAGCATAATTTCTGCAGCCATCGCCATAAATCTTGTGCTGTCCGAGCCCATACTTTCAACGTGAACTTTTTCCCGAGCAGGTTAATGCATTACTCATACAAAAAACAGTATCCCTTTGTATTTTTATTGGACCTGCTTTATAACAAAGAGAAGTCTGAGTGGTTTAAGTGAATGTCTATGGTTTGCCGAGGGCACTGGCTTTGGCGCTTCAGCATGCCACCATCTGCGAAGGATTTTTTTTGCGTTCGAATCCGATCCTCCTTCTCAAGAACGCAGAGGAGGTCATTATGGAGATAAACAAGCAGCCACTTTACACCTAAATACACCCATGCAAATAGAAAGAAACACATTTCTAATATTATTACTGCAAAATCAGGGAAGGGTGGGGAGAAAAAAAACAAAAAAAAAACAGTGATTGATTTTGCTAACACACTCCAGAAACAGCATTTGGTTTTACTTTTGATAATTCAAAGCCTCACTCCCTGAGCAGCAACGTGGCAATTAGGCAATTAAAACTATTTCACAGAATAAGCCATAAACACCTCTAAGTGTATCGTAGCCGGGGTCACATGCTCAGATAGCCATAATGCGTGATCTTTCACCAACTTCTTTCCAGGATGATTAATAGTTTAATTTCTGCGAATTATTCAGACACACAAAATATTTGATAGACCGACAGCTATTACCAAATCTAGTAATTGACATGTTGTCAGGATGAAAGGTGTAATTTGTTTTCAGAGCACTTAACAGGGTTAGAAAAGCCACCGGTCTTAGCATCATCAATCATCCGTCATTGAGCGCCGGGGCAATAGCATGCACGCGGGTGAAATGTGCTGAGCTGAATGAATACTGTCAGACAGCTCACTTCCCCTCTTTGAATGCATAAGCGCTGTTTTTACTGTAAAGATAATTACAAGAAGTCTTCTGATACATTATTTGTTCTGTTGAAATGAGTGATGTCTCTCTTTTTTTCCCCTGTAGACGTAATTCAGTCACAAACATTTTCCAAAAGAAAATTTGATAATGAGCAGTGCTGTGGGTAAATCATAGCCGTCCTCAAAATATGAATGAAAGAGTTGTATTGTTACATTGTGTTTGATATGATGAGGGGTAATTAAAATGTATTTTTCTAGAATGAAATTAAAATAAAATAGTGCTGTCAAACGATTAATAAATAAAGGTTTTTGTTTGCATATGTGTGTGTTGTGTATATTTATTATGTATACATAAATACACACACATACAATCTATATTTTGATGTCAGCACAAGAAATAAACATTTTATTGGTTTTTTTTTTCTTTTTTAGTACATACCTCTTGTTTGAGCATCACGACCAGCATAACAGTAACTCAGACTCAGAATTTGGGGCACGGGCATCCAAATTTGGGTTTACGATGGAAGGTAAGCAGAGAGCTTGAGAAACCTGTTTGAAAACAGTAGTTATTTTCAAATGATTTAACTTAATAATCATGTATTTGGCTCAGATAATAGATGCTTTAATCACAATGATACACCTACATTTCATATAGGTTCAATGTTATTTATATATATATTTTTTTTAATGAAATGTAATAAACTTCTTCATCTTCATTCTTTTGGCAAAGCTAAGCTCACTCCCACTGATATCAGCCAATTTTTTTCTCCTGTTAAGGTAATAAAATGAAAATCCCATCGGATATTGAGCATCGCTGTGTGTAAATTATTGTTTACAGTCCTTTAAAATATTCATTTTTAATAAATAATTATTTTTTTAAAAATCAAATTAAATATTTTATTGCATTTATAGGCAGCACAGATTCATCCAATGGTGTAAATTGTGAGTGGTGTCATGTTACATGTGACATACTACAGATTTTAAAATATGCATCATGTTCTGTGTGTTCATTGTCTTCATTTACTTTATTTTCATAATTTTGGCAAAAGCTAAGCTCACTCCCTCTGACTTTATTTCAAAACATTTATTTTTCTGTTGTTGAGTTTTAAAATATAGATTCAATTACATGCTCTTTTGTATTTCTTTTAATTAAAACATATCACTTGTTTAAGCATCACAACCTTTCATTTTCTTCCTTAATCTTTGTCCTTTTGGCAAAGCTAAGCTCACTCCCGCTGATGTTCTTATGAGATTACTTCAAAAGAGCGCGGCAGCAAGTACAGAACGTATGGCATGTGGCGATGAGACATAAAGCCAATCACACTGGGAATGGGAAAATCTGAAGCAGATTTCTTGTATTTACATTATACTGTTCTTGTGACTTTAAACAGCGTCAGCCAATTACGAGCTCAATTCGCACAAACCCGGCCATGACTATCTGAGTCCTTTGTTTTGCTTCATGTGTACTGTAAGGGAGTTTTCTGTGCTCAAGGGAAGCTGTTTTTCTAAGCAAGCATGTTGACACATCATTGTACCGCTACACAAGGCCATGATTGGGGCCGTGGGTTTTCCAGCACATTTCAACTTCTGACAGACTGAAGGTTAAGATGTTCTGAATTAGATTTGAATTACAACCACTAAATGCCCCTGTCAGAGTTAATTACGCCTGACACTGGCCATATACATCCAGCTGACTGGCTCTTATAGGAAAGCTCATAGCTTAAACAAAGACAGACTCTAAAGGCATATCTCCTAAAATTGTCAAAAGATAATGAGCTAACAGAGGCACATTTCTGGTAAAAGAATGCTAATCCATCTTTTAGCTACGACTATTGCTCCACAAAAAAAAAAAAAAAAAAAAAAAAAGGCCAGCAAGATATTCTCTCACAGCTGTGAAGAGTAGAAAAAAAGAACGAATCACGAGCCAAGGGCTGGTTTTAAGGTTTTGATTATAAGGATCACACAAAACGTATAAACACACAGCAATTTTCTAATGCATTTCACATCCAAGCGTACAGCCTGTTTTGAGTTCGCTAATATTTGCAGTTGAGTTTCTAGCACGTTTGAGGGATTGGGATTCAAAAGTGTCTTGTTTGATATTATCATAGCGTCTAGCAGTGATGAAAATACATCAGGATTTTATTTCAGGGATTATAACAATTTTGGGGGCTTCGGGGAGGCGGACTCACACAAGTGGGAAGCGCCACATGAAATCAAAGTGTAAAGCTCTCTTTCACTCCGCTGTAGTTGTTTAAGTCTTTTGACACAGTAATTGCCCAGGGCTGTGCAAAGGGGGAGTGAGGTATCCTTAAACAACGCTCAAAGTGAGCAAAAAAAAAATGAAAGAATGAAGAAATAAATTAAAATTCCTGTGTGAGATGCTGAAAATAAACAGTGTGCTGAGGCTGGCATCAACAATTTGCAGGACGGCCTCTGCTCTTTCTCAGGCCCAGAGCCTCCCAACGTGACTACAGCTCACATCACACTTCCCGCCCCACCAGGTGTGAAAGACCCACCTCCTGCAAAAACCTGAATCGTAAGTGATTTCTTAGAGTCCAAAGACACAGATTTATAGGCAGTGGGGTACATGACCTGGGAATTTAATCTAATATTAATTGGTGTACTTTCCTTGATTTAAGACTTTTGATGTAAACCTGTTGCTACCTCAGAATACAAAAATAAACATTGTGACGTCAAGTTTAAAATTAAAAAGTAAAGGACACTGAGATTAAAAAAAAACAAAACAAATTGGTCACAATTTGGGAATATAAAGTTGCAAGGGTTAGATATAAAGTTGCGGATATTCTGAGAAATAGTTGTCAGTTTGTCATAATTGCAAGACAAAATTGCAATTACGAGAAATAGTCACAATTGCAAGATAGCATTTGTCAGAAATAGTGGTAGCTATGAGATTTAAAGTCATAATTGTGAGAAATAATTGAAACTGAGATATAAATGGTCACAATTGAGAGAGTAGCCCCCAGTTAGACAACGCTTAAGCCCAGTCCTAGGCTAAAATGTACGTTTCTTATCTTAAAATATACCAGTGGCTTGTTTTGTCTCAAGATGGACACCAGCAATGTTTTTTTCTAAAGCATGTTCATAAAAATGACTTAAATGTCTTAATTGAACTACAGCCTAATCCAGGCTAAGCCCTGTCTATGAAACCAGGCCATAAAGAAACAATTACTACAAACAGTCGCAATTGTTAAGTACAAAGTCACAATTCTGAGAACTAGTTTCAATTTTTAGATATAAAGTCACCATTTAAAGATATAAACTTGAGTCGTAAATTGTGAAATGTAAAAATCACATTGTAAGAAAGGAGCTATTACGAAATATGTAGTTAAAAAAATAAAATATAAAATCATATTTGAGGTGTGAAGTCATGAGATTGTATCATGAGCCAACTTACCTTTGATCCTTTGATTCAGTTTTCAGTTTGCACTGTTACAGTGACATATACCTAACATCTGTGTAATTTAAACTGAGAGCCTGGCCCAGAAACACCTCATTAAAAACTCACAAATACCCTCTCAGGTGTGCCTAAATGGATGCCCACTTCATGACGCTAAAAAAAAAACGTTACTCGCCGAGCTGTACACATCACTGGGGAACCTCAGAGTTGACCCAGAGAATCAGCTCCCCTGCTATTTATAGGTATACATTACACACCAAGTGAAAATTAGGTTACCCAGTAGTGTACACAGAGCAGTGGCCCACGGGTCCTAGCCGACCCTATAAGCGTGTTTAACAAAACAGTCACTGAGCTTAATATACTCCGCTTATTATCAAGGGTAGGATTAGGGTAGGATTTGGCAAGCCATAAATATATCATAGCTTCATTAAATCTGGACACTGCGGTAACGTACACCCGAAAATAAATGATTCAAACTCCCAACACTCAGCAAACCCTAAATGCTCTTGAGCAGTGCTGTGGGGAAAAAAGGCCTGGTCTGAAAGGGCCTTACATATGAAACCACTTAATTAGGGCTCCCAAAACTATGCCCCGCTGTTCCAAGCAGGCATTAAGCAGTTGACATGGTGAGTTTGTTGTGGTGGGGCCTAACAGGGTTGTGTTTGTGTATCATCATCGGCTGTTGCGGTCTTAACTCAAATGTTATCTGAGAGGCAAGAGCCATTTAAATCAGCTTTGATGGCTTTTAGGATAATTGTATAAACAACCAATTGCTAGTTTAGAGGGATTACTTTGTCTGAATCAGCCCTCTGGTTCATTTTGAAAAGCACCGGTTAGTGAAATACTCTCCATGGCCAAGTAGGTCTTCAAAGGAATAGTCCAGTTCCATTAATACTTAAGCTCTGCGTATGTGACATAATGTTGATTAGTACAAAAAACATTCTCCCTTGTTTCCTTATATAAAAAAGGATATTGCAGCAAGTCACTTTCAATGCAATTGAATGGGGGGCATTTTTGGAGGATTAAAAGCGGAAAAGCTTATAATTTTACACTAGCACTTGTATTTATTAATCTGTTATTTGAGCTGTGGTCATTTTAGTGTTAACATCTTGTGGCCATTTCATCTTAATGGATATTTTAACATGAATCGATAGGCCCTTTATACTTCCATTGCAAGTGGCTGACTGTACAGATTTGTGTAATAAGTAGATGTAATAATGTAATCAACATTATGCCGTAAGTGCTGTCCAGTGATCTTAACTTGTACTGAACCCGAAATATTGCTAAAACCATTTTGACGTTGATGCATAGTGGCAGACATTACATTTAGCAAAACACATTTAAGTATAAAAATCGGTTTAACTGCAGTATGTGCAAGCCAAATTTTTTTTTTCATTTGTCTAGCCCATATTTCTGACCTGCATGTCACAGTTCTTCTGATTCCATCATCCGCAAAACACATCGATTATACTCGCCCCATGACAGATCTGGCTAATTGTCGGCCTGTCGGTTTATTTAAGCTACATACCAGCCTTACATTCTCATGCATTGCGGGCATACAAAATCAATTCAAGCCCTGTCCTCAGACATGCCTGCGTGGAGCACTTTACGTACAGTAAGAGAATACGGGCTCTAATAATACTGTAATTTTATATATTGGCTTATTTTTCTTTTCCTAAATAATACATGTGTTGTGTTAAGTTCAGCCGGCAGGAATTTCACTGCGTATGTTTGCCTAGACAGAAAATAGACAGTCCAAATCTATCCCAGGTTGTCTCTTGGTGAAAATCTGGCCTTCTTAAAAGGAAAAATATATAGATGAAGGGTTTGGATATCAGATTATCATCAAGTAGCACAAGTTCCCTCTGTATTTTGTAGCAGATTTTAGTATCAAGTCTCGACTTCAAAGAAGCTCATTACACTAAGTCCTGATTTCATGGTCACAGCTGCATTGTATTAGCAATCACAGCATCTATACATAGCGTGGTTTCTTTTTAGGGAATGGGTGGAATATTGAGGCTTATCTTACAGATATCGATGTCACTTTAGGCGTGTGTGATTGAGATGCTCCTTTTGAGGCTCCATCAATGATCATTTGGCATGTGCAAAATCAAGTTCGGCAGTTAAATCAGGCCTAAATGGGTTTCTGTCCATTAACAATCTGATTTTTACAACAGCAAAAAAAGTCTATTTCACCAGGCTGATGGTTCTAAAAAGAAAATACAGGAGTTTTTACCTTCTCTGTTGGAGTGCAGATATTATAGCCAGTCATGAGTTTCCAATGGAAGTAATTTTCTCAGCATTTCCCGCCTGGCACACGAGTCACCGGCCTGCTCACGCTCTCTTGTCAGTCTTGCGGCGAGTCACAATTTGTGGTGTAAACATGATACGCCAAACAAAATATCTGACGTTATCAATTCCTAATTCAAACGGACACATAAATTGCAGTGGTTTAATTTTTGAAGCAGACAATTATTTGAATTCATCCCATTTAATAATGCATGCCTGATGGCTGTGTGTTCACAGGGCTCTCGGCACAATCAAGCTCAAGGATTTGTATCGAGTTACTCATGACTACGAGTAAAAAGACGACTAAATAACCAGTGTTTGAAGATCGGGCTGTCTAATCACAATATGTGGGCTCACATGAAAGCTTGGGAGGGATTATGATTCAAACATCAGTTCTTAGCATATTTTTAACATGCTTTGTTTCTTATTTATGTCAGAGACAATTTCTCAGTATCTTTGAAGATTCTAGAGATTCACATACAAAAAGAGCCATGGGCCTGTATATAACTATATCAAAACTGTACAACTGTTTAAAACAACTTTAAAGGAATAGTTCACACAAACAATAAAAATTCTGTCAGTACTCTTATGCTTAGTATTTTTACAGATTAGTCATATTTACCTTTTCTATGTAATTAAATGTCATATAGGCCTAATAGAATTAAGCAACGCCATTTAGCACAAATGGAAAGCCCCATATCATTTTACTATATTATTCTACTTCATTATGACAAATGTATACTCCCTTATTATAGTATTTCACATGTTATTAATATTTTGCAGTTTTCAAAGTTTCTCTTTACCTGATTTCAACTACAACCAGGTTTGTTTGATGAGAACTGATTGACTTGAAGGGGTTAACACTCTGACAATGATCGGTTACGTGTGAAGAATGAATGAATGATGCATTTATATAGCATTTTAGAAGAAGGGAAATTCATTTTCGCTTTCTGGTTTCATGCCATTTTTCTACCTCATTTTTGACAGCTGAACATCCACTCGGACTGTTCTGTTAAAATATAAAATGGTAATACGTCAAGAGTGAAAAAACATGCCGTGTAATATATTTCTGTACAGAGAAACCTAATTTTTAAGACCCAGTCTATCCGTGACACGAGTTGCTCTCTCAGACAGGAAGGATCAAACAGTCTTATGTTCAACGAAAACAAATCTTCCACTCTTGTCTTCTCACCTCTCAGCATCTGGAATAAATAACTAGCTCTCCCTGGAACCATAACTACACCGAACAAAGTTATTCCTTGTTATTGGTGATTTTTACAACAATCTAAAACGTGTCAGGGCCACTACTCTCCGTTATCTTATCCACAAATATTACAAAGGCTATGTTATTTAATTGGAAACAAGGGCACTCACTCACTTTGCAGTGAGACAATCTGCAACCATTTATCCAGAAATGACGTGGGTGGGAGAAAGTCCGAAGAGCGAGTCCTGGGAGAAAAGCGAAAGGTGGCGTTCAGCTGGGTGGACTTGTCCATCCGCAGAGGCCTTCTAGTGAAGACAAGGCTGGGACACACAACTGCTTTGTATCACGTCTCAACAAACACTGGAGGTTCAGCATATAAGGGTAATTACCTTCAGATGAAAGGGAACATGACTGACCACAAACCTGATGTTAGGCATTAGAGGCTGAACCACTTCACTGAACACAACTGCGTGGGCTGTGAAAAATAAAATACCATAATCCGTGTCCATAACAACGGATACCAAGCGGGTAGAAATGCAGATGGTTGAGTTGAGGATAACAGGTGTCGATCGATTTTTTTGTTGTTTTCCCGTTAAATTAGCTTAAAACAATGCCGCTTATTGTCATGCGAATTAATAACTTATTTTCTTTTTAAACATAAAATTTCGCCAGGCTAAAATGTGTGAGGGAAGTCAATTTGGCACTTCCTGTATTCCTTCAATCATTGCTTTTTGGACTGGCACATGCCATTCTGACGAAACCCCTGATTGCATCTCAGACGGATGACATTTCTCATTCGAGTTAAACGAGGGGAACATGACCGTTAGACTAAACTCTCATTACTCTCCTCTGCAAACAGTGGGGGCAATTTACAGACACCACTCAAGACTAAAACACTGTTATTGCAAATGGAAATAGGCCCTGGGACCCAAATGATTCTTTTAATTATTTCTGCATCTCGCCAGCCCGAGATGTCATGCTGTTCCAAAGCCCCCTGCTCAGACTTCATTTCAATATTCCCCAGATTGCTTTTGTGGTTCATGAGAAGAGAAAATGGGTGCATGGCCAGGAGTGAGAGGAGAAGGGAGGCAGACTTGTCTGAGCTGACGACAGGTGATGATGACAAATCAAACATACCCAGTGGCTCATCAGAGGAGCTGTGTATAGTAATTACCATCTGATCATGGCTTTCATCCCGCTCTCATTACTGCTAACTGTGGACATTATAACCTGGGCTCTTTGGGGATTTGCTTTCAGAAATATTCATATTCCATTTCTGTTCAGCAGTTAAGAATCGGAAAATGAGAGATTACAAACATGCCCGCCTGCATTGTTGTTCTAATGTGTTTGCAAAATATGTCCATGGTGCAGATTAATGGGGAATTGCATGATGGTTAAAATCTGTTCAAGCTGATGAAGAAACACAACTGCATCGAAGCATTTCCTCTATATTGGAGATATGTACACATACACAGTGGGGTCCAAAAGTGTTAGACCATAGTGAAACGTAGTATTTTAAAATGAAATACAAATTAAGAAGCATTATAATTATTGAACATTTTGCGACGTTTTTCATCAAATAAGCAATTTTGCTTTGATCAAACTACAAGCCATGATTTGTTCTCACCTCATCATGCTGGAGAACATGACATTCAAGTTATTAGTTATTATATGTGATCCTGGACCACAAAATCAGTTTTAAGTGTCAATTTCTTTGTACTGAGATTTATACCTGAGAGCTGAATGAATAAGCTTTCTATTGATGTATGTTAGGATAAGACTTAGATATTTAGTTGAGATTTAACTATCTGAGGAAACCTGAGAGGTGCGAAAGATCTAAATACTGAAGAAAATTGCCTTTAAAGTTGTCCAGATAAAGTCCTTTGCAGTGGATATTACTAATTGAAAATTACATTTTAAAATATTTACAGTAGAAAATGTACAAAATATCTTCAAGGGACATGATCTTATATATATTTAGGTTTATAACTCTATATATATACAAATATAAATTGTCACATATACTAGTATCTGTAATGTATGTAAAAACTGATGTATATATGCACAAAGCTGTTCAAAAGTTGTGTTAAATTGTTTTGTTATGTTCACCAATGCTGCATTCCTTTGATCAAAAATAAAGTAAAAACCGTCCTACGAAATATTAGAATTGTTTTACTGCAAACGTGTGGTTTTACACAATCTTGTGGAGTTCATGCAGCTTGAGTACTGCTGGTTACTAAAGCAAAAAGGGGGATAAACTAAATATACAGGCTATTAATAGCTGTGCAAATGCATTTCCTGTTGTGCTACACATCCATAATGTTCCCAAACAAAATCTACAGTGTTAACAGAGTGCTGGGGACACTCCCATTCTAAACCGCTTACAAAGCTCTCCATGCATAATGAGATGAATCAATTAGCATGAGCAAATTCATTCTAAATAGGGTGACAATGGTTCTAGTGGTGTATTAGCCAGCTAACAACTGACTTCCTAATTGAACAAGTGAAAAGATAGTGGGGATAAAGAGTGTGTTTATTCTGACAGTCTATTAACACCTGAGCCCCCGAGAGATAATCCCCCCGTGAGACAGAGCTTTCAGATGCACCACACGGGCCCAGGACCCTCGCTGTTTACTCCACTAATGAACAACATTAAAAGGAAGGAGTGTGTGTGTGTGTGTGTATACACACACACATATGCATACCTCTCTCTCTTTCTCTACATATATATACACATAGCCTACAGAACCACACACACATATATATATATTAGTGCTGTCAAATGATTATTCACGTTCTGTATAAAAGTAACTGTGCATACTCTGTATATTTATTATGCATAT
>JAUYWG010000053.1:6783316-6794258 GCA_034779775.1 Enteromius afrohamiltoni
ATTTTTATATTTGCATGTATATATGCATATAAGTATATTTATGTAATTTATATGATTTATAAATATATTTTCTTAAAATATACATTTATACAGTACACACAAGTATATTGTAAACAAACGTATTTTGAATTAGATTAATCACAATTAATCATTTGACAGCACTAATATAAATACTTGATATAGGTAAGTGTGTGTGTGTATAAGCAGCAAACAAATTGGATAAAAAAAGTATATAATATATCATATCTATAGATTTTTTTATGTAATATGGAAATGTATATAATAATTTTATATTAATATAGCCTTTCTTATAATTTATTTTTCTGATGGCAAAGATACATTTATTTTAATCAGCTATTCAGCAGTCTTCTGTGTCACATGATCCTCCAGAAACCATACTAATATGCTAGTTAATTATTTTTATTGTTATCAAAGTTGAAATCAGTTTGCCTGACAATTTTGTGGGAATTGTGGTACAGAAAACATTTAGGATACTTTGATGAACAGTAAGTTTAAAATAACTGCATTTATTTGAAATAGAGTATTAGGTAACAATGTAAAAGTCTTTATTGTCCCTAGTTTGATTGAATAACTTACTGAATGCAATTAAAAAAGCGTATGCATCTTAGTGTATAGGCTCATATCTAGACTTCAGTTAAATATCTGCACTAGCCCATTCTCTCATTTTCTAAGCAATACAAAAAAAATGATATTGCATCACTTCTCACATCAGTCTCCCAATGATAAACTACTTTTATTGTAGTATTCCTTTCGGATAAAAGCATCTGCTAAATGAATAAAAGTAGACTCTCAAATTGATGATGCAAAGCAACTCAATTCTATGGTCCAAAGCACCCAACCTGCAATTCCTAGAAGGAGTACTCTGTCACCAACAGACACAGAAAGAACCACAAACCAATAGAGAAAAAGAGATTTGACTGATAGAGTGATGGTAAATGTGATTGCTGATTTGGGGCCGTATATGTGGAAGCGCGTGCGATCCTTATCTCTCCTGATGCCGGGGTTATTCCTCGGCCTGCCCTTAAGACAGGGTGCACAGAGCTGGATCTAATTACACGTGAGGAAGCGCAGGCCCGTTCCTGAAGCTGAAGGGCCATCAGTAAACCGCCGCATTAATAATCCATTGGAGTTCTGTGCATTGTAACTGCTGCAACGCGCTGTAATCCTCACGTGAAGGGGACTCGTGAGTGACCGTACAAAAGACGGAAACAAATGACCATGCGAGCACGGCACGGACTGCCTGCAATGCTCTATTTCGTTTGTCCCCTGCCCCCGAAGCTTAAAAGAGAGAAAAACAAGATGCCGAGGTCAAAAGGGCGACTTGTGTAAGCGCGTGTGCACTGAGTGACAGGCGGTTTAGCGCTGGTTTGGGACCTGCTCTCGAAAGGTCAGTAAAAAGTTTTGGCAACCGAGCAAGCGGAAAACAATGAGCCCCCTCTGCATATTTATTCGTCATCTCTTTGTTTTTATAGCGCACAGAATAAATGGCTCAAATGACACGGCACAAGCCTGCACATTGTCAACACAGGTAATAAGTCACCATTAGCCTCTCATTCCCACACTCAGCATATCAGCCCCGCCTGATCCCGGCACAGCGCACTGGCCGCCATTTGCATTCCACCTACATATATTACCCAGAGAAGCATATGTATGTCTTTTCAACAGCTATAGATATTTCTTTTCCTCCTGTATCTCCAGTTTGATGAACAAAGCCTTGTTCAACTTTTCCCTCCTAGATTATCTCAGCGGACATGGCCCAGGTGATCTGCTACGAGCACTTCATCAAGAGCACTGAACATTGCTAAAATCAGTTTGAGACTGTTTTTTTTGTGCTTTGAAATGACGCAAAGCAGTTTAATCAAGTCCTTGTCAGAGATGGAGTCATCATAAACAGAGCCGCAAAGACTCAAGAACAAGGATGTCGATTTTAAGAGTGAAGTGTGTGTGTTTTTAGTGCTACCAAACAGAATTAAAAAAAAAGAAATAAATAAATGATATATTGCACCCTCTGCCATTGTTTGGATCTAGGGGTCAAGGTTTGGCTGGTTAGTGTGACCCTGTTAACTCCTGCTGGTAGATTTTGTAACTAAACCATTGGGACGGGGAGGAAAATCTTCATTAGGAATGGTAATTCTATGGAATTTAATGATTTAAGTTATGGTTCATCGATTCTTGTGAATTTGAGGAAGAAATATTAAGTAAATAGAAACATGAATGTACATTTTTGCTAGGATAAAATCAATAAATGCAATAGATAAATAAAAACTGTTAATTACTACTTTATAAATACACTAAAGCCCCAGGTATGTATAACAAAATACCTAGCTCATAATAATTCTAACACTGAACAGTAATGCAGGGAACACTTTGAGTATATAGCTTCATCTGAATCAGCAAAAGACTGCACAGAAATTCAGGGGACATATTTCTGATTTCAAACAACTAGAACAAGTTACACCATAATTGGAAAACATTATTTTAATGAGTTCTGTTAACAATTGATCATTACTTCAGCTTAATGTTGGTTTTAAGTTGGGTATAACTTTTCTGCATTTTTTTTAAGCGGCAACAAATGTTTAAATTAAGTGAACTTTAATATTCAACATTTAATATTATTTGATATTCTATTTTTCTATGCTCAAGAATAGTACTCACGGTTCAGTTGTAGGTGGCAACAGGAAAGTATACACTAAATTAACTCTATGAGCAATGGCTACATGAATTCAGATGACAAGTAATATCGTTCACGCTTGTTCAATTTACATAGTACATAAGTTACATTTAGCTTAGCTGTAGATTTGAACAAATAAGATTCATTGCTTTCAGGGCCTCAACTCAATTTATTTTTAATCAAATAAAACAAATAATTGTGTTTATGCTACAAATTATGTTCGAATAAAATTTCATTAGAAGTTGTCGTAACACAAAAAGACTGATGCAAACTGCTGTGCTACTTTTTCCAAAACATTTTACTTTGCGAGAACCATTATTGGAATTAAACACCATGAAAAACATTTTTTAGCTTCCTATACGGAGCCCAGTTTCACTGCCATTAAAGTTGATTTGATCTTTTTTTCACCTCAGCCTATAGTTTCTTGTGTGTTCGTATCAGTGCAAGAAAGTACAGAACAAAGAATTTCTTAAATTAATAAACCCTAAATCTTTTTCAGATTTTCAGTGTGGCTCCAGACTTCAGGACCCTACCGTAGGTAAACATCTCATCGCACTCTCAGGATTCATAATATACTGCTGAACATGTTTTTTTGCATCCAAATGTTAATTAGAAATAGTAATACCGTGGCAAAACTCTCCTATCAGAAAACATGTGCCAATGCTTGCACAGCTGATGTGAGGTCATTTCTCACCTACCAAGAGCGAGTGAGCCAACCTTTTTCTTTTTACGTCTTGGCAACCATCGATGCCGCCATACAAAATGTGTAAGCAGCGAAATGGATACACAAGACCATAAAAAGGCCCGCCGAGAGCAAAAAAAGTATACTTGCAAATACAGTTAATACCTACTTCATCTATTACATAAGGCTCTGTGCAAATGTGATTAAAACATCGGTCATGGCTGCCGAGTCCATCCAAACCCGAGCGGCCTCCGAACACTCGTAAACGGGAGGCAAGAGCTCTCCTTGGGTTAGAAAAATACTGAGGTCATCACTGCGAAGCCCACACTTACACTGTGGCCTGTGACCGGCTTTTCACACAGTATTAGTAGCCGCAGCCGCGCAGCTCATAAAACAATCAAATACATCACTTCGGGATCTGGAAACGCATATAGATACAGCATAAAGAACACACATACGCCACAAATGAACGACCATACCATAACTTTATTGTAGATATACTCAGCTACAATTACTTAAAAAAAGGGGGAGGGAACAGAATTTGTAAAAGTTTTTGTGAACCATAAGGTGCAGAATGCAAACCACTGCAGCACTGATACAGTATGAATGAGAAATAGTCTTTTTAAATACACGTCCCTTAAAAATACAGAAATAGCGCTGCAGTTTGTGGCCCATAATTCCCCCGTACTGTTAGTGCTCTACGGTGCTCAACATTCCCATAAACCCCTTCAATAGGAGCCGGCCACTCATTCCAGTCCTGCTATGTTGAAGCAGTCACTGAAACACCTTGCTGCTGCTAAGAGTGCATTTGACTTTAAATCAGGCATTTTTGTCCATAGAAAAAAAAAAAAAAAAAAAAGTATGACTTTGCTATGAAATAAAGCCCTTTAAATAAATTTCAGGGCAAATCTACACAACATATTTAGTCTAAAAAGGAAATACAGGTGTGTGAGAAGGGAGAGTGTTCACTGACATGCAATAATACATCTGGATTTATATAAGCTAGAATATGGGTGGGAAGGGGGTGGATGGGTGAAAATCATTAAAATCATGCCAGTCGAAGGACTTTTGACAGGTTACGTTACAATTCCATATTTAAAGTATTACATTAAGGCAGGACATGAATGTACATGTAGGACACATATTTAGCCCCAGATTGTAGAGATTGGAAACTACTATTTTTCTACAGTGTATTTTCTCTGATGATATCCTGCAGGCACATTGTATCTCTCTGATCACTTTTAAATACATTGGTAAAATACCAGCGATGCAAACAGCAGCAAGGCCAAAACCACAAGTTATTCCTTTAAACGTTACGGCATCATATATACATGTTTTGTAATTTTTCTCTCGTTCTGACATGAGGTAAAGTATGGCGCCCGAGTGCAATGCTTATTTGTGCTACATGTTTAAAAAGAAAAAGAAAACAACACACACAAAAATTATTCTCCACCATGAAGGAAAATACAATCTGCAGCATATGATACGATGGAGGACCACTTAACGAAAACACTCCCACAGATGATGAAAGACTCCAATTCTTTCCTTTTTTTTTTAATAATGATATATGTTCTGTGGGACTTAGTTGTGGCATGACGATCGATTACTGGTTGTGAAAATAAAAGCCCTAGGAAAAAAAAAAGCTCCATATTCATGCGGTGGCACCATATGTGTGATTTCACATTCTCTGAAATTAAAAACCAACAGTGAGAAGAAAGCTTAAACAAAAGGTGAAGGAAAAAAAAAGTATGCGCCTTTCAGAAGCTTGGGGGAAAAAAAAGTAACAAGCAGGGAAAAAAAAAAAATTAAACACACAAACAAACAAAAATTGCAATAGTCTGAGGGTTACGGGTTACAGAAACAGTGTCATATCGCAGGGACGGCGCACAATGACCCTGATACACAAACTCACCACGCCGTTGGTTGAGGGAATATGGAAACCCGTTAGTTTCCAATGACTTTCAATACTCAGCTCTGGGGTTGCGACTGAGATCATGTAAAGGAGGGTCACTCAACTCTTGCTAAAACGGAACCAGATTGCACTCGCTCTCAAGACCGGGCGAACTTCGGTTGGAGCTTCAAATACTTTGGAAATCTTGGCTATAATCAGGCTAGAACATCGTTTGAGAAATTAGGAAAATGTCAAACTTTCATGCCACAAAAACTAAAATTGGAAGGCAATATCCAGTATGAAGCATGGCACCAAAAGTCCTTTGCTATATACAAACCATAATGTGACAAATTGCTACAATAGCAAAGGATAAGAGAATATAGATGTTACATCAAGATTGAAAGGCACCACTTTAGAGCAAACTCCATTTAAAAAATGCTAATTCAATGTCAGTGGGAATGTATTCTAGTGCAAAAAATCATGAGAATAGAAATGTATCCCCCTGTAAGGTGCTGAGGAGCGTATACAATACTGTGCCTCAATGCCGTTCGGCTTTGTAAAAAGGCAAATATAATAATGTTTTATGATAAGGCCAAACTATTCGCTAGGGTCTTCTGAGGTAGCAATGCCTGGGGTAATGTAACTTCAGGAATAGTTTGTCCGTAGCATAGACAAAACGAGGAGGGGGGGAAAGTTAGGTAGCCTTTAAGATGTCAAAATTTACATATTCAAATTTGCACCCTTATTTCTGGGGAAGCAATGATAGATAAGGAGGTGCTGTTTTTAATTTACTGACTTAAAAAAAAAAACGGGTTAAATTCGAGGTAAGACTGCAAGAAAGGTGAGATACATGGCTTATAAGAACGTATCAGAGTGCAATCTATCAATTTTCTCAAGTGTTAAGTAACCCTACTGATCAGATGCACAATGCAAGGAAAATCCGAGCTCATCAGAGAAGCGTCAAAGCTTATTTGCGGAGAACTTTTTTTTTTTTTTCTCAGCATTTCCCCTTCAAGCATAAAAACCAAAAGAAATAACAAACGGGGAAACAATTTCTGACGAGCTGACAGAACAGAAAACCAACCCAACAGATTTCAAAAAGGTAAAATTAAGAGGTAATACAGTTACAGTGCAAAAAGATGAGAAATTCAAGCTTAAATATAGCACCAAAAAAAAAAAAAATGCATGCAATTAACTGAGGTATTCAAGTGAAGAATGCCTATTAAAATGAAAACATTTAGGCTAGACAAGAGGCTACTACAACACATTTACACTAAAACAAAGGCTGGTTACCACATCTCCAAACGTGTGAATGTTGAGGGATTGATTTAACAGGTGTAACCTCACAACGCTGCATCAGAATCGACTTTGGTAAGCGATGCACGTGAAGTCATTTAGCGAAATATCCGTTTGTCATAAAGACGGTACGTCATAAAGGTGCTTTGTGTCTTACAGAATTATCCAATCCTATTTTTCTCTTTCCGTTTTTTAATATAAAATCTGCAGCATATTTTCCCAGGTGATATGTCCTCCTGTTTATCGTTCGTGTCGTTATATCAAAACTAAATCAGTCAAGTCAGTCTATGGAGACATCTAATGTTCATAAAGACTGTCAACTAAATATCATCAATATCAGTATCAAAAGACATTACTGAAACCCAAGTATCAACGAATATGTCGTAATAAACATTTAATATCATATTTTTTAATATAACGTAGCTCTATGACGTCTATACAACCCATCCGGCCGGCTACACGAACATGCGTCGGTTGATTACAGTAATCGGGAATGTCAAATTCCTATCCATCTTAAGGATGCGAGGGCATTTCTCACTCAATACAATACAGATCTAAATGATTTTACTGTTATCTGACAAAAAAAAAAATTAAATGCTCCGTCAAAGTAAAGCGGACCCTAGAGAAGTGCAATTTTGATTGAGATTATACCATCTCAAGATAGAGAAAAACACTTCACATCAACACTATCTTTCTTTCTGCGTGCCCTACCTGCCAAACGGCGGCAAAACTGGCACTAGTGCACAGACTGAGGAATTTTGTGTTTTTATGTCACTGTCTTTTCTCTTATTTAGTTGATACCTTGGAGTTTAAACTATGTACACTGTAATACTACCTATAAGCTTTAGCTTGTATTTAAACCACTACCACAAAGCAGAGCATATATCTTTTTAAATGTTAATAAAAATAGGGAAGGGATGGGGGGGAGACCTGACCTTTTTCTTAACACTTGCAATACATAAAAAAAGCACTCGTGATCAAACAAAGCTGGGGAGAAAAAAAGATTGTGTTTGCGCACGTAAAGAATAAAATGAAATATAAACCCTATGTGAATCACGGCGAAATCTTTTTGACTCAATTCATTTGCGTTTGACGACCCCAGTGAGAACGCTGTCGGTCATGATTCTTGGCTCGGCCGTAAACTGGTGCCGAGAGGGATTCTGCTGTGTTTTTGACTGGTGCGTTGGGGTGCCTGCTGTCTGAAGCTCAGTTGTTTAGGACCTGAGGTTGATTGGCTTTGAGACTGCGGAGGGCTCGGCGGGCGGCCGCTGACTTGGCTATACGGTAGCTGCGTCCCACTCCTTTGAACTTGCCTTTGCCCACCACTTCCACCGTCACCCGTACTTTTCCATCGTAGGTTCTCTCCGCAGGGCTGTCGGGGGGGACAAAAAGAAAAACAGAGCTATGACTAACATGAAAAACAATGACACAATTACTTATTATTGATGCAAGAACAGATAACTACAAAATTATTTACCATTAACTAAATCATTTCTAACATTTCTTCAGCATTTGATTCATTATTTGACAGCACTAATATTTATCAACAAAAATAAATAATGATGATAATATTAATATCAATACTATCAGTACTAATTATGAGTAATAAATCATGTATATAATGTAATTATTATTATTTTCATTAATTAAATGAGTAACTATTATTAAATGTATTTTTACTTTTTAACAATGAGATTAACCAAAGATTTGGATACAAAGCCTACAGAATAATAATAATAATAATAATAATATAAAAATAAAATTAAGTATTATAAAAGATAAAATTAGGTTTATGCAAACCATCAAGCATACTTTATTTTGTGGGGTATATTGGTGGCAAAACCGAAATGTCCATATTATTAAAAATAATAATATGATAAAACAACAACAATAATAATGTGTATCTAATTTAAATTAAATATAATTTTTTTAAACTAATATAAATGTTATAAAACTACAGATTTTTAATAATATTATCAAAAATTCCGACATGGTGAAAAAGCTTATTACTGTTTATACTGATTCACCAAAGCCAAAATTTTGGTCTCAATCAAGCCCTACTCACATTACAGTTTATAGGGACGTTGCAGGAATTCGGAAATTGAGTCGAGATTCAGAATTTTTCAAATGACCTCATATCTGCTCTGAACCACACACTGATACAGTAACTTTTACAGTGTTCGGCACATTCAAATCATGGCTACTGTGCATGTATTTTGCAGGTGATTATGTTTAGAGGTTGCTTGCGTATAAGGAAAAGACATTCCCACCTGAACTTAGCCGTCTCCGGTTCCATCTCCAGGAGTTCACGCACTGGGGATCGAGGGACATTAGCGGAGAATTTTTCTAGAAAACGAGGTGAAAACAAAAGCAGAGCATTTCAATCTGGCATTTCATCACGCATAAAAATGGCACGACGTTTGAAAATGACTGAACTTATGGTCTTCGCCACATGAGCCTGCAGACAATCAGACGGAACAGAAATGCAGAACTGATTTACTCGTCTGTACGTCTTTGGCCCTTACCTATGAGCGGCCTCATCATTGGATAATACACTTGCCAAACTGTCTCAAGTGACATCCCGCTATCCATGTAAATTGCACCAGCTAGCGATTCAAAGATGTCTCCCATTGCTTTGGGGACCTCAATGTCTTCCTCCTTCTCCTCATCTTCCTCCGATCGGCGAAGCTATGAGAGAGCAAAAACAATTCCACTTCTGTTTTTTTTCCATTCACATACTCAGAAAATAAGTGTTTCCTCTCAGGACAGAGAACTGTGCTTATCCATGTCAAATTCACATCCCCAAACTAATCAACTTCAACAACAGCAGAAAATGGTTTGTGGAAAAAAAAATGTGGCCGTTACTTAAAATGTGAACTGACAGCATTGCTGTACTGTAATGTTATTTCCTCTCAAAATGAACTGCGATCAATTACTTTTAGTATTATGCTTAAAAAACCTAAACGTCCAATATTGGGGACATCATTACCCAGCTATGTAATTAAGGGGAACATTACTTATTTTATTCAATTTGTCTTTCCTCTTTCAGTATCCAGTGTTGTCCCTTAGGCATAAAATGCTTTCCAGTCAAACAAGACCAGATTCGGTGCCAAGATAACCATTTCAAAATAAATTAAATCCAACTGCATTTTTACAATCCAAAAACGAAAACAAATACAAACACAGACCAGATTCCCGATGACCGCCAGTGATAGGATGTCACGGTACTAAATCTTTATGAAATATTATCCATATATATGCTGACAATGGCATAAACGAAGCGATCATTTCCAAGGCCTAATATCTTTAACAGATAACGCTGAGATGATAGCTCACCTCCGAATCCATTCCTTGCATTTCGTTCTTCTCCAGTTGAAATTGCACAAAGTCATCGATCACATGGAACAGTTCGGGCGAGACAGCTTTGAAGTACTTGTGGTAATCGTATTTGACAGCCAGGGAAGCAAATATGGTGTTGTTGACAAGTGCAGAGCGCAGGTCGGTCAGCACGCCTGGGGAGTGCTGCCGGGGATCTTCATAAAGGTGCTTTGTTATGAGGTAGTCTAAAATTGCATCACCAAGGAACTCCAACCGCTGATAACAATCTGTCCAAAGTTCAGAGGTGAACAAAGAAGGTTTAAAGAAAAAAAAAAAAAAAAAAAAAGAGCATTAATAATGCATAACAGTAACACAACAGGGTCACAGCACAAGAAATATGAAGTGATTGTAAAAAACACAACTGAAAATACAGTATTTGTTTTCTGTAGAAAAGATTATTATATTGAGCCTCATCTTTCTAATAAATAATGCTCATGAATTATTGGTTTGAATGAAATATACTAATCTAACTGCATCAGTCAGATTTTTGATTAAGAAGAAAATACATAGTTATTAGGGCCGGGACTTTAACACGTTAATTTAGATTAATTAATTACACAAAAATAAAATTGTTTTAAAACGCATTTTAATCGCACTTATTTTTGCACCGCGGAACGCTTCTCACTGGATGAGTTTCGGCGGACTGATTATACTGGAGCACCAACTAGCATTTCTAATGCTCTGAATGTATAGACATATATAGAATGACACAATATTTTGGGTGAGCAAGCAGCCTGTGGTAAGATGTCCGACACCATTGGCCAGCAACGCAGACGAGACATCTAGTCATTCTATATATATCTATATCTGAATGTACTTTAAAGTAGGGATGCACCCATCCGGATCGGCCGATATGTTTGCACATTTTGTCAGTAAAGCCGGTCATGTAATCAGCGGTAAATGCCATCCAGTGCGTGATTTCACATTGAGCTGTATATACTACACACAGACGTTGTTCACTGACGAGCTGCGCAAATCCACGCTGATAATGAACATGGTTTTG
>JAUYWG010000053.1:6804485-6832485 GCA_034779775.1 Enteromius afrohamiltoni
ATATTGGGTTCATGACACTTACGGCTTTTGGGTAACACTGTCTCCGTTTGGTAGAGCCTGGTCTTCCTGGCACATTCGTCTCCTCTTCATCATGCAGGTCCAGCTCCTCCTCATACTTCACAGTTTCCTTTCCTACTGGCATCAAATGATCATCCAGTTCACCTAGACACGGACATCACACATGTGTAAGTCTCTCAGCCTCACAATGCATTAGAAATCTCATATATTTGGACTTTTCCATGCTCACCAATTTTGTGCAGCTTTTCACAACAAAGAAGAGCAACAGCTTTCTCTGCAAGTCTTGCACAATTCATTGTTGGCCCCTAAAGGGATGAAGAAACAATTCAATTCGTTCTAATTTCAATAAGGTATTTACAGAAAAATTGCATACATCATGTCTTTCAAAACCTGCACAAATTTCTCCATGGAACACAAAAGGCTTATTGCAGACTGTCCAAACTATTTAGTTTCATACAATAAAAGTGACCAGGCACTCAAATCTGGTCCTTTTTCTTCACAGCTCAAGGTTTCCATGCACTTTAACTGTATGCAAAAGAGCAGTGTGAACATTCTTCAAAATATCCCCTTTTGTGTTCCATGGAAGAAAGTGAGGAAATACTGACAGTCTGTGTAAACTCCTAGTAAAGGCAACATTGAAAAATTTTAAATATATTTTGGCAAGAACTCACGGGGACAGGAACTCTAAGTGGCGAGTTAATGGGTAGGAAGAGTGTAGATTGATAACCTCCATTCTTCAGCTCCACAGTTTTACACTTCGGAGCAAGATGAGTAAATGGATCGCTGGGCAAACGCGCACAATATCTGAACGACATACAAAAGCATTTAAGCATGACATTACGTGCAACAAAATATAGCAATCTTTGATTCAGAAAAGGGTGCTGACCTGTTGATGTGCCCAATGGCTGTGTTGATCGTGACACGTGGGCCGCCGTCCTCTGAGCGCAGGACGTAAGGTGGTAGAACGTTGTCATCATCGGTCACCGGCTCCAGTTCAAACTCGCATTCAGCTGACTTCGAGCACTTATTTCGGAGGATCTAAAAGACGTACAGCTCTTAGTATGACGCATTTTAATTGTCATGCAACCTCATCTCATTAAACTGCAGACCTTCTCTATGGCCTTGTAGGTCTTAAGGTCTTCTTCAAATGTTTTTGTCCGTTCGCTGTCAGCTAGCATGATGTAATTGGAGACTGGAGCCCGGGCGCGACCTTTGGATTGCACGTATGACCGATACTCTGTCGGCAGGTCAAACCGAACGACCAAATTGCACTTTGGAATATCAACGCCTTCTTCCACAATGCTGGTTGCAATAAGCAAGTTGGTTTCATGAGCTCTGAACTTCCTCAGGACCTGGACAGTAATATCAATCAGCAAAAATATTTATGATCAGCACAAGATAAAGAAGTGGCACAAGAGATTTCCTAGGACTGCTGAATTCTTTTACCTCTTCTTGCTTTCTGAACTCCACCTCCATTTGTTTGTTGCGAGGCTGGTTCTTGCCGATGCTGTGACCCGTGATGAAGTTGCTACTGATGTAGGCCAACTCTGGGTCCTGCTTCCCTGCCTCCTTTATAAGTCTGATTCAATATTGAAAAATTAAAATAAGAAGTGTATCCACAACATGGTTTCAACAAACATATTACACATCACAACTGATTTCAATACTGATAATAAGAAGAAATGTTTCTTGAGCACCATCAGCATATTAGAATGATTTTTGGTCATGTGACACTTAAAGGGGTCATGTGATGAGATTAAAATTTTTCCTTTTCTGTGGTGTGGTATGTAGCTGTTTGTGCATGCATTCAAATGTTCACGCAAAGAAAGAATACATGATTTCAGTAAATTTTTTTAATAGATTAAATATTTGTAGCATCATTCTTTGCGGTCTGTTGTCGCTACAGATCAGTGTCGCCAATTCAGCAACTTTGTCAATATATTTAGCGACTTTTCAGACTCCCTTGGCGACAATTTTCCCTACAAGCGACTAGCGACAAATCTAGAGATTTCTTGGGCAAACCTCAGCGAGACTCCGGTAGTGCTGCGCGAGCACACCTCTCTCTGCATCTGTTCTGCTCAGCGAGCGGCTGAGAGGAGGAGGGGCTTTCAGTTAAAATAGATATTATGTTGCTTCTAACTCTATTTTACATGCAAATAGAGCCAAAATCACAGCATAGCCATTGTCTATATCTTATGTGTACTTGGTTTCATTATTATGAATATAAATATAATTATAATCGATTATAAATAAGGATTTTAATCTAGATTAACATCTTGTAAGGTAGAGCTAGTTCAGTAGGTCTTATAATGTCGTGCATTTCAGTCACTATTTCATGTTCATTCTGTTTTTCTGACAACAGAAACCATTAAAAATATCAGTGAAAACAGTTATATTGAGAATAAGGATTAACATTATGTGACCACAGAGAAGCAAGAAGATAATATGATGCGCTGACGTAATGAATATGCAAATTGACATATGACATCATCTAGCGATAGGTTAAATCAGATGTGTGGAAGGTTTAATAATGTTTTGTTATTAAAATGGAAAAATCGAAGTTTCTATTTCAAGGTTTACAGATAGATGGCTAATGTGTGTGCTATTGATATGTTCAGTGTTCATGTAAACTGTTTAATAAATGTTTCTGGCACTTTTTTGAATCTCTTCATTAGTTTTGTTTTTCCTGTAAATGATTCAATAAATACCGTACCGTGCCATTCATACCAAGGTATTACCGTACTGTGAAGTTTTGATACCATTACATCCCTATTAAAATAGCATCACATGACCCCTTTAAGACTGGACTAATGGCCATTGAAAGTTCAGTTCGCAGAAATGAGTTACATTTAAAAATATATTAAAATAGAAAGCAGTTATTTTAAATTGTTTTATTTCACAACATGAAAGATTTAACTATATTAGTTTTTACTATATTACAATTTTTACTATAATACTATTAGTTTCTATAGTACTATAATAATTACTACTTTTAATTGCAATCTACACTGAATTACAAAAACATCAATGTTTTATACTGTACATTATAATATTGTGATTTATAAATTCATTTCAGCACTGAAAATTTTTTGTTCTAGTTACAGCGCAATTAATTTGTATCGAATTTCTAAGACGAAGCACTGCAAACAAACCTGTTTAAAACAACTGCTGTATATCGCCTCTCCACAAAGATAATTCCACAGAGGATGTTAGTGAAAGGCGACGGAAAATTAGCTTCAGGCTTTTCCTTTGCCTCCGCCTCTTCATCCTCATCTTCGTCCTCAGAATCGCTCCAAGAAACATAATTGTCCTGATTGCGATTATTGTACCACTCCACGCTCTCAAACTGCTGCCGTTCGAAAGGCTTGTATTCGTGGAGAATCTCCAGAAGTTTGATGACCTTGGGAGTGACAAACTTCAAGTCTAGGGAAGCTGGAGAGAAATGCTCCTCACATAAGGCGTGGATTTTTCTCAGAATGGTGTCTGTGAACAACAGGAACTTGCGGTTCATCTCTTCCTGTTCATGTTTGATATATTTCTGCAGCTCCCGGACCATGATTCCCGCAGCTTTATCAGCACACCAAGGGCCCAACACAGTTAACACGGCACGGCAGTCATTCAGCACCTAGACATAAACAATCACACAGTCAATACACAGTGATCTGAAACCACTACATTAAGTCTGTGTCATGAGTGTTGATTCTTTAATACAAGATCTTAAAAAAGAACCTGTTTGGAGATGAATGTGGGATCTCTATCTTCTCGATGAGCAGATAAGTTGCAGTCATTAAGAAAATTAAGGGCTTCATCCAGCTCACTTAAAAGCCTCTCAGAGAGCCCACTCTGATCCTGATACAGCCCACAGTCCAGCACAACCTCACGAGGCTGGGACGCATACCTGGAAGTAAACACACAAAAAACATTTATATTTAAAGAACAGCTATGTTTTCAGTCCTATTGAGTAAATTAGATACAGACACTTTTACAAGGGAACAATTCTGTTCTACAAGCTGTAATAAATCAAAAATAAACCAGAGCGGAAATAAGAAACATACCTATCAAGCACCACAAGATCAGTGGCAGTTTCTGCATTGCTCTGCAGAATCGTCTCCAGGTTCTGAATCTTCTCCTCCAGATCACAAGGGTCACATTTGCCATTTAAAATAGAAGCAGTCAGACCCAAAATGCGAGGACAACCTGGGCAACCCTCACAAATCTATAAAGAAGACTGACACTGTTCAATAAAGCATTATTACTAGGCATTATCATCACCAAGTACCTACAATATGATATCGATCTTAAATTACAGTTGGACAAAAACGCGCTGCACTGACACAAGCGATCAAACGTGAAAACAACCGAGTAACCTGATTGAAGGAAAAAGCCACGGTTTTACCACATTCCACTATGTTCTTCCCTCAACTCATACAAGATGATATGCACCTCCCCTGGCTGTGCATGCGCTTAATCGCTCTGGCACGCAGCGCCACTATGTTAGCGTTTAGCTTAGCTCCATTCATTCCTTAAGATCCAAACAGGGATGAATTTAGAAGCCACCAAACACTTGCACATTTTCCCTATTTAAAGATCGTTACACGACTAGTTAAATGAGTAAGTTTGGTGACACGAAATAAAACGTGGCGGTTTTTTAGCTAAATTTAAGGTTTGGCGGAAGAGCACTTCACAGCACTTCAACCTCGGCGCAGTAATATCGTCACTCCTGAAAACTCCTCTCACTTCTGTCAATACAACCAAGCATTGATGAAACTACTGTGCAGAGGCTCTTACCCCATACATTATATGCCACACGTTATCTTTTGTATCCACTTAAAATAATCGCCACAGTTTGTGTCACCATACTTACTCATGTCACTAGTCAAGAAATTGTGGAAAATGTGGAAGTGTTTGGTGCCTTCATCCCTGTTTGGATCCTAAGGAATGAATGGAGCTAAGCCAAACACTAACATAGTGGCGCTGCGCACTAGAGTGATTAAGTGCATTGAGATGGGAGAGTCTCAACTTGTCTAACTTGAGGGAAGAACATAGTGGAATATGGAAAAACAGCGTAATATCACTTAAAAAAAAAAACACTTTAATATTTCCAGCAAATGTGTTTTAATGTCATAAGAAAAAATACATCAATCTCAATGCATTATTGTTTCAGCACAGCTCTAATTATAACCAGTGTGTTAAGTGAACACATTTTCCACAGTTATGTAAATTAGCAGGTGTTTTGACCAAAATAATATTCTCTAAGAAACTTTCTCATATTCAGAGCAGTCAAAGCATCTGTAATTACTCAGTCTTCAAAGTTAAAGGGATAACTTTCCCAAAAATACAAACCTGTATGACTTTTTTTCTCAGCCCCAAATAAGATATTTTTAATAATATTGGGGGAACCTAACAACACTGAATCTAATTGACTTTCATTGCAAGGATACATGTTTTTTTTTTTTATCTTTTATGTTCCGCAGTCATTCAGATTTGGAGCGAGGGTTGAGTAAATGACGACTTTTTTTTTTTTTTTTTGGTGGACTATCTGTTTTACTCTGAACTTAAAATGCGCCACTAAGTGTTAGCCTTCAAAATAAAAACATCCAGTTTTAATGGGTGTCAGATTCGCAACAATATCTTATCAGAGTGCCTATGTTCAGTCTCCAGGACTAAGTACATGCCCATTAATACTATTATAAAGGATCGACATCTTTTTAGCATCTCTGTGGAGTGACAGTTAGATGAGACCTCTATCATCCCTCTCTTTACACTGACAGATGTGATTTCATAGCACCCGTTCAATGCTGTAAAAGACAGCAATTTCACCTTCATTATTTCCTGATAAGGATGGTCTGTGATTGCAAGGTGGCATTCGTCAAAAACCAGCAGGTTGATTTTAGATAGTGGCAAGACTCCATTTTTTAACACATGCAGGAAGATGTGGCACGTCATGACCAGCACCTGAAAGAACAGACATTGATGGATAAAATGAGGCATGAGGTAGGAAAAAAAAAAAAGACACTGCACCATGACACCTCATCAAACAGTTCAACAATTATATGAATAAATTCACAGGCACATTAAATGGAACATGTATAATCACACCTGATTCCCTATCATCTCTCTGTTCCACATCTCCTCGGGCCATGATGTCATGTCTTCTGACATGCAGTCGCCTACCTGGAGATCAGAGTGGGTTCTTACAGTAGATGCTTGCTGAACCACAGATGATGCTGCAATCAGGAAAAAAAATGAACAAACCAGAATTAAAATGAATAAACAAAGAAAGAGTTTGATCATGTTTTTCCGTGACATGGCAGGCTAGACAATTCCTCACCTGCATTCACCAGGAAAACTGTTCTCTTCCCATTCTCTCCACGGATTTGGTGGGAGAGTTCTTTGATTAGGAGTACTGCGATAAAGGTCTTCCCTGAGCCAGTATTTAAGCAGACTATAGTATTGTGTTCAAGAGCTGCTTCAAGAAGTTCAACCTAGTGGGAAAATACAATCAGGTAAAGCTATTCAGTTTCAGAAAAATGCTTTCAAAGTTTAGAAACATATTTGGCAAAGGTGCATTAATTTGTTCTTTGGAACTTTCATATATCAAGGATTCTTGAAATAAAATATAGATCGGATTCCACAAATATATAATATCCACAACTGCTTTTAGCATTGATATATATTATATTTTATATATATAATTTTTTTTTCCTAATCTGCGAATAGAGTTTAGAATGATTTATGAAAGATTGTGTAATGCTGAAGAACAAAATAATAGCTACTGAGAAAAATCTATTTCAATCAAAAAACATTGCCAGAACAGGAATAAATTACATTTTGAAATATATTAACTACAACAAAACTATATATATATATATAATAAAATAAAAAACAGTAATCATATTTCAGTCACAGTTTTTATTGTATTTTTGATCAAAAATATGCAGCCTGGTAAGCATAAAAGACTAGTTTCATAAATAATAAATAACATGCATAAATAATATTGTACTTTGTACTTTGATGCATGATTCTCATTTCAATTTCAATGAATCCAAAAAGGAGATTTAGCAAAATGTCCAAGCTCCAATTGTCCATACAATGAAAGTAACAGAGGGAGTGAAGCACAAAACAGTCCACATGACCTGTGAACAATATTTCAGCTCTACAAAAACAACAGCTTTGTGTGAGAAACAGCAACACATCTTCACACATCAGGTGAAGTGGAAAGCTATAGCAGATAGGACGATCTTCAGTGGTTAATGGAAAAATGTCCATCTCTTCCTCACAAAAAGCTATAGTACATCAAGTCCATTTAAAATAGAATGAGCTGTACTTGTATCCTACTTTAATGGCGTTAAAAACACTCAGACTAGCTTAAATAGAGTCAAACCATTTCAAAGGACTTGCCTGATATTTCCTTGGTGTGTATATGTTGTCATGGATAGCTTCCTGTTGCCACGGGAGACCGAAGAAGGGCCCCATGGGTGAGGAGGCAGGGGTCACCAGCTGTAGGCCAGCCATGCTTAGAGACTGTTAAGCAGGGGACCTCCAGTCATCCAGTGTTTATCTCATTGCATCATGGCCTTCTAACGCTCACTGCAAGAGACAGACCACATAACATCAAATCAGTAGGATGTCACAAACAACAGAGCTAAAATCAACTATGTCACGTTGCCGTTACGTCTGGTGGTATTTTCAGCAACATGTTATTTAGATCAGGTGGGTTACTGATTATAGAAGAGTGTGTTTACTCACAGCGTGTACGTTTCCCTCTTTGCTGTGTGACCAGGCCTCACTTATTCTGGGCATCATTATCAGAGCTCTTCAAATCAGCTCATTCTTTTCCCCCTCGAGTTACTCTGCTAGGAAAAACAGACAGTCAGGTCCATTTTACTTTTGACTATCGACATTAGGTTGGGCAAATATTTTATCAATTTTTGGTCAAAAAACCATCCAATTAGTTAAGAACAAACATGTCAAATGACCAATAGTTTTGTTTGTTTTTTTAACAAGTAACGCAAGGCATTAAACATCTTCATTAAACATATTTTGCAATATATAATGATTACTTTTTCCTCAAAAGCACTATCACAATTAATCACAATTTCTATATGCATAGGCACATCTAAAACATTTAGGGTTTAATGAAACATTCAAGTTTGGATTTTAAGACAATGCTGCACTTAGCTATCTGAAAAGTGTATAGAAAATATAAAAATTCCTAGTCTTCAGTATAACAGCGTTTTCCAATCGTTCTAATATGCTGATTTGGTGCAGTTGAAAATATGCTTAATATTTTTGTAGCATGGCATATTTATTTTGAGAATTCTTTAGTAAGCAGAAATTTTCAAGTATTTCTTAAAACTAAAATCTTCGTTACGTCATAGATGTCACCCTGAGCGAAAGTGCTATTATTTAAAAAAAATAATAACTAAACAAACCTTACTGGTCCTAAATGTTTGAACAGTGGTGTATCTTCTAATAAACAATGTTAATGAACAGTACATGAAATCCATCAGTCTAAAGCATACATGTATATTTTCCAGCGATTTGACCAAATAACAGTGGACATTTAAACATAGTGATTATGAAACAATCTGCATTGAACTATTTCGGCAGAGATGAAAGAATCACAGTACCTTAATGCTGCAGATGGGGGAGGGGGCCTGAGACAATATTCTTTCAATACTCTGAAAACAGAGAAAGAGGAAACATAGCTTGTGATAATGGACATATCGTTGGCAAGGAGAGGACAGCTGAATTTGGATGACAACTGGCTTGTCAACACATTTTTGCCACTCAGGATCGAGCCCACACTCTCCTCCTGACCACTGCCGTTCGACACAGCTGCAACAAATCACCACAAGTCATTTCAGCTCAAGTAACACAAGGCTTCATTTTCAGTGAGCGAACACATTTGCTCTTGGTTAAAAATCTGCTCTCAGACTCCATGTTCGGGTTCATGAATCTCTAATGCAACCACATAGGTTATTTACTTTCAGATTTCGAAAACGCTGACACACATCTGTTTCGGTGAACGAAACATTCGATGTTAAATGCTTGACTGCAAAACAGCTGGCCAGGTCACGGCTGCCCGATTCGACTAAGCACAAGCAAATTTCCAGTGTTGAAAATTAAGGCTCAAGACAACTTGTTACTGCTACTTTATCTTAATTAGTGAGATCAATACCATCACGAACTGCAGTAATTAAATCACCATAGAGTCATACAAAATAAAACCAATAAGATCTCCTTCAAACAGTGTTAAGAGCTTCCAGAATCTGTCATTTTAGGCTACAACAACTAACTGATCAATTAAATGAAAATCAACAATTAAAATGATCTACAAAAAAAGTTGTATCCCTGTGCGTGAACAGGCTACATACCAGGTTGCAGTAAGACAAAACGGTACACAAAAAAAGTATTACTATTCAAAAGATTTAGATTTACATTTTTGCACATCATAAATTCAAAACCAGAAATCTTCAAACTTTCTCAGACTGGGAATCCCATGACAGACAAAAGCTATGCGTCCATTCAAAGCTAAGAATTAAACCTATGCACAAAATTTGACAAATTTAGTCATAAATAAAGCACTGTTTTCATCGAGTGAACCGAAGAGAACAAAATCATTACTTCCTGATAACTTGCAGAAAATATAACGACTTTTTTTCTGCAGTATGGTAGAAGTCACTGTATATAATTTTTTTGTATACAATAAATTATAGAGTATTCAGAGCACGAAGCCTGTACGTTCAGGAATGCAGTTTTGGGAATTGTAACAAAGCACTTTGACGAGACTTTGCTCAAGCATTTTAGAGTGACAAACTTGCATTGCTGTGAATTGAGATCGGCCTGTTGGTTGGTCCAGTCTTAGTCACATGTCTATTTGATGAACATGAAGGAATTTACCTGTTGAAAATGTTTCCATTCTAGTTTATGCGCAAATTTTGTAGGCAAACATTTTTCCTACTTAGTTTTTTTGGAGTTTCTGCACATCTTGGCATATCCATCTAGCTTTTTAATGCAACATCACAAAACACGCATAAAAATAGGTGGAAGAAAACATAGCTAAAGAGACAGGGAAGGGAATCCATTACTGTGTAAAATTGAATGTTGCATTACATATCTAAATTTCACAAATCGATTAATGATGGAAATAATCATCAGAATGATCTATAATAAAAACTGATAGTTGCTGGTGTAATTGATTTTTTAGCAATCAGTAGTGGCCAATAACAAATTAGCAGATCAAATTATCCTATCTTTCAGTGACAAACACACACACATATACATACCGTATACACACACACACACACATATATATATATATATATATATACACACACTAATTAATTTTTGTAAAGCCAGCAATTCTAAAAATCAAACTTAGGATCCTTGGCTACTTTCAATGTTGATTTACTGCAAAGGAGAATAGTTATTAGCTCTTGCTTCAACTTAGCACTTAGACTTCCTGTTAACCTCTAGCTACACTGTAGGCAGCACGGCAGGCCAGCCTGGCTGCATACCGCAGACCCAGTCGAGTTTCAGAACAAACCGCTCAACATGACCTACATTATCATGTGAATGACTCTGAATATAGCAGCAGCTATATTATTACATTATATATATTATTCCGCGAGGACGGACTGTTTACTAGTAAATTTCAGTCCAAGTCCTATACTGAACTATCAATTTAGGAGAATTATGAGCTTCATTATAAATCCAATAAACTTCATTACCAATTAAAATATATCCAAAGACAAACATGACAAAAACTAGCTTCAAAGTAATTCCACATGCAGATAAAAATGACTAACACCTGATTTCCAACACCGCCTGCAAACCTGACACATGAAAGGGCCCCTCGGGCCAACCTATCCAGCAGGTCACCTGATTTGACCCTGAAAATAAAGGGCAAGCCTCCGTAACCCCCATCTCACATGCACTCATAAATTCTCATCAATTATTCATTCTGCTTACATTACTGTCATTTTATTTTAAAGAACCAACTAGTGGATTCAGCGGGATATTGCATTTGCATGTGTCTACCAGGGTGGAATATTCTAATGAGATGCTGCAGCAAGCGATTTCTGAGTTTGGCGAAAGGGTGCACAACTTTGTTATTCATATATCAGCATAGAGCTGATGGTAAGTTTCAACTTCAGAATAAACCTTAACCCGTTATGGAATAAGAACATATCAAATGGCATCAAACTTTATTTAGAGTTTGAAGCCTTTGTCATAACACAGTATGTTCTCTTCAAGCGGCTCTATCCACATTTATAAAACATTACAAAAATAAATGCATACATAATAATTGCTCATACTAATTTCGGCACGTATATCAACATTTAGTTGTGCAATGCATTTTGAAGTATTTTTGTTAAGCAATATCATAATGATAGAATTTATAAGACATCTGGGGTTTAACTAAATGCCCACATAACATGGTATTGCCATGGTATGACAAAAACCAGATAAATACAATTAAAACACATTTTTCTAATACATAAACTTAATGCAACACCACATTTACTCCATTCTAAAATTAAAAAAGGCATTAAAACCCTTTTAATAATCCTTGGTGGCACACAAAGCAAAAATCACCCACGTTTCAGACGACAACCAGTCAAAAACCAGGACCCTCCAGCAACATTTTTTACCGCACTACATCCATCATAAGAATCACAGATGCATCTAAACTCTTTCCTTCACATGCTAAAAATTATTATTCATGCATATCAGTTAGGCCTCATTGCGACCTTGGCCTTGAAACCAGCAACACACCCGAGCCCCCCAAAAATGATGCATCCATTGCTATGCCAATCACAAACGAGGCTCTTGCACTGGGTCACTTTTTGATTACACATAGAATATATCACACGATCTAAAACTGTCCTAATAATCAATACCAATCAGTCCATCTTTCAGTGGCTAACAGACGCGTGTAACGTTAGCTAAAAAGGCACCGTCACGCAAGTAGAAATCACATTATGAATTGATTTGCCTTATTTGAAACATCTTATAATAAATCATTGCACAATTCCATCGCCAGGGATTGAACGCAATAACAGTTTTCAACAAATGTCCGCCGGACAGCTCGGTTTTTAGGGTGATAGTGGTTAGCACGCGAGCTCGCGTTAGCTTCGGTTGTTTTTATTGATTATTTCAGGATCGAGAGAGGAAAAACAGAAACGATCGGCGCTCGAGGAGTTTGTAGATTGAGGCGCGTGCTCACCGATGGTGAATTGTTTTATTGGTCGTGTTGTGTTGAAGAGTGTCTTGTTAAACGGTGCGGTGCCCCTCTCTCCCCATTCCCTCCTGCTGCTGCTGCTGTTGTCAGGCTACTGCACGCGTGTGAAGCCTGCGACTGCGTGGAACGCCAAAACGTGAGCTCAGCTACTATGACAACACAACAAGTCCATAGCAATGACACTGCTTTAAAATAAAAGTCTCCACCGTTCTATGACAGAAAGGACTCTTAAGCCTTTGAGGAAAAAGAAGCGCGTTTCTTACAATCATATTTAGGACCAAAACTGCAGAAATTAAAAATAAATATATTATTTGTATATATATATATATATATATATATATATATATACATACACGTACAAATAGATAGCCTAGATAAATAAATGTATTAATAGCAAATAATTAAAATATAAAAAATAATTCGATTTTTATTACATTCAATGCCATTTATTTTTGTATCAATTTCGCTTCATTTCTTGTTCCCTATTTACTTTTTCATATTTTTATTCTTTTAAGCTTTTATTTATTGATTATTTTGATTATTTTTATTTAATTTATTGTTTTTATTTTTCCACTTATTTACATTTATTTTAACAAATACCGTGGGGCAAAAAAAGTACTTAGTCAGCCACCAACTGTGCAAGTTTTCCCACTTAAAATCTTGAGAAAGGCCTGTCATTTTCACCGTAGGTATACCTCAACTATGAGAGACAAAACAAAAAGAAAAGAATAATCACATTGTAGGATTTTTAAAGAATTTATTTGCAAATTTGGTCAATAACAAAAATTTCATCTCAATACTTTGTTATAAACCCTTGTTGGAAATGACAAAGGTCAAAGGCTTTCTGTAAGTCTTCACAAGGTTTTCACACACTGTTGCTGGTATTTTGGCCCATTCCTCCAAGCAGATCTCCTCTAGAGCAGTAATGTTTTGGGCCTGTCGCTGGGCAACACAGACTTTCAACTCCCTCCAAAGATTTTCTATGGGGTTGAGATATGTAGACTGGCTAGGCCACTCCAGGACCTTGAAAAGCCACTCCTTCGTTTCCCGGTGGCTTGTTTGGGATCATTGTCATGCTGAAAGACCCAAGCCACGTTTCATCTTCAATGCCTTTTCTGATGGAAGGAGGTTTTCACTCAAAATCTCACGATACATGGCCCCATTCATTCTTTAGTTTACACGGATCAGTAGTTCTGGTCCCTTTGCTGTAAAACAGCCCCAAAGCATGATGTTTCCACCCCCATGCTTCACAGTAGGTATGGTGTTCTTAGGATGCAACTCAGCAGTCTTTCCCCTTCAAACATGACAAGTTGAGTTTTTAACCAAAAAGTTATATTTTGATTTCATCTGACCATATGACATTCCCCCAATCCTCTTCTGGGTCATCCAAATGCTCTCTAGCAGATGGTCCTGGACGTGTACTGGCTTCAGCAGGGTCATTCACTAGGTCCCCCGTGTGGTTCTGGGATTTTTGCTCACAGTTCTTGTGATCATTTTGACACCACAAGGTGAGATTTTGCATGGAGCCCCAGATTGAAGGAGATTATCAGTGGTCTGTTATGTCTTCCGTTTCCTAATAATTGCTCCCACAGGTGATTTCTTCACACTTAGCTGCTTACCTATTGCAGATTCAGTCTTCCCAGCCTGGTGCAGGTCTACAATTTTGTTTCTGGTGTCTTTTGACAGCTCTTTGTTCTTGATTATAGTGGAATTTGGAGTGTGACTTTTTGAGGTTGTGGACAGGTGTCTTTTATACTGATAACAAGTTTAAACAGATGCCATTAATACAGGTGGAGGACAGAAGAGCCTCTTAAAGAATTTACAGGTCTGGCTTGCCTACTTGGGGACACCTAATTTCTAGTGATTATCGTTGTTTTGATTACAAAGAACATCTCTGCATTTGACAAATAAACAGTTTCGTCATTATACGTTACCATCACTCTGGTCGTCTATTTGATAATGTTCAGTGCTTTGCAACAATCTGTTTTGTTTAAAGCGCTATATAAACAAAAGTGATTGGTTGATATAACTACATTTACAAATGACATTTTGGAATAAGAATGTTACCTTAAAATAGACTTGATGTGAATAAATCGTAATGCAGTTGATAAATAAAGGACAGCATGACAATCATATAAGACAACAGCTAGAAAAGTGCTTAAATATATTTATACAAATATGTATTTCACATTTTTCTAGTATGATTCACTCTGCAGTCCAAATACTTTTAAAAAGCACCAGTTTGGTGTATGAAGGCCTTAAATCCCTATATGCCTAGAACACGAGTGTGTCATGGTGTCTTACCACCATCTACTGGTAATACTAGGAAAAGGCGGTGTCGACAAACACGTCCGAGGCGTTTATTTGAATCTCGACTACACTTCCTCCTTTGTCGTAACGTAATATGTAGGAAAGTAGGAAAATCATTTTAGAGCATATTAAAATGTGAAATAAAGAGAGAGATAACTCATACTTAATTGTTTTCTGTAACGTACAACATCACATTTTAAAGCAATCATAATAAATATGATACAAACATTAGTCTTTCAAAAAGCCATTAATCATATTTAACAAATATGAACCGCTTATGCCTTGTTGAAATGAAATATGAATTTTTCATTCTTTATTTGCTTTTATTTACGCCTTATGTATTTCCATTTAAAAATGCTAATGCTAAACGTAATTTAATTTATGAATTCATTCTTGTTCTCGTCGTCCAGTGCTATTTTAAAACCACTGCACTTTCCCGAGATGCATCCGTTTCAGCTCGACTTCTTTAGACCAATCAGAAGCATAGTGAAAAAACCCTCTTCTCTGATTGGCTTAAAGCTGCAGATGCGCAATTTTCAAAGTCAGCAACTGCAGAGACTCGAAGACTCGTCAGAGCGCACAGCTAATAAGACTGTGTTTCAATAATCTGCGTTATTGGTGGGATAACGACCTTGGCAGCTTATTTTTGATCTGCTTTTAAAGGAAATCAGGTGAAAGGTACGTGCATTTGCTAATTTTGTTCTTATTCGCTTTGTTTTGTTATTTATTTAGGTTAAGCGCCATTTACGCGAGACACTGTTATTTTAATGTAAGTTAGCTATCAGTATATTTGTGTCACGTTATGTTTATATTTTTAGATGGCTCAGTGTTTATATAAATGATTTCCAGTGTGATTTAAATTTGCGTTTTTAAAACTTAATTTTGTTTAAAGGTTACGTTTAAAGGGCATTTTCGGACCTGGAGCACAGAAGGCGCTCCTTCAGCATGGCTTCATCACAGTTACCAGCAGTTAAAAAAGATGATAAAGGCAGAAATATACAAGTGGTTGTACGATGCAGGTAAATGTACAGGTTTTATGGGAAAAATGCATTTTGTTAAGCTTTTTTTTTTTTTGAAAATAGTGTGAGAATGCTTCCATCGCATGTTTTGTATGTTGTAGCCTAACGTTACTTATTGATGACCAGTAACGTTAACTTAACTAACACGCATGTATTTGATTTAACTAGTCATGGTTTTTACACTTTCGTTTTAAATCCTCTTTATTTATTCAAATTTACCCTTCAAACAGAAATGGGCTTTAATTTTTTTTGTTTTGCAAAACAAAACAGCTTGCCCCACACATTGCCCCATGTTTCGTTTATGTGTGTGTATATATATTTATATATATCATATAAATTTATTATTACAATATTTTTTTTATTAATTTTTTTTTAATAGTTGATGTTTTAGCCGAAAAGCCTATCATGGGATGTTTATTTATATTTAGCAATTGTCTTGTGTAATGTTAACTCTGGATGTCTTTTGGTATTTCCAAACAAATTTTTATAAGATGGAAATGAATGTATGCCATTTTCTTATCTGATGTGCAATCAACAGACCCTTCAACACAGTGGAGCGTAAATCTGCCTCCCATACAGTTGTTGAATGTGACCAGAACCGAAAAGAGGTGATGGTCCGTACTGGAGGTGCCACGGACAAAGCAGCAAGAAAAACATACACTTTTGACATGGTGAGCGTTTGGCTCATTTTCCACCCACATGAATCTAATGTAATTTTGTTTCCTGTGTATTAATTTATTTTGCTCAATAAATTTGTCTTTAATTGGTTTAGGTTTTTGGTCCTTCCGCCAAACAAATTGATGTATATAGGAGTGTGGTTTGCCCCATATTAGATGAAGTGATCATGGGCTATAACTGTACTGTCTTTGCGTGAGTATCTATGTTTATATTTCAAACCAGTTGCTAAAAAGCTGGCATGGTATTGAAAAATAAATATTTATGTAGTGGAATCTTTTTTTGGTTGAAGATATGGACAAACTGGAACAGGGAAAACCTTCACAATGGAGGGCGAAAGATCACCCAATGAGGAGTTTACTTGGGAAGAGGTAATTTTATTGATTTAATTTATTTTATTTTTTTGGGACAGTTCAGCAGTAATGGAATATGTCAAGCCATTGTTGATTAAAGGGCCCATATCATATGTTCATGTAGTCATTTTTCTTAATTGCTCATTTTGACTCTCTGAATATACTGCTCATATTTACAACTTTACCTTATTATTAAATAATGATAATTTTATGCTCTTGCATATGAAATGCTTGCTTACTGAGAATTTGCTGTAGGGCCACAATATAAGCCTTAATGCCAATATTTATTTATTTATTTTCTCCTTCAGGACCCCTTGGCAGGAATCATTCCCAGAACTCTTCATCAGATCTTCGAGAAATTGTCCAGTAATGGCACAGAGTTTTCAGTGAAGGTTTCTCTGCTGGAAATCTATAATGAGGAACTGTTTGACCTTCTCAGCCCTGCTCCAGATGTCACTGAGAGACTACAACTGTTTGATGATCCCAGAAATAAAGTATGCTCTTTTTTTTGTTTTTGTTTTGTTTCAGTAATGTATTATAATAACCATAGCTTTCTCCTTTGGGGGAAAATGCCATGTATTTATATTTGTTAAATAAAGAAATTCTGTATGTCTGTCAGAGGGGAGTTACCATTAAAGGTCTGGAGGAGATCACTGTACACAATAAAAACGAGGTTTATCAGATCCTGGAGAGAGGAGCTGCTAAGAGAAAAACGGCCTCCACGCTCATGAACGCTTATTCCAGGTAACTATTGAATCCATGCATCCTGATTTAAATGGACAAGGCTAAATGTATGCCTTCTGTGGTGGTTTGTTCGTTGTTTCTAACTCTCTTCCCCTTTTTTCCACCAGTCGATCTCATTCAGTGTTTTCTGTGACTATTCACATGAAAGAGATCACACTGGATGGAGAAGAGCTGGTTAAGATTGGAAAGCTGAACTTGGTGAGTTTGCTTTCTTCAGTCACAGCCTTTTAATCAGTAACTCTGGCATTCGAAAATGGTTAATCAGCGCTGAAATGTTTTTAATCCAGCAACTCATGCGTTTGCTCTGTGTAGGTGGATCTTGCGGGTAGTGAAAATATTGGGCGATCTGGTGCCGTGGACAAGCGTGCACGTGAAGCTGGCAACATAAACCAGTCTCTGCTGACTCTGGGTCGTGTAATCAAGGCTCTTGTGGAGAGAGGGCCTCACGTGCCCTACAGAGAGTCTAAACTCACTCGTATTTTGCAAGACTCACTAGGAGGACGCACCAAGACCTCCATTATCGCCACTGTGTCTCCTGCCTCCATCAATCTAGAGGTATGACTTGTGCTGCATTTTTCTTTTTTTCTTCTTGTTTTTAGGAATATTGATTTACAATTTAATTGTAGGAAACTCTGAGCACTCTGGACTACGCTAACAGGGCCAAGAGTATCATGAATAAGCCAGAGGTCAACCAAAAACTCACCAAGAGAACTCTGATCAAGGCAAGTTTCTTTATTGTTTGGATATAAAAAAAAAAAAAAAGACTTCCTGAACTATATTCCCATTATATTTGTTGTTCATGTGGCAGTGACCAACCTATTCATGTTTCTAAAATAAATGTTGTAGGAATATACAGAAGAGATCGAGCGACTGAAAAGAGATTTGGCTGCAACCCGTGACAAACATGGAGTGTACCTCTCTCTTGATAACTATGAGTGAGTTCTGCATGTTTTTTTTTTATTCTCAAAGGCTGCATTTATTATTTAAAATGGCTAAATATGATAAGAATTTCAAATTACATTTTAAAATGTGGTTTATTTATTTTTCTCTTTTTACTTGGTTGTCCTTTTACTTGGTCATTTAATTTCTTTAAACTATTAACAAATGATACCCCAAATTACATAGTCATTAGGAAACATTATAGTTCTTCCTGGAACACGCTTAGTTTTAGTTAGACTGGAAGTGATCATTCAGAATTCTATTTGTCCCTTTACAGGAATTTGAACAGTAGACTGATGTCTCAGGAAGAGCAGATTACGGAGTACACAGAGCGGATTGCTGCTATGGAGGAGGAGCTCAAAAAGGTGAGCGTCTTTTAAATCCATTCTGCTTCTGCTTTTCTGTGTACAAGCCCTGCCAACTTCCACTTTTGAGTGAGTGTTGTGTCATGAAAATGAGTGCTTGTGCTTGTGTTGGCAGATTGTGGACTTGTTTACAGACAGTAAGCAGAAACTGGACCAGTGCACTGAGGACCTGCAGGACAAGAACCAGCAACTGGAGGAGGCTCACAAGGACCTAACAGAGACCAAGCACCGCCTCACTCAAGAGGAGTACATCACTTCACAACTCCAAAGCAATGAGCATCAACTTTACAACACTGCTGACCAGGTCTGTGAATCAGATGTGGAGTTTGGTGACGCAACGATTGGTTAGTATGCATAAATGTTAACTTGATCTTTCATCCAGCTGTTGAACACGACTGAGGTCAGCACACAGGATGTCAATGGTCTCCACGCTAAGCTACAGAGGAAAAGGGAAGTGGAGCTTCATAACGGGGAGGTCCAGCAGAGCTTTGCCCAGCGCATGGATAACTGCTACAACAGCATGCAGACCTCACTGCAGGAGCAGAGCCACAAGCATGCTGCTATGATTGACTATTACCGCTCTTCTGTGGGTAAGATGTTACTTGGTTCCCATCTCAAAATGTAATATGCTCTCTTTAAGGGGTTTAAAATCAATTCTAGCAACAACAAAAAAAAAAGTATCCCCAGGAAAACAGTCCAGTTTATGTCTCTGTAGGTGAGCTGCTGAATACAAATGGAACGGTGTTTAAGGAGACGTTAGGTGCTGTCTGTGAGTCTTACAGCAGCATCAAAGGAGCTGTGGGAGAAGGTGTGGAGCGGTGCAAGGAACAAGTGTTAAATCAAAAGAAACTCTCTCAGGACGCTCAAAATAGCATGCTGGAAATACTGGTAAGAACTCCTTTAATGTTTTTATTTTTTTTTTTTTTTTAAATGAGCTTAAATGTTAAATGAGTAGTAGTCACCTTTTTGAGGACCTTTTTATTTACAAAAATATTTATAGGCTCTATAGCCTTAAGATATGGTCACTCCTAGTTCCTATAAATACAGAAAAGAAGCTAAAATGACTTAAAAGGATAGCTCACCCTAAAATGTTCAAGCCATTCTAGGTGTATGACTTTCTACACTCAGATGAATATTAAAAAAATGCCCTGGATGTTCCAAGCTGTATAATCATTTTTATTTATTTACCTAGGATGAACACAGGCAGCATTTAGAGGAGGTTTTAATTGCCCAGACGGTGCCAGGTATCAGATCTGTCATGGCCATGAATGACAATCTGAAGCAAACCCTTCACAGATACAGCTCTTTGGCTGAGCAGGTATGTATGTTCCAGAATTTACACATTCTTACATCAGTTTGACTGTTTTGAGATTGTAATTGATCATATGTCACTTACAGATGCAGGGTCTGAAAGCAGAGATGATGTTGTTTTTTGACTCTTATGTTGAATCGTTGGCCAGTATGCGAGAGTGTGCTGTGCAAGGCTTCAACACTCTGCGTGCCGAGCACGACAAGCTCAAGCAACAGATCAGTCAAGCTGGAAACAACCATCAGGCGGTAAGTCTTCTTCCACTGACAGTTTCTTGAGGAGGGCTGTTTAAATTAAGTGATTACTTGAAGGATATGTTTAATAAAAACATTTGGTTCCATTAAAATCTCTTCACTAGAGGGTTCATAAAATGCTTATTGTTCCCTTCTACAGCGTGTGGCTGAACTGGTTCAATGTTTGCACAACCAAATGAATCTCTTGGCAATGAACACTCAAACTGAGTTTGAGGATCTTGCACAGACAGCATCTGCCCAGATTGTTCCACTAGAAACGCTACAGAGCTCCATACAGAGGTGAGCAGCCATTCACAACATATAACTTCAAGTTTTCTGTATCAGAACCCTAACAAATCTCTCATTGTAGTAAATGCACTACGTCTGAGGAGCACATTGTGTCTGTCCGTGCTCGGCTGGGTTCCTCAGTGGATGGAGTTTTAACAGAGATGAATGAAGTGACAGTAGAAGGAGAGAGGACACTGGAGGAATGTGCTGGTTACTGCAGACACCTGCAGACATCAGTGGACTCCTTAGCTGAGTCGGGACTTAAGTGGTGCCATGAAGCCAGAGACGCAACTGAAAATAAAGCCCAGGAACAGCTCAAACTCATCAAGGAGACAGACAGAGCTGTGAAAGACCTGTTTATGGTTAGTTTGGACTAGACTAGACTGTGCATGGATTATTTCCTGTGTTAGTGTTTTTAAGTGGGTGTGAAGACCTCAAATATGTGTAGAATACAATGTATATATTTACAGTGAAAGTTACTACAAGTTTCAAAAGGGCCAAAAAAAAAAAAAAAAAAGTTTTTTACTTATACTGAATACAGGCTCAAAGATTCACTCATTAAAGAGATGTGTGTGATACTTCTATTCAAAGTCTTGTGACAGTCTTGAGTGCTTCCTGTCCCGTGGCCCAGGCTGCCATTTGTGTGTGAACCTAAGAAAGTTAACAAAGAATGTGACTTTCTTGTCTGTGCTAAATCTTTTCTGTGTGTGTGCAGTCTGTAGAAGAAAAGGGTGAAAAAGCCATTAAGGACTGTGAAGCCCGTCTGAGTCACATGCAGCAGGAAGTAGAAGGAATCCTGAGTCGTGTGGAATTGCAGACCGGCAAAGATGATGCTACCTTGCAGGAGCACAAAGAGATCCTCTTCTCTATCAACACTCAGGCACTGGACACAGTACACAACTTCATCAGCTCAGAACTACGGGAAGATTTACCTACAGGTATGAGAGAAGCTGTCTGGGGTGATATGGTGTTATGTATGTAGATGTGGCTCAATGGCTCAAGTGATGTGATGTACGAATCTTTGCAGGAACGACCCCTCAGCGCAAGGAGTATGTGTATCCACGTGTGCTGAACAAGCTGAGGAGTCGAGAGGAGCTGGAAGATGAGTTCAAAGCTCAGCAGGAGCAGCTTCAGTGTGCACTGAGCCAGTGTGATGCCCTCATAGAGGCGGAGGAGGAGAAACCTCTCGAACAGGTATTACAGTCATAAGTTGTAGAGGTAGTCAGTGGAAAACTGTCTACTTTTAAAATTAGGTTGTAGATGCTTTTGTTTGCACTGGTGTAACCTCCCTTCTGTTTTTAGGATTCTCTGGAGGATGAAGTCAGTGTTTCTAGTGATGGAAATGTCACTGAACAGTCGTGCTCTGATGAGAACCTGGTGTGTTACGAAAATGGAAGGGTTCCCTTTTTCAAGGTGAGACATTTTGGACCCATTTAATGTCATGCACAGGCTTAAAGTCTGGTTACATTAGCTATTTTCTTTGATGCAATAAGCAAATTGACCTTTTTTGGCTCAATGTGGATGCGCACCTCACACAAGTCTTGTGTGACAACATAAAACTTGAATCCAGCTTTATGTTGATAAACATGAAAAACACAAAACCTGAGGCCTGTACCATTTAGGTAAGTTTAGGATTAGTTTGCACCAATCCTGGGTTTTTGGTACCATGAAAGAAACTCTGAGCTTGCAGCAAGGTGACACATGTCTGATGCAATAAAGCCACTCCCCCAGCTTCTCTTTACTCCATATTAAAGGACGCTGCATAGTAAAACATTGTTTATAGATAAAATCATCCGTTTTTGTTGTTGTTTTTTTAGATTATTAATTTTAGAATTACTTTATTATCTCCTTAATCCATTACACAAGACAGTTTAGTTTAATAGTAATAAAAAAGATTGAATAAATAAAGATTGATTACATACAGGAACCTTTCAAAGAAAAAACACGCAGCACACATCGTGCTTGTCGTCACATAATCTGACCAATGAGAATAAAGTGTGTCGTCATCAAGGCTTTCCAAGCCGATTTTGAGCAACTGCAGCGCCTGACCTGTGCGACTGCTCTCGTTTTGCTCTCATGGTACTTTGATGGCACATGTGATCGATAGGTGGCTGCAGCGCCGATCAAAGTCGGACAAATGATCTTACCAGAATGCATTGTTTTGTAAGGCGGCAGCCGATTTCTTGCGGCGCTGCTTTAAATTGAATGCACCTATTAACTCCGGATCAAGCCTGGGTTAACAAAGAAAGTTGATGAGCTTCATCATGGTACCAATAACGCCTGATTGCATCGGTTTGGATTTGTCAACCCAAAACTTATCCTGTAACTCTGAGTTTGTTTAGCCACCATCATGGTACAGGACCAGGTGCAAAATCTGTGTTGGGAAATGTTTTGCCTCGAGCAAAATTCCTAACTGGATGAATTCGTACCTGTTTTGGTCTGTGAAAATATTCTGTACAACTATGTGGCTGCATCTAAATGGTGTTGTGTTTTAAAAAATTTTCACCGTCTTATTTATTTTATTTTTGCCTAAACAGAAGAAAAGCAAGAGGGAAAACTGCAATAAGTCACTGAACCGTTCAAAGGTGGAGAACGAAAACGCATCAACTCCGCCACGTTCTAAACTACCACTCAGGTGTCAGAATTAACTAATTGTATTTGTTTTTGTTTTTTTTTCCATGTATGTGTTAAAGAGCATTTTTTTAACTATCTGTGTATGTCTTTTTAAATATGACTTTTCTATGTATTTAGCTTTCATATGTCTGTTTCCTCACAGTCACAGTTCAACAATAAATGTTTTAACTTCAGGGTGATTTCTTACATTTTTCTGTTAGTTTCACTAGTTTAGCGCTTGTTTTGTGGTTTTGTTAAACATTTCAGTGTTTAATTAAAGGCTTAAAGAAAATGATCCACTCCATTTCTTAACCAATAAAATATTTTTAAGTATTGTTGGGTTTTAAATGTTGGCATAAAGTTTCTAATGCGTTTAGTTTGACTGTAACATTGCTGCTCTTGTAGATGTGTTTTCCTCATATTTTAAGAGTTTCTTATTACAAATAATCATGTTTATTGGATTACTGCATTTTAATAAAGAAATTGCAACACATTTTTGAAATTATTTTAGCAAACTTTACAATAGTGTAAGAGAAGTGCATCAATTTTAAAAATCAATCTGAGAAGGCAAGGAGAAAAACCTATTAAATCCTATTGATTAATTTTTTAGGGTTTCTTGTCCGTGAATTTGTGCAGAAATTGGCTTTTCATGTATTGATTCGCTTAACTAAAAAGCTTATCCGAGCTTAAATGGAAATTTGTAAGTTTCTTCGTTTCTCAGAATATGTAAGTTAACGTATAACTTGTCCGGACGTTTCTACTGCTACTGTCTGGAAAATATTTTACACCTCAATACTGACATTGATAGTCTTTAATAACTATTGATGTGTAAATTCAAAGAATGCTAATAAACCCTTTTGACCCTTAATGTTTGGTCTAAATTAGTACCATTGAAAAGCGATGTGGTCAGTACAAACTCTCGTTTCAAATAAATTTTCCACCAAGCGTTAATTCCTGATGTCCAATCAGAAGAGAGGTCTTGTCCACGTGTTTGAATAACACAAACTCATCCAATCAGAACTGCTCTGTACCACGTGGTTCGAGTCCACGTCTGAGAGGGGAAGCCAGATTACAGCGGAGGATCTGAAACCTCAGTTGTTCTGAAAGCCATTATTAAAAATGTAAATATACACACAATGGTATGCAGTCGGATGCTTTGACCCTGGAATGGATTTAGAGGAGGCTTACCAGGTGGTTGGAGAATTCGGTAGACACCAAAAGCGGATGGTGACTATCCTGGTTCTCCTACAGGTAACGTTAACAGATGATAGATACAAATACATAAATACAGGACAGACCATTGGCGTAATGTTAGCTACGGTTGGGCCAAATTAATGCAGTTTGATTATTAGCCAGTTTCTGTTAGTCCCACTGACTATGAAGGTGAACTATGAAGACAGTAAAACATATATCTGTCAGTTTTTAAAAGGTATATTTTGGAAAACTGAAATGAAACTTAAGTCATTAGCAATGAATGCGAACCGTTTACTAATTAGTCCAGAGCACCTGCTTGTGATGGATTTATCAGTGACCTCTGAGGCAAGCGTGTTCGACACGTCATATTATCACAGGTACAGGGTTCGATCCACTTCAGAGAAGTTCTTTGAGGAAAGAAACACTCTTGTCTACAACATACTGATACATATATATATATATATATATATATATGCACATTTATGCGCTCCTGAAGAGTTCTGCGGACAAATGCACGCAATAGATTAAAGCTTGCAGCAAAGCCCCACAAAAGGAGTTTCCATGACACACAAAACTGAACTATTTTGATAGCCGACACAGTAGGCTTTATGCGGCCCCTGGGACAGACATGTGTTTGTGCAGTTAAAATCCTTTCTGTTTATGATCACACGCGCCAATAAACTTATTCAAAATCTATATTTGATGAATCAAACCTTTGATGCCATGGCACATTTGCATCCTATCTTAAGGCGATGGGATGTCTGTGCTTTAATTCGACCTTGATTCTGTGAATCATTTGCGTGTTTACTTATTACGCCATTAGGTTGGGATTCCTTTTTAGGACCCTGGAACCCGATCAAGTCTCATAAAGCAATGATGTTAGTTTACTGAAATGTTTGTATATCAATAATAAGTTGTAGTAGCAATGTTTAATAGTAAGTCACAAATATTTAAAAATATGATAAGAATTCCAAACTACCAGCCATATTTAACACAATTAAAATCATTTAAAGTTATTTTTTTTAAATCTATATAACTCACCAAAGTCTGTCTAATGTTGTTTGTCTTGGCAGGTGGTTAGGGAAATTAATTAAAGAATCCTGTATTTTCTAAATGATCCTTTTCTACTGCATTGGTAGGAATGATAGAGTAATAAGGTTTATTTCAAAAATGCACTTATATATAAAAATTAGCATTCTAGTGATCATCTCTATATCAGAGTTTTTATTTGAGCTGGTTTAAGATCAGATTGGTTATTGTTCATTTACTAGTGGTAAACTGGGCCTAGATCATTAACCTATAAAATTTGTCCTGTTTTTACAGATATACATGGCATGTCAGTCCATGCTTATCATTTTAGTGGGTGCTGTGCCAGAATATCAAATAGAACCTGTTACTGGAGATCCGAAAGATGATATCACTCAAAGTGTGAAATTCACAGAGGACATCAGCTCAATCGTGACTGAGGTAAGAAACTGTCATCAGTTTAGCACATTAAACTAATTTGTCTTAAAAATACAAATCACACCTAGACTTGACATCAAATAAGAAATACCTATCTGTTAGTCTTTATGTTTGGTCAGGACAACAGGTATGTGCTAAAATTAGAACTGTTTGATATTCTGGTCCGGTCTGGTCTTTTTTTATGCAGTGGTACCTGATCAAGCATGAAGCCTACAAAGTAAACTTGGCTGGGTCTCTGTTCTTTGCGGGTGTGCTGATTGGAAATGTCCTGTTTGGACCACTCTCTGATAAGATTGGCAGGAAGCCGGTTTTCCTAACTGGTAAGATGGAGCTAAAATTGGAAATGTTTTTAATTGATAGCATGTTTTATAAGGACGGATTACATCATTTGCATCCATTTAAACATCTAGAACCGTTTTATATGTGATTTTCATGCACAACCAACTGAAAACTAAAAGCAAAGAAACAAACAAATAATGCCAAAACTTTCCCAAAACCAAAACTGGATGTGTTGTTGTTTAGGTGACTTTTTTCTTAAAACCGTTCTCTTTCAGGACTGTTTTTTGAGGTCTTGTTTGGTTACGGAACAGCATTAGCACCCAGTTATGAGGTATTTGCTGTGTCTCGGCTGCTGGTGGGATTGATGAACGGAGGAATGGCATTGGTCTGCTTTGTTCTTACTCAGGAATATGTGGGAAAGTCCTACTGGGCTATGACAGGTACACACAAATTAGGATTAAAATCGGTTTTGTTGTTTGCTTTCACAATGGTCATGTAAAGCTAATGTGATTTTGTGTTTCAGGGACCTTGACTAATATGACCTTTGCAGTGGGCATCGCTCTGTTTGCTGCGTTGGGTTATTATGTTCAGCCGTGGCGGAACCTAGCAACAGCAGCCAACTGTCCTGGACTTTTGCTCTTCCTGTTCTGTGTGTAAGTGAGACATTAAGTGAGAGTCACTCCACTCTCCCATGTTGTTCCAAACCCTTAAAAGGTTCATTCGTCTGCACACAATTTGTTTTTATATATGTGATGTATATGTGTTATACATTGTATGGGTCAAAATGATTAATTTTTCTTTTTTGCCAAAAATCATTAGGATATTAATTTAAGATCATGTTCCATGAAGATATTTTGTATATTTCCTACCCATATGACTCTTTTTTTTTTTTGGTTCAAGGTTACACACACACACACACATTTAAATGCACAAATCATGTTGGAATCTTATCTAAAGTGTCATAATTTCCGTGAGAAATGAAAATATGTCTGCCTAATTTCCATGATTGTGACAGGACTTTGCCAGAATCTCCACGCTGGCTTTATTCTCGGGGTCAGACAGAGAAGGCCGAAGACATCCTGAAGGATTTTGCTGTGAGGAACGGCAAAGGCAGAATTCCAGTGAAACTCCGGCGGACCATCAGCACCAGCGCTCCAGGTGCATCCAGCCCTGGGGTTTTCCAGCTGGTCACACATCCCATACTGCGCTGGAGGACCGTGGTGCTCATGTATGTGTGGTGAGTATTTTATAGGAGTCTGTTACATTTTCCAAAAACTTCCAGGATTATGCATACATTATAATGTACTCATTTGTTGTGTATGTGTATAATGCAGGTATGCGTGTAGTCTTGTGTATTATGGGTTGACTCTCAGTGCCAGTGAAGATAAAGGTAATCGTTACCTTAGCGTTGCCATGTATGGTCTGGTGGAACTCCCTGCATACCCTCTCTGCATGTACTTCATTAACAAACAGTGGTAAATGCACTCACACGATCACATTCATATGCTGTTATTGTCGCATTATTAGCTTAGTGTGATTGTTTGATTGCTTTTAGGGCAGGCCGGAGGAAGTCTATGGCCAATTTTCTTGCATTTGCAGGCGTATCCTGTCTGCTCACAATGTTCGTACCTGTATCAGGTGATGATTTTTCTATATAAAAATAACTTGGGTTGAATTTTGTTATTTATGCAATGAATTATTTCAGGAATGTTCTACGATACGTTTGGGGAGCACACATGCAATGACACAATTGGTCAAAAGTGAAATTATTAACATTTAAAAATGTTTTTTAAAAGTAGTTTCTTGTGGTGCATTCATTAGATCAGTAAGAACAATAAAACATAGTAATATTGTAAAACAATATGTCATTACAATTAAAAAAAAAAAAAAACATTTTATTTATTCATGTAATAATTCTAATACACAGTTTTGGTGCTCAATTATTAT
>JAUYWG010000053.1:6832507-6850791 GCA_034779775.1 Enteromius afrohamiltoni
GACGCATTTGTTTAAGGATTTATTAATGAATTTAAAGAATATAATTTATTTAAAATACAAATATTTTGTAATATGATACAAAACGTTTTTGTTGTCACTTTTGTGACATTACTGAATAAAAATATATACATATAAAATATATATTTACTTAGTGTATCAAAGTTTCCACCTAAATATTAAGTAACTGTTATCGGTCAGCTGTTGTCAACATTTATTTAAAAAAATAATAATAATAATAATAAAAAATAATTTCAAACTTGTGCTAATATTCTCTGTAAAAATGCATCATGCTTTTTTAATTTGGTTGTCTAAAGCCTGTTGTTTGTTTTTCTCAGGGTCATTATTAAGTGCCACATCACTGGCTCTAGTGGGAAAACTCATGGTCAGTGCTGCATTTAATATAGTGTATGTGTATACGTCAGAGCTCTACCCAACCGTGATCAGGTACAGCCAATGCTTCTACTGCATATATGATATGGCACATCTTTTGTGCTTTAGGTTTTTGACAATTGTTATTTTAAGTAAAAATGATTATTAAAAGGTGCATGTTCTTACAGGACAAGTTTCTGTGCTTTAGCGAACAGCGCCCTCTAGTTTATGCTTTTAAATAAATCAATGTACATCCCAAAAGTCCTTCACTACATGTGCTGGCTGTATTCTAACAAGTGTTTGTGTGTTAGGAATGCAGGCCTGGGTGTGTGTTCCATGTCCTGTAGAGTTGGGGGAATTCTGGCACCGTTCGTGCCGAGTATGGTAAGTAGCTTTAAGCTGTCTGACTTAAGAAGTGTCATTTTTTTCCTTTCCTGTAAGAGTATTTTATTGTGTGATTCAGTAATTATTAGTGTAATATATCATATAATATTAATACATGCGTTCATGGATGTTATTAATATAATATTAAAACATGCTCTAAAATGAATTTGTGTACTGATTGATTGGTGATTGTCCAGAAATCATTGCACACTTCCATGCCATTTATGGTGTTCTGTTTGAGTGGGATTTCCGCGGGCTGCCTGGGGCTTCTTCTGCCGGAGACACTTAATAAACCTGCTGCTGAAACACTTGATGAACTGTCCAGCCCCACCTACCAGAGAATCTTACAACCGCAGGTAAACATGAGCATGACAGAATTGTAATTTCATAAGATTATTAAACTGTCTTATTACGTAACTCCCTGCAACAGTTACTTCTGGTTGGCTGATCACGGCTTCTCCACCAAATATTTTTGTGTAGTTTCATGTTTCTTATATAACAATGTTCTTACACTGACTGTTATGCTTTTGGCAGATGTTTTATCCAGAGTGATTTGTATTCAATACATATTTCATCAGACCCGTGACTTTGGCTTTGATAGCACCACTTTGCTGAATAATTATTGAATACATGATTATTTATTGTAAGTTTATAATAAATGTATTGTAAATAAAATTTTAAGACAATTAATTCAATTACATATGTACATTTTATTAATTTTGATTGATTTATATTGCTGTGCTTCATTATGGGTTGTTGTGTTTTATAGGTTCACCTTTTGGAAGAAAAGTGTTTAATTGACCACAACGGGGCTGATAGTGACTGAGACAAAGTCCTTAAAAATATTTTATTACGCCTGTTTACATACATTCCTTGACGATGGTCAGAATGTCGTGCCATACAATGGACACCGAAAGACTAAAGGTGCCTTCCAGAAGAAATACGTCTTCTCAAGGGATCAATTCAACAGATGTAATTTATAATAATGGGAAAGGGACCAGACCAGACCATTCTCTTTTCTCATAATGTCTGACAACTAATGTCATGTGTTTACTGCCTTTTCTGAACAAATGTCTTGTTGTTGTTATTATTATTTTAATTTTTTTTTGAGCTGTGACATTACATTCACCAGAGTTCATGTGTTAACATTCAATTAATATTCAATAATGGCTGCAGATATCAGTGATACTGAATTTTAGTTTTATGTGTGTGTTTTATGAAAATGGTTCACTCAGAACTTCAGTTACTTACTGACTATTAGAGATATCATACTCCTATGCTGGTATTTGTTCTGTGCAACACACAAGACATTGGACATTAGATGTGAAATTCAATCAGTTTTATCAGTGAATAAATTAGATTCATACTTTTATTTGACTTTTTTGCTTTTGGTGTTTCACTAAAAAAATACCAGCATATTGGTTTTAAAGGGGGAATAATAGCTGAATTTTAATTTTGGGGTGAATTGTTATTTTAAGAGAGATTTTTTTCCCCATTATTGATTGTTATTTTTCTCCAAAGGGAGAATTGAAGTGTTAAACACACATATATATATTTGTGTATATTTCTGTACAGTGCTAAACATGCGTTTGTGGTTATCTTGAGAGTTAAGGGAAAAGCTTTGAAATAAATGCCTCCTGTATATTGCGCATGAATGTTTATGTCCATTTGTCACCAGTAGATGTCACTGTGTTGAAGGCAACCTCCCCTGAACTGAAGTCACCTTTGACCTGTTGCAGTCCTCGCGCTTATGATGTCAGCTCTGACGCAGGTGAGCAGTGCTCAGGTAAACCACAGGATTCAGGAGCTGGGAGTTTCAAAGAATCCGGCACAAAACTTTCAACCACAAACCTGTTTTTTTTTTGGTTGCCGTCTTTCTTTTCCTGCTGTAATCGCAGCCTGTGGCACTGCATGTAGCTGACAGAACAGGTTGAGAGAGAGCAGGCATTAACCATAATAACTGTTTTCATTCTGTTAGTCTTTCTTGAAGGCCTGGCGGGCGTTATATCACCCTGCACAAGGAGATAAACAGCAGGTACAGAAGGTGTGGTCTCGAGTGCATCATCTATTTAACTTAGAATAAAAACAAATAATTTTGTCTGTTATTATCAACTTTGTAACCTGGCAAATTATCTGCAAAGATTAGAGTGAGAAGTGTTTATTAACAAAATAATCAAAGTTTATATAGTTATATATATATATATATATATATATATATATACAGCTTTGTTTTTATTTTGTCTTTTTAAATACCTTTTTTTATGTAAAGAAATCCTATAAACCTGGGGTAATGTCACTTTCCTGCTTTTAACTCATCCTCTCATTCATAAAGCACAACAGTCACACACCTGTACAGAAAAGTAGTTCAGGTTCAATATCAGGTCAGTATCATTGTCTGTGTTCATATGTGGGTGTGGGAAGAGAGTGTTCGAGAGGTGAGCCATCAACACAGGTATGAAGCCTGAGGAGTAAGCCAGATTTCTGGAAAATCATAAAACAATATGACCTGAGACTGAACTCTCAAGATCATTGCTGCAGGCCATACTGTACCGTTTCTATCCGTATAAATAAGCCAAAGAACCTGCAAAAATAATGACAGGAATAAACAACTGGTTCTGTGCTTACTTATCCAAACTCTTAGAGATGTTTGTTTTGTAGAATTGTGTGTATACATATATATATATATGTGTGTGTGTTGGTGTGGGGGTCTTATTAAGTAAAGGTTATGTTCCGGGAAGGTATTTTGTACATTTCCTACTGATAATAAATTCATATTTAATATTTTTGATTACTAATATGCACTTCTAATGATTTGGACAGCTTTAAAGGTGATTCTTTCAATATGAGTGATACCTCCCCATTTGTATCTCGGGCAAAGCTTGTCTGTCTGTCTGTCAGTCTGTCTTTGTCTTTCTATCTCTGTCTGTTTGCCATCTATCTATATGTCTTTCTATCTATCTGTCTGTCTTTCTATTTGTCTATCAATCAACTATCTATCTATATATATTTATTTGTCTGTCAGTCTATTTATTTGTTCTACCTGTGTAAAATAGTAAGAACCTTATGAAAATTATATTATAAAGTATAAAGCAGTTACAACAACATCCAGGATGTCAGCTTTCCTGCCTGATTGATCTCTAACCCTAATTAACACCTGAACCTGATAATCAAGGCTGCCAAGGTCACTAGAACCTTCCACACAGGTGTCCTGGAGATAGTCAGATCTAAACTCCAAAAGAACATGCCTCTCCTGGACGTCTGGGTTACATCAAAGGGATTCAGTGGACACAAAAAGGTTAGGAACCCCTGTTATGTGCCTTTTTAGATGATCAATAATGTGCATTTTGCTTTCATGCAACATTTTCATTTTTCCAGAAATGCTTGAATGCTTGGTTGGAAGTAAAAAATATGATTAGTAAAACATGCAGAAGCAAACACATGTAAATGAATGCAGTTAGCCAAGCTAATCTGAATGACAAAACTTCTTTATTATTATGTGACAGTATCACTACTAACCATCAGCGCTGATGAAAGATTTGTGAACTGACATGCCACCGTACTGTACTTGTAATCCCATTCGATTTTAGCTCTAAAAAGTGCATTTACCCATGAAACTCCACCAAGTCCTCCCTGAATTTTTGTAGACAGTCAGTCGAGCTGAACCTATTCATTCATAAACATTTTTGCTGCATCAAAAGCTTATGCAGATGTGCTAACAGTGGGTGTAGCATTATCAGTGCACTGATTCTTCTTTAATAAAGCATGTCAATCACTTGTTATTGAACCCACCCAACTTCTGTATCTGTGTCTGATGAATGACTTTAGAAATGCAGCACTGCCTTTTGCTGTGATTCACCCCAAAGGCTGTGGGAAGAAATTCTTTATAACTCAAATTTAGTCAACAGCAAGTCCTGTCACAGTTAGTTGGATATTTTCCCTCATATTTTCCTCATGAATGAATATTCCCCTTGAGGAAAGTACAGTAGGCAATAACGTGCACCTGAGGTGTGGATGATTATGTTCGAGAGAACAACAGGAAATAAAGTGATCTGTAGCCTGTCATATCTGAAGTTGCAGTTAGCTGTAGGAGTCATATCGAGGTGATATCCTCATTCTTTCGAAGGCTGAATTGTCACCAGACACCGTTCACTGTAATGGGAGTGAGTTCAGAGCCATTGCATTTACTTGGGACAGTCCTGACACTTCCACTGAACTTGCCAAAAATTTGAAGTTGATGCCTGATTGTGCTTATACTGAAAAACTGAAACTTATTCATATGAATTTGTATGGGTGCTTAATATTATTAAATGTGTATTTTAAAATTGTATTTAAAAATATTATAACCCTCAAATAAATGTTATCTGTTGCTTTTGATTTTTAAACGTATATCTTATAAATATATAAAAAAGTCTATCTATCTATCTATCTATCTATCTATCTATCTATCTATCTATCTATGTTTGTCTGTCTGTCAGTCATATTATATTTTATATGTACTATAAAATACTATATTATATATCATATACTATTATAGACCTACACATACACATAAAGATATATAATAATTTTAATACAGTCACTTTTATTTTATAATCATATTCATAATTTTATATGAATTTATATGAAATACTATTGATTACATTTATTTTAATATAGAATTTAAGTTCATTTTAAGCATCATTTATTTTTAATATATGTAATAACTTTTCTTTTACATTATTTGTAATTTTCTATCTATCTATCTATCTAGCTATCTATCTATACATACATTATTCTATCAATTCTATCTGAATATTTATATCATGTATCTGTTTGTCAACCTGTCTATTTTTTTATAAAAAAAAAATATTTATAAAACGATACATACACTGGACAATAAAGGTGTAGCTGAGAAATGTCTATATAAATATGTGTGCACTCACCTTTGCCCTTGTTTTTTTGGAACTCTGACTACTGAGGGTGGTGTAAGTACGTATAGCTGAAGTGTGTGTGTGTGTTTGGGTCAGGAAGCATTTGTGCTGTGGGGTAATTACAGTGTAGACACCAGCTGCTGCTTCTGCATTCCAACACACACTGATGCTGCCAACAGAGGTCATGACACATCACTCACAGCTTCCACCATGACGATACCCAACAAACACTTCACATCTTACCTGTGGCTGCTGACGGTTCAGTGGGTTTATTAAGCTTAAAGACTATTTCGAATTTTGATTTTGAGATTAAAACTCTTCACCAGCCCATGTTTAGAGTAGGTTAGATAGGATGGCTGATAGTAACCTTAGTATTGTGTTTAAGTCATTGGCACTTACAAATCATGCTGTTTATCCCGCTGGCAGTCGGGTGATTGAAGGTGTGACATTATGTATACACGCATACACAAAAAGTAATCCGGTTCAGAAGTTCAGCTGAACTACGATCCTGCCTCAAGGGCACAATGGAACAATAAAGAGAGAAATAGGATAATACCACATGGATTTCAATGGAGATTTGATTGTTGGATAAAACAAGCTGAAAGGGAAAGAAAGACAACTGTTAACATTGATGATTCGTTTTTATGTTGCTACTTACATTTGATTTTGTACATTAATTTGTTTATTGCCCTTTTTTCTTTTTAGAAGGTCAAAAATAACATGATTCTATTAGGATTTCATAATTTTCCCTCTTTATTTCTTCTATAACATTTCTCTCTCACCATTCACATCCTCTCCAATATCTCTTCCACCGCTGACATTGAAGCACACTGTATGTTCTCCATCTGGTATGTGTGTGTGCCCCACGGCTGCTAGTCTTAAGGGTGTGTGTCTCAGCCCATGACAGATTCTTTTGTCAGTTTTATGTCCATACATGTGTGAAAGCTGCTTCCTCTTTTGCGCAGTGACCTTGTTTTTTATTGATAAGAGGCTGCATGTCTACTGCAGGTGGATACAGGCAGAGTTCTGCTTTATCTAAACATTACGGTCTTGTCCTTCATGTTCTTGAGTAGTTTCTTGGTAAACATAATGGGCCGGTTTCCCGGATAGGTATTAGATTAAGCCAGGACTAGACCTTTGCTAATTTTGGACATTTAAGAATTTTTAGAAACATGTCTTACAAAAATGCATTATCTGTGAGCATTTTAAGACCAAACAATGACAATAAAGTATTTTAAGCCTTTTCCAGATTAGACAGCTCTTATCGTTTATTGTAATCTAGGACTAGACTTAAACCCTGTTCAGGAAGCTGCCCCTATATCCTAATGCTTGTTGAGACAAAAGGAAACTGCTGTTACATAGCCAAATATGTTTTATAAACCCCAATAGATGCATAGATTTGTATGATTTAAAAATACAGTAAAACAGTTAAATGTCATTACAATTACAAAAAAAAGAAGAAAAAAAATCGAATGTAGTTTAGCATTTACATTTCTTAAAATGTAATTTATTCCTTTAATGGAAATGGTCATTGCTAGAGTTTTCCGTTTTTCAGGATTTGGGGATCCTCTGCCATTCCTCCTTGCAGATCCTCTTCAGTTCTGTCAGGTTGGATGGTAAATGTTGGTGGACAGCCATAGGTCTCTCCAGAGATGCTCAATTTGCTTTAAGTCAGCGCTCTTGCTGGGCCATTCAAGAACAGTCACAGAGTTGTTGTGAAGCCACTCCTTCATTATTTTGTCTGTGTGCTTAGGGTCATTGTCTTGTTGGAAGGTAAACGTTCAACCCAGTCTGAGGTCCTGACAACTCTGGAGAAGGTTTTCATCCAGGATATCCCTGTATTTGGCTGCATTCATCTTTCCCTCGATTGCAACCAGTCGTCCTGTCCCTGCAGCTGAAAAACACCTACACAGCATGATGCTGACACCACCATGCTTCACTGTTGGGACTGTATTGGACAGGTGATGAGCAGTGCCTGGTTTTCTCCACACATACAGCTTAGAATTAAAGCCAAAAAGTTCTATCTTGGTCTCATCAGACCAAAGAATCTTATTTCTCACAATCTTGGAGTCTTTCAGGTGTTTTTTTTCTCATACATGCTTTCATGTGTCTTGCACTGAGGAGAGGCTTCTGTCGGGCCACTTTGCCATAAAACCCCGACTGGTGGAGGGCTGCAGTGATGGTTAACTTTCTCCCATCTCCCAAATGCATTTCTGGAGTTCAGCCACAGTGATTTTTAAGTTCTTCTTTACCTCTCTCACCAAGACTCCTCTCCCCCAATAGATCAGTTTGGCCGGACGACCAGCTCTAGGTAGGGTTCTGGTCGTCCTAAACGTCTTCCGTTTAAGGATTATGGAGGCCACTGTGCTCAAAGGACCCTAAGTCTAGCAGAATTTTTTTTGTAACCATGACCAGACCTGTGCCGTGCCACAATTCTGTCTCGGAGCTCTTCAGGCAGTTCCTTTGAACTCATGACTCTCATTTGCTCTGACATGCATTGTGAGCTGTAAGGTCTTATATAGACAGATGTGTGGCTTTCCTAATCAAGTCCAATCAGTATAATCAAACACAGCTGGACTCAAATGAAGGTGTAGAACCATCTCAAGGATGATCAGAAGAAATGGACAGCACCTGAGTTAAATATTTGAGTGTCACAGCAATGGGTCTGAATACTTAGGACCATGTAATATTTCAGTTTTCCTTCTTTAAAAAATCTGCAAAAATGTCAACAATTCTGTTTTTTTTCTGTCAATATGAGGTGCTGTTAATGAGGAAAAAAGAACTTAAATGATTTTAGCAAATGGCTGCAACATAACAGAGTGAAAAATGTAAGGGGGTAATTTCTGTACCTACTGTATATGTAACTTACAGACCCCAAACACAATCTTAACGCTCAACAAAATGAACTCATCAAATCTCTTTATTGAACAGAGACATCTTAAACATTATAGCACAGCTCCAAAAACACATTTCGAAATAGATACCATAAAAGATATAAAATTAACATGAGCACTATTCAACAAGACAAACACATGAGCACAGGAACTACAAGAAGTACACAAGTATTAAACATATACAACATGTATACACATATACTCCTAATTTGGAGAAAAGTGCTGCTTGTTTTCTCCTTCCCTGTATTTAAACTGATACCCCAGTTCACAGCGCAAGGGTAATTTTTCACAGCTTACATTCATGATAAACACAAATAACTATGCATTAGTCATCTATTTACATGGTTTAAAGCAATATGCAATTTCTGTAAGTACTAAAGCCGCAAGGACAGCATGTATAGATACCTAGTAATTTTAGTTGTACAGTGGCCTAGAAATTAGAAAGTGGCATAATATACATTTTATTTACTGAGCTATCCTATTTACTTGAGAAAAATATAAATAGAGCTTATTTGTGTTCCTACTTCATTTCATAAAACAAAAACAGGTTTTGTTTATGTATCACATACACGGTGGAGATGAAAGAATACATTAATTTAAATGCAATTCTATACATATATATGTGTGTGTGTCTTTTTAAATCTTTTTTTCCCCTTATGCACGTCACAATGGCTTGGCTATTCAAATCTAACAGATATTTACACAGATTTAAGTAACTTTTTTCATGTATATTAGTGAATATCTACCCTTCCACAACACTTTGCATTATCTATGAATGAGTCGGGTTCATAATGGCATCCATTTCCAGATGGTTTGAGTTACATAAATATTAGAAAGGAAACTGCAAATGATTCCCAAAAGCAATTTGACATCTATGCATTAGCATTCTAAGTGGTACAGTGTCTAGATGAAGTTTATTGTCTATATGCTAGAAAGGCGCCTAAAATAAAATGTATTATTATTATTATTATATATGCGTGGACTCCCTCCTATTTCTCTCAATGCCGTGGGTTCTGTAGTTAAAAAACACATGCAATCCATTGACCGGATGCACAATTGGCACCGTCTGCATCCTTGGATATGTTTCTGTTGCCAGAGTGCAATCTACCGTGGCGAGCAACTCCACTGCAAGAGTTTTGAGCACAATCAAAGCGAGTTCTCGGCCGATGCACCTTCTCACACCACCTCCGAATGGGACGTAACTGAAGCGGTCGGTTTTGCTCTCATTTCGATCTGCGCAGAACCGGTCTGGGTCAAAGAGCTCTGGGTTCTGATATGCCTCTGCTGTCTCGTGTGTGTCCCGGATGCTGTACATGACGCTCCAGCCCTTCGGAATCTGATAACCCTGCAAATGCACAATATAGGAGTTTTTGAATCTTTGCTTTTTCATCAGTAACATTTGTTTATTTTCTATATATGTGTGTGTATATATATCATGATCATGATTTTATAACTAAAAATAAATTAATTCAAAATAAATATTACTGACATTTTATTCATTTGATGCACAAACACTTAAAAAAAATTACAAATTGTAATTATTAATGATAATATTAAGTATGTATATATTTAATGTTTTCTTTTTTCTTTTACTTTTTGACATTATATTGTGATTTGATAATTTTATGATTAAAAATGATTATGTAATACAATTTTATAAAGTAATATTGAATTTATATTCCTAAAATAAAATGTTGGGGTTCAATGCACAAACAATTATTATGCTTCATTAGTATTCACATATTTATAAACATAATTTTACACATTTCGTAATGTACTAATTTGAATGTTGCTCATATTTTATAAAAAAAAAATTCTGAGCTATTTGAGTTATTCTTAGTTTTTTTTTGTTGTTTTTTTTACATCTGATGTAATATTACCATTATTCATGCTATATCATGGTTTTATAATGCATAATTTCACAAATGTTATATCTGTTTCAAATATAAATTGTTACTGAAAAAATATACTGAGTTTTTGCAGACAATATATGAATGCACTATTTGCAGTAATTATTTAGCACAAAACAAAACCCACTTACGTTTAATTCAAATGTTTGCAGGACTGTCCTGTATCCACCAGACACCGGTGGGAGAAACCGAAGCACCTCTTTGACCACACAATCCAGGTAAGAAAGTTGACTCAGTTTCTCCAAACTCAGGTAAGGGACGTGTGTGCGAGAGCGACGCCCCTCTTCCTTGTCCCCTGCTTCAAAACACGTTGTTTTATTCATCGCTGATCTCCACTCGCTGGTTCTCTTCTCAGCTGCATCGCTTTCCTCGCTAAAGATGTTTCCATGGCAACGAGAGCGGCAGTATCCATGCGCGTCGCCGATCAGCCCCTCGCTTTCCAGCTCAGCTCTTGCACGTTCACTCACATCTGGATGACGCAGCAGCTGCAGGATGAGGGATGTCGATGCGCTGGCAGTAGTAGAGTGGGCAGCGAAGATTAACTCTACTGCGGTTTCCTGAAACGCAAAAGCAGATTTTTACTGCTAAATTTTTTGTAACAAAACATTCTGTGTGGAACCATTGACGCTTCTAGGCCTTCTATGGTTTACCTTGAGCTCTTGCATTGTAAGCTCATAGCCATCTTCCTTCGCGCTGCTCAGCATATAGTCAAAAGCATCACAGTAATCACTGGTTTGCTGCTTTTTCAGTTTCTCCTCTATGATCTTCTCCATGGCAGAGTGCAGAATCTCACGGGCCCTGATTCCCTACAAACCAAATAGACTTGAATATGTTCAAGAATAAAAATTCTCCAAACTAGTTAAAAGGTAGACATTCATCTAGTCACTAGATTCTAGTGTCATGGAAAATATATTTAGTTTGCTCAAGCTGTGAGACAATGTGAAAGATCGGAACTGGACTCATTCTCACCTTGCGCAGGCCACTTATGGGGGTGTCAATGGGAAGAGAAAAGAGGTTGTTCATGAGCTGCTCAAAGCTTTTGGAGAGAGAAGTGATTTGCTGCTCCTCCAGACGTAGACCAAGCAGAACTCGCACTGCAATGCGGAAAGTTAATGACCTGGCTGCGGCGTAAACGTCTATAGACCCGTTCTCAGAGCACCACTTAGCAATTTCAGACTTGATGACATCTTGAAGTCGTGTTAGATAGGCCTCCAGCGCCCCACGGCTAAACACTTTTGCAAGGATCTAGAAAACAACATTTTATTTATGAAATGCTAAACTATTCATTGCAACATTAGTGGCTGGAAATGAAAGATGAATATTTGTCTGAGCATTCATCTTTACAGGGATATTTATCAGTGAAATAAAACAATTAATGGATTATTCCTTTCATCAGATGCCTTTTAAATGCACTCACTTTTCTCTTCCTCTTGTGCAGGTCACCAACTGAGTTCACCAGCGTGTTGGGCCCCAGGATGATGCGTGTGCTCTGGGGCCACTGCGTGCACACCAGTGTGTGTTCACCCAGCAGAATCTTACGGATGTTTTCCGCACCAGTCACTCGAACAAGGGGTTTGCCCAAAAGGTGTGTTTTAAAAACATTTCCGTGTTTTTCACGTCTGGAGATGTGAAAGCTGGATCCCTGTGACAACACAACAGAGTTTCATGTCAAATCTTTTAGATCGATGCAATACCCCGAGTCCCCACTACTTCCATCAAGTCTCTTGCAGCCGTGTGTGACTATAAGGACTTTTAAAATAGCCTACTACAAATATTTCCAAACAAATTTCACATATTATTTTGGACATTTTCCAGCTATACATATTACGATATTTAGTGCATCTCCTGGAATGGATTGATCAGTTATGCCAATCTGCACGAAATCAAGGTGAAAACGTCTGTTTTTACCACAGTGAACAATTACACCCTCATCAAGTTCACACATGCAGGGAATAATTCCCCTTCTGGATTTGCACATCAGGCCAGCAGAGGAACTGGCTCATCTACCTTATACTCCTTTCAGAAAACATTGCACCAAAGGTAATGCAAATGTATTAGCAAAATGCAACATCACTCCAATCTACATAAAAGATAACATTAATATAAGAATTATTAGGCCCTATTTAAAATCTAAATAGGCTAAATGTTGAGCAAAATAATTTTTTCCCTCCTAAGTTAGCATGTGGTTTAATAATTTTTACCTACTACATAATTTTGACAGGGCTTCTTGTATTGTTTTCATAGCTACGTTTTACAAGTGCACTAGCATAAATGTTTATGATCTTAAAGAAATCGGCTTTGCTTATGAAGGTAACCATAGCAACACGTGCCAGCCTACATTGAAAAAGTAGCCAACTCTCATTATTTCTAAAGATATTATAGATCTACATGATGTATCGGTCTATCAGAAAACATTAGTATTTATAAATACTATTACTGTTAATACATTTTTATTTATTTATTATTTATTTACATATTTATTGCAACGATGACCCCGCTCAAAAAAATTCAAAAAACTAATTTTAACAGTATTTGTACTTAAGCCTAGGCTACACTGTTAAATGAAGAAACCATAATTCATACCTAATTAATTAATAATTATATATATTTTTTTACTTCTAAACCATGCTAATAATATAAAATTACAATACAATGCATAGGCTTATATATTAGAGCTGCTTTTCTAATCGAGGGAACGAAGCCTACTAAATCGATGATTTAAAAATCACAAATAAGAGCACAAAGAACTGAGGGAAAAGCCAATAAAAGTATTACCTGGAAAAGCCAGTGAAAAGTTTCTCCGACCAGCGGCCAGCCCATGGAGCCCTGCGGGAGTGGGAGCTTACAGGTCCGATCCCGGGTGATGCTCCACCTGAACTCCCACAGCAGCCGCGAAACCACAAGCAACAGCAGAGCCGGTAAGACAGCACCAGCAGCCGCCAGCAGCACGGACACGAGGCAAATATCGTGCCCGAACATCTCCAGCGTCGAACAAAGCCAAAAAAGAAAGCAAAGAATCCACGTGCGTGTTGTTCCAGTGATGATTTCTTCTTGATGGAGCGCCTCCAAAAGTTGTGTAACACGCAAGAAGGTCCCTTTACGCGCTCATTGGATATCTAGGTATGGATTAAGAATAGGACATTACAAGGGTCTAACATGGGCTTTATGAAGAGAGGAGATGTGTCGTGCTGTCTGTCAGTCTCTCCAGCTTCCTAGAGAAGGACAAGAAGCTGACAACTATTCCAAACAGTTTTACAAGTTGCATGCGCTGGCATGTCTTTCATCCGAGTTTATCGAACGTCTCTTGGGGTGCAACCCCTGGAACAGCCCTGCTCTCACCCACTCCGACTGTAAATCAGACTCCAACTGAACTTGAGATTATGAGAACTTTGGAAACGAGCACAAATTTGTGCTCACCCCAGAAGATCTTTCTGCTTATAAACACTTCCGAGTAAGTAAAACTCATAAATCCTTAATAACATCATAATGTGGCGTATTTACCATCAAACTAGCCTATATCAATTATTCAGTTCTGTTCTGTTAACGCAGTGTTTATTCTTATCTGAAGAACATAGTGAAGTATCAGATGCATAAAAAAATACATATTTTTAAGGGTTTTACAAAATCTGTCTCTCAATCGGTAATCTAAAAGAATCATCTTAATAACAGAGCTAATGATGACATTACAAGTGAATCAGTGGCAGACAGTGAGTGTGTACTCACCTCAGGAAGGGTGCAAAGTCATAGCGAGGATATCCAGTGAAACTTCGAGAATCTGGGAACTATGTGTCTTCTGTGCATCTCGCGCGCTCGAGCTTTATAGGTATTGGCACATGTTATGATCCACCTTCACCAGTGACGTGTGAGCGTTTTTTTCTCTAATAGTTGAAGAGGTCGTGGATAGATCACAGGGGATGGGAAACGTTTGAGATCGTAATTTCACGGAGGGAATCAGAAGGAGAGAGAGAGAGAGAGGTTGTAGGGGTTTTAACTTTACTTACTGGTTTACTTATTTCCTCTTTGGAATTCCATTCGATCCAATTGTCATCATTTTCATGCATGTGAGTATAGGCAAGTTGTTGTAGTTTATAATGTCTACATCTAAAATGTTTTATGCAAAAAAAATATATAGCCTATTTTTAAAATTATATAATTAATTATTTTAATCAAAAATAGCCATGATGATGTGTTTACAGAGAAGTTGCGTGCTAAACATGCGGGATTTTGGCGTTTGTTTTACACCAAATCTTTATTATTATTACTATTGTTATTATTATTATTATTATAGTTTCTCAGCGCAATCGTTTAACTTTTTTTTAAGTCAATGCGCAACATGTTTTTATTAGATTTTGTCGCTCCGAGAACATTAAACTTATTGTAAAACTAATATTTTTGTAGTATAGCGTATTTTGTTATACATAAAAAATAGGCTAATTTGCAGACTACTGTCCGATACATATAACGATCGAGCAGCTGTTGCTATAATTATCTAAGCTTTTCTGTTACAGAGCGCATATTTATGGCGGTGTTACTTTTAATCTAATTTTTCGCATCAGTCACACACAGATACGAACTTTTAGCTCTAGCTAATTATCAGGATGCGGCTCAGTTTTCACAGAGGTTCTTTGTAAATAATGTCTATTATTATTAAAACTTTGAAATGATCCCAGAATTGATTCGCTCATGCTCTGGTATCTCTGGCTGCAATCAGCAAAGCTTGCTTATTTGTTAATGTCCCAAGAAAAACAAAACAATAACTTGCATAGGGTAGAAACACACAAAACATGCAAGAGTCTCCATTCAACATGTATAATCTTTTTGTCTTGTAAATCATCAGTCCTTTAATAAATAATATTCTATAACTATATAAAATTAACGTGGAATAATATTATCACACACAAAACAAATTTTTTGTAAAGAAAATTGAGAGGCAGAGCTTCTTTTTTAAAATTCCAAGCTGCATTTGTAAAACAGGTCAGAATATGAAGTTGTGGCTTTCTTGTATAACTTCAGGTCAGAGTGGGAAAGGGCAGGAGATAGAGAAGCACAGAAGACAGCCATCTCTGTCTGGGGTGGCTGAACAAATCCCATTATTAATTTTAACAACAGAGACTCAGAATACCAACTAAAGCTCAAAGTCAGGTTAAAGACAGGCAGGGACTTGCCACATAGTCACACACTCATGGCCAGGTCTCCTCTCACATATATCTGCCATGTACACCAACAAACAAACATTCAGAGGCACAATATAATAAAACACATGGATCAGTGATTCATGAGTTATTAGTTGTCCCTAAATGCATTAAACCCAAGACTGAAACATCTGTACTTTTTATTTTCAATATATCCGGGTAAAGCCATTTCTGTCCATGTTCAGATAAGCACATAAATAATAAAAGTCATTATAATTCACTTGTCTTATTCCACATGTTCCAAATACAAAATTAATCATTTGGAAAAGTCCAAAGGAATCACATGCTATGTTATATTATTATTCTTTTTTTTTTTTTTATAGTAATTGTACTTCTGCTTTACTCAGTTCTTCTACATACTTTGATCTTATTATTAGGTTTTATTTGCCATTTGATGGATAGTTTTCCATATATCTCAATCTTACAAAACTGCTAAAGCATATGTAGTTTTTTAAGGTAAATACTTTTCTGAGAACTTACACGTCACTTGTTAGATGCCAAAGAATGACATCATGAAACAAGTCACCTAAACCACATCACTGCTCCAGATAAATTAGATTGGAATTTTACCTGCGTGAAATTTATTAGAATTAACCTGAAACCTGAAACTGTTAAAGTTGACTAAGGCAGTAGTCTTGTTTTGTTAAATTCTTTCCCCTAGCTAAAACACACACAAAGAGTGTTGCCCTAAATGACAATGCTGATCTTTGATATCATAGTCTTTGATCAACTTTGTGTAATGACACACATTTGGAGGATCATTTTACAGTGGCTGTTTAGGTGATGTGCTGAAAATGTCCCTTTTTTTGTTCAGACTTGCTCTTAATGACAGATACAACCTACTGTCTTCTTCCCAGACATTTACACACACACACACACACACACACACAAGCTTGCCTTTCTAAAATCTTATATCAAGTCATCCCACTGACATCTATTAAAAATAAAGTCTGTACTTTTACAAGTGACAATTTCAATAATTTTTAATTTGGCAGATAAAACAGAAAAAAATGGCATAAAGGTACTTCTATAATTCTAGTTAAACCCATCAATTTCTTACAATCAGCTACAAACTCACATTCAGTCAAAAACAAGTCCCTGTCCTACTTTTTTTTTTTTTTTTTTAATTGCGACATAAATCCTACAATATACACAAATCATTTACTCTTTAGTTAAACACTCGGCTAAGCTATAGTTTCGAGTGATACTTTTCAGAAATTTTGATCCAGCTAGGTCAAACACACACAACAAAGCACATATGGGATTCGAGCTAAACTGTCCAAACATACTCCTCCACTGATGTGGAATCTTAGGGGAAAACCATATAGTGTTTCTGTGGAATCTAGAAGCGCACACACAAATTCTCACCAACACAGTGATACGCAGAAGGAGACACACACAACTGCGTTTTAAGTGGTCACCTTATCCCTCGCTCTCTAATGCTGCTCAATCATCAGCTCCCAGCCGCAGCTTCTGGACTTAGTGAAGGGGTCAGGGAGAGAGAAAGTGTCTCGGCCGATGATCAGAGGTACAGCCTCATCTGTCAACGGTACAAAAAACCCTTCCTGTTGGACACAGAGACACCCCTCAGTGTGAACAGGCTCCATCAGATGCTATAATAAATGTGTATGATAACTAAGCAGAATGCGGTGAGAGAATTATAGGACTATTAATGAAAGTAAAAGAAAAAAAAAAGAGAGAAATGGAGGGCCGTATTTTTTCACTTGCAGATATCTTTCAACACTGTAGTCCCCAACCACCTTTGTGTTTCTCACAAAGACACAGATGCATACTCGTCTCCTGGATGTCCTGCTTTGATACTTAAGGGTTTTTCCCTCCTCTCAGACGATGTCTGTCATCACTGTGTGTGTGTGTGTGTGTGTGTGTTTGAGAGAAAGAGAGGTCGGTATACCAAGAGGTCTTGGTTGGATATTAGGTTGGGGCCAGAGTCTGAAAAAAGTCTCCAATTCCATTAATAATTTGCAAATTTCTTAATAAGCATAATAATTTTAGTGAGAAACTAAGCTGAAATAAAAAATATCATAAATTCTAAATGTCTTAGAATTTAGTTTGTCCCTCTTTTGCTTTAATGACAGAAGCAAACTTGCATGTTTGTGTAAATGCTGATGATCACGTTCTCCAGTGGCATAAATATACACTATTTCTTACCTAGACCTAAAAACAGAGCAAGATCTAAAACTTTATTAAATGTTATAATGTTTCTTTGTTTTAAAATCTTCTTCAGGATTTAATTGAATTTTGAACCCCAGACTTTTGAATCTCACTGTATGTGTGTGTGTGTGAATTGAGGTAAGCGCATTGAGCCCCTGGGGCAACGATGGAGGTTTTTAGATGTGTAACAACTTCTGACCACCCGACTGACTTCCTTATCTGTCAGAGGGGTGTGATGCTGAGCGGGTATCAGGTTCTGTTCTGGGTGTCTCCCCGTGACCTCACACACTGACCCCTGAGGCCTACACTTCCTCCCACTGCTATAGTGACATGGCAAAAACAATACCGCGATTCATGTTTTTGCAAAACTACTAAATAGTTGCAAGTTGAATTATTGAAAATCTACATAGTAAACTAAAGTAAACAGTTAAGTGCTTCAATTTATATATCTAT
>JAUYWG010000053.1:6851212-6867186 GCA_034779775.1 Enteromius afrohamiltoni
TGCATCCATTCTAAAGGAAGTTCTAGAGATTTTAACATCAGGAAGACACTTCTTGTTTCCCGAGGTCATAATGACATGTTCGCTGTGCTCCAGGAAAGGATCTCCCTCTCTTCTCACACTCTACAATGGTAATTTGAAGAGGCACCCTGTTTACACTCTTAGACACCAACAGTCTATATGTGTGTGTGTGAGCGAGAAGGAAAAATCCATTAGCCATGTGGAGCTCACCTCAGGCAGTGATTAAGAGGTCAAATGCACCTCAGTACAAAAAGGATAGACAGACAGAAGGATAGAAGAGAGGAAAGAGGAGGACAAAGACTTTAAAAGGCCCTCAAATGGTTTTTTTAAAGCTTGCTTTCAAAAGGTGTTTCAGTCAAAAAAAACCTGAAACCATTAATGCTATCTGTTCTCCTTCTACTCACCTGCTCTTGCTGTGTCTTCAGGCCTAAGAGGTCAAACAGGCTGTTAGAATAAACAACAGTTTTAGGCTGTCCATGTGTGTTAGGTTGGCGGTACTCAATTGCTTTTTGGATTTCAGGACTGTGATGAAGATATTTGATAAAACCTAGTAGAATGAATTGGAAAGCAGCCCTTAATTATAAAGTTAGTTTCAAAAAAGACCTATGACCACTTTAAAGCACCACTGGGTCAGTATGTGTGTATCTGTCAGAAAAAAGAAGTGACTTGATTTATACTCTCCAAGCAGATCACATATCATAGCTTGACTTGAAAATGGGAAATACACACATACATTTATCATATATAAGAGGAAATACATTGTCTAATGTTCCAGCTGTCTGAACATTCACCCTCAGCTACAGTAGGAGGTACCCAAGAATATATCACACAAGCCTCTGCACAAAAACACACATACACACACACACTGTCTGGAATGTGTTTCTGACGGGTGTGTATTTGATGTCTGTCCAACCCCTCCACACTCCAGCCTACTTCACCTATGCACCTCGCTTTCTGTCCTTCTGTCTGTTTTTGTACAGATTGGCCAAAAGCTATTCTAAAAATAAGTCAAACAAGTTGATATTAAGAATGTAAAAATAATAGATAGCAATACTCAAAATGAGTATACGCACATTTTGTATCTAGTAACTAAACAATGTTATATGTACTGTATATAATAGTTATGTCTGGAATATGTATGTAGATCAGTTTTCTAGAGAAACCCGTGGAAAGTTATTGTCTCGAAAGCAGTTAGAGGTTAAAGAGGACATTAGAGAGGCAGGTTACTTTGACCCAGACATTTTAATGTTCTTCCTCCGACCAGAGGAAGTTGTCTGGATGGCCAAAACGCCAATCACTCAACATCCCGCCTTCCCACTGACAGGAGTTTCCTGTGGTGAATGACAGGCCTGGAGTGCAATAAAGAACTAAACCCTTCAAATCATTTTAAAGTCTCTACTTAAAATGTAGAATAAGCTGAGAATAGGTTGTAAATTCCTCTATTTTATCAACAATGTAATTGTTTAATTGCATGTCTAAAAAACAGCTTTAACACAACCAATTATAAAGGATCTCTTTATGTTTTGACAGAAGATCTCTACTGGATTGAACACACATATAGCAGATATCTCTCATGAATCACCAACAGACAGGTCTAGATGATCTTGTTAATGTTTATAGTATGACTGCTTGGTTCATTATCATTTGCTTTTTATTTAATGGGGAAAAAATAAGCCAGTTCAAAGTGCTTGGATTGGCCAGAGACAAAACTCTCGGATTTGTATAAGTCAGGAAGAAACCTATAGAAAGGTACACACACACACACACACACACACACACAAAACCCCCACCGGTTACCTTTAAGCCCTCTCCATGACCATCAATATGAAAGAGAAAAGGAAGGAAGTTTTTAAAGGAAAAGCAGTGGGAGGGGGGTCCGCAGCTCATTTTAAACCACAGTCCTGGGCTGGCCTGACTTAATGAATATGTCGTTGTACTCTAATGGATTGAGTTAAAGGGGTCTGTGTGGTTTTACCCCCCTTTCCCTGTCACCTCTCCAACTGATCCCATTCATTCTAGCCTAGTGTAATCTAATCACAGCTAACTGGATTTATCTGCTGTCCTTTCACATTCAAACTCACATTACACACATGTGGCCCCTTGTTACAGAGACGGATGAATGAGCTTCTTCGGAATGAGAGTCAATCGAAGGCAGATCAGCATCTCGGATCTGAGGATGAAGGGCCGTTCCACATGGAGCTAATCCATCAGCCACATTCGGATGCTCTCTGTAAAATCCTTAACCATGCTTTGACTGATCCATTATATTCACATTTTTGGCATAGAGAATGAACACAGCAGGGAGAGAGGCACTTAGTTTCATTGATTCATGGACTGATCAGTCTTGGGTTCCAATTAGAACCAAACAGTGTTTTGCATTCTGATGTCATAGGAGAGTGTATTTAAAGTTCCACAAAAACTTTCTATTGTAGTCCTTATGCTACATATTAGCAGTTCTTTAGAAAAACCTGGATGTTAGAAATTAGAAGAACCTGGAAGAAGCATTTAGGAACATTATAGCAATATGTTTGTAAAATAAATAAATGAAAGATCAAATTAAAAAATACACATTACTGTTAAGAAGTTTTGGGTTGGTGAGGTGAATACAGCAAAAACAGTAACATTGTTAAATATTATTACAGTTTTCTATTTTATAAAAACAGTAATTTGTTACATTTTCAGCAGGCATTACTTCAGTGATCCTTCAGAAATCATTCTAATATGCTGATTTGGTGCTCAAGAAACATTATTATTAAAAGACATTCATGAAATCAAAACAAAACAAAAAAGTAAAATCTTACTGACCCTAAAGTTTTCCATTGTTGTGCATATTGTATTTTATGTATTAAATAAATAGAAATGTATAAGATAATTCTAACCCAAATTTTTTTAAACATTAAACTGTCCTTTACTCTTCTCCAAACTGTCAGACATCAGCTATTAGAGTTTAGTTTAGACTACAGCTGCCATATTTATTGTAACCGCTGACCTAAGTTTCACTGTGCTGACTGAATGTTATTCTGAAAGGAAGACTCCACTCACTGCCTATCAATGCATGAGATTCCCGGTACTCTCCTTAGCTACCAAACCTTTAGCAGAGCAGACAGGTCAGGCTCCCAAAAAAACCCTGCTGACTCAGTCGCCCTATTCAGGCAGAAGCTCAAAAGCTATTTAAAAACCGACAAAACAATTACTCCAAGAAATACATTTAAAAGAGAAAGCCTCAATGGGGGGGGGGTCACACACACACACACACACACACACACACACACACACTCACAGGCATCCATTCAACACATTTTTCTCTCTCCCTCTCTCACACTTACTTTCTCTTTGGTTAAAAGATTAATTTGTTGCACAATGAAAATCCTGTCATAACATATTTAACATAACATACACAATATTTAATGTTCCAAACCTGGAAGACTTTATTTATTCTGTGAAACAAGAAGAGAAACATAAATGACAATTCAATTCTTCAAGCTTCAAAAAGGATGCAAAAAGCACTTTCTTTTTAACTTTCTTTGAAAACATCATCACTGATAATCTTTCCATCAATTGCATTGTTTACTGAAAGAAAATTTTTATCTGAACTCAAGAAAAAGAGTTAAAGAGTCAGTTGAACAAATTATTCAGATTGGATTTGTGAACTGGATAAACCAATGTTTAGAAAATATCTAACCAATCATCCACAAACCAGACATCACTACTTCTCTCATGAATTTTAAAGGTTTAGTCAATAGTATAGTCAATAGTGTAACGATATATTGAGAAGTCCATCTAAAAGCAGTCAGCTTTCTGAACATGTGACCAACTTAAACCATTACACAAAATTCCGTATTTCCCATTAAAATCACAGGATTCCACACACAAGAAAATAGCAGAATAACAAGGAACGCATCAGTTTTGGTGAATCAGCTTCAATTTCGTTGTTTGTCACACAAAGCTATTTAGTGACTTCATAAGACTTGATCATGGCTCATATAGACCAAATTTTGATCCCTTTATGTTTTTGTTTTGTTCATCATATATTATAAGAGCTTGACAAACCCATTCACTTTCATTATATTTCAAAGACTGGCTGTATTCTTCAACTAAATCACCTATTGTGCTCAACGTGAGATATAAAACATGAGTTTGTAATTACATTAGGGTGAGTAAATGATTTTGGTAGACATTTTCCTTTGAAGAACAAAGTATAATACACTATAATTTGAGAATGGAGAGAGTGGGGGCATGTAAAAGTTCAGAGAGCATTAAACAGCTTCTTTACCCTGGTTAAATGGCATACAGTCTGAGAGTGTGGCAGGCTGGCTTTTATTCTCTGTGTCAGTGTCACTCACTATGATTTATGGCAGTTATTCAGACTCAGGGAACTCCCAGACTGAGAAATATGACTACCGCTGGCTAATTACTTTAGCATTGATGTACCAAGCGCCTGGTGCATTGACAGGGCAAAGTACGGGAAGGAGGGGGTCTCTCAATACACCATCAATCCTCATAGTCAAGCTGTCAATCACACTCCGTTGGGGGGCAGATGGAAGGCGGGCTTTTTTCAGCTGGGGGTCGACTGGAGGAGTCCCAAAACGGCCTGGTTCGAAATGATTGACACCTTAGCGGAGGGTAAAAGGGTGCGTTGACGGCCTTGCGTGTGTGTATGTGTGTTTTAGGTGTTAATATGGTACTATATACACCTGTCAATCTTACAAGCGAACAATGACCAGCAGGGACATCTTTCCGGATCTCGAAAGCGCTCTATACTCCACCCATACACAGCCATCAATGATTAAGTGTAAATGAACACGCAGTGTATACCCACACCTGTGAGAGTATCACTAGCATTGCCAAAGGTGTCAAGCCCTATAGACATGTATAGTGCCCTATTCAACTGTAGGCCACTCAGGTGAGAAACTATACCTATCACCTGTACTGCTTCATAGCAAACAAGACCTGATGTGTATCTCTTCTCACCCAAAAACCACAGTTCTCACGAACTGTCCGCGAGAGGCTCGCTATCATTTAGACAGGTGTGCCGGGGTGTGCCAGCATTTAATGCCCGGCTGTCTCGATGCTTAAGCCTCCGGCTCAGACTATACAGTCTTCATCAGGCGTTACTAGGGTTAAGGTCATAGCAATACGTGTGTTTGTTCATAGAAGCTGTATTCTGTGATTACACTCACCGTGCCTGTTATAAATGAGCATAACAGAGGGATAACTGGAGCATTGGGTGCAATATACAGGTCCTACAGGCTTACTGGTAGGTGGTAGCAATGTTTTTGGAGGAAATCTGAGCAGTGATTTTATGGATATTAACCTTGTAAAGCCTATTGTATCCTATTTTATGAATTTCTAAAGCCTGTAAATGTTGAATCAGTAGCTTGACTATGTAAAAATGCTGCATCATATATTTGCACTTCTCGGTAAGATCTTAAACCTAAGAATGTTAATGTAAGACTTAAGAGTTTGAAAGCGTTTATTGAAATTGTGTGTCCAACGAAACAGTACTTTAAGCTCATTCTGGTGTCAAATGTGTCTTATCAGTGAGATAGAAACTTCTGTTGGTTCTGGAGCAGCGGGGGGTTCATTATACTCCCAGATAAACTGCTACATGCTCATTAGGCTAAACAAACTGAAGGGAATTTAATCCTCCTGACTTAATCTGAGATGAGTGTGAAAGTATGTGTTTGTCTGTTAGAATTGGATTAGAAATTGAGCTTGTGTAAAGAGAGACGTTTGACAGAATTTAAGTGACACTGCTTCTGTTTGCTGTGAGAATGATATGGAGGGAGGGAGAGAGAGAAAGAATGAGGAACCTGAGCTGGAGAGTAAAAGCCTGGTCATGTCAAGAGTGAGGTGATGGTCAGATAGATGTGGCTTGGTGAATAGTTATAAAATCATAATGTGAATACAGATTTAAAAAAAAAAAATGGAATTCAACCTAATAGATCTGAAGTTGATTGAGTTCCAAAGTAAATTGATCAAAAGTGACAATAAAGAGAAAAAATGTATCATGCATTCCACAAAAATATTAGGAAGCACAACCGTTTTACGCCTTAATAACTATTAGAAAAGTTTAGTTAGTACCAAATCATTATATTAGAATGATTTGTGAAGGATCATGTGACATTGTCTGCTGAAAATGTAAAATTTGAAAAATATATAATAAACTGTTATTTTAAACTGTACCAATAACTGTAATAATATTTCACAGTTTAACTCTTTTTACTATATTTTTGGTTAAATAAATACTGACTTGGTGAAAATAAGAGACTCCTTTCAAACTGAATCGTACTGACCAAAGTAGTACAGTTAGTACAGTAAAACATTGCTAGGTGAAAAGAATACTTGCAGCATACTTCTTTCCCATTCTATCAATATCCAACATACACATAAACTAGAAAACAATCATTAAATGTGTTACAACAGCAGAATAACCTCATCAATCTTTCCTTATCATTCATTTCTCAGTCCTCACCCCAATAACCCTTGCCCCTTGACCCTTCCTTGCTAAGCATCTCCCTCTTAACAACAGGTATCCTCAAGTCATCAAAACGGAGGTTCTTTCATCAGCAGAGCTTGAGTAAAACCCACCAGAGCAACTAATATAACATGCTCGCTCAGCAAACACTGACAAAGACAACCAACACTACATTCTGCTTAGATTTTTTTTTTCATTTATGTAATTTTTTTTTTTGGTCAAAGAGATGCATACATAATATTTAAAAAAGATCCGGCATACAAAAAGTGCTGTAACTATTTGGCAACTGTTGGTTCATTGGTATTAACGCATGGCTGAGCGTATGTTGCTAAAATAAACTGTGACAACAAAGATCTAGTGAGACAGAATCAAGCGGTGAATTAACAACACTTTTGATGATTACATTAGATATGCTGTATACACAAACCCCCACGAGCGAACAGTCCACCCACACGCACGACTATTAAGCTCCAGACAGTGTTGTCATTTGGCAAGGAACCAGTGTTTCCACAGCTTTGTGGTCGACTGAATTTCAAAAACATCCTCACCCCCTCCCCTCCTTACCTGCGCGTACCTGACTCTAACCTCTGCTCTTACTCCGACACCACTGCCTTTAATTACACTAATTACAAGCAATTACACGACACTACTCATGCCTGCCCCACGGCCTGTTTCCTTCTCCCACCGCACTGTGCGATTCTGACGATCTCTATGGCTTCTCTTACAGACTTCTGTCATGATGGTAATTAGTCTCCGATGAGCGAGAAGCTCAGAGTTTATGACCTCAAGAACAACAGAAGATAATGGCGTATTTTGGTGAGGGCTGGCTAGTTAAACAGTGCACTTGTCATGGACTGTTTGTGTAAGTCTGAATGAAAACACGATTGCAGAACTGCTGTCAAAGGCACGGTTGTTTGTGCTGTATGGATCTGGATTTTAAAAGTCTGACAGTATTATTTTCTTTCCACAAACCAATTATCTATTGCAGATGATGTGGTCTGACAGCTATTGAACTGTTTTAGGGAAATTTTCGCTTAGGTTTTGTCTCTATCTCAAACTGTCATGGATGACACTGCCAGCCAAATTACCTGGAAAAGCGTGTTGTTTTATTCAGTGCTTCTGCAGTAATCTGCAGCATCCTTCAGCGGAGTTAAAGTTAAGCGTTCTTATCTTGTCTTAACATGACAGGAGATGAGTGAGCGATAATCATTCGCCATTCTCACACACACCGGCTCAGCCTTTTTGAGGGGTTTCTCACCCACAGCTGATAGTTGAGGGGCTTCTCGTCTCAGTCGTGGTAAATATTTACTGAGGGTTAATTGGTTAGTCACTGTGGAGGGTGGACTGACTCTCATTCAGATCTGTGTGATTGTCTAAGTGTGCACCACGGCCTGTAGGGAGCTCCACAGGAATAGCTGATGTCTGCATAGATAAAATCTGCTGATACGGACAACCCAGATTCAGTACCCTTCTCTCCCATTTAATGCAATTAAACATTTGCAAAATTAACTTAATTGGTCAACTGCGCATTTTGGTTGTGGTCCAAGATGATGCAATCCATCAATAAGTGGTAAAAAGGCTTAACTATAGGAATTACAAACATAAACATGAAGAAATTGAATTCACAGAGATATAAAACAAAGTTTTGCCAGCAATTGTATTTCTAAGCAAATTAGGTAAAATATATGAATAATATTTATTAATAAATAAACAATAAACACACACACACACACATATATATTGGTCTTCATTATTGTGTCTTATATAGTATGTGAAACGCTAAAAAAAACCATTGAACATTGAAAAGAAACCTCTCTCATGCTATTTGTAGCTCTAAAAATGATACATTTTTCGTGTGCTATTTGTATTTTAACAAATAACACATTTTAGCTGTGTCACACCATATGACACTGTTTACTTTTAATTAATATATCACCTGTAAACATATAATATTTATTTAGGGTTAAAAATGTGGCTATAAAACAATCTAGTTTGTCTCTGTCTTTTGCAAGAACTACAGAACCACAGATATTTTACATTGAATACTGAAATAATTTTGACCTTATAGGGTTCCCGTCAATGCATTGTTAAGTATCATTAAGATGATATAACACAATATTTGTGGTAATACTAAAAATAATAAAAAAAAGTTTGCACCACATCACCAGACGGCACAAGAAACACTTAGCTACAAACACTCTTCTCCAGGCATGAGCTAGCATGCTGAGGCTGCTAGGGGTGCGCTTGCATAGGACACCACACCAACTTCTAGACATTTAGACAACAGACATTTCACCATCCGACTGATGTTTACTCAATATAGCTAATGTCTTTCTGTTGGGAAATATGTTTACACTCAGGAGAAGTATGAGATTAAAAATAAAAGGTTGTTTTGAAAATGTTAAATATGCTAAAACTATTTTCCTTGTGTGCATTTTAGATTATGAAAGTTCTTTGGCAAAACGGATGATGTGTATATACACATAGATGCAGTCAAGACATGCAGAAGCTGCCAAATAATGTGACTCAGGATCAGGAATGTCCGGAATGGAATACTAGCATACTGCTAACTCAGTATACACTGTATACTACTCATATTTAAAGGATCATTCTGCATTATGTGACAAACATTTCAAATGTCCACTTGACCTCATCATGTTTTACTAAGCAAATAAAATGAGGTTTTCATCTCAGAAATAATCAAAATAATTTTCTAAAATCCAGAAATGTCAACTATTGGCAGGCCAATCAAATGTCAAGAAGGAGATGTTAAATGGCTTATCTGGTTCATTTATTCTAGAGGAAATTGAAATCAAGTGCATTGCACACTTTTTAAAAAATAACATGTTTGTTAAATGTTTTATTAACCGCAAAGAACGACTTATTTAGCATTTAAATATTTGGGCTTCAGCTATAAAATGTTGGAGAGGGTAGTCTAGGAGCAAATATATATATATATATATATCTGTGCTCAGTTTGATTAATAGAAATGAGATACATAAAGTATATAAATTTTTGGTGTTGACTTTTGAGTAGTAAGTTCTTCTTAGTTAGTAACTAAATCTAAAAGTAGAGATTGACAGCTAATTGACATTTTAAAAGAGAAATTATAAAAATTGTATAGGCAAAGAGTATTGACCGAATTGAGAAGATGCATTCCTTTGTTTTAATACAATAAGGAAAGATAAACACACTTTAATGCAGGGAAATTTGATTCTGTATTGCTCATTATGATTACAATTATGTTGTGCTGTGCTTCTGTGATGTGTTTATTTACATATTCTGCTTTAAAAATCATTCAGACAGAAAGATGAATACATTTTTAAAATAATTAAATCTTATGCTAGTTCATTTGGCTGATCACTGAAGCAACAGCATCTATTGTTTTGACTTTTGTTACTTTTTTCTTAAAATGCACATCAAATTCACATATCTTCAAGCAAACCATAAACTTCTTGTTTTTAAATTGTGTTTATAATGTATATCATGGTGGGATATTAGTGTTCCAACAGATGTTCATATACATTTGTTGCTTCGACATTATGATTTCTGTCTGATGGATCTCTCAGTGAACATTTAAAGCATGTTTTGTGTCTCTACCTCCTACATCCCCATTACCGACTTGTTTGTAAAATACTGGATTTGCGCCATCATCACTGCCTTAGCCGTATGTAATTAGTGAGAGGTCAGAGGTCAGTCTGGTCTCAGCTAGTCTTGATGGGGGGTTAGACTGTGCCTATTCAGAGTGTGCTTAGTTAGGCTGAGCTGACGGACTTCTGTCCCACCCTATGGCTTTAGTTAAGAAATCGTTGAGGGGCAGCTGGGTGCAAAAGCATAATATATATATACACACACATACATAAATACTTAAAATATTTAAAACCAAAATTATTATATATAAATTATTTGATTTAAATTTGTATATCAGTTTTATTGAACTTCTATTCAATAAAGTAATCTTTTAAAAATAACAAAAAAAGATATATAAAGTGATATATTAGAAAAATGTGTAAGTTATATGTGATACATAAATGTCATTAAATTTTTTTTTTATAATATTGGTTCATATTTTAGGGGGCAACTGGGGGCAAATATAGCTATATATTCCTTTTATCTAAATGTCAAGTGGTATATTTGAATAACAGAAATCAGAAATAGACATGTATATTTATTTATATTTTGATATACATAAGTGATATTTAAAGATATAACACAATTAGATATAATATATAAATACTTTTTTATAATATTACTTTATATTTTTAATTATAACTTTTGTATTACATAAAGTGTCATATTTAAATAATAGCAATTGATTATACATTATATATAAAACAGAGTAATTTATACATTAGGTCTACTTAATATGTAATATGCTATATTTGAATAGGAGTAGACATACATATACACATGTACGTGCATACACACACATACATACATACAGTAGATACATATATGTGTGTGTGTGTGTGTGTGTGTATGTGTGTTTGTGTTTTTCCCCCAAAGACTTGCACACACATAAAATTATACCAGTTCCTCCCTTTTTTATGCAAATTGGTGTATTTTAATACATTTCTATTCAGTTGCTAAAACACTCTAAACACCTTAGCAACTGCATAGCAATGTATTAAAATACACCAAGCACCCTAGAAACTGCATAGAAATGTGCAGAAACACTTGAAACACCTTAGCTACTGCATAGAAATGGGTTAAAATACACCTAAGCTTTAGGAACTGCATAGAAATTTGCAGTATAATAGTCAGACCGCTTTAGCAATTGCATAGAAATGTATTAAAATACACCAAGCACCCTAGAAACTGCATAGTTTTTGCATATTACTATAGAGTTGCTAAGGTGTTTCAAGTGTTTTTGCATATTTCCATGCAGTTTCTAGGGTGCTTGGTGTTTTTTAATACATTTCTATGCAGTTGCTAAAGTGTTCTGACTAATTTTGCAAATTTCTATGCAGTTCCTAAAGCTTAGGTGTATTTTAACCCATTTCTATGCAGTTGCTAAGGTGTTTTAAGTGTTTTTGCATATTTCTATAGAGTTGCTAAGGTGTTTCAAGTGTTTTTGCATATTTCCATGCAGTTTCTAGGGTGCTTGGTGTATTTTAATACATTTCTATGCAGTTGCTAAAGTGTTCCAACTAATCTGGCAAATTTCTATGCAGTTCCTACAGCTTAGGTGTATTTTAACCCATTTCTATACAGTTGCTAAGGTGTTTTAAGGATTTCTGCACATTTCTATGCAGTCTCTGAGACCTCTGAGTGTTTTACTTAGTTTTTACTCAGTTTTTACATTCGGTGTATTTTAGCACATTTTTATCCAGTTTCTAAGATGTTCTGTGTGTTATTACACGTTTCTGTGCCATTACTAAGGCGTTTGGTATGTTTTAGAACAGTTTCATCGAGTTGCAAGGGTGTTTTGAATGTTTTTGCTTATTTCTATGCAGTTGCTAAGGTGTTTGGTGTATTTTGGCACATTTCTATGCAGTTACTTAGGTGTTCAGATTGTTTTTAGGACATTTCTATGCAGTTGCTAAGCCATTCTGAGTGTCTGAATAATTTGTAGGCGGACTTACTATGAAGTTTATTTTAACTAATTTAACTGTTGAGCAAACTCAAGCTTTGCAGTACTAGTCTAAGGCGTGACATTTTAATTTACATTTTACTTTATCAGTGAGTCCTTCCTTTGTAGATACTATATGCTTTATGACCACCTGTTACTAGGTGAAAAGACCCATTTGAGACCACCAGGGTAACCTGCAGTCACTACGGTTACCTCCCTACACCCGGTATATGGCTCCTCAACACCCGGTACACAACACCAGTGCGTGAGTGCAACAGTGCGGAACAGAACATCTGAGAGGACATTCTTTCTCTTTTTCTTTCTTTATATATCTCACTCCAAATGCCCTTCTCCCCCACCTCTCCTTTTTTCATTCTTTCTTTCTCTCTGTGGCACGTTTTCACTCAGTCTCTCAGTGTGGCATCTGACCTATCACACACTTCAGTGCCCCATTCGGGTTTGTACTCAAAGCGAGTCTGACATGCTATTCAACGTGTTCACATTCTAGACATATTAATGCACACTCATGCACTGATGCTAACAAACTAACACACACATAATGGCATTGGGGCCTGCTGTCTGTGTCTGTGTGTGGTACTGGGATTAAATCACGTTTGAGGGTAAACGTTCCCACATCTGACCTGTGTGTTCTCTGCTAAAATTACCTAATTTCATTGCATGCTTCTCTCATGCCAAAAATCTGCAAAGGCAAAGCCTGCGAGTGTCTGTTTGTGTGCATATATGTTGCATCCTAAGGCAATTCTGTATCTTTCAGCACCCGGTAATTAGTCTGAACTAATGCTCTTCTGTTGTGTAATGCTGGAGAGACAAGAGGCATGTGTGTTTGTTATTTCCAATAAATGTATGTTTAAATAAGGAATTTATTTGTCAATTGTGCAACAATACAGTAAGAGCTTCATAGTTGGCATTCAGATGTTTTAAAGATTTAGAAGTAGGTATAATTTATATTAGAATAGAGATAAACAGTAAAAAAACAAGACTGTAAGACAAGGAAAAGAAGGAACTGGTATAATTTTATGTGTGAAACACTTAAAACACCTTAGCAACTGCATAGAAATGGGTTAAAATACACCTTAACTTTAGGAACTGCATAGAAATTTGCAAAATTAGTCAGAACACTTTAGTAACTGCATAGGAATTTATTAAAATACACCAAGCACCTTAGCAACTCTATAGAAATGTGCAGAAACACTCGAAACACCTTAGTGACTGCATAGAAATTGGTTAAAATACACCTTAACTTTAGAAACTGGATAGAAATTTGCAATAATATTTGGAACACGTTAGCAACTGCATAGAAATGTATTAAAATACACCAAGTTCCCTAGAAACTGCATAGAAATATGCAAAAATACTCTAAAGACCTTAGCAACTGCATAAAAATGGGGTAAAATAGCCAAATCCTTAGGAACTGCATAGAAATGTGCAATAACGCCTTAGCAATATGTCTACGTAGCAACATGTTCTAGGTGATTGTGCCTTTACAACTTTTTTACATTTTCACATTCACTGTGAAATAGGAATTTGCAGTAATATTCAAATACTTGGCAATCAGAAGAAGTATTCATCAGTGTTGCTTATATTAAACACTTGTGAAACCACCAATTACTTTCTGTCACAACAGATATATAGCCTTGAACTTCTGTCTCTTTTTTTTCCCAGCAGACAACTTAGATTCTATTTCAAGTTAAAACAATAGCTGCCTGTGGTGGTAATCTAAATTGAATCTGCACTCCTCCTTTGACCTCTGTTGGATGTGACTTGCTAAGCGTTAAGCAAGAGTTCATCACCTCATACACAAGTCTCTCAACCTGTCAGCTCTGCAGAGACATTGAAGAATTATTTACATTGGGAAAAAGCCCATATGAGAGAGAGAGTGTGCGTTAAAGACTGAAGTTTAAAGGAAAAGAAGGAAGGAGACAGGAGATGAATAACAGGAGTGAATGACAGAGAGAACAGAAAGGAAGGAAAGACCAGGAAAGTTGAATGAGGGACCAGGCAAGGGTCAAATTTGGCATATGTTAAATCTAAATGAAATCTAAGACTTCTGAGCACATGTACACACACACACACACACACATATACACTTTAGCATCTATAAAACATAATAATAATATTAGCTATTTGTTTTTACTAAGACAAAAATGCAACCTGAACTACATTAAGTGGAATTTACTAATTACAAATAATAATAAAAAAATAATGCATTTCTTTGACTTTTATCTATTTTTAATTCCACTTTCTTATATTGGAGCGATGCATTTCTGACAGCATTTTAGGAAAACATATTTTAACAAAGACAAACTACAGTTATAGTAGGAAAATCGGAGAGCTCATCCACTCAGACTGAACGAGCATGACATGCTGTTTTTAAGGCAGGGAAACATTCATTCAGTAAAATTATGTGGTAAATTGAAAAAGCTTCATGGCTTGGTGGTGAAAGAGAGAGTGACGGGGAGAAAAGTAGAAAAGAGGTGCTGAGAGAGAACAAGGGAATGATGGGAGTGAGATCAGAGGGGATTTTTCCTCCACTTGGGTGAAACAGACACGCACTGCCTGAAGGTCTGTTGATTAAAGCAGTCTTGCTGTCTCTGCCTCTGTCTGTCTGTTTCTTGGTTTCTCCATCTGCAGGTCTAATTAAAACACATTTGAGGTTCATCCAGTTCTCGAGATAGAATGGGAAAGAGATGCGAAAAGTCTAGGGCTGATACTATCAGGATCACTTAAAAGATAGTTCACCCAAAAATGAAAATTCTGGTATTATTTACTGAGCCTCATGTTATTCCAGAACTGTATGACTTTCTTTATATTGTGGAACATAAATGAAATAACACTAACTAAACAGGTTCAGAATGACATGAGGGTGATTAAATAATGACAGAATTTTAATTTCTGGGTGAATTGGCCCTTTAAGATACACTTATTTCAAGTGAAAGGGCACATGTGAAAACGGGTGAAAAATTAACCAATAAGAGCACAAATTTTCATAATTGGCCGAATACAAGTTCAAATTTCCTTTTTTTATATTACCCTCAAAAGATTTTACAAAGGGGATTTTGGATGTTTCTTTTTATCACTCTATCATAAAATAATGTCTAGAAAAAAGTTTTTAGAAATAAAATGTTAAATAAATCAGGCAGCTGATATATGAAGAAATCCCTTTATAAACTACCTTAATACCACCTTAAACTGTATCATTGAGATTTTGTTCTTTATTGAGATTTTGAAATAATTTTTATTATTATATTTTCTGTTTCAATTTTAGTTATTTTTTATTTTGCTGTGTGGTTTGTTATTTATTTTTTTATGTGTTCATTCTATTTTTAACGACTATTATAATATATATATATAGAATTTGTTTTTGTTTAGTTTTGCTGAAAGGGTCAGTGTGCGGTCACTCTCATTAGGAGCACGGCCGTGTGCTGGTCTTAAGAACACAGGATTACACTTGCTCCATCCTATAGGCTTATGTCTGCACAAAAGCACAGAGTGAGAGAAAGAACGAGAATGAGCAAGTCTCTAACTGCTAAACTGCAGTCTAGCCTTGCTATGTTGAGCTCAAAGCCTAAATCAAAGGCAGAGATTATGTGGCCCACTGACCCGCTAGAGTACAATAGAAAACAAGGACAGGGTCAACTTTATTATAACTGTCTGAGGCCTCCTCGCCTCTTTGAGAATCGGGTCATATAGAATGAAGGTCTTTCTTTTCCTGAATGAACTTTTTTAGTCTTTTATTTTGTATAGTACTACTAATCTTCATATGACAATGAGAAAAATAATTGTGATTTTAGGAAACATCATGAGCTCCAAGAAACGTCTAGGTTACGAACGTAACCCACGTTCCCTGAAGGAGGGAACGGAGACGTTACATATGGGAACTCGCCA
>JAUYWG010000053.1:6880039-6899430 GCA_034779775.1 Enteromius afrohamiltoni
GACGCTCCTATTTATGCTGGGCGAATTAGGGATAGTTAATAGATAGCGGACGGTTATACTAATGGGCGATGGTGGGTGCCGGCTGTGCTGACACTCAGCGAGCTCTTCCCGAAACTATGTTAAAACATCCCTTCAAACTTTCAGTAGTCCACTTTAGAATTTCAGAGAAGATGATGAGTAAATAACTGTTAACGTTTTTGTTATACTTACACACTTTTATGTTCTTTATCTGTCATTTTGGAGCTTGCTTGACAGGCCGAATGCCCATTCACTTCACGATTTGAGTGTGGAATGACATGTGGGTGAATAAATGATAAAAGAAGTTTAATTCTGGGCGAACTATAGAAATGTAAACATTAACAAGCTGAAACACCGATGCATACAGAAAACCCTGCTAACATGCACTTTTTAGTCAGTTTTTGTCCCCATTTCATTACTGTGAAAATAAAAAGGTAATGAAAGGTACACTCCAGAGCGAGGCCATCAGGGATATATCTGTGCTACTGTGTCCATGCAATTTGTAATTCAGATCAAGTTACAGATCAGATACACTCAGATCCACTTTAAATGAAATATTTAGTACAATCTCAGTCTTCCTGTAGTCATATTAGACTTTGGTAAATTACATTCTGAACAAATAACGCTGCATGCAATATTCTCTAGTCATCATTCTGCATCATCGTCACTTAGTATTTTTTCATCTGTAGAAAAAGCATCTCCTAAATGAATAAACGTAAAAGTCCATGTTCATGCTGTAAGTATGTGTGTCGTTTTGCGTTTAATGCTGCTTTGAAAGAGCATTAGCATTAATCCGAAGTTTAGGATTAAGCCGTTTTAAACCGAGGATTAGACTGCAGTTTTGATGCTGATCCCATGTGGGTTTGTTTGTATTGGACAATCAAGGATGGTCAAAGGTGGATGATGTAATCAACTGCCGCCTTCTGGGTTTCAGCTTCAGAGAGCCGTAGCGAGGCTTTAAAAACAATACAACATCAATTAAGTCAGGAAGTACTACCGTGGGGTCTGAAAGTCTGAGACCCCCCGGGAAAATGTTTGTATTTTTTATCCTGCTTGACATTATGATTCCATTGAATATAAAATGTTTGCATGTGCAAATGTACCTCTTTGCGTGCTGCTTTGGAACGGGTGAGTTTCACACTCTGAGATCTGCGTAGACCCTTCTGCACTGACGCCTCATCTTCGGAGAATACTCCATCTGTTTCCTCCTCATGACCCTCCCCTGCTTGTTTATATGGCTCTGTTGGAGCAGATGCACAGAGGAAGCAATAAAGATCTCAAACAAGAGGAACTGAACCTTAAAGGATTAGTTTACCCAAAAAATGAAAATTCTGTCATCATTTACTCACCCTCACGCCGCTCTAAACCCGTATTGTGAATTTGTGGAACAGAGCACAATAAACATATTCCATACAATCACAAAAAATGGATTCTGAAGCTTTCAAGCCTCATAAAAAATGCAAAAGTGCAATTAAAACGATTGGAATATAGTGAAAAAGTTGTTTTGGGGTTTATTCATCACTGGTCTCTTTAAATTTGTAATTTCAGTTTTCTTTTGTCCTTGGATGAAAGCCATTTTTACATTTTTAGTTTTATACAAATGGTTTTCGTATTGTTTTTTTATTTATGTAATCGATTGACCAGCTGAACTTTCAGGATTGTTTTTTTTTAAATCCGACCACTAGAGGGAGACATAATAATTATTTTCTGATGACAGACAGTGTGCTGAGCTAGGGTTCACTTGCCCTTGAGGTTTAAAAAGCAAAGTTTAAATCGTGTTACAGTTCCTGTTTCTGTAGTTTAACTGAGTTCAATCTGTATGTAATAATTTTTCCATAATCCTTTATTATTATGCAATCAGTTATGTCATTAAAGAAAAGGTTCACCCTAAAATTGTAAAAATGTACTCACCCCAGGCCATCCAAGATGTAGATGAATTGGGTTTTTTTTTTCATCTGAACATATTTGGAGAAATTTAGCATTACATCACTTGCTTCATATCACTGCAGTGAATGAGTGCCATCAGAATAAGAGCAGTTGATAAAACATTCAAATATCCCACATGTTAAAGTATTCCTCAAGCTGTGTGTCTGTAATAAATCCATCATTAAAACAACTGTTGCTTCTGAGTCCTCCATCCATAATAAATAATAATCCATAATAATAATTTCTCCAGTGAAAAAGTCATTGTGTCTGAACCAGGAGAGAAATCATGCAATGCTTACAAGCAAAAACAAATATATTGGTGGATTTGAATGTGAGAGGATAACAGAGGATGGACTTCTTACTGGAGGAAGCATTATTATGGATTTTGTCATTCGTATTTTGGTCAAAAAGCGACTAAAAATAAAATGTCTTAATGATAGATTAGTTTCTTAAACACACAGCTTTTCAATTTACAAGATGTGAATTGATGGACTTCAGTCATGTGGATTACTTGATTATTATGTTGTTTTTATAAGCTGTTTGGACTCTCACTCCCTGCAGAGAATCCATTGGAGAGCAAGTTATGTAATGCTAGATTTCTCCAAATCCATTTTGATGAAGAAAAAACTCATCTACATCTTGAAAGTAAATTTCCAGCATTTTTGGGTTAGCTATTCCTTTAACGCATTTATGGTATACTTACCAGAATCAGCAGCGCTAGGGTTAGCAGGCTGGAGGGCTCGTCGGCTGGGGTTTGAGAACACCGATTGTTCAGGGGGTAACTGTGTCAGGTCTGGAATACTGAAACTCCTCAGACGTTCACTGATGGCACCCTGTCCCTGTGACATGAGTCATGTGGTCAGCTAACATGGCGCACTGAGTAAACAGAATTCAAGAACCACACACCTCTGAAGCTGTGGCCAACTTTACAATACACATCTGTTGTTTAACTTCCCAGTTAATAATGGTCTAATGTGTCACAGGTTAAAGCAGAATGAAAAAGAAAGCGAGTTACCTGGGCTAGGTGCAGCAGCTACTGCTGGAGATTAGTTTAGCATGTAGACAGAAAGAGAAAAGGAAAAAGGAAGTTTGGAATTGATCAAGATAAGAACAGTAGACCTTAGCAAAAACAAAAGAGCCTTATCAAAAACAGAAGAGCATTAGGGCTTCAGATCTTTTTTAGGAACCAGACATGGCCAGACAGCGAATTTTATTTTAAAAAAGCAGTCAAGAGAACAGGAGAGGCCGCAGTGAAGAGCACATGTCTGTGTCTATGTCAGCAAGTCGCTAATATGCTGTATATTTTTAAGGCTTTGTGTGTGTGTATTTGTGTATAAGCAGAATAATCCAAAAAAATGATTTCTGAAGGATCATGTATCTAGTAGCACTGAAGACTAGCACTGTTACAGTAATTACTGTTAGCCTTTGTAAACATTTAACTAACAAAAGTTCTGTAATATTTCTTCAAATCTGGTACAGCCTTATATATAAATCCTATTTAGTTTGAGTTTATAACAGAAAATGAATCACAAAATAAAAAGCAATGTATCAATGCAAAACAATGTTTCTGCTTACATGGAATGAAAGTTGACCAAATCAGCGTAGTTAGCTAGGTTAGCTCAACAATGAGAACATGTGTCTGTGCAATACCTTCACAGCAGCAGAGACAGCAGCAGCAGCCGCGATCGTGAGACCCTGACGCCCAAAATTCACCATGGTCTCGTAACTCCTCTCTCTGGCCTGTACAATATATTCATCAATCTCCTGAAAAACAGAATGTGAAACTTTCAATAAATCTACAATTGAAATTCACCCTTAACCTCCAACTAGAAGTTGTTTGACAACAAATAATTACAGAGGGCCAAGAACAAAATATGCAGGCCAAGTTAAACGAACCATGCAGTTTATTGTACGTTCATAATGATCATGTAATTGGCAAATCCAACTAACCCAATCCGTCTGTTTTTCTCTTAACATCCTTTATGTAATCATTGATTATGTAATGTCTCGATTTTATAATACATTTTAGTATGGCTATGTGTTCACTGTCAGTGAACGCCTATTCTCAGGGAGCCTGATGATGTGTTTAGGTCATTACCCTCTCCTTGGATGCCAACATAGGGTGTAGGAACTTCCTGTAGAGGACACTGGCTCCTCTGGTGTAGGGAGACAGCAACCAAAAGACGAAAGCCATTTTCAGTTCGTAATAAACTGGAAACCTGAAACAATAAAGTGCAATCAATGTGAAAACAGAGGGATGATGCAAGACAAAAGAATAAATTTGATTCAGGCATTCTCTAGGATTTTCAGTCACTTGAAACTCAGGCTTGGTGAATCAATATAATGATATGTTATGAAAAATTATAATGAAAATATAATGAGAAATTGCAATGTGCAGGACCAATGGCACTTTCCGAAGTATTAGTACACTGCATAGAAGTATCCATACAAAAAAATTGGACTAATTTAGGAAAATCACAGCCAACAAAATAAGCAGAGGTTTTTTGTTTTTTTTTAATGTGACGAATCTAATGAAACGCACTGGAATTTACCCGAACTGAAACTGAACTTAACAGACTGGTTCCTCTAACTGGCCTGAGGAAAACAAACGGAGCTCAACATCTGCAACACCAGATAAAAGCTCTCTTCATTTACCACAAAGGCTAGATAGTGAAAGTCAAACAATGGAGAATAACAGAAAAATGTTAATAAAACCACTTAATGCAAAATTACAAATTATGTATTTGTCACTTTCCAGACTTTGTGTGTATATTTACCAAGCCAAAGAAAGGTCCGTGATGGTCTCCACCACTGTGTAAAGAGCAAACACAATCCAGTACATCATCCATCGCACCTGTCAAACGCAAACACAAATGTCTGGTAAAGGTACAGAAGTGCTACTTACAAAAACTACCATGCACATGCTGTAATATATGAATATTATTCATTCACTAATATGCTATACATCAAAGTGCAGTGGTATCACCTCATTGTACAGTGGTGCAGTCACAGTACTTTATGTAAGGAAAGAAAAGGAAGTACACAAACCACAAACAGTATTAAATTGCTCAACAGCACAGGGTTTAGTTACTGACAGCCTCCATCAGATACGAAGAGTAACAAGGATATACAGACAGTTTAGCTGGAGCTTTTTACCTATTTTGGTTATTAACATTGTCTTAACTCAAATTTTAAGATGTGAAGAATCAGTAGAACATGGATAGACATATGCACATGCCTTTATAAAATGAGTACTCACATATTCTTTGACATTCTTGGATTTGACGGCTTTAAAGGAGTAGTACGCAGGAAAAAGCATTCCAAACAAAAGACTGTGAAAAAACACACACGTGCATGAAGTATACATGTGACATGATCTGTATTCAAAAATATCATGCAATTGTTATATTCAAGCAAACAAATAAAGGTTGCCGAATTACCAGTTCAACCCTCAACCAATCAAAATTTAGATACACTGATATACAAATGTATGATTTACTGTAATTTACTGATAAATAACTGATTCTTTTTGCATTTGGATTATCTTTGACTTCATCTAACACTTAGTCTTTAAAAAGACTAACAATTTATTTGAATAAAATTTTTAAACATTCTCTTGAACTCTTGTATATGTCTAAATTAACTTGTGGCATTTAAATGAACTGATCTTCGTTTATGTGTTTTATTTTACATTTATTTGGACAAAAGGGTGCATAATTTAGCAATTTTAGCAATTATCAGCGGATATGCACAATATTATATTTGATGATAATCCATCCGTCTGGTAAATCCAGCCTTTGCCTTTGGTTACTGGCCTGCTCAAATATTAAAACTGAACATTGATCTTTTTGACTGCATTCAAAATGCTCTATTTATTGGGATGGGTGAGACCAAAATTCTGTTGTTGTTTTTTCAAAGAGGTTTTAACCGCACATGCCTTTACTGTAACTGGCTTGTGTTTCTCTGAACCATTTATTTTCGAGTAGCTATGGGAACGACATCACTGTCTGATACCGTCTAAAGCTATGTGTGATCATGGGTGTGCGTGTGTGTATTGTGGTGAGGGACTGTTGGATGGATTCCATTTATTGCGTAACGTTTCTCCACTCTAAAACATCTCTACCATAAAGCAAAACAAGTGAAGTCAAGAGCAGAGGCCATCTCTTAATTTAAAACAGAGAAACTGTTTGTAATTAAACAACTGCAGCATCACCAAGTCTCTATTTCTAAACACAGCCTGTCTTGCTTTTACTACTAGTCCGAAGAAAGTGTTTAAACTTCGAATGCTGCGAGAACACATTAGAGTCACAATGGTTTAGTCATGCATTTCCTATTACGCTGTTCTCTGGGAGAACTCGTGAGGGTAAAAAAAGAAGGGAAAGAATTATAAATGAGTGTGTGTGTTACTGCACATCTCTAAAATAGCTAGGCCTTGTTTGCTGGCGAATAATTCATCATTTTTACTTACATTAAGATGCAAAAGGCATTTCAAAAGACCTTTAGACTTTGAAACCGACTATAATCTACTATATATAAATGTATTTCTATCAGTTACAACCAAAGACCTTTATCTTTTATATTGTCAGTACACTGAAGATAAGCAAACCCACAGCAAACAGCACCTAGTGAGATGAAGCACAGAATGTGCTTTGCTGTGCTGACCTTTTCCGCAAAGAATTGGACACACCTACTGTAACATTACGGTCTAGCAGAAAAACAGCAGTTCCTCCCTGGCAGACAGGGACTTTGAATAAAACAGGTCTCCAGCCAAAAACATGATGAATTTCCTGCTGTTCTCCACTACGTCAGCAAAATTAATATGGCTTTTTTTCCTTCTGCATATAATTTGTGAATTTTTATTACGGTTGATTCAGAGGTTCCTAAAACTTTCTTACATGTGAATTTCCAAGATTTTTCCATTACTTTTCCAATGATTTTTGATGGCTGGATAAGGTTTTTGTGTACTTACAAACAGTAGTTTCCAGCCTAATAAGCAGACTACTTAAGTTCTGAGCATAACTACTGTAACCTGTACATTTATACTCAATATAAACATTTAAATTACTTTTTAAAATTTGCTTTGATTTCCATTACTTTTAAAGGCCTGGAAATTGAGCTTTAAACGGTATATTTCAGATTTTCCAGGATTGTGGGAACCTTGTGATAGTAAAAATATATTAAATAAGATTACTGAAGAATTTTAGTAACTGTAACGGTGTTTTATACAACGTACATGTATAAACTTTATCATTTTTTTTCTTTTTTATCCTGACCAACAGCAAAATAACTACAATTTGCTTTATGCATTTATAATAGTGTTTTGTATTGCTACATTGTAGATAATAAAGAGGCAGTAACGTTACCTTCTGCATAGATGTTATATCTGTATGAACTAAATGCGCAGTCAGCAGTTTTACTAATGTAACGCTCAGAAATGCAAATAGTTTTCAATAAGTACTCACACGATGACCCTAGATATAATCCAAGACACCATCTTTCAACCTGTTGCACTTTTAAGCTACGAAAATCGACGAAGGTCCACTCCAGAGGCATAAACTAATCACATTTACTTTAACTAATAATAACTTCGGTCTCGCTTCTCCAACTGCTAAAACTCAAGCCCTGAGTTCCTTTTTCTAACGCATGCTTCCTGATATCCACACATTTGCAAGATGACATCGTTATTTGACGAATAACCACCGGTTTTAAGCTGGTGTCTTCTCTCTACATGATGTTCCGTTGTGTTAAAAGTGCATGTATTGTTTTCCTCTTCGCCGTCCTTCTCGGACTAGGAACGATGTCACCTTTAATTGATGGCACGACTGGCCACTGATTGGACAGAGATTCTGGTGTGTCCCGCCTTCTGCGCTCACTGATTGGACAACTGAGTCAGCGCCAAACAGGGTCACAGGGCGGAGCTGCTGCTCATCTCTTCTTGTGCTTTTTGCGTACTATGATAGGAATGATTGAGTTTGAAAAAGGTAATTTGTAAAGGTTTTCTTATTTGAAAATGTAAAATGCTTGTCAATGGATGGTAGCACATTTACATCTAAATTTTTTAGTTTTGAAAATGAACGTATTGTTGTGTAGTATTGATTTCCCATCTTTTGGCATCTTTTGGGAGTACAGTAGCAGATGACCTAAAAGCTAAGAGTAACGATGCATCCTTTTTTGGTTCTGAAGAGAAATCAAGCAGATTTTACTGTTGCAATAATGTAGGTTAGTTTTATAATAGGTGGTTACTGTAAATGCTGCATTGTCTTGTCCTATGAATGTAGACAAAAGTAAAGATAATGCAACAGAATGCTTAATTTGCTCTAAAGTCAATTTTGCAGTGTTAATATGCACAGAGGGGGAAAGCAGTTAATGGTGACTTTAACCTTTATGTTAGATGTCCTATCTATGATCCTTTCACCCACGCTGAGAATAGAAATGGAAATTCTTGATTATAGTACACAGGCTCTAAAGAGCCCCCTCAAGGAAATCGTTCACAAAAGAATTATAGAAATCTTGGCAAAGGTTAATGCATCATTGTGTTGCATTGTGTTGGGGGCTTGGTTGTCGTGTGTTAAGCGAAGGTTACATTCAAGGGGCCTTAGAGAAGAACTGTGTGAGGGGCTAAACAAGGTCAATCCATCTCAAGTGGTCAAGTAGAGTTTTACCATTAATATTTTTGATTACTTCAAATGCATTGTTATTACAAAAACTGAAATTCGGGTCTCAGTGCTAAACGTTTTAGAGAGTAAGTATAGTGTACAGGCAGAGAATGCAGAAATTTCACATTTGAGACTAAAAAAGCGCCATTCTTTGTATTTTTATTTGTATTTTGCATTTCTAACTTTTCCAAATAATGCCACCTGGAGTCAGTCGTTTGAAAAAAACCATTTGCTTAAATTGTATCAATTTCCCAATAGCTGTCATAACTTAAACGTTTTTTGGAGCTAACATGCCAAGGTCATGCTGGTTTCAGGAAAACAAGAAAACTGATCAAATATGATTAAATGCAATGTAATTTTATTTTGGGCAAAAGTGTCTGTAAGATGTAAATAATAATAGAATTAAATATGTTTATATATTTTAATAAAATTATATTTAAATATTTTAAATGATAGCATTTATATAAAAACTAATTTATATTTTAAATACAATTTTAAACTATTTAATATTTAAGCATTTTGTAATTTTATGCTATATTATTATTATTATTAATAGTAATAGACATCATAATAAATAATTAAACAATTTACGAAACAAAAATGCCAAATCCCTCAAAGAAAAGCTCCCTTCCTCTTTTGTGTAGACTCCAGGATTGGTTCAAGGTTGGATGCGCGTGCCCTTGTCGCTGGCGCGTGCCCCGTCCTTCAGCAGAATCCCTGCGCGCGATAACGCGTCAGCATCAAGCAAAGGATCACTAATATTTCCAATGAATGGTACGTCTGATAGCTGACGAACTGCAGGAGCTTGATCCACTCTGGCATCGCGGATCCATACATCAGGGGTAGACGGGGCGTGTTTGAGGTGAGAGTGAACAGAAGTGAGGCTTTATGATTGTGTTGTGCATTTTATTGGTGATGCCAGGTTTCTGAGGTCTCGTGCAAGGGCTGCAGTTCCGCCTGAGGAGCTGTCTGTGGTTCTGAAAGGATCGGGTGGCTGTGCAAGACTGTGCATTTTTGGATACACGAAAATTAGCTTCCTGCTCCCGTTTCTGGGGGGTTGAAGCAAGATAAGACAGCGAATCTCGCTTGACACATCATAAGGCGTTCGCATGCATGACACACGGGTGCAGCGCGAGGTGGAACAGGGTTTGCATTTAATTGGCTGTCCCACCGATATTACAAAACTGAAAAGTATGTCTGATCTGTGATCTGCTGTTATCAAATTTTCAGCGTTTACTTAATAACCGGTTCCTTTTAACCTTGAGAGGAAATTCATCGACCACCAGCTTTTAAACGATTTTAAGACAGCCAAATAATGACTGTTATCCAAATGATAGCTCTGCATTTTGGTTTCCACTAAAATATCGTTGGTAAAGCGGTTGCAATTACAAATGACACAGTTAGGTGGGGATTATCACAAAGACATTGCCAACTGTTCAGTTCTGCACAGATGAAGCATCTTTGACTTCTGTCCAGTAGTATGTCATGTTTTAAGCAGCCAGGGGTATTGTGTGTGTGTGTCTTGCTTCTCCTTATCAGGTGCATACATCCACTGGAATAGCTGTTTTGCAGAGTTTTTGAACCATGGCGAAGAACAACAGTCTCCATCCAAACAGCAATGGAGAGACGGACGACTCACCAAACCAGCTGGTTTACAGAAAGGTAGGACTTTGAATAATTATTAAGATGGTTACTTTGTTAAAGGCATTGCCTTTTTGACAGAAGTACAATTGTGCAATAAGTGCAGTTTTGGGCGTTTTTGGGCTTCTTAGTTTCTTTTCGAAAGTCAGTTTCAGTATGGACAAAAAACTTGAGCGCTTTTTGTTAAGAATGCATTGACCTTTTTGGGCTATGGGATATGTTGTCATGTTATTTTACATTTAATATTTTGCCTTTTTAAGTATTTTCTCTTGTGACATTGAGTCCTTCTGTAGGGCATTTTCTTGAGAAGCAACAGAAAAAGGAGATCAAAACTTTTTTGACCTTTCTTACTCTCCGTCATTTTGATGATTGGTAATGTGCTCATCACTGCTTGAGTCAAAGTCATTTGTTAATGCTGATTGGGAAAGTCTGTCATTGTGGCTGAGAGCCACTAATGTTACCCTCATCCTATGGAGACTCAAAAAAGAAACATGAATTTTTCACGAAGCCATTATCACATATTTAAAGACTTGTGTGGGAAATTACAGCTTCAATCATGGTCAGTCGTTCTTTCATTAATTATCATGCTTAAATGAGCTCTAATGATGAATCAGGTATCTAAGTGCTTCTCTGTGATGAATTCATGATTCTAGTTTTCTTGCTGAGATTAGGACTTTGCAATGTATTGAATATTTTTTATGCATTTGTGATGATTTTGCCTAGTGATATCAAATTAATCAACATAGCGATAATGCAATTTTTATTTATGCATTTGTTCTTTTTAGAGTGTAAGTATCTCTCATTTAATGATTTTATGAATCATTCCAAATGCTTAGTTTCATAAAACTCATAATAAATATTTAGAGATTTGTGCAAAAAGATGAGTTTTGCTGCCAGATGGTGTAGTTACGACATCTACCAGCAGGGACTAGCAAGGCCATGTTACCAGCCAAACCTTGACCCAACCCTCTGATACAACAAAGACTTGCGACACCAAAACCTGTGCGATCACTACTAGTATTTCCTCTGTCCTGTACCAACTTGCCCTCCCCACCTCTCCTGAGCATGTTCAATTTCAATCTGTTCCCTCAGGTGCGGCTGAAATATGTTGTCAGAACGAAGCAGTCAGATATAGTTTGGAGACAGTGAATCATTCATCTATCAGAGGCTGCAGCATCTTCCTGCAGGACTTTATTTTTTCTTCCTTCTTTCAATTCATTTCCTTCACCCTTCAGTTGATTTTCACATTTCCTCCATGCTGCTTCAGTCCTATTAGGTGTGCTGCGCCGTGGAGGTGCATGATCAAGCGGTGCTCTGCAGTCAGAGATACTGTGGCTCTTCTCTTCACATCACAAGACATTAACTCACCCAATTCAGAACTAATAATTACTGGTCAGCCCCTTATCACTAGCTTTACTAACAAATCTCAAAGAGCTGAATAGATTTTTGAAGGACCTTAGGCAGAATGGTGCCACTTTTCCCGAAAGAATCGCAACCGTAAGTGGATTGTAAAGAAGGCTGTGCAAATCGTCATAGAATTACAGACTGTTTCCCAGAAGCATTGTAAATTTATGTAGTTCTTGAAAATCATAGAAATACAACTCCTTAGGAGTAACTGTAAAAAGCCAGACTTGCACAATTACTTGTGCACTCGATTCAGTATACAATGACTTCTAATTATTTTATATGTTTTAGAATTAAAGTATGTGCACCTGGTATTTATCACCTGATAGGGACCAATTGTCCCCACAAAGATAGGAATACCAGAAAATTTTGACCTTGTGGGGACATTTCTTAGGTTCCCATGAGGAAACAAGCTTATAAATTACAAGTTTTTTGAAAATCCAAAAATGCACACAGTTTCCTGTAAGGGGTAGGTTTAGGTTTAAGGTCAGTGTAGGGCAATACCACATACAGTTTGTACAGTATAAAAACCATTACGCCTATGGAATGTCCCCATAAAACATGTAAAACCAACGTGTGTGTGTGTGTGTGTTTGTTTGTGTATATATATATATATATATATATATATATATATATTAGTGCTAATATATGTGTGTATACAGTACATGCAAGTTTATGTATTTATATAAACTTTTATTTTAATGCAATTAATCATTTGACAGTACTAATACACACACACACACATATATATATATATACAGTATATATAAACAATTCTTAAGTAGCACGAGAAACACTTTCTAACATGATGTCCTTATTGGGTCATTTTTATTTATCAGCAATGCTCCACTGTTGCCTTGTGCTCCATAAACTTTTTTTATAAATATAAAAGTACACTTACGTAATTACAGTAGCAATTAAAACCCAGTAAAAAAAAACACTCTCTGACCATTCCTGACTGAGTTTGTATTTCTTTGGAAAAATAAGAGCATTCGGTTTTAAATTATCTTGGAAATGATAAATCATAAAGTGCACTCTGTGTGATTGGTCAACAAGAATCATTAAAAAGCATTCATTCCAATAAACTACAACTGTAAGACTGTTAAACTGTAGGAGTGTAATTCTCAGTAGTCTGTTTGATTAATTCCTCAGTTTATGATACATTCTCATTAGTTTTCTACTTGCTGTTGGAAGTGTAGCATGTCATCAAGCAAGATGCCAGCAAAAAAGAAAGAAAAAATCCTCAGATTAAAAACTTCATTAACCTTTGCTATTAAATGCTTTTTAATACTATTTGCAACAGATTTCACAACATGACCGGTCAATGTTATAAAGTACTAAAAATCACAGGACCTAAAGCTGAGCCCTGTGGGACTCCTTAGAAATCCTGCAATATTTGACCATTTTAGTGTGACTTACTGAAAGAATCAGCACTACTAACTGGAGGGAAAACATTGACATTTTTTTATAATGTATTTTTAATACTAGTTTTTATCATTCTATATCTTTATACACCCTTTTCTCACTCAGCTCATAACACAATGATGAAATTAATTAATGCTCTTAGTTGTAAATGATGGCAGTTTTACATAACTAGGTGTTTTATAGCATATAGCTGTTCTGCTTGGTTTCGTACTAAGAGGAAGAGGCAGATACAAAGTCAGAGAAGGGTGAGACAGAACACTAAATCAAGAAGTGTACCTGGTGTCAGCTACATAGAGTCCAAAGGTGCTGGAGAAAGAGATGAGTCACTCAAGTACAGCCTTCGGCATGTTACAACGCAGTTCTACATGCAAAGTCTTCGCACTGTAGTCCACATGAAGTGTAGCTGTGAAAACTAAAAGAAAACATTGACTTGTATATCCATTGACCTAAATAGTTAAAAATAGAGATGTGACAACATGGATTGTGGTTTCCTTGCTGGGCCTATGAGATTACTTTTAAATATTTAACCACAGAATATTGAATGGCACTGTACAGTATGTTATTATAAATCTTTATTATCTAATCTTCCTTTTTATTACTTTTAATTACGTTTAACTTATTACTTTTATCTGTTGATGTGACCTAATATGTTTGATTTAGTGATGTTAAATAAAGTTGTAGGCTTGAATAAAATTCATTAATGTAGATATTACTACATGAATCAACCCACCAGCATGATAGACTATTTTTTTTATAGAATTATTTATTTGCACCGACACAGTGAAAATCTTATTGTTTAAAACACTCAAGGAGCATGCAATGTTAAGTTACAATGTTAAGAGTCTCTTCTGAGTCATTTCAGTAAGGTTTCAAGAATATGTAAGTATGCTGTATAATGGCAGTCAAGGGCTTTCACGGAGTTAATCCAAAATGTTTCTTGATTTTCCATGGGCAAAACAACTGACAAGCACACTTGTAGCTAAATATATACAGTACTGAGACACACGCAGGCAAACGTATAGGCTCATAAACATAAACGCACACACATATATACTGTGGTGCTCCTAACCTATAGTTTATAGCCCAAGGCATCATAAATTTCTCACATTAAAAGAAGCTCAGAAAATGCCGTTTTCTTCTAAAGGAGCTTTAGACTTTACTGTTATCACACTGTGTTGAAAATGCTCAGTCACACAAACTACTGCTGGTGAATATAAAAATCTCTTTTAGCTGATGGAGACACCAATCTGTTCCAACATGACCATCTTCACTTCTGCCTTCTTTTCATGCATAATTCATATCCAGACCAGCATGCCTCCCTTTTTATCACGCTGTACACCCTATGTTGAGTGACTACTACAGTATCTTGACCAAACCCAGCTCCATTTTTTTATCCCGGCCTCCATACAGTATGAGAAACAGGGTTGACTTAATCAAGTGTTGAATGGCTTGTCTTTTCTAATCCCTTCTTCATGATTTGAGGAATGCACATACTTCATTGGTGGTCCGTGACCCTGTGTGGAGTTGCCATCGGTGACAGACTATTATGACTCATCTTAACGCTCTACATACGCCTGTCTTCCGGCTGTTACGTCAGTATGGTTTCGAGAGCGGTAACATATGTGCTGTTAGCGGGGGTTGTAGTGGGGAATGAGATGGAAATGCGGAAATGTCTCTTGGATGAATTTTTAGACTCAAAACCATGTTGCGTGACTGACACTTAAGCGGATATGCCAGCTTCTCTTATTATCACACTTAATGTCATATTTTCTTTTGACTGTTCTAGGTCTTAGATGATTAGAAGGTCTTTTGCTTTTTGTACTGTGTGTGTGCTTGTTTGACACACTCGTGTGCATCTGCTTTCCCACATCCCAGCATGCATATACACATTTTTAATATGTAATATTATTTATGTTTAGTAAATAATATATAGTATTTATGCATCAAATTTACTTATGCAAGACCATTCAAATGTTTGGGGTTGGAAAGATTTTTTGTGTTTTAGGATGTATTTATTTAACAAAAAAGACAGTCCAAATGTAATATTGTGAAATATTATTACAATTCAGCTTTCAGTACTTTATATTTTACTATATATTTTAAACTGAAAATCTGGATTTTTAGCAGTCATTACTTCAGTCTATAGAGTATGAAGATTATCATTTGAAATAGAAATCTTTTAAAATATTATACATAGCATTACTGTGTTCTTGTGGTGTAAAAGTGAAAATGAAATAATGTTAATGGCACCACATTTTTTTAATGGAGTTTTCATTCTTAAAAAAAGAGCCACAAAATAGTCCATAGTTACAGTATATGTTCATATTTCTTTTGCTGTGATGCATTTAAGATTTTTTTTCTTTTTGAGAAAGCAGTCTTTTTGAGCAGTGTCAATCAAATCATACAACAGACTAGTAGACTGCAAGATTGACTTGTCTATAATATTTTTAGCAGTGGTGCTTTAAAGGGAATGACTGTAGAGATGCAAGTTTTCACAGAGTGTTGTGCCAAATGCAGTGAATCACTGACGACAGTTAACTCTGCCTGAGAAGTTGCATCTTATGTTTAATTTAATTAACTTTAAAGCCCTGCCACTACAACCATTACAGCACCACTTTTCCAATAAGTCGACCACTTTCAATAAATTTTAAGACAATTACTGTCAGTCTTCAAATTATTTGCTGAGAGCAATGTTCCTGTTATTTTGTATAATCCACTTCAAGTTTTTGTGATACAAAGATATTGTGTAATAAAAGATTATAGATTTAGCATATATATTTGCGTTGAATTTTTGAACATTGTCTTGAAGTTAAGTTAAGTCAGAGCTATTTTAGATTTGTCGTTTATTTACATACAGTACTCTGGAGAGAGATTCAGACAACCTGAGTCGTTGATTATGAAAATGTATATTTTTGCATCCCATTTGAGTGCCTGTTGTTGTTTTATTTCAGTCTACAAAGATATTTCCCCAAAAAACATACATGGAAAACATACGGTTTGAAAATTATGTTTTATTTATTCAATTAACTTAATGCTGTTTCTCTTGTCTACTGGGGTGGAGAGGGCAGAGCGTGAGTGAGGCTTTCATTTCTTTCGCTATGGGAGCCAAGCAGCAGACTTGAGGGGCATTATGGGATTGACAGCAGAGTGGTGAGATCATCAATAAGTTGGGAAATGTGCAATTTGAGAAGGGAAAATCATTGGTAGGCAGGCAATTGCTGTGAGGTGAAGATGCCTGTCATAAATTATCAGCTTTTGAGTTTCATGTCGATTAAGTGCTTAAATCGCATTTTTACGTATTGCTATATTTATTTCAGTGTAGCTGAGCTGTGCCTGTGTTAATGAAAATTAATTAAATTGTCACTGTGCTAAATTGAAACATGCTTATACAGTAGGATCCAAAAATGTCTTAAAATCTTATTTCTGCTTAAATGACCTACATGAACTCATTGTTTTGCACAAATTTGCTTATTTGATTAGTGATTTTTTGTTTTTAAATGTTCATAGTTGTAAAATATTCCAGGTTTAAATGAAATCAATATACATCAATGATGCAATTTACTGATGCAACATGCCTTACACTTAATCTTCATGAGAGTGTGTATAGATCGGTTTTATTGATAGTACTGATCTATGTGTTTGTTTGCATTGAACTGCTCTGTGTTGCGTGCATTGAATGCTATTAAGGGTCATAGATGTCTGTGAGCGTCCTAACATTGCAGTCAGCGGCAAGGTCTGACTTCATAAACGATCCGTGTCATATTGACAAGAGTGTCAGCCAGCCAGAAGACTTCAATATCCATACATGAGTCTTTGCTTCTGAACAGAGAGACAATCAGATGGGCACGTCAGTCAATTAAGCCTCGTCTGTTGTTGTAGCCCTCAGGAGGCAAATAGATGCTTGTTTATTTGACTAGATTTACAGCAGCTTGATCCAAAATGAAAATCATTTAACCCTGGAAAGTTAGAGCAAAGCTTTTGATGTCTTAATTGCATGATGTGTGTTCATGTGTTTGTTTCCATTACGTAATGCATTTCTAAGTGAAACAGGATATAGATTGACCCGATTTAACGTTATGAACAAACTAATATATGGATGTTGGTTAAAGAAGAAAGTTTAAGATCTATCTATCATCTATCTATCTATCTATCTATCTATGTTGATTATCAATCATTTATTTAGTCTGCGCAATCCTTGCTTGACATATGGTTTCAATTAAGCATTTCTTTTATGGATGGACTTGCTCTGTCATTAAAATGTGAATGTATTTAATACAAAGATATGATATACTATAGACACAAAATGCATGTTAGGTAATGCTTGGGAAGATAGTTCTGCATCTGAGCTAAATTGGTCTCTAAGGTGTCATTTAACGTGCATACATTTTCCTCCAACAGGCAATTAGGAGTACAGCAGTCAATCACATTCATCTTGTGAAGTGTTTGAAAAGGTGACCTGTAGGTCAACCACGACAGGGAGCATTTTAAAGCAGCTTGGATCATTTTTAATGCACCAAAGCAATTTATTCATCCACAGTAATAATATAAATAAGATTTGTTCCTTGCATACACTCAAGTAGTCTCCGAGGGCTTTTCCGGTTTATGCTGCATATGATGTTCTCATTTCCTAATGCTTTAGCACAGAATCGTTATATAACCTACTCTTTTTTTTTTCTTTAGCGTTTTGAAAATGAGGCGTACCTTGCAGCATCATTGGCTGGCTCGTCTTGAACGCATGTATCAGGCTGTTCAGCCCGTTGTACATCTCTCCCTTCCTTTTCTTTCTTGTCACCTCCACAGAGACATTCAATCCTGTTTCTCACATATTAAAGCTCTTATATGAAACGGAAGTCTCCAGTCACCTGCGCTCCCTCCCTTCATTCACTCTCTTCATTCATGTTTTTCATTCTGCCCTCTCCATCTGATCTCGCTTCCATCACTGCTGCTAATCATTTTTTTTCTGCTTGCTAAGATCATGAGCCTCTGATGTTCTCAACTGGTTTTGCTCCACTATCTTTAAAAGATTTCACATTACTGTAGGTATTAAATGTTGATCCAAAACAGTACCAAGATTGTTTATCCTGTTGCTTATCTATATTGTTTGCTTTTTAAATGCCCAATGAATTTTAATAGTTTCATGCTCTTGGCAGGCAGTGATTCACCTTATCCTCTCTGCAAGTGAACCTCTATTTAAAGCAGTGTGGGTTGTGTTTTCTTTTACTTTGTGTAGTTTTGGAGATTTCATGCAGTCTGTCCATGTTGATATTTTCCTAATTGGCTAGCATCTGTGACAGTTGACTTTTAAACAAAATAGCATCAAGTTTGAGTAGACATGCATATTTTTACATTAGAAACAGAAGAAATGAGACATATTTAATTCTGAACTGTTTATTTTTCCATCCTAACTAAGCAGAAATGTATAGTTATTTGGATTTTATGTTTGCTTTTAACAGTGTCTGTTATATACCATATGTTCTTTTCCGGGAACTCCACTGCCTCCAGAGACGCTATGGGGAACGCCTTCATGCGTGACGGCTCTGAATCTGCTGTACCAATGTCCAATGAATGGGCACGACGTCATGGGCGGTGACGTCAGACCAGGAAGTATATAAGGCACAATGTGCCTGCTCGCGCTAGCTTTTTGCTGTTCAGAACGCGCTCTCTGTACCAGTCTGTCTATTGCTTGTCTGTGTCGAGTTTACGAGTGAGAAACCCTATTCCCCCCTTCCTAAAGTGTGTGTGCGAAAAGAGAAGTGTGTTTGTAGAACGTGTGTGTCTAAAAACCCACTATTTGATACATTGAGCAGGCTCCTCCAGTGGAGTAAGAGCCCCGCTCTGTATCCTGGTTTCCCCCACTCCTCCACATTTATTCATTTCATTATGAAACGTGCAAGCAAGGGTAGCGGGCAACGGGGATTTAAAAGATGTGCGCCGCCGTGTAACAGATTTATCACGGGTGGCGAAACACACACGCTATGCGTTGCCTGCTTGGGATCGGACCAGACAAAAACTGCCCGCACTGCGAACTGCTGCGGCTGCGGCTGCTCCGGTCCCGGAAAGCCCTCTTTTCCGAGGGGGTTTTCACAGGCGAGCCCCATGGCTCAGGTCCCGCTGCCGCCGAGGCGGAGCGGAGACTGAGATCGTGGGGCTCCCAATGCGATCTCGCTGAGGCTATGGAGATCGATCGGCCATTGTCTCCAGCCCAGCCGAGACCGCAAGCCCGCACCGAGAGTGAAGCCCGTGGTGAGCCAGTTGCTTCCTCTCGTGGAGCGGGCTCAACCCTCACTGCTTCGTCCTCCGAGGGGGTCGAAAGTGAGTGTG
>JAUYWG010000053.1:6909508-6921383 GCA_034779775.1 Enteromius afrohamiltoni
CTGGCGAGTTCCCATATGTAACGTCTCCGTTCCCTCCTTCAGGGAACGTGGGTTACGTTCGTAACCTAGACGTTTTAGGTTTATAATAAGATGTTTAAATTAAAAAGTAAAATAAATAAAAGTAAGTAAATAAATAAAATCTCTTGATTTTTCTTGTTTTGTACTGGACACGCGACAACTGAAGAGTTTGAAGCGAGACGACTGCTGTGCAGTTGAGATCAGACCCAAAAAATGTTGAAATGTCTTCATATAGGACATTAAGAAGCAATTACTTTGGTATGCAAGGACTGTTATATATAATATATTTTAAGATGTGTCAGTAATGAGGACAGGACACAGTCTGCCACGAGTCAGTGACAAAGCTTAAGTCATTTAGTATATGAATAATTGAGTTGGCCGTAATTTCCAAGTGTGTGTGTGAAGTGGTATATACTGTATATTGGAGGCACTGCGGCAGCTTCGTCTTTAAACCATTTCAGATTCTGGTGTGAATTTATTTTTAATTTCTTTATTTTTGTCTATTTATTTACTAAGCATTTTAGCCTCAGGGTTTATTGACGTGTTTAACGTTTACTTCAATGATCAGAAAACATTTTTTAAAATGTTTTGTAGTGCACATGGTATGCTTTGGTCTTTGACTCAATTTGCATTTGATATCTCTTTTCTGGGCAACTGATCTTATTGGCTTTTATCAGTCTGTTCTGTGATTGGCTGCAGCCACAGATGTGTGATCCCTGGAGATATACTGCCAGAGGATGTTTTGTTTTGAGGAGCGTGTCTGTGTGAATGTTTCAGGTATACTGCTTGTTATTAAAACTATAATTAATCATGCACACAGGCACAGTATGTATATTCCATAACCAGGGATTTTTCAGTAGAAAGCTTGCACTACCACCTTCATTCACAATCAGCACAGCCCACCTGTTACTACAGACAATTGACTATTAGCTGTTAAAAAAAAGAAAAATATATTTTCGAACAAAAATCTACATGTTATACTGTAATTCTCTTCTAAAGTTCAGTAAGATTTAAAACAACAATTTATATATATGTTCACCAAGGCTGCATTTATTTGATCAAGTAATATTGTGTAATATTATTACAATTTAAAATATTTTTCTATTTGAATATACTTGAAAATGTAACGATTTCCTGTGATTGTAAAATTGATTTGTTTGCCATTACTCCAGTATTCAATGTCACATGATCAGTCTAATATGTTTATTTGATGCTCAAGCAATATTCCCTATTATTATCACTGTTGTGTGATTAATATTTTGTGCAAACCATGATTTTGGAACCATGGGAACCATTTTTTTTCTTTTCAGGATTCTTTGATTTATAGGAAGTTTAAAAGAACAGCATTTGTTTGAAATATGAATGGTTTGTAACATTGTAAATATATTTGGTAAATTTACTGTAATCTTGAAAAAAAATCTTGACTAATTAGTTGCTTATTAGCATGCCAATTATTAACATATCGACTGTTTATTTATAAAACACATATTCTGTATTGCCATTTTCTACATTCCTGTTGCTATTCCATACTTTAATATACTACCTTACTAGCTAAGCAAAATATTGGAAAATAAATGTATCAAGGCCAAAGTTATAGTTAATGATTTGTTTCATAACACTTGTTAACTACGACTTTTTCCTCAACAAATTCTTTAGTAATGTAGTTGTTAAGTATAGATATTGGTAGGATTAAGGATATAGAGTAATGTCATGTAGAATCCGTCCCGCTCATTACGTTCCTCTGATTCTGTCATTTAGTGTTACTGCACCTAAACTTTGGAATTCTCTACCATACTCACTCTGTTCTGTTAATGATATCTCCGAATTTAAATCTTTACTTAAAACTCATCTGTTTTCTGAATGTTACACCTCTGAGTCGATAAACTGACCGCTCTGTTTAATCTACTTGTCCTCCGAATACATCTCTTAGGTCTTGTTTGGTACTTCCAGTTTGTTACACTTGACTTATTATATGTTTGTTGACCTAAGGTTTCTCAACTTGATTACTGTTTTCTTCGTCTGTTTGGATTATCTTTTCTTTGTGTCTCAAATGTCTTTGAGCTCTGGAAAGTCATTAATATGGGTTAATTAACACTAATAAAAAGCTTATATTTTAGAAATGTGCATGCTAATAAGCAACTAATAAGAGTAAACGTTACCGTTCGTTTGTTGAACAGTAGTGTATATTTTATATTACTAAGAAGATTTTTTTAGCAGATGTTTGTATGTACCAATAAATCCTAATATTGTGTTCAATTAAAACCCAATCTTTTATTCACAAAAGCTACAGGGCAGCGTATGACTTAAAGCATTTGCAATAAAGGATTAATTTTACTGGTATGCCTGCCACCTCCACGCTGAAGTTAATTTTAGTTTAATCAGGAGTTAAAGCCAAGAGTTTAAATTTACCCATGAATCTCTGCATCGGTTTAAAAGAATTTCAGGCCACAGATAGGCTGCAGTAGTACATCTGATGCCAGGAAGGGTTTTGGGACTTCATATCATCACACACCATTGCACCATACAGCTGAGATGTGCTTATCTTTATCTCTCTTTCTCTCCCCGTCTTTCTCTCTAAAATGTTTCTATTGCAAGTCGTGAATGTGAGTGGAATGCTCAGATCCCTCATTACCTTAAATTAGCACTTTAGTGTTTGCCCACCAGCCCGGTCTGCATTGTCGACAAAGTGTATGTGCTATTCTCCCTCCCTCAGTAAGTGCGTGTGCACTGTAGGTGGTTAGTAACCGCCATCAAAAGCATTTCATCTCTACATATGAAAAAAAGAAAGCTATTTCTGGAGTCATGATAACACTTTTCAAGGGAATTTAGCGCGGTTTTCGGTTAGGATTCTCTCCAAAGGCATTACAGCCTGAAGAAACGCTGCGCATCAGTGCAGCGCCCACTGATGTAATTTTGCATGTTTACTGGGCCTCCCCTTGAGGAAACCGCAACAACTCACTCTCGCTCTCAATCTATCTAAACACTCACGGGTACAAGCTCATATACTTTCACAACACGTTCCACATGTATGTGCACACACACACACCTTCGTATGTCAGGTATCTCCAGGGTGCTTATTGTTGACCTGATTTCGATGTGGTCTTACGCTAGAATGATGTCACCGGCAGCTGTGAAGTACTCGGTCACATGTCCAGAGTGTGAGTTCCCTGACGACGCTGCTCGGCTTGTTAACTCAGACACTCGGAGCGTCTCTGAGAACAGTCCAAATGTCAGCGGATCAATGAGCGGGTGACGTGATCGCTCCCACTCTGCTCTGGGTTTCTCTTTGTCTAATAAATAGGGCTGTTATATCCCATGACTTCATTTACTGAAGGCTGAGTGGATCCTTCTGACAAGCCTCCTGTGGGCTGTCATCTCAGGTCTCTGTGGCCTCATGGTTTACTTTGATTGGCTGTATTTTATTGATTAATGCATAAATTAATTTGTGAAGTGTTAAATTTAACAAACGTATATTGTTTGATATTATATTACATATATTATATTAGTGTACAAGGTATAAAGGATTAATGAAAATCTTTGTATTAAAAAATAAAAGTCATGTTTTACAATTCATGAAACACTGACACAGATTTTTATTCTTATTACTTTCCTGTGTTGCAAGACAATTACATGCACATATGTTTTCATTAATTCAGTCTACTGTGTCTTTCTCTCTCTTGTTCAGATGGAGGATGTAATTGCCAGGATGCAGGATGAAAAAAACGGCATACCTATCCGTACAGTGAAGAGTTTCCTATCCAAGATTCCCAGTGTCTTCTCTGGTAATTCCCCTACATCTGCTTTATATACACTGTTGGCGCTGAGAAAGCAGGATTCAGCAGGAGCCAGTGCCCCAAAGCAAGCCTGAAGACCAGCACAATGAAAACTCAGCCAGAACTCTGTAGTGCTGCGCCAGTACCAGAGCCCTTCGTCTACTGATCTCTGTTGATAGCCTGATCTCTATCAAAGGTCTCTGGCCTGCATTGCTCTGGTGGAGAAGCACAATGAATACTGGGTATAAAGATCAGGGTTCAGGAGATTTGATTCATTATAGTTTTTCTAACAGCCGGAAACAGCCATTATAAACGTAGCTAATGGAATAATTTCAAGCTAATGTTTATGGACCACATCAGTGGCATGCTGTCATTTTCCACAAACCATAATTTTACAGTTCATTTTCAACAAAGAAATTATTGTTTGTGGAATTCTATCTGTCGTCCATAACCAAGAATATGAATTTAACATCTTTCAAAAGAAAACTGCATAAAAGACAGAAATGATTGGATCCATTATTCATTTAAATAGAATAATTAGAATGGTTCATTTTTATTGGATAATGATTGCACCATTTACATATCAGAAAAGTGCAAATGTTATACTCCTGTATATACCATAATCCATTTTAGAAGGGCAGGATTAGGAATGAAAAAGCAAGAGAGAAATTCTCAGTAGAATATTCTTTCGTTCCTCTGACTGCGGTCCCCCGGAGGATTCATTAAAAGGCCAGCTTCGAGCTCTAACACCCCAGTCTCTGCCTCTCTATGCTTTAAAAAGTCTCTCAAGCTCTTGGCTTCTGTTGTCTCTGGAGACACGCCTCTCACTGCTGATTGGCTGAGGCAAAATTGCATATTGCTCTGTGCATATTTTGGGAATGCTGGATTTGATTGGTCAGTAAGGGTTATCAAGGAAATATTTTTCTCAGAAGAAACTGTTCACAGTTTATTAATTTAGCGGTGACCAGGTTGAAAATGAAATAGCTACTGTATGCAAAACTTTGAGGGTGAAAACGGCATAAAATAGTTAGTAATAATTATAGGAATAGCTCACCCAAAAATTAACATTTGCTGAAAATGCCTATATACTGTGCTCACCCTGAATCCATCCAAGATGTAGATGAATTTGTTTCCTCATCAGAACAGATTTGGAGAAATTTAGCATTACAACACTCACTCACCAATAGATCCACTGCAGTGAATGGGTGCCGTCAGAATGATAGCTGATAAAAACTTCACAATAATCCAGTCCATCAACTAACAATTATTTGTTGATTATTGTGAAGTTGTTATTACCTCCTTTGACTCTCTATCTGATGGCACCCATTCACTGCAGAGGACCTATTGGTAAGCAAGTGATGGGCTAAATGGTGCTTACTCCAAAACTGTTCAGGGGAAGGAACAAACAAAATCGACTTTTTCAATGGCCTGAGGGTGAATAATTTCCAGCTAATTTGTATTTTTGGATGAACTATTCATTGAAAGGTGAATATTTTTATTCCGGTCTACCAGTGGTGCACTTATACTTGTCTCTGAATATTAAGCTAAAATAATTACAGCTACTGTATAATAATTACACTTTTAAAACAGTTCTCAGATAGATTTTTTTTTTTTTTGTCCTTTTACAGAAATGTAGTCTTTTGTCATAATTTAATTAGATATGCGCACCTTACTCTAAGCATTCATTTATTGTAAGTGCATATGCAGAAGCTAGTTTATGGTGTTGACTCCTTGGTGGTTTCAAGTGTCAGACAGAAAGAGGACAAATATGGTTTTAGGGGCGCAGGGGTGAAGATTATACCATTCTGCTAATCCACAAAATACTGCAGCAGAGCTCTGCTAGACTCAGATACTCTTTGGAGCATCCAGAGCTGCTGTACTTACCTTTAACCAAATTTATACTGTTCTGCTGCTTAGCAAGAGAGACAGAGACCAGGATTAGTCTGAGAAAATGTAGGAAGAAAAACTAAAGAAATAACTAATTATAGGAAGTGGTAGCTGAAAGAATAATAGAAGAATAAAAGATACATTTTGCTAGAACAGATAATGTCAAAATGAAATTATTTAACAGACAATATCTCTGATAATGCACAAAGACTCTTTATCATCTGTGGTGTGGTTTAACTCATTTTTCCACTGATTATGAATTGATCTCTTTATGCACTCAAGTTCTAGTAGCAATTGAATTGAAAGCATTTCTTATAACAATGAAACAGTACTTTGTTGATTTTTAATTACAAATGAAAATGAATGAATGAATTAATTAATTAAAAAAATAAATTAGTTTACTTATGTCGCATGTCAGGTTTCAGTAGTAGACACTGCTATTGAGACTTGTTTTGAAACTTCTGAGTATAGCCCAGTTGCCATTTAAAAAGAGATACATAATCTCCTTAGAGTACAGTAACCCTCTTTTCTTCTTTTTTCCAGGTTCAGACATTGTGCAGTGGCTGCTGAAGAACCTGTGTATCGAGGATCAAGGTGATGCAGCCTCTTCTTTCTTTAACTGACAGTGCTGCAGCTGTCTTATTTCTACTCTTCTACTCTCTATCTACTCTTATTTTGATTGATTCAAATGCACTCTTTTTATAAAAGTCAAAATTATAGCTTCAGCTGACAGGATAATATATTCAGAATTTGCATATTTATAATTATAAGTTGGCAAACAGCTAATGTCAGCATCTCCTGTTACTCCTTTAATTGAAGAAGAGGAGGGGGGGAGGACATTTTACAGTAACACACAGCGCATAAGTCATTGAAAGAGAAGATTATGTTTCCCAATGGCAAAGTTCTAACTGCTGAATCACTTTAGCACATCTGCGTCTTCAGCAACAAGAATGGAGAAACATCTTTTGAAACTGTAGCTTGCCAAGCAATACACTGCTACATTGAAAAAAAAAAAAATTAGAGTAGAAACAATTTTTACTCAGAAATTACTAGTAAATTTCACACACACACACACACACACACACACACATACAAATACATGTTGACATTAATTTAGTGAGAAATTAAATACCTTAGTGTGAATTAGTAAGCTACCCTTCAGTAAAATTTTATTATTTTTTAAATAATTAAAAATGTGTATTTGTTCTTAAGACATAGTATATGCAGCTGATGTTTAATTTCCAAATTTTTACTTGTGTTTGCTGCGGTAGTCTGAGGTATTGTGAAGATGGAGTAGGTTTTGGGGAAGAAGCAAAGAAGATAAAGAGATTTTTTTTTTCTTGACACAGTGGTGAAATTCGATTTGTTTCTGGGTATGGTGTATATCCCTCTACTTTAGGTTCCCTCTGACAGATTTGACAGGTGTGTGTGAGTAAGTGTGTGATAGGGGGCTCTTCTTAGACAGGAAAAGAGCAGCCAGATAAGTGCACTGAACCTCTCAGTATACTCAATAGACTGTGCCAGAAACAAAGGAGAGATAAAAAGTAAGAACTTTTAGAAAGTTTTCTCTGTTCAATTCTTTGCTACCTTTTGAGCATGCCTGGTGGGAAGCACTCATCAAAGCAACAACAGCTGCAAAAGCATACCACACCCCTGAAAGCAAAAGGATATTAATTTGTAATCAGCACAGGCACATGCTCTAACGTGCATACTCACAGTAAATACTGTATTGTAAAAGTTTAATAGATAGTAATTTATTGATGCTTAGCTCCCTCTTCTATGGGTTCTGCAGTTATGCTGGTAGTAGTACAGTAGTAGCTTTTTCCTCCATGCTTCCTGTGGATGCAGTAGATATTTCTATGGTCATAAGTCTATCTTGGAATATAATATTTTTTTTAAATATTAACATATTAACGAATTATCATAGAGGCATTACATTTTGGATACATTGAAAAAAAAATTATATCTTATATCCATAGTATTTTAGTTTTTCAGTAGAAATATCTAAACAAATATCTACAAAACTCCTTAGAGCAAGATACATTTGTTTATTTAAATAGTTAAAAATGAGAATAGTTGGAATTTGTACTTTTTATTTTATTTTAGTTTTTGCAAATACAACTCATGTTGTGCTCTCATTTTCATTAAGAAAACATATTGAAGCATTGTGTTCTCTTGAATTTGTTCCTTATATTTTCTTTATTTGGTCCTAAAAATTTACCTTCAAAAAACCTAAAAAAAAAAAACAGATGCCAGTATAATTAATTAAGATTAATTTTATGTCCAGAATCACACTGTGTGTTTCTGACATTTTCAAATTTGACATTTCTACCCACATTTCATACCCCATGCTATATACATTTAATTTAAGCATAAAGAGTTATCACTTAATACTTGGACTTCTAAAACCCCGTTATTTATTCCTCTAGTGGAGGCTCTTCATCTGGGCACACTGATGGCAGCTCACGGCTACTTCTTCCCCATCTCTGACCATGTGCTCACTCTTAAAGACGATGGCACATTCTACAGATTTCAGGTCAGTAGTTTGCTGATTTGCGGAGCAAAATAGAGAGTGAACACTTTAAAATACAGCATCCATGCTAAATATATTGCATGTTATTAAAGTTAATTATATAGTAGCCTAATAACATGTAATACAGTAGCTAGCTCAGATACTGTTCGCTCCATCAAATAATTAGACATTAAGTTCATGTTGTTCATTAGAATTAATCAGTACTTTATAATGTAAATATATAATAATCACTGTAATCAATGTACAATGTTACTAAACTTTCAAGCGCCTTATTTATTTTGATATATAAACTGAGCTTTAAAGATATATGTACTCTTTCATCTGTCAGACTCCATATTTTTGGCCCTCAAACTGCTGGGAGCCCGAGAACACTGACTACGGTGAGTTTTGAGAGGGATCTGTTAGCTATGTCTTATTGACACCGGTCTCTATGAACATATATTCAATGAAATCCTCCAGATGGCTGGAGATCAGCTGGATCGTGGAATGTTAGGAGTGCGTGCGCTTTAATAAGACTAGCCTATATAAACACAACCTAATCAAATCCTTCCAGCTGGATCGTGTGTATTCGTTTGTTGTCACTACATAAAACCTGATCTTTCATCTTCAAGATTATATCTAGGTTTCCTGTTAGTGCTGTCCTTGTACTATGCGTACTGTATTTTAATCCTTCTTAATTTTCATAGGTGTATAAAATGTGGTTGCAGCAAGGGCATTTTTGCAAATTGGTATACTTTACAAACAAATATAACTGTTATATCGGTGTGTGTGGGTGTGCATTGGGTTAGGTGAATTATGTTCTGAATACAGCAATCAGAACAAAGCAACGCCCAGGTGCGGTTCGGTACAAGCTGGTGTGAAATATGTTAAATGTTTACTAAATATTTTAGTACAACTCATTTGAAAGCCCTGATGGCTGCTGAGGTGTGTGTGAGCAGTGTTTTTCACACACCTCTCGGCGTGTCTTTGCAGCTGTGTACTTGTGCAAAAGAACAATGCAGAACAAAGCACGTCTGGAACTTGCTGATTATGAAGCTGTAAGTAATCTTCTCTTTGTTTCTCCCTCTTTTCTTTCTCTCTCTCTTAATTGTAACAATGCACGTCTCCGGCTTTGTACTTTATTAGATGGAAGATTTTAGGAAGATAATAAGGTAATGACAATCTTTAAAAAGAAAGTCGGTCTAATCCAAGCTGGGCTTTAAATGTCAGGCTTTGTTTGCATAATCCATGTAAGCTCTCCGGTAGGCTTGCATAGATAGAACTCTTTCCACCAACGTCTTTCTCATGTTGAACTGTAAACATGTAACCATTGGGCCTGCTCATGATTTTTCTTTTAAGAAGAAAATGTGTTAACCTTTCTTTTAAAATATGACCGTAATCGCTTATTATACTTTATTTTTAACAAACTTGTTTGACAACTTGTTATCTTTCAGTGTAAATGTTTTTGAGTGAAAACATATTAGTTAAGGATGATTTTGGCAATGCCTAGCTCAGATCATTGAGGCATATGAACAGTCGAATTCAAAAAACACAAAATGATCTTATTTTAGGGAAGATCTATTATACTGACCTTAAGGTACTGTAAATTTAATATAACTAGGATTTTTTTGGACGAAGGAAACCCCTCTCTGGGCATGTTTTTATTATTATTATTTTTTTTTTGTTTCCCGTTCTCTTTCAGGAGAGTTTAGCGCGACTACAGCGAGCATTCGCCAGGAAATGGGAGTTTATATTTATGCAAGCAGAGGCTCAAGCAAAGTAAGTATCTTTCAGTCTTATTTTTTGTTGTGCATTGGTAAAAGCCAGCCACCCAATCAGAAGAAGTGACTATTTACATCGTAAGAATTAAAATATTAACAGGCAGTTCTCTTGAAATATCTGTCGAGCTGTTGGTTGTTCTTCTGTGCTAATGGATTTTAAGAGTCTCTTGTTTTTGGATCGCACAGAACGTGTCTTATAAGTCACTTCTGCTGTTGTTCCAAGTAATTCAAGGCCATTCTGTGAGCACTATAGTGCCTCTGAGTGCCAAAACATTAGGCAGCTTTATGACTTTTCAGCTCAGTTGCATGGTTCGTTGCATGTTTGCTTTTTCTTTTGGAAGTTAAATGTTTTAATTGCTTTTGCTTGGTGTTCTGTCTGTACAGAGTCGATAAGAAAAGAGACAAAATTGAGAGGAAAATACTGGACAGTCAGGAGAGGGCTTTTTGGGATGTGCACAGACCAGTGGTGAGTAAATGTATGTGTGTCTAAGTGCTGGACTAAGTCTGTGGAAGAACAATGCAGCTATTCTCTTTTCTTCTTCAGAATTATTCTTTGTTGTTCTCGAGTGTTTGAAGTTGTTCCCTCACAGAGGAATGACATAACAGTTTTGAAGCCCCCGTGAGTTAATGGAATCGCCTCTGTGCTTGAAGAATTGCTGGCTAGTCATAAAACTGGAACACGCATTCTGAAAATCATATATCATTCATTTCCTTAGACAATATTCTTCAAAGTAAAAAGTAAAAATGCGCAGTTGTCCCCTAAAGAGCTAAGATCTGTCTTTATCAAATTTGATGATCTTAATGCAGTTAATTCAGTCATACAAAATATTTTGCAAATATGCAAAAATTTTTAAGCAAACTAGATTTCATTTTGTTGGTTTATTTTATTACCCAAAGAAGCATTTTTTTATCAAATCATCATTTTATATTCATCAAATACAACTTAAAGCAAGACACTGCAGGCAAAAACATTGTTTTTTATGGAGTGGTCAATTTTGAGATTTTGGGCTAGTTTAGTCCCTCAAAATGTGTTCTTTCAAAATACTATAAAGAAAATGTAAAAACAAATACATTAAACTGAAACATTTTGTTTATTTGTGACCTTAACTTTCTTCCCCTATTTAAATCTTCAAATGCCGTTTTCTCAAAATGAGCTTTTTGTCATTTTCCGGTACGAATATCTCAGCCTATGTTGCACCTATGTACACCAAACCTTCCAGTTATACTCTCACTAGTATTCTGAGATATTTCTGAGTAAAGATATTTACAGAGGGATTTGTTAATAAATCATTCCTGGCCTGATTTATGTGACATTTTAAAGAAAAAATATGGCAAAAAAAAAAAGTGTGAAAGTATATTTTTATTTCCTAGGTAATGAAAGCAGATATCCTAAAATCCCTCTTTAATTTCTTTTTCATTTTGTGTAAAAAAATGCTTAAACTATTTTTAATGAGCTATTGCCTCTTTTGCATATTTAAACATAAAATGTAAAAAAACCTGCAATGCATTTCTTTCTCCTATTCATGCGAGTAACTGGTTAAATTTCATGTTCCTTTTTGTCAATTAAAATTTTAACCCTATTCACCTATAATGTCTCGCCTTAAAAACCCTTTCCAAATGATTTCCAAATGCTATTAATAAGAACTCTGATATTTTGGTAGAAATATTATACAGGTCCTTAAAAAAAAAAATAGCATATTGTGACGAAGTTCATTATTTTCTGTAATGTACTGATAAACAGTAATACCATGGTCAGTAAACCATTTACCAGTGATTTTGGCACTGTGAGCAGGTACCAGGTTGTGCTGAAAAACGAAATCTTTATCTCATGAAGTGCTCCAAAATCTCCTGATAGCTAGCTGCATTGACCCTGCCCTTGATAAAACACAGTGGACCAACACCAG
>JAUYWG010000053.1:6929111-6940072 GCA_034779775.1 Enteromius afrohamiltoni
GTAATATTGTGTATCTGGAATGAATTTTAGATCTTTAAGTCCATCTCATGAAAAATCAGAGCAGAAACAAAGGTGTTCGTTTATATTTTTGTTGTGTGTATATATTCTTAGATTGTATATATTATATATAAAGATATTTAACATATAAACTTTACATATGTTTCCTATGCATGTGTATGGATTATATATTAAATATACATATATACAATAATTACATAAAATACATTAAAAAAGGATGCACTAAACCACTTGACAGCACTAATAATAATTGAATAAAAATACATTAAATTGCTGGTCCTATATATATATATATATATATATATATATATATTTTTTTTTTTTTTTTTTAATTAGCTCATGGTAATTCTGATTTATTTCAGAATTTTTATTTAAGCTACTTTGATTTGCATATAAATAAAAGTGATTAAAACGATTTTAAATAACAATTAAAAAAACTTCTTAATAAAACTTTGACTTTATAGTATACGGTAGTAGTTTACATTTATATATATAGTGGAAAGATGCTTGCATGTTATTGACTGTCTAATTACTTACCTTGGGTTGCTATTGCGTTTTTAACCACTAGAGGGCAATGACTCCATCCACCAGGTCTTTTTCCTTAAGAGGCTTTGAGTTACTGTTGTGTTTGATTATTTGGTCAGTTTGGTGAGAACAGCATTAAATCCTGAGGTCCGGACTAACCCATCCAACACTAACAGTCAGCTCTGAACAGAACTGTAGTTTGCTGCTATCAATATAGTGAGGAATTCAACATGATATCTAAGTATTTCGGTTACTTTCATTTCAACCAGAATATTTGACCATTGTGTAAAATGTTGTTTGGGGTGTTTTCCTATGTTCTCCACACTAGTTATCCAGATTGTGCGTGTGTGCGTTTAAGAGAAGAAAAGGAACAAGAGAGGGATGTTATTCTTATTGTGGTCAAATGGAGATGAGTTCAAAACCACACAAACAACAGAATGGGAGAACGAATGACAGAATAAGCAAAGAAAACAAAAGGAGAACAGTCAGTCCTGTGTAAAATCCCCAGCCACATGAAGATTTATGGCACAGAAATTTCAACTTAAAATGATAAACTGTAGAAGGAAAGATTAATGATTTTGCATCTGAAAGCTTTTGTATTTTTTAGGCCACATAACACATCTGCTTTGTCTTGCCTTGATGTGCTGTCAAAACTTGTTTATAAAACCATTTTGTATTTGGAAAGACACTCGAGAAAAACCTTCAGGCGGGACCTAAATAAAAGCCACAGTGAAAATTTCCAAAATGTTCCAGAAACCAAGCCCACACATTTTTGGATCAAACCAATATAAATATGCATAAAATGATCGTCTGGATCAAAGCCACTGCTTTATTGAGGTATTTCTGTATTTACAAAGATGTTACACTGAAAACTGAGAGTGTTAACTGCAGCAGTCAAGAGGGATGCAAACTTGAGTGCTGCAGTTCAGGGAGCAAGAGGAAAGAGAAAAAGAGAGACAATATGTTTTCAGGACTGGTTGATTAACAGTGGGCTTCTGGGGGGGAGGTATCAGAGAGTGCTAGACCAAAAGAGAGGGACGGAGGGAGGGAGAAAAAGAGAGAGAGAGAGAGATGAATCTTTCTGGAACTTGTGTGCAACTGATGATTTTCCTTCTGCTCTCTTCACACTCACACACTTCTCTTTGGAGAGCCACTGGGATGTGACAGTAAATCAGAGAGAAGATGATTCAAAGACTCACCGGGAAGGACTCAGTGAAACAGAATGCGAACTGGATGCCACATAAATGAGTGAAACTGCTTCAGTTTGGCCTCTGCAGAGCTGGACTCAAACAGGAAAGGCTGGTGGAGACGCACACAGCAACAGTCTTCAGGAGAGCTTCGAGAGAGCTTTTGTACTTCTGATGGATATCCACGCTGCTTCTCTACATCTGGAGCTCTGAGGCTTGGCGGTTCTCTGACCTGCTGTTTGACCTTTGACCTCTGAGTGACCTCTGAAGGAATCACAGCAATAAAACCTGACTTGGAACTCCAGATCTACAGGTACATTCTAAAAAGAATATATCATAAATTCATGGGTTCTATTAGAATCTAGGATATACATTCTTAAAAATAAATGGTCCTAAAGGGAGTTTAATGCTTTTAATGCTTTTGGTTCACCGAAGGACCTTTCTGTGAACTGTTCGTTAAAAAAAATTTTTTTTCTTAGTCCAAAGAACAATTTAATAATATTAAAGAACTGTTTTTCATTATAAGAATGTTACGCAGTGGAAAGGTTCCATAGATTCCAATGAAGAACCTTTATTTTTAAGAGTGTGGAAAACTCAGGAAAAAAAAAAAACACAATTCCAATTAGGTTCTTTTGCTGTAACGAGCAAATGATCCCTGGTAATTTTTAACCTTTTTCTATATATAAATCCTTATGTTATTATTTAATGTTTTTTTAAGTAGTTCTTCATTATCTAACTGTAATTAAACCAATACTGTTTATCATAGAGTCCTGCTACTGAGAGCAAGGATGGAGAGAGTCTGATGGTGAATGTTTGAGGATGGGGACATGTGCATCAGAGAACGTGTGAGGTTGTGTGACAGTATTGGTTTCAGTCCTGCTTGTGTGTGTGTGTGAGTTTACGACTAAAATGCATGATTGGCATTATAAAGAAGTGCATGGAAACGGATCAGCCGCAACTCAGTTCAAAGTGGTGACTGCCCCTCAGAGCGCATTAAACTGAGCGGATTTGAGCCTGACAGCTTTTGAGATTCCCAGTGACCTTCTAATTCCTCACCACTCCTTCATTAACCAGTACTATTGAGAATGATAGCAATGTGTGCCTATGATTGAGGACAAGAGTATAGTTATAATTATGATTAGAGCAGGGTTTGGTTAGAGCAAATTTATAATAAGATTAGGTTAGGATTTATTTGTTGTAACTGTAATTATCATACATTAACAGCAGTAGATGTGAAATATTTGGGAAAGATAGACTCGACTGTGTGTTGTGTGCGTATTTGATGGCGTTAAAGTTAGACTCAAAGCATTATGTGACGACAGGCATCAGAGAATTCAGTCACTGATATGGTTGAACTGTTCAACCACACTTCAAACCTCAGCTATGCATTGTAACATGAGTCTGACCCAACAGACCCAAACCACAGATATTCCATCTACTCTCTCTGATACAGATACCCATATACCACATGGTGACAAATCACACCATGGAAACACTTCATACGGTATCCTAAGCTGATTCTAGATTCATCTGGAGTTTGCAAACCTCTCTGTACAATCTTACTTATCCTAAATGCACTTTGGCTTTTTGTTGATGATCAGTTGTCTTTAGTCTCTCTGATACAATGTAAAATAAAAAGGTAGTAGAAGTAACATTCGTGTTCTTGTTTTCAGCACTCCACATTGTCATGGTAGAACATCCTGGCTGTTGTGATATGAAATAACAGCAATAGGCATTGAGCATAAAAAATTAACTGTTAAATGTTTTTTCTTCTTCTTACAATAAATATATGTTTTAAAAACAAGTGGAAATAATGTTCGAAGCAACTTTTGACAGCTTGGTGGAGTTTAATTCATGCTGCCATTTCTAGGTGTTTACTCAAGGAATGCACCTGGCAACTTGTGGGCGAAACCTTTCATTATCGTAATCTTTCCGATATTTTCTATATAGAGATATGTGCCCACTGGTCACTAAAGTTGTCATCTTTACATTAAAAATACACATAAAATTGCAGACATTTGTACAGTTTGTGCAAATGAAATTGTTCAAATCAGACTACGCCTAAGGAGGAAATAAGTAGACTGGGCATCAGGGCAGATGTAGTCTTGATGTTTAAAAAGCATTAAAAAGCTTTTTCAATTCTGAGTTGTTTTTTTGTGATAAATGGCTCAGTCTCTAGATTTGAATAAATGAATTTTTAACGCTAGAGCTTTCCATGTTTCATGACCTGTAATGTTGGAGCTGAAGCAATTAAACAAAGTTTCTTTAAAATACTTTTTCTAAACCCAGCTTAACACGAAGAGACGGCTAAAGTAAGCAATGCGAAGGTTAATTGCCCTCCAAAGTGTGAAGAGCTTGATGCAATCCAAACATTGTTCCATTTGACCAACCTATAGTGTATAAGGAACGTGCTTGAGGATATTTGTTTGAATGCAGTCAGTAAATGTGTGTGTGTGTGTGTGTGTGTGTATGTTGCATAAGTATTCTGTAAAGACGAAGTCTTGTGTCAGAGGGAGGTACATAATTGCTGTGATGATAACTCCTGTCAAATTCATAATTTTGTGGCGCCAGTTAGTGTTTATGCGTGTGATGATGTTTGTGTGTTTTAATGTGTGTATGGGTGTGAGATAGAGAGAGAGTTTCAGGGTTTGTCATGTGGCTTCGTGTGACTGTTGTTTTGGGTTGGAGATGTTGTGGAAGTGTGAGGGAAGGCTCGCTGTGGGTTTTGACAGTGGTCGGTCAAATGCTGGTATCACTGGCTGTGCATGCTGGCTTCTGCTCAATGAGAGATGCTGGTACTTGTGGTTTGGTTGTTTTACGCTACACTGATTCTCTTAAATCAGTCATTCGGCTCAAACTGTTTTTAGCAGCTGTGTTCTGTGTAACAAGATCTGTAAGAAAGTTTCAATGTGAAATAGCATTTGGGTGCGCAGTCCTGTTTCTAGAGGGCCAATGTCCTGCAGAGTTTAGCTCCAAAACACTTGTCTAGACATTTCTAGTTAGACTGAAGACCTGCTGGTTCAAATGTGCTTAATTATGAATGGAGCTAAACTCTACTGCACAGTAGCCATCCAAGAACAGGTTTGGACAACCCTGGACTAGACACCGTCACGGAGAGTCCCAGAAAGTCCCAGGTTTGATTCCTACCTAAGCCTTTCTCTTGTGTATTCTCCATGATTCAGGTCTCCCTAATCCAACATATGATTTGGAGAATGGATGGATAAATAGGCCATTTACAAAATACTGTAAAAACCATGATGTTGAATTATTATATTATTTATGGCAATTATTATAATCTCACACACACACACAGATGTATTCTTCATTCATAATGTGCACTTAATACACAATACAACTTGAATTGCTGTAATGCTAATATTATTTAACTGATTATTGAATTGACTGATTGTAAAAAATGGCCACGTAATTCCAGGTAAAGAAAACGATCTGCATATTAATTTAATATAATCATAATCATTTTATTAATGTATATGCTGGGAAATCCCATAACATTACTGTAATAAAAAACAAAAAAAAGAACCAAAAAATAGAGCGAACAGGAGGTAGCGGAAACTACAATTCCCATCAGCCCAGGCGTGGCCATCATTCTTTACGGTCTGTTGTCACTACAGATCAGTGTTGCCAACTTAATGACTTTGTCTCTATATTTAGCGACTATTCGGACCCCCTTGGTGTCATTTTTCCCTAAAAGCGACTAGCAACAAATCTAGAGACTTCTTGGACCAACCTCAGCGAGACTCCAGTACTGCGCCGCGTGAGCTCGTTTTTTTCGGCGCGAGCACACCTCTCTCTGCATCTGTTCTGTTCAGCGAGCGGCTGAGAGGAGCAGGGCTTTCAGTTAAAATAGATATTATGTTACTTCTAACTGTATTTTACATGCAAATAGAGCCCAAATCACAGCATAGCCATTGTCTATATCTTATGTGTACTTGGTTTCATTATTATGAATTATAAATATAATTATATAATTATAAACGATTATAAATAAGGTTTTTAATCTAGATTAACATCTTGTAAGGTAGAGCTAGTTCAGTAGGTCTTATAATGGCATGCTTTAGTTTAGTTAGGCGTAATTTAAAAAAAAAAAAAAATACCGTACCGTGCCATTCATATCGAGGTATTACCGTACCGTGAAATTTTGATACTGTTACATCCCTACAATCAAGTGTAAAACTACTAGTTTAAAAACTGCAGTAAAAGGTCCAGTAACTACATTCAGGTTTATGCTGTAAATTCACACTATTTCCTACAGTGTGGATGATCTGGCCTTGACTTTCTCACATACGCAGTCACATGGGAGAGAGATAGAAGGTTTTGTGTTTATTTTCTTGCATATGTTCCAACTAGACACTGTCATTATCTCCAAACCACAATTTTTCTCAAGGGAGATTTATAGCCCCTCTGTCTGATGTACATCTGAGTGTGTGTGTGTGATTCACTTTCTCAATCTGAAATGTGTTTCAGGTATAGACAAGTGAGCTTGGTGGTGTGTTTGTGTATGTATGTCACAGTCCTCTGAGTCACTGTCACATCCTGGCATTCCCTGTCTCTTTACACCTAATCTTGAGCTACCAGTAAACTGAGCCTTCTATTCAGCCTGTGGTCATCTGAAGGAGAGAAACCCAAAACTGCTAAACTTTCCACATCCTGATCTAATAATGTTCACATGGTGCTCTCCCCACTGTTTACATGTCCCCTGCATATCTCACCACCGTTATAAGCAAAGCCCTCATTATTTAACCCTACCTCAGCAGAGACATAAAGGCCACTTCCTCGTAACCTCATGGCTTCTGTAGCATTCCCTTTTGATGGGCGGCCCTGTTTATTTGCATGAGCATTCTGGGACTGGTGTAAAAGTAAACAGCATTAATGGCTGCCGGCGACACTGACGGAGGGAGATACGGATGATTAATCCATTCCCTTCTGCCACTGTGTGAGTCACAGTTAACTGTAGCTTCAGAAGGAGCCAATTCTCCCCAGTAACCCAGATTTAAAAAGCTAAAAGGGACAATTTACCCAAAATATAATAGTTTTTTCTGTCCTCATCCTTGTGTTAATTCAAAAAAGATATTCTGAAAACTGAGCTAGCTGTTCTTTTCCATTCAGTTACAAGGAATCGGGGCTGGAGCTTTCAAGCTTCAAAAAGGAGCAAAAGGACCATACAGTATCATAAAATTACTTCTTCTTAAGTCATACAATATCTTTATGTGACAAATGTAATGATACTGAACAGTAAGCTGCAATAAATAGATTGAACTGAAAAATCATCAGTAAAAGATTTTATTCAAGAACAATTTGTTCATGAATCTTGAACCTGGCAGAACAAAATGATGTTGTACGTATCTGTGCATGCATGCTCTTTTAGAGAAAGCTTCAAATTTTCTTGACTTGAATGTTGCTCAGCTTTTCTTTTTTTATCATGTGAAAAAGAAAGTAATAGTTTTTTATGTAACTTTCTCATGTTGTTTAGCTCCAGGCTTTCTGGGAGCTCTTCTTGCTGGTCTGTCCTCGAAAACAATAGTCTATGTGAAAATAAAAATCCTTTAAAAAAAGCCTCAGGGACATAAAAACAAACTAAAGACTGTCTTTTAAATAGATGAAATACAACTGTGCCTTATTCCCAATCTACATAACAGACAAGATGAAAGAGGTTGGCAATTAGAGGAGAGTGAACAGACAATGCCGGTGGTTATAGAGCATAGGAAATGTCAGAGGTTATCAGAGGGTTATCTAAAGCAAAATTGACAGAGGGCGCCATGATAAACAAGACTGAGGGTTCAGGCCAAAGACAGGGTTTAACTTTATCAGCATTACATAAGAACTTCTGCTTTTTAAGAATAGACAAGGTACTGTAAAACGCCAGTCGTTGGTCTATTCATCTACAACTTCCACAAAGCACCATGTTATCACCAACACAGCTGTGGATATTGTATGATGTTAAGAATTAATAATAATCATTTGTGGTATCTTGGTACTTGTAATATTTGATACCATCATGTTTTGTAAGGGTGAATTAGAAAAAATGTGTAAACTACCTTAGATTAGATTAAATTTTATTGTCATTACACATGTACAAGAACAAGGTCTAACCATGAGTTTTTTTTACTGTAGGTTCACACACGCAGAGCCTTTGGGCTTGCGGACCTATGCAAATTAACCAAATTTTGTATTATTTTTTTTCGGAATAAATGCTGGACGTAAGTCATAGTATAATGACAGAATATACTATTCCTTTGACAATATATACATTTGAATTCCTAACAAAAGCACTAAAGTTTCTCCTTATTTTGAATCTTTTCTCAGGATGTTCTGGAAGCTTGCAATACCTGCCATTTTGGCATGGACCCTTTTTGTATCGACAGAGACCAAGAAACCCCGGCCTCAGGGTTCCATCCCCTCCCCTTACAAGCTAAAAGGCAATGATTTGTCTTCACCACCCCACACACTAGCGTCACTGCCCCAGCACACATCAGTACGACGACAGAAAGGCAAACACGACATGCTGTCATCAAGTCGTGAGGCCCTGGTGGTCACCGAGAGGAAATACCTAAAGAGTGACTGGTGCAAAACACAGCCGTTGCGTCAAACAGTAAGCCTGGAGGGGTGCCTGAGCCGAACCGTCATCAACAGGTTCTGCTATGGACAGTGTAACTCCTTCTACATCCCCCGCCACCTGACGTCTCAATCCTCACATCGAAATCGAAAAACAGCATCCATGCCAGACCACAACACTTCATTCCAGTCCTGTGCTTTCTGTCGGCCCAGCCGAATAACCACGGTCACCATACGGCTTCACTGTCCTGGGCTCCAGCCGCCGTACCGGCAACGGAAAGTTCAGCGGATCAAGCAGTGCAAATGTGTGTCTGTTAACGTCAATGCCGCATACTGAGAAGGCACACAATTGAAACATTGCCTCAAAATCCTTTCGGAAAAACTGGGGCTACCCAACAATCGATGTGTGAAACCTGCCAAAGACAACAGCTAATCAGAAGACTGGCCACCTTCATTATGTCTGGACTGTACCACAGCATTTTACCCGGGAATGCTTAATAGCTGCCGAGCAGGGATGGAACACTAAGCTGGATTTTTCTTCTTTTTTTGACAAATATAATGAAGCTGAGAATACTATTACACAGAACAGTAAATAACATTCATGTGCTTTAAAATGAACAATGTTTGACCTTTGACCTCTGGAAAGATTTTCTCTAACAAAACATGGAGCGTCTGTATTTCAGCAATCTCCTGCTTTACACCTCAGCAATGCTGATTCTCTATAGAGTGCAACAGTCAGGGTTCCGGAAGTAAACATCCCATGCTTTTTCTCTGTTGGGGATTTGATTGAACTTATATTAATTGATAGCTTACAAACCATTAGATAGACCTGATGTTATTAATAGATACTTATATGCCTCTGTTGAACCAATTATGCATTAGCTCAACCAATTTTTGTAAATAATATTATTTTACAAAAAAAGGAAACCTAAATATATAATTTCTATATATAATCAACATTTTCAAATCAGTAGTTTTATATTTATACATAGTTTTCATTTTGATTATGTCATTGGGACAGTAGGGTTTTTTTTTCATTAAAATTAAGTCTTGTAGCTTTGCCTTTTTCAATTTTTTGTTCCTTTTAATGTTGTGGCTCACTTAGCTGTTGGTTTAACTCTTTAACAAAAATGTTTTAAATATCCCTCAATGAAAAATGATGAGAGAAATACTTTCGGAACCAAGGCTGCTGAAATATTGGGAGGTTACTGTTGCACTCTATTACTTTTGATACTTGAGAACAGTGGAGTTGGTCTGACCGCCATCTATCTTCACCATCTTGTCTTACCTACCCAGCCGTTGTATATATCAGCACTAATGAAGGACAGAAGAAGACATGAAAGGATGCTGGGTGACTGCGGACCTTATCAACAGGAAATTAGAGGGGTTTGCTATATTTTGACTAAGGACAGGCTGTAAGATGGGGATAAACTATATTTTGACTTGGTGCTGCCATTAGCTTTGCTGCATCCGACAGAAATGATGCCGCTGGTTTCAGTTCATCCCGACTTTGATCAAGCCTGTAGAGAGTTTGAGCCTTAATGTTGTTATAATGAGTCATGTGCACAACATAAACTGAGATTCAAAATGGTTAAATCTGTACCTTAAAGTCTAGCAGACACGTTTGCATTAATGACAATATTTAACAAAATAGCAAAAAATGTGTAGATAAAGGAAATTATATGATAAAGCAACCATAGAAAGAATATATGAATATATATATAAAAATATATAATAAACATGCCTTCTAAACATAAATCTGTCATTTCACATTACAATATGTCTTTTGCCTTTTTTCATATTTCTGTGCACCTTCGTATTTGTAAGTTTCTACAGTTTCTCATGAAGGAAATATAAATTATTCATTTGGCAGCTTTAGTTCTTCATTTCTTAATGCAACACACACGGAATAACGCAGCAATGATCACGCATGAGCTATAAAGCTGTCAGCTTCTTTAATTGAAAATACATTTAGGTAAATTAAAGGTTATTGAACTACTAACAACAGCTGTACACATGGTAAGTCATAAATCATAATATTTGCATATGTTTCTCAACAACCGTTCATTAAACATCTCACAGTTCAGTTGGAACAGAAAAACTCACAACATGTCACTCAATTCTGTGTCAGTTTCATAGGCTGAAATATAAAACACCTGTAGAGAACGCTGAATGGACGCTGAATATGATCAAATTTCCATTTAAAGAGTAAGATGGCTGTGGTTCACAGCAAAACACATTTTTATGACTTTACACAGGTCACACAGATATTATATCTGAGATTGCCATTTCTTTATGTATTCCATTTTCTTAAACGTCATTGCCAGTTAAGCATTAACAAACATTATTAGAAGGAGATTGTTTAATTAGTCAACCTGTATGAAAACCTCTATTTATCTGCTCTAGTTCATTAAATATGGTGACTTTCACCTACAAATAACAGTGCTATATTGTGATAAATAAATACAAAGGTTACAATAGATCTTTCGCTACTTTCTTGACAAAAGATATGGAAATAAATGTGCAGATTTTCTGTATACTATTCAATGTATACTAATTAGTGCTGTCAAATGATTAATCACGATTAATCGCATCCAAAATAAAAGTTTTTCTTCACATAGTATATTTGTATGTACTGTGTATATTTATTAAGTATAT
>JAUYWG010000053.1:6940172-6988542 GCA_034779775.1 Enteromius afrohamiltoni
ATATACTGTATGTGTGTGTGTTCCTGGTGTTTAAAATAAACATAATAAATAAACACAGCATCAACACATATATTATTTAAAGAAAAACTTTTATTTTGGATGCGATTAATCGCGATTAATCATTTGACAGCACTAAAACTAAATATTCAAATATTCATATTTTTTTATTTGACCTTTTTCTTTACTGTCTAACATAGCTGTTTACGCATGTAACAATCTGCAAAATTACAAAGCACAAAGTCCATGCCAAATGGTGTTAATCTCTCTAACAGAAAGCACTTGCCTGAAACGCCTCGTTTGTTGTCCTGTAATTATTTCAAGACTTCTTTGTCACCATGATATATATTAGCATAACGCTCACATACTGGCTTGCTTTGGCCCACCCTCAAAGAACAATTAGCATGGACTTCTAACAAAAAAAAAAAAAAAAAAAACTGTAAAGTTAAATTTCAGACATTCTGTAAGCGGTTGACCAGCAAACTAATCAGATCAGACTGGGAATAGGAGAAAGGAGGTAAAAGAGAGAATATTTTAGACAGTAAGTGAAAATAGTGGTGCTACAGCAAAGCAAGAGAAATTAGAAAAAATCAAAATGTGTTCTAGTAGGCTGCAAAAATGATCATAATTTGTTCACTTTAAGCTTTGATTGTCTTCATAACCACAAAAATTACAAACTTCTGGCCACGTTCATGTACTAAAATAATGAAAACCTTATCTGGGCTATTATTCTTATATTGAAGTAACTGTCAAGTAAAAAAAACAAAAAAAACAAAGAGAGACCTGGGCTAAAAGGAGTTTTGTTGGATTCAGTACAGCAGAAATTTACATCTTCTGTCCCAGCTTGGCTTTCTGAGTGAGAAGAAAGGGAAACACATTATGGTTACATTTACATTTACATTGTTGAGAGTCCGTTATTAAATTCTTATAATGTGAATTGAGGAAATTACTTACTATCCCTGATGCATGCTTAGGTTTTACGTTGTAGGTAGCCTTCTCTCGTGCTTGTCTGAAAGTCTCTTCTGCAGCTTTCAACCTGAAAAATATGCAAATTAATTCAATAAATGGCAGCGGCTGACTTAAGCTAAATAAGGACAGTCTTTTAGAGCTGCTTTACAACTTTTTTTAGAAATAAAGGTGACTTGCAGTGAAGACAATCAGACAAACAAAATAGCAACAGAGGGCATACTATTCCTCACCGCTCCTGCAACAGGCATTTATTCTCTCTCTTCCAGAGCTCCTTAAAATCTGACGAAAACTCGTGCCACACTGTGAAGAATGTGTTTGGTGAAACCTCCTTCTCTCCCGCCTTAGGCTTGATTGAGAAAAACACGCACAGCTCCAGAAAACTGGAAAGCATTCAAAGAAAAGCATGACACTATGAACAAAATATAACAAAATAAGATTAGAAAGTTTACACTGAGGAATTGTGAAATTGATCAGCTTACTTCAAGCATGTGAAATTTTAGCTTATAAAAATAATGCTCTTACATAAAGAACGACAAGTGTAATTTCTTTTCGCCCACAGCAATCTTTACGCTAGTACTTGGAAGAAACGGCAACATTCAGACAATGAACACAAAGACCTTTAGAGCTAATTGACATGTCATATTTGCTCTATTTTCCACTCCAAGAGCCAAGGTTTTGAAAAACAGACCCTTTTAAAGAAGACAGTCTACAAACTGTCAATCAATCTAAGTGAATTGCACTATTAGTAATCCACAAGTGAGGGTAAAAGTACACAGATATAGAGAGACAGTGAAGTGGAAGCTAATGCACAAAAAGACACACACACACAGAGGAGACATAACCAATATGACACAATAATAAGTGAACAAGAGACTTGGCACAGTTAACACAGTAAGACAACTTACATCCTCTGCGTGTCAGCGAGCTGTTTTTCCTGGAGCTCCAGCTCTGCTTTGGCTGTGGGAATAAAAATAGGACATTGTAAATGTGACACAGACTTTTATGCTTTTAAAATATGTTTTTGTTTTGCTTGTCACTGAATAACACGGGTTATCAGGAAAAGGTTATCAGAGATTTGTTCCAGTTTTAAACAAACAGACAGCAGTGAGAGGTGTGAGATTGCAAATACATGTCTTTGTAAGTCTTTGCAAGTCTATGATTTTCATGACAAACATAAACCCTCGAAAATCTGATTACACGAAGGCCAGTTGTAATCCGCTGACATAAAATATCAAGGAGCTATTCATTGCAAAAATCATACTGGCAAACAGCCTCAGCATGAACATTTGATGAAGTGTAGTTTCACTGCAGATGAAGAAGCAGGTCTCTGAAGTCATTACTGTGGTAACGTCAGTGTCACTTCATTTAATCCCACATGGAGAGTCTCCTGTGATGCACTAATAAATTGAATGACGAGCCCAGTGTTTGAACACATTTTGATACCACTCACCACCACAGTTCTGTGCAACCAGAGAATCCCCAAAACACTTCATTTCACACCCAACATTTTAAATCGATTAAAGGAATAGTTCACCCAAAAATGAAAATTACTCCACAATTTACTCACCCTCAAGCCATCCTAGGTGTATATGACTTTCTTCTTTCAGATGAGAGTTTTTCTTTTCCAAGCTTGGCAATGATGTTGGATAGTGGTGGATAATTTTGTTACAAAAACCCATCGATCTGCTTTAAAAGACCCCCCCGGAGGCATATAGGTTAGTTTTACGATGCATTTATAGTATTTATGGAGCTTCTAAATAATAGCCACTATCCACCAGCATTATTATGCTTTGAAGAAAAAGGAAGAATATTTTTTTTTTCTGTTCGTCTGAAAGATGAAAGTTATATACACCTAGGATGGCTTGGGGGTGAGTAAATTGTTGGGTAATTTTCATTTTTGGGTGAACTATTCCTAAGTATTTGCTCTTCAAAAAAACATTAACGTTTTTGATCATTAATGGTGATTGCTGAGGCCCTCATAATTATTACTATTATATATTGTACCTGTTCCCACAGTAAATGGATTATCACATTGCCTCTCAGTGCCCAGAGCAGCGGAAATAGTACAGCAATGGTATGAGAAGATGGAGTGTAGACCAAACAGCACAGAGACGGTCTCTATCTCTCAAACACACACACACGCACACGCGCCTGTCTCACTCAGTTTTTCTTCCTCTCTTCCTTTCTGTAGTTAATTTCATGCTCTGAAAAATAAACAGTAGTGGTTGAAGCACTGGAGCCAGAGACTGTTACTCTCCTGGAGTTTCAAAATCATACAAATAACAAAAAATAAGACCATTCCTTTTTTCCGATCCCCGTTCTGTCTGTTTCTCTAACTGGAGGCAGTGTGGAGGGTTGAAGGGGGTCTTTCCGTGGTCATGTCACCCATCTGAGAGCTCAGTGAAGGAGACCCACGAGTCTACAGATCAAAGGGGTAGAGATGAGGAGGGGGCCCTTCAGCGAGGACCCCACCCTGCCGCCAGAGCACATGTGGGTTTTGTTATGAGGACCAATTTGAATACAAAGAAAGAGAAACGGCAATGCATTTGCTTAAGCTTGTAGTGAAGCAAAGAATGAAAAATAGAAAGACATTCCAGCTAACTCCAAGTTGACGGATGGAAAAAGAGGTTACACCATGGCAATTGAAGATGATTGGAGTGCGAGAGACGAAAAGAGACCAATGAATTGTTGACGAGAATAAAGTGCCGACAGAAACAGTCTTCAGTGCTACAGACAGATCAGGCAGGTTGACTCAAACACACTTAGAGGAAATAAACAAGAGAACAGAAACCATATCAAACAGAGATGGATCGAAGCAGAGATGGAGAATGGAGAAGGTAAATAAACAAGAAGGAGAGCAACTATAATAAAAGAAGGTTCAGCTTACCTTCATCAGAGAAACAAAATACTGAAAGGGATGAGTTAGCGATTAACACGTCCGGGGTAGAACGTGGATGAAATGAGTGAGAATAATGAAATTAAGGACGCTCACTTTTTATTTCACTAGCTTTACATAAATAATGTTGGAACGATCGGGTCTGGGTCAGGTCAGATGTATTTCCCAGAATTTTTGTTGGCTCCCATAGGCCTTCACAGAGCCTCTGTCACATTTATTTCTCAGCACCTCATCTCTCCGTTCACACAGGGTCACTGTACATCCATCTCAGAATTATTCAGACTTTAATTGTTTCCCAAAATGATGTCTGTAAAAGAATACTTGCATGACTCCTTGGTATTTGGCATGGGAGTGATGTAATTTTATTTATATAGGCATTGATGCATAATAGGGCATATCTGCAGTATATAATGTATATAATGTGTTAAAAAGTACAGACGGTTTAATCAGATGAGTCGAATAGCTATTCCTGCAAAGACTGAATCATTTTTAAAATAACTCTAATGGGAAATGCATTTGCATAGAAAAAAAAAATATATATTATATATTATATAGCTACGTTATAATTATATATTTATGATGGTTGCCATTTTCATTTACTGCAAACAGCTTTCAGCATCTCAGAGCATGGTCGATTTACAGTAAAAAACTCTCAGTTGACAAAAAACCTGAATCATAAAACGATTTTGAAACGCACTCCTGAAAATAATGTTTTTCCAAAATAAAGGCTGTCTTTGGAATTTACCCCAATAAAACATTTATTATGGCTTATATTACTTTAGTTTCTTGTTTAAATCCATCAGATGCAAAATTTAAAAATTCCTTTCGAAGTGGCAGTAAAATCAGAGACTATGTAAAACAATAACTGTCTGAACAGGACTTATTTGCAATGCTTTTTTACCTCTAGTGAGAAATTCTTCCATTTTGTCCTTAAAGGGCTGCAGGTGCTCCTCAGACGAGACGTTACACACCTTTTCTGTTTCTGCTGAACAGGCTGTAAAAAGCAAAAACACATAAATGAGAAAGAAACAAACAAAATGATTAATTGCACCTCAGAGCAGATTATTTTAAGCACTGAAAACATCTTTTTTCAGCCTATAAAACTACTATCCACATAAATAACCTCCAAAAGACACATTGTAGGGATTTCTGGGCAAGTCTGGGCTAGATATCTTTAAAAAACCAGTACAGCTATGGTCTCACCATAAGGCAAAACTTCTCTCAACCAGTCTTGCCCGATGAAACTGTCAGGACAAGCACTAGCATTTCAACTAGCATGGACTTTATTAGCAGGATAGCATGTTACAGTACATTCCTCCTGCTTTCCCTTCCAACACTTGCATCACTGCAGAGAAAAATGTGCATCTGTGACCTGTGCTAACAGATGCTAATGAATCCCATTTCATGAACCTTTCCTTCGCTTCTGTTTGCTGTACACCTGGAGTCTTACAACAGGCCGACAGGCTTCACCGTGTCACACTCAATCACTACAATAGGTGATGGATCACAGCCTTGCATGGCAATCTGCGCAATACAAACACACACACATGTTAATGTCCCTGCCAGCTGGATCAAGGGCTCTGTGAAAGCAAGGACCTGCCGGGTCGCCCGCATAACTCTGTGCCCCTTCCAGCTGTCAGTGTCGCACATCTGCTTTAGTGCTTAGCTTAGCTTGCTAATGTAGTGATGATCCATTTATTGTATGAGCCTGGCGTAAGAGAGAAGCCATGCTTATTGGGCCATGGGGAGATTTTAGGGAGGTGAACAGTTGAGAATTCAGAGAAACACAGAACATTGCCAGAGAAGAAATATTTGCCTCCGTTAAACAAACGTAGGCTTGATCTGTTCAGCAGGTGTGCGCCAAAACGATTTAGCTAAGCATACAAGCTCTGGAAAAGTACATTTACAATTTATCAACCACATGTATAGTGGGCCTAACTAATAAGCTTTTGAAAGATTAACAATGCAAATCGCCAGCAAGGGATTCAAGGGAAGGCACGTGAAAATATGGCTAACAGCAGGGGTGAAGCTAATAGGCTGTGTAGCAATGCATCAAAACGACCATCCCTCAATCAAAATTTCCATGAGCCAAATGCAAATCCATCTGATATGTTTGACTGCTTTGAGTGGAACTTAAAAAGGCTTGGACGTTATTATTTGTTTGTGGTAGACAATCTCACTCTGGATAAGTGATTGATTGTAAATGTGTTTTTGATGTGTCTAAGTTGACCACATCAACATCCACAAGTGTTTTTTTCAAGGATCTGAACAAGCCAAACACACCGCCAGTGGAATGTGAGTATTTTCACATCTGTGTGAGTGTGTGTTTTTGTGTTGGCAATGAAAATGTTTGCAGGGATTTAAACTCAGCTTTGAGCATGTAATCGGATTCTTACACCTCATTCACACTCCGTCGTGCACTTAAGCTGGGTCTTACAACCTTTGACTTGTGGCACAAAGCTGAACCAATCTCACTAACCTCCTGAAGACCCTGATAAATTGCTTTACTGGTCAGGGAGCAACGCCAGTACTTATAATGCAGTTTAAGCCTTTTACCTGCCTGCTATACACCAGAATATACAGCATTTTCTACTAACAAAAGAGGATATTACATTTTTTTTTTTCAAACAGTAAGGGGAAAAGATGTGTTCACCTTTAGAAAATGTGGAATATCAAGCAAATATATAAATGGATCTATATTGTAATTGTAACATTTTTCATTCCAGTTACAAGAATGTCAAAAGTGTTATATGAAACTCAAACTATCAAACTAACCTGAAAAAGTTGGCTGCATGTATTTGATCCAAGGGTACATTTATTTAATACATTTTAATACTATAAAAATATGATTACAATTTTAAATAATGGTTTTCTATTTTATATATGTTAAAATGCAATTTATTTATTTGATGGGAAAGACATTTTTGTGTCTTCAGTGTCACATGATCCTTCAGAAATCATTGATGATTGTCAGTTGCACTGCTTCCAGATTTTTATTTAGTATAGTACTGATTTATCTGTCACTGTTGCTCATTAAAAAAAATCATACTGACCCCAAACATTTTGAACAGTAATATGGCATAAGGACCATTCACTTGCAGAAACTTGGAGTTAAGTGCTTTAGGCCTGTAAAAACAGGTTAGACCCTTAGGAAGAGTGCTGAAATGAGCCCTTTTTCTCATTTATTTACATGCTGGGGCCTTTAACAAACCACATTTGCAGAATTGATCATTGTGGCAGCCAGCTGGGGGCTCAATAAAAAAAGCCATTTGAAAATCAATGAGCCTTCTAAAGGAGAACACGGGTCATTGGTGCTGGTGTATACAAACTAAACATGTCTGTGTGTTTTTGTATATGCACACGTGTATGTGAGCTAACGTTTGTGGGTTTGTGCATATGTCCACATGTGTTCGCATGTATGTGATCTAATGTATATGCATAGAAGTGTGTGTAAAGCCTGTGTGTTCAGTTATTCACTTATTTGCATTGGGTTTGCGCATGTCCACATCTCACCATTCAGATCTTTCCTTATTTTACGAAGGTCACGTTGAAAATCTTCAAACTTCATCTGCGAAGCCTGAAACAGATCCTGAGGCTCTGGAAGTGGGTACATGCATGTTTCTTTACCTGCATCCTGACACACAAACAATGGAAAATCTAAAGCGCAATTAATTACACAAAATAACAGGATGTTGTGTTTATGAGATCATAACTGTAGCAATGCTTGATTTGAAAAATAATGGAATGTGAATTGTTCAAATACTTTGGTGTGTAAAGATCATTACGATTCCAAAAACAATGAAAACATCAAACACAACAAATCAATCTCAATAACGCTCTGTCTGTCAGAGATCAGAGCCAATTGCATGCACACACACACACATGCTCTCTACTTGTTATTTGCCTGAACGTTAGAAGTACTTCAACAACCTGTGGATCATATTTTGTCAATTTGGACACAACCTCGTAATCACAACATCTGGATGGACCGCTGACAGTATTTACAATACAGCGCTTTTAATCTACGTCCAAAAAGGGCATCAAGCAATCAAAGGCCTCTGCTCATTCAGAGCAGCCATTTGTCTATATGGTGAAGGGAAAGAAAGGCAAATCAAAGTGATGAAACCAAAAACAAAGCCACTTTTTTGTCTACCATGAAGGGTGATTTTAAGGGACCTGGGGGTCTGTTAGTCAAGCCAGTGAAATAAACAGTTGGCCAAACCTACCTCATCAAAGTGTCGCAGATAGTAAGCAACTATGTAGGACAGGAGGCTCTGAGAATTATCCTGATGGAGCGAAAGGAGGAGGAGATGAGAGATGGAAATAAACACAGAAGAATAATCATTTTTCATGTATTGGGATTGTATACATTCGTTTAGCTCAAAGCATTTGTGAATAAGATGCCAGACCTGGTGGCTTGCAAAGGCGCTCGCTAACATGCACATGTGTGCAGATGCACAGACCGCATGGGATGTGGATATAGGCTACTGCCTTGGCATAATAAAGTATAAACCCCTCATTTTGAGTGATACTGCCAGAATGTTTTTTTTATTATATGGTTAGTGAGGTCAGGAGACCATCAAAGTACTGTATGCAAATTTCCATGCAAGTTCAAATTAAGGTTTATGCTATTTCAGTGCTGGTTTATATATTTTGGCATCACTTACCATTACGTCATTCAAAACATTATTTCATCTGGCAAAATAGATATTTTGGAAACATTCATGTATTTTTTAGGTATGTTTACTTGTTCAAAACAGCCTGTTATGCTGCTTGCAAACTTGTATTTCACCCCAAAGTTGACCCAAAAATGAAAATCCTGTCATTTATTACTCACCCTCACGTCATTCCAAACGGCATTCATCTTCAGAACACAAATGAAGATATTTCTGATAAAATCCAAGAACTTTATGACCCTCCATAGACAGAAATGCAACTATGACATTCCAGAAATGTCAGAAGTACATTGTTAAAATAGTCCATGTGACATCAGTGGTTCAACCATAATTTTATGAAGCTACAACATTTTTGTGTGCAAAGAAAATAAAACTTTATTCAACAATTTCTTCTCTTCCTTGTTTCTTTGTAATTTGTGTTTCAACGATGAACAAAGGCCTAACTTGTTTGTAACAACATAAGGGCAAGTACTTAATGACAGAATTCATTTTTCTTTTAACATTTTTTAATTTAGGTTTAGAATGACAATATAATAAATAAATGATGACAGTTTTCATTTTAGCATGAACGGCCCCTTTAAACTAGTGATAGGGGTCTCAATTTTACTCACACTGCTCTTCACATCTTTTAACTTGGGTAGGATGTCTAAGGTAAATCCATCTGCCTGTCCTCTGCTCCGGTTCCCTCCATTCATAATATTTCCGAATGCTAAAACCAAACCTAGAACCTGCAGAACTTGACTTGATTGGAGAGCCTTTAAACAGAAGAGGGAGAAGAGGAAACACAGGGAGTGAAACAAATGTTTTCTACACTGCCTTCTAGTCGAACTTTTAACCTGAAATATGACAATGGTGAAGCTGGCAGTGGAATCTGACTAGTGTTCTCTCTCACCGTACAGACTCTCAGCAGTGTTTCAAGCTTTCGCTGAACTGATGTAATACATTCTGTGAAGGTGGACTGGAAGAGAATACAGAAAACCCTCTCCGAGAACTGAGGAACCTCTGACAGCTGCAGCAGAAACCTGACAGAGAGACAGAGCAAAACGAATGATGCAAGAAAAATATAACAGCTGAAAGACAGATAGAGCTAGATAGATAAATAGTTAGATAGATAAATACTGTTCAGGCTTGTCCAGTGGTTTTGCATTTTCTTTATCTTTTAAAGACTTGATATGTTTCTCAATCTGATCCATCTCTTCTTTCTGAGCTCTCTGTTTAAAGGAAAAACAGAATAAAAGTACACTTAGAGAGAGGAAAATGTGATTTCATTTTGGGAAAATACTCTCATATTCTCCTTATAAAGCATTTTATCATAGTTATCGCCAATTGTTATATAAACTCTAATGCTATTTGGAGTGTGTGTGGGTGTTGGTTTTATGATCTTTATAGTCTTTGCATGACCCAACAAACAAAGTATGATCCACACATTCAGACTGTGCTTGAGTCAGACAGTGAAAAAGAGAATATAGAGAACAAGCGCGAGAGAGGAAAGAGGGTATATACTATGTGTGTGTGTGTGAGGGGGTGTTCTGTGGTTTTGGTTGAAGGAGTCAGAGACAGCGTGGAGTCTCGCACACTAAAGAGAAACAACCTCAACATTTAAACTCAACAACATCGCCTCAAGCTACAGTGGGAACGGGTGGGTGGTTGGGTTGGAGGAAAAACAGAGGGATGGAAGGAAAGATAGTTTCAGCAGAAAGTAACTATACACACACACATATACACACACCACACCTTCAAGTCTTTTTATTAGTTGTTAACACTCCACTATGTGACTTTTGGCCCTCTAGTGGTTGAAAAAATAAAACTGCATGCATCTTTTGGAAGAACATTGTTTTGGTTGTGATTCGGCTCTGTGCAAATTAATTTATGTGGTTCAGACAGCAGTTGGAAAAAAAAAATTGTTGTTGTTTGTTTTTACAACTGATGTTAACTGGAGATATGAACGATTCATGATCAACCTTTAGATTCATGCCACAAAAAGAGAGCTACTTTTCTCTCTTTACAGACGTGAAACACAGGTAAACTATGTTTTTAAGCAGTTTTCCGCAAAATCTGTCCCGACACCTCTAAGAAAGAAAATATATAATTGGTTTATCAAAGTGTATTTGTTCATGTAGTTATTTAATTTAAAAAACAGTGTGGCTTTTAAATGCAACAATTGCATTTGTATAATATTCATATTTTGTATTTTGATTGTAAATGATGATTGTTAATTAGCTTCATGAACAACTATATATAAAAATGAAAGCCATTATGAAAGTTATACACAAAGCAAAATCACAAGAAAAGTGCCAATATGTGAAGCGTAGTAAATACATATCAGAAATGTGCGAGGAGCATTCTGGGATCTTGCAGGTCTTAAGATAATGTGTAGCTATAAAGCCCTGTCTTTATCTCATCAAAAATGACGTGCGGCACACACTCGCATACAGAAAACATGTAAAGGAGCTCTAGTGCTGACAGCAAGATTTATGACTGCAATGCACATGGCGATCATAGTGTGCAAACTCATCAGCATTCACACACACTTAAAGAATGAAAGAAAACAGCAGCCAATCATCTAAAAATGAGTCAAAGATCTTCCAAGAAAGAGGTTTGATTTATGTTGCCACGTCAAACTGACGTAGCCTGTAGCTGCCAATAAGTTACATAAGCTACAAATCTCAAAGCTCAGTCTTTTTTCTGAGTTTTTGAACTGTCCTCTTTTCATCCTCTTCATTTGTCTTCCCGTCTGTCGTCAGTTTCATGTCTGCATGTCTGTCGTGTTTCTCTCTGTCTTTCCCTCAGACAGTGACACGCACCCTGGCTCCATGGTAAACCTTACTCATTCCAGCGGTGTTTGTGGCCTGCATGTTTGTTTTGGTATTTAACACACATTTCCGCGGCTCTCTTTTGGAGCGGACCGCGTCAAGGCAAAGCTCCAAGATCTTAGGGTATATCCTGTCCAGTTCTGAGAGGTTTAAGAGTTTAATGATATGATGAATGATCACTTATGGAATTCATACTTTATTAAAAATGTCGGGATTCATCACATTTGCTTATCTGGACTGTCACGTTTTGTCATGTTGTGTGGACCTACGTTTTCATACAGCGCCTGGAGGGTCTCCAGATCCACCACGGTGCAGTCCATGTTCAAGATGGCTGTCAGACAGAGAAAGAGAGAAGATAAACCCATCAGTGATCGACCAATCAGTACTCAAGATGTGTTCAAGTGATTTCCCAGGCAAAGATTTTAAGTCTCTGCTCCAGAGATAAACTATAAGTACCACTTGTCAATTGTCAAGTGGAATTTGAAATTATTTTCCAATTAATTAAAATGGCAAACCAGTCATACTTTCATGAATTCATAATTAAAATCATAATATGTCCATAAACAAAATAAACGATAAAAATTTTAAAACATCTCAAATAAATGCTATCTTTTTGTGTTTTCTATTTATTAAAGAATCCTGAAAATGATGGAGTCATAATTTCCAGAAAAACATTAAGCAGCAGTAACTCTTTTCAACATTGCTAATACAATTTGCACATTTCTTGAGCCCCAAATCAGCAGATTATAATGATTTCTGAAAGATCATGTGACAGTCAAGACATTGTTATTTATGGCAACTAAAAATCATCCATCATCCACAGAAACAAATTACGTTCTAAAATAGAGAAAAACCATAGACTAAAAGCAGTTATTTAAGATTCTAATAAACCATAAATTGCTATTTTACTGTATTTGTGATTAATAAACACAGCCTATAAGCCTCTATTGCTTAACAATAAGCAAAAGAGATTTCTTTAATGAACAGTAAAAATTCTTGCAAAAACAAATGCTATTTGAACTTCCATAGTTCAATAGTAACACACAGGAGAGCGCAAGTGTTAAAATAAATGTCTTTAACCATGGGCATGGGTGATCCTATAATCTAACAATCAAAACATGTTTACTCAGCACCAAACATTTATTTTCCAGAGCTGTTTTTACATAATAAAAGCATTTAAAATCTCTTGCAGGCCTGTTATTGAGCTGGCTAGACTGAACACTTTTTCTGTGCTAAATAGAGCTATTATGGGATAACTTTTGTGTGTTCAGTCATTTGGGGAATTGAGAAATTGATCATTGGTGCGTTCCAGAAACCACACAAGAAAGAATAACAAAAACATCCATATCTGGCCAATGAACAGACATAGAAAATAGAGACAGACAGCAAAGCATTACTCCTGTTACGGAAGAAAGATATCAAAGAAAGCAACGACAGCCTTAAAAGAGATAGGAAGAAACACATGACAGAGCGAGAGAGAAAAGGAGAAAGAGAGTGAAAAAAATACACACAATCTATAACTGGGTAATTTACCCTGTCATCAACCTGACAACAGCATCCCACCAGATCTACACCCCGATCACCACATACACAAACAGCAACAGTGTAATCCCCACACCCCCACAACACAGTCTCCAAACAAAGAATTTGTCTCTTGATGTCCAGGGATGTGCTCTGAGCTTCCCCAAAGAGCTAATGCAGTAGTTTAGTGTGGTGGGCTTGCTTTAATCTAAGGTTTGTCCAAAAAAATCAAAAAAGCAATCAGCACAACAAAGTTTTCATACTGTATGGTCAATTGTGGTCTCAGTTATATCATTAGAGAGACCAAAGAATTTCTTTTTTAACGTGCTGTTTGCATTGAATTTTTTGCCTTTGCATAGCAGACTGTTAGTATAGCCTGTTTAGATCTGCTTAGGATTTGTTCATCAATAATAAGCAGAAATAATAAATATATTATATGATTGGATAATAATTACAATAATATAATTATTAAAACGGTGTTAAGCATTTGTTTGTCATTATTGTTATTATTATTGAAATTATTTTTTATTATAAAATATGTGTTTAGCATTGCAAATAATTGATATAGTAAAACCTACTAAAATATTATATATAATATCATATCATATCATATAATCAGATATCCCAACACATGTCATGTGCACTGCAGATCAAATAAAGGGTCACTGAAGGGAACTGAATTCATTTGGGCCAGCAGCATATATAATATTAATAATAATAATAATAATAATAATAATAATAATATCTATGGCATTTCAGATATATTTTGTTTTCATATAAACAGAAAAGCTCAGTGGAAATAATAGCAGGAGTGTCTGAAAAGGAATTATCACATTTCTGAAACAATAAACACAATTATACATTTTACACCACAATGACTATAATCACCAGAAATTTACTCACACTTACTGTTATATAGCTGATCATTTAGACAACGCTTATTTTTCCAAATAACACCTATTACTGGAGCAATCCCCCTAAAGCAACCTTTGGTTCATTGAACAATGGTAGCTCATGGATCAGGTTTGAACTGCACTACATTATTGTAACTTTCATAGGCCAAACTTTTTTCCCCCCAAGCAGTTTCATAGTTCCTAGCAGGTTTACAATGTTCAGTTCGTGCCAAGCTTCCATAATTACTATCTTCCAAACGTACACAACCAGACAAAGGAAAATAAGCAACGAATGCTACCATGTTTGCAATTCCTCATCTGTACGGACACACACTACCTTCTCTATCTAAACACTGCTAAGCATAAGACGGCACAATGTTTGGCTAACAAAGAGAAGAGAAGGAAGGATTTTATATTAGAACATGATTGTACACATATGTTTTCTGGTTGCTTTCTTTGTGATCACTGCCATGATTCAGAATGTTTCCACAAAACAATGTCCTGTGACAGTTCAGAAGACCCAAACAGACGGCGCTGCAGAACAACTGAGTGTGAGTCACTGAGGAAACATAACAAACAAATCGTCCGGAGGGGGTCGGCGTCACACGCCGATGAATCCAGTCTCACACATGCACAAACTCTGACTTGTGAAACTCTGAGACTGTTATGGGTAGAAATCAAAGGCCTGTCACCAAGTGTGTTTGTGCAAGAGCTGCCTGTGCTCTAGTCAATCATGCAGGAGTGTTTTTCAGGCTCAAACATGAGATCTTATGAAAACCAGCTGAGGGAAACAAGAAAGTTGACACAAAGGGAGCGATTCAGAGAGAATCCACTGAGGAGTTGCACTAGATTAGGTTTAGTTTTCTTAATAATCCCGAAAATAGTGTTTTTAATGTCGTTTGATGGCTGATAATTGAATAATGAAAGAAAAGAGAGACAACATCTTCTCTACCGACTGTAATAAATGCCTCATAACTTTGCATGAACCTTTAAACTCTGCAATTAAACCATTTCACGAAATTCTTTCCTAGTTCCTCAAAGGGCCTGATCCAGGTCAGTGTGGTGAAGCGTGATGTTGAGGAATGTATTGATTTTGGGTAAATAGCTCTGTCAGAGAAACTGTTTGTTTCTATTTGGTGGTTAACTCTGGCCAAACATACTGGTCTCTGCAATGGGTGGAATTGCAGCGAGACCCAATGAGACTCGACCAGTCCTGGATTTTGGGTACTGAGCTGCATAATAGATGGGGACTGTGCCCATAAATTCTCAAAGAGCCAGTAAAAATTTCTTCAAATGCCGGCAGTTTAAAGACTAACTGAGGATGTGTGTGCATGTGTGCGTGTGTGTAATATTAGGTATCCGTTCACATAATGTGATGTGGTTTTTAAAACTGCATCCAGCTTTGCTGATTCATTAAAATGAAGAAAGAAAAATAGAATTTAACAAAGGATTGTTGTTACAGTGGATTAGACTGGAGGGAAATTATGCATGAAAAAAATGTTACTGAAAGAAAACAGAATACAGCTTGTCTGCCGCCTGTTAACCAACGAATGGCGAAAAAGTACACAAAGCTAAAAATACACTGCTGAAGAACACCTATTTATCCATCCTGTTACAAAAAAAAATCCTTTTTTGGTACAATTTTTCTCAGAAATGAATCTGAATCAAACAAGATGGCAAAGGTGTTCCTGAATGAACCAATGGATCACAACAAATCGTTTGAGTAAAGGATTCAGTAATAATCACTAATAAAGTGATTCACTCATCAAACTGACTGAAATTATCATAGCATAATATATTTGGAGAGGTGTCCTTTACTCTTTCTCTCATGCATAAAATCCACACATATATCAAAATAACTCTGCCTTCTTGAGTTTCTGGGTCTGGCTAACTAATGAATGATTAAAAATAAACACTGCTAAAATATATTGTTAAGGAATTCTCAATATTTCCATCATATAGAAAAGTACTAAAAAAAGTAGCAATTTTGTTTCAAATTTGCTCTGAGATAAGAAATAGTACTAACAGAGTGTAAAAAAAGAAAGTCTATATAAAAATGTAACAGCCATATGAATATGCACACATATATATAACCGAGGTATTGCACTGTAAGGGTATATATAAAAAACTACAAATATACATATTTATTGGCATTGGAAATGTAAACTATGGTAATACATACTGTGTGCCATAAGATGCAGATAAGGTAAAGTGCAGATGTGCCATTAGGTAAAGACATTCTTATAATTTCCAGAAGGAAATTACATTATAAGTGATTGTGTGTGTGTTTAATTCCTAAATGAATCAGTATGTTTGAGTGAATCAACTAAATCAATGACTATCATTATTTACTCACTTTGCTTTTTTCATTAAACTAACTCAAAAAACACACCGGTCTGTAAGAGAAAGGGACAAAAGATTTGTGTAGACAATCTAAAGATATACAGTATATGTGAAATAATCAAGGAGGAGCTTCTACGTTTGTGTCACCGTGTTTGGGCTTTTTCCTTTCTATTCTAGTACAATGACTCCTCAGCCAACTCACAAAATCCACAATCAAGAGTTCTGGATAGCTCTGGGTGATGAGAGACAGATCTAACATTCCCAAACCTGCGATGAGTAGAAATGGCATTATTTCCTTTACCTGCTCATTCATACCCTTGAATTGAGTATAGTGTGATGACAGCAATAAGAGGGATAGAGAGAAACAAATTAGAGAGAAAAAGACCCCAGAGACAGATTAGGAAATATCTTCAGCAGAGAAACAGGACATTGAGGGTTTTTGCAAAAGCAGAGTAAAACAGTAACTGCAGGAAAAGAGTAGAACACAACCAGAAAGATGATGCGGCTCTAATCATCATCCATCATCCATTAAGATCTACAGTATCAACCTATTCTTGAACCTTGAAATGCAACCACCCCTCTCCCTCCAGCTTTCAAACACAATCAGTAACTGTATAAACAGTACCGAACAATGACTCTTAATTGGCTGTGACATCATATTTCCCCCCTTAGAGAGGTCACATGCTGACAGGAGGCTGAGCAGAATCTCTCAGAGGAGTAGTGTGTCTTATAAGTACAGCTACGAACACATCTATCAAGACTCAACAATAATAATAATTTGATAAATAACCTCACCATTCTGAATATCTTTCATATCTAAATGAAGACTGGACATCAGAATCCCCACAGCTTGAGAACGTTTGTTACTCAGCAGCTTGACAACCTGAGAGAGGCAGAGAGAAAGAGAAGGTATATTTTGTTACCCTTATAAAACATCAGCCACTTTATACTATGAAAAAGATTCCACAGTTATTTAAACGCAGTTTGCCCTGAATATTATTGCTGGTGACAAAAATACATAAACACAGTATTTCATCTGGCTGCCCTCGTAAATTTAATAGCATGCAGAGGTACTTTGGCCTAATAAGGAAGTCAAAAACAAAGCCAAAGTATGAGTATTTATGACTGCTTCCTCATATGGTATTATGGCATCCACATTTATAAAAAAAAACCTTTATTTTCTTCAGTTTCTGGCTCTGCCAAGGAACACCACAGTAATTATGCAAATGACAGACCTGTCTAGTCATATTAAACCAAAATAGATTTTGACACTTTCAGACAGCCTTTTCAAATCAGGCATTTCCTAATAAGTTGTGTGTGGATGCATGGGATACCTCACAAAATCTGTCTTCTTATATTACAAAAACTACATTTTGTCTATTTTGTATAAAAAGTATATGTCATTAAAATATAAGAAGATACAAAATATCAAGTCTTGCTCAGGTTTATGCTTTTGAATAAGAACATTTGTCAGCAGGTTAGGAAAAATCATATTTTTTCATATTCATATGCAGAAAAGAAGATTTATTACCTGAAGTAATTTTAATATTCGCATAAATGTATCTTGATTTATGAATGTTTAGTGGTTGTAATATTGTGATATTGAAACTTCCTTGATCCCTTTACTAGTTTTCCTGTAGCTTAGCATCTTCTGTCCATTAAAACATAGCCATCGAAAACATATCTTCTTTCACGACCGCCTGTTAACAACATGCTAATTCTGATTGTTGGAAAGAATTTGAAGTCGTGAAAACCTTCTAGTACAGGCCACACTTGAAAGCGTGATGGCGGCCCAGTGTGATCATCAGAAAGCCGCTGGCTCTCATTATCTCCACAGGGTTCATGACCACTAAACACAGCGCGACTGCAGAGTGCTGTGCTACGTTAATGATGTGGGAAACACACTAATGCTTGTGATGAGCTGGATTTCAAACCAGACGATTACCGACCAATGAGAATCGATTCCATACTTAAGCACCGTTTCGGTGGGAAGCATGGATGTCGCGGTATGAGGAAGGATGGCGGTTCGGCGGTCGTACAGTAACTACCAGCTAAAGGACCAGATAACTACTGCCAGAGCAATAGGCCATAAAATGAATATGATTCATAAAATTAACATGATTATGTGGGCTCAAATGGAGCTTCAGGCAGTTGTTTTTAATTTATACATCTAACGCAAATGAATTATAAGGGCATTTGATTATTAGTACTTCAATTTTGACTGATCTGTGCAAACTATAAGCCTAAAGCAACTGTTTTGTGAATAATGCTGAAGAGATTATCTAAAGCATACACACACACACACTCTCTCTTTCTCTTACACACACACATATAAAGTGTGGCATGACCACACTAGGCTGACTGGAGTCGCTGGGTTGGCTGGTGGTTTGAGGGTTGTGGGTTTTAACTCAATACAGACCCCCCCTCCCATTCCTCAGATCTTACAGACCACAGAGAGAAAGAGAGAGAGAGAGAGCAAACAGAAAACTTTCAAAAGTCTCAGAATTTCTCAATATTTACAAGTTAAAACATCCAGTTTGTTATTTATCCTATTTGTAGACAATACCACTGTGTATTCTCAAACATGTTCATATTAAAACCTTTTTCATCCCAGAAGTTGCTATTGCCAACTCTATATTGGTGAATATCCCAAAAGAACATAGTCTTATAATATTACACATACATACACACACACACACACACACATATATATTGTTCAATGTCTGGATCATTTTTTAAAAGTTTTTTATGTTCACCAAGGCTGCATTTATTGAATAAACACTGCAGTAAATTTTCTAAATATTATATTATAATACACTAATATTATGAAATATTATTCCATTGTAAAAAACTGTTTTCTATTTTTATGTGATTTGTTCCTGTGAAATTTTAGTAACCATCACTTCTTCAATGTCGCATGTTCCGTCACAGAAATAATTGTAATATGCTGATTTGCTGCTCAATAAACATTTCTTATTATTAATATTTGTTGAAAACAGTTTTAATTAACTTGAATTAACTTGCTTAATATTTATGTGGATACGGTCATACTTTCTGTTCCGAATTCTTTTGATGAAAAAAACAGCATTTATTTGAATGATTAATGTCTTTTTGATCAATTTAATGCATCCTTGCTGAATAAAAGCACTTAATTCTTAAGAAAAAAAACATAATGATCTTCTAGATTACTACACAAAAATATGTACATAATTCATAGTTGAAGAACACAGCTGAAGGACAATTCAATTAGTTCGTGTGATGAAGTTTGTAATGTTCTTGTTGTGTAGCTGTGGGTCTTATCAGAAATCTGCCTGACTCCAGACGAAAGAACCACAAAACTCTCACCAGTGACTAATTTTCACACCACTACCAGAGAGGAAGAGAGCGAGCGAGATTAGCTTCAGATGTGGTAGATGCCTGGGTTGTTCCTGATGGTAAACAGTCTTATCAAAGAGTCTCATAGTCACACTTTGGTTGAGGGAACATTAAGTAAAGCTTATAACATTTACTGAATGTCTGTAAGGCTCTGATTCACACACTGTGCGTGTGAAATCAGTGTTAATAGGTTTGTGTGTGGTGAGGAGGGAGCCTGGGCAGATCTATCTTCAAGGAAAGACAACCAGGAATGTTGTCTTGGGAGCTGAAACGAGGGGGGCTTACAAAGGGCCACTACTTGTAGGGACATTCAAAAATGTCCTGTACCCAGTGTTTTTAAAGTGCCCCTATTATGGATTATGAAAGGTTCATATTTTGGTTATGGAAATGCCAAAAAACGGTTGACATGCATGCAAGGTCAAAAAACATTTTTATTTTCTTATATGCACTTGTTTATACCTTATTTGTTCAACGACTCCCAAACAATTCCTTTAATGATTAATTTTTCCAAGCCCCTCTGGTGATTTCATTTAAATCAGTGTTTGTGAACTTTTAATGCTCTAAAAGCTGCACCTAGTGGCAAAGAATGAATTAGCATTTTCATTCAGACACATGTGAAAAGTCCAACAAGTTATTTAATGTCAACATGAAACGGCTTGGGACCTGTTTTAAAAATGACTCGTTACAATTATTCAGTAGACTCTTTATTTAAGAATAAAGGTGCACTTTCAGATTTAAAACTTTGCTGAATGTTTTCATTCACTTACACACTGCATGAAAGGTAATTTTCAAAAATACATGATAGTGGCACTTTAATCAATGAGAGCATAGCAAAATCCTCTTACCTGTTTGGCCTTTGATTTTGTTATGGTATCTGATATAGGTCTCTTCTTTTCCTTAACTGCGTTTTTGGCAAACAGCTCCACAAATTCGTCAAAGTCTACTGATGGCTCTTGAACCTTATCCCACACCAGGGCACTTTTGGCATCCCTGTGAGCGAGCGAAATAAAAATATCAGTTTGCCTTATCGCATGTGTGATCATAATCAAGCCTTGGCTGAATTTAAATAAGGTGAAACACAAGCATTCAGTATACGCATTGCAAAAACATGCAGCATTCAATCAACGAGGCATGTGATTACTTTTTGGCATATAGCTGAATCCGTGTCCAGTAGAGTGGTTTCATTGGCCGTGGAGGCTCGATGATGGCCTTCAGGGAGACAGACTCCTGAGTCATGCTACCTGGCACCGACCCCATGAAGGGTGGAGGGGGACCGAAGGGAGGTGGTGGCCCAAAACCAGGGGGAGGAGGGGGTGGTGGGGGTCCACAGCCAGGAGGTGGAGGAGGAGGTGGAGGTCCAAAGCCAGGAGGTGGAGGAGGAGGAGGAGGGGGTGGGACCATGCCTGGGAGTGGAGGGGGAGGTGGAGCCATGCCCACAGATGTAAGCAGTGGAACAATACCTGGGAGTGGAGGTGGTGGAGGGGGCAGAGCCATACATGGAGGTGGAGGGGGTGGAGGTATTGATGCATTTTGTTTTGAAGGTGTCTGTAAACCTGAAACAACAGGAAGTAGTGGTGGTGCAGGGGGAGGGATTTCCTGTGTTCTTTGGCAGCTACAGGTATTAGGCAATCTCACTGGTGAAGTGGCGGTGTCATTTGATTTGGGGGCATGTGATTGTTCTGATAAAGGCACTGGAAGTTTAAAGGCTTCCTCGACAGGCGAGGTCTGAATGGCTGAATTAACTCGTTCATTTACATTAGTCTGTTTAATGGTTTGATTGAAACCACCCACTTCTCGATCCCTCGTTCCAAGCTTTGTGCCATCCAAAACATTATTGTCTTTTTCCATATCTGATATTTTCACAAGTAATTCTTCAATTGTTCGCTCTAGCTCCTGAATGGAAACGGAAGTTCCTTCCAGAACGATTCCAGATTGCCCTGTGGATCCATCCTGTGGAGAGCAGGACACAGAAAAGAGAGACTTCACATCTTTAAAAAGAAACAGCAGCATTGAATGAAAAACACAGACACCTCCTGTCATATGCAATCGTACTAGCATGAGTTAGTGCCTTGTTTTAGCGGATGTTAGTTTCCCCTTCGAGACCCAGTTTTCTGAGGTATGGTATGAGTGAGTGTGTGTTTGTGAGTAAGGGGCTGTGTTTCTTAATAACACAGACCAGGCACGCATGTGGCGTCCCACAAGTCAATAAAAGCACTTTGGCTGATCGGGAAAAAGTAGCAGTGCTTCCTGGATGAAGGGAAGAGAGTGAACCCAGGAAAAATGAATGAACCACCACAGCCAGCGTTTAAAAATCAGCACACAGCACACAAGGGATGCACTCGGCAAACATGGTGATAAACACACCACGTACAGAGACAAACTTCGTCACGCACACATATAATCTGGCAATGAGGGTCAAGGAAGTCCAACAAGTCTAGACTCCAGAAGTTGTCTCTGAGGACTCCTAAAAGGCGAGCCGCAGAGTCTCTGGGAATGAAGAGGGAAGGGTTTGTGCCTTTCTATTACACAGCTTCAAACGGCTTCAAAGAGCTTGTTTGGGTCTGTGTGAAGGGTCGGGGGGAACGGAGAACATATCACACACATGGAGTCTGGTTACATGTTGGGCCCTGTCAGACTGACATGGGTTTAGGGGGACGCTTTCATTCACAAAACAGCCAGAGAGGCTTGGAAACTTTGGCTCCAAACTTCCAGGCCTCAGGAATTCTAGAGTCATTAGTAGCCAGGGACGTTCCTTCATGTGATTTGATATGATCATATTTGTACCAGGCCTTCATATATATTAAGTATTACAAATATCACATGTAAAAAAGACATGTTCTGCAAAAAATTCAACACAAGAACGAGAGGGTAGTAAATAAGTATGAAGGAGTCTGCATTCCAAATCACATTAAATATTCCTACCAGAAACAAGAGGAATAAGCTGTAACATAGGGTGTTGCGTGTGCTTTGAACATTGGAATGCAAGCGGCCATTTATCATTTCAGAATTCAAACACGGTGGATCTTAAAACGCAATGGCAGGCACTGCGCCTGCTGGACAGATGTTTAGATCAGGTTAAATGCTGTTAGGATGCTGTTTACAGAGGGTCTCATAGCAACGCTAAAGAGATGTATGGCTTGTGAGGTGCTAAAATACTTTCTTAGCAATGTAAGTGTGTTAAACCTGATGGAGAATGATTTAAAACTAGCTAAGTGTTTACACTTACAAACATACACATTTATGAAGGATACAAGCAAATGCATGTTTGATTATACACAGATTTAAAAAAATATGTACTTGGGTACAGCAATGAAATGAGATGATAATACCAAGGTATTTAACACGGTACTGAATCATTCATACTGTACATGATGGTTTGCACATTGTTCTACAAGAAACCTCAAATAATAACACAATTTTATCATATTACATGTCAAAAACGTAGTATTATTACAATGCCATCATGTTAATAAACATAGGATTAGATACACATCGGACTCACATACAGTGGTATTTACATAATAATTATTGATCATTTCTAGGTGTTTAGTAAGTAGGAAGATATAGTAGGAAAGGGGAAAAAGTAGGGGGAAAAAACAAAATTTCAAAATTACAATATTACAAAGTTACATTTTTAATTTTAAATAAAAAATATGTTTTTTTTTTTTTTTATATGGAAGGCCAGTAAATCCCTCGTATGTTATGCAGACCTGGACAATAAAGCAGAATTGAATCTAACTGAATTTAATTGAATTAAATTAACTTTGGACATATCATATTTTTTCTAAATGGTAGATTCCACAGTTTTTTTTTAATTACCATATGGCAATATACTTAAAATATTTAGTACCATGATATCATAATAATGGCGATAACGGTAGATCAGTTCATTCTCTGGGCATATAAAACAATATGTGTTCATATACTCGCACCTGTGCAGCAGTAGGGGATGGACACGGAGGCCACATTGTTTGGAGCCGCCCAGGTGTTCTGATTTCATTTTGTCCCATTGGAGCCCAGGTATACAGCTGCTCCTTCTGTATGTGTGAAAAGCAGCTGATTATGGCAAGAAATGTTTTAAACTGCATACAAGAATCTAAAATTAGCCTTCTGTTCCTGGGGCTGCTTTTCTGATTAGACAGCAAGAAAAATTGAGAAGTCTGTGGCAGCGCCGTGTGAAGGGCGACCTCTGCTGGTAGACTGAAAAAACAACAGCACCACAGACCAGAGCAGAAAGAATACATGGCATTTGTCTTGCTGACCCTGCCAGCATGTTCACACGTACAAATTGAAAGGCTGATCCCGAAGCTGTCCATTCACATCTGTGGGGGTTTGCGTATATCAAGAGTTGCATTGCATGACTGTACGACATTTAAATGTAAATCTTACAAGCTGGATATAACAGATATCACTATTACACATTTTCCTGAGCATTGCATTAAAATAAATTAACAAAAACAACCAGAGTCAGATATTTGGCAAAGTGAATAGTGGCAATAAAGCTGCCATTATGCTGTCCTCTTGAAATCACGGCCAGTGAAATCACAGTATTAAGTCATGTTCTGCCATCTACCAGCACAATAGGGTTATTGTGAAGTTACTTCAGTCACTGAGCAGCAGTGGGATAGTACAACCAGAAATTAAGATCATCATTTACTCTCTCTTTAGAAACCTGTTTAAATGTCCAAGCGACTCTTTGCCATACAATGAAACTGAATGATAACAAGGTTTACAGTAAATATAGTCTGTTCCTAACACAAAGCTATCATTTTACTTCAGAAGACTTAGAATAAAGTGCACAAATAATGACTGCTGATTGGACCAAGGTCAGGAAAAACACTTGTATCAACACATTCAGAGAAATTAAAAATTATATCAAATTCATTCAAATTCTTAATTGTGACTGATTGTGACCTTTGTTCATCTTCAGATCACATCAGCAATGCAACTGACACGGTTGACTCATAAAGTGATATACCTTACTGGGAACATATCAGTTACATTGCTGTCTATGAAGGGTCAGAAAGCTCTCAGATTTCATCTTAAATATCATAATGTGTGTTCAGAAGATGAACGAAGGTTTTACAGGTTTGGAACAATATTTCCATTTTCGGGTAAACTATCCCTTTAAATCAAAATTACATGATTCCAATTTCATATATTGTAGATAGGTGACAGCAAAATCTAGAAAAAAATATAGGAATAAAATACACAGCTCTGGATAGAAACGGGTAATGAATCTGATCTTTGCTACACACAGAGATGAATAGATGGAGCAGCACCAGAGGGCATGTGACCCATCTTATGTAATCGAGTCAGATGGCTTATGTGTGCAGATGTGTCCATTTAAGCGTGCACCGGATACACATATTTACATGTGTTTGAGAAAGTGTGCTGTACTTGGTCTATAAATATAATGTACACTCGCATAACATGAATACGTGTGTTCACACTGTAAGCAGGTTGGGTGTGTATGTGCGTGATGACATAAGAAGGGGGAAGGGCAAGTCGCAGAAGCAGTGTTAAATGTTTGTCTGTGCAGAAACAAATCTGCTTTGGCTGTCGAAGCAAAAGATAAAGAGTCCTTCTATTCAGGTCAACGGGCTGAGCACAAAAACATGAAAACGTTGTTGCATATTTTAGCATATCTCTCATAACATACTGCATTACAATACAGCTTGTGTGTTGTAGAAGAATAATCTCATGCGTGAGATAATAAATACATAATGTGCATCTCTTCCTCTGTCTTAAACAACAGCATAAAGTTACCCTGCTGCTAAGCTCATCTCACATCTGCTCAGGCAGAGTCAACTCTGTGGGTTGTTCAACGAAGTGATATAAAATGTGTGAAATCTGGCACGTTTTTAGTAACACTCATCAACAGCTTTTCTGGTTCTTCCACATGCAATTTAGTGCAGAGCTTAAAAGACAAAAGCTGCGCTGATGATGTATGGATTCAAATGTTTTGCATTATAACCATGTATGTCTGATAGAGAAATATATTGATTAATATAATGTGATTGAAAAGTTGAATCACACAAAATAATTTATTTTAAAACCTAAACTTTTCAACATTTAAATAACACATTGGTCTAAAATGACAACTGGTAGACTTGAAAACTGCATTTCAGTGTGGTTAATATTTCATAATCGAACGTTCAAGACCCCATGACTGATGTCAGCTCATACAGACTTTAGCAAGATATCTGGAGTCTTAAGGGTAACCAGACATTGATACTGACTTCTAAAGTATGAAGAAACAAAATTAATGGAAGTCAATGGCTACCAGCAACTGTTTGGTTACCAGCATTCTTCAAAATATGTTATTTTGTGTTCAGCAGAAAATAATTTAGTGTTACAAAAATTCTTCACACGCTTTAATAAAAAAAAAAGAGATGATTTTGTGAAGTTGTGCAAGATAAAATATAAAAGAGACAAAAATCTGATGGTCATACATTGAAAATGGGCTTATCTGTAACATCGCTTCCTGTGGGTGGTTCCCTGATGCAGTCACTGAAAGGCTGTAGAATCCCCAAAGCCAGAATATGGGAACAGAATTTCTCAACATCCGGTAAAGCACTGCCCTCTTCAGAACAACTCCACTGTACAAGGCACCTCTCGAACAGAGAGCGACCTGTAAGAGAGTAAAATAGAAAAGATTCACACAGAGAGCAATTGAGAAGTTGAAATGACTACATTTGTTTACGACTGCTGAGGTAATCTGTGCTGCAATATATGTACTTCTCACTAAATCCGACTAAACCCTGGCTGAGTGTCTGGGGACAGTGATGCTTACTACCAGAAAATGAGTAAAGTGGAAATTGTGCAGCTTTTCTCTTCAGAATTCATTTCACATCTGAATCAAGTAGAGCCTTTTAATAGTCAACTGCTGCGTATGTGTGTGTGTGTGTGCACATTTCTTAAAGAATTATTTTTCTACCCCAAGCATGAACAAACTTCCTCTCTCTCATTTATCAGCAGGCCACAAACTCAATAGCTCATCCTGAGTCTTCAATCATAGCCTGGTAAATAGGCTGATTTCCGTGTAACATTGATTAAAAAATAAAAAACAAAAAACATCTTCTACAAAAAAAATTGTTCTATAAAACATGACTCTAATTTTCTAATTATATATTTGTCATGTGCTGTCCGAGTTTGGATGTAAAATTACTAATAAATAGATTTATGTCTGCTCAGCTCTCAACTGTCTCAGATTTATTTGACCTATATAGTTAACTTGACGTTCAGAGCATAAATGTGCCTTTGAAATTCCAAGACATTTAACCTTTGGATGAATAAACATTTGATGCTTCATTTAGATACTGAGGTTAGCTTCATATCAAGGCAGGATCCCAGTAGTCTCCAAAACTACTCTTTAAAAAATCTTCTATGCCTTCATATCTGAGCTGTCCTGCTGTGACCTTCATTGTCAGGAGCAGTCACTACGCATCATCACTTAAAAAACATTGTCCTTTTGTATGAGTGTGTGTTTGAGTGACTTCCTGTGGCACTCTGACTCAATGAGGCAGAAGCCAGAGCTTTCAAAGCCAGTGGCTAACACGTGTCTGTGTGTTTCTGTGGGTATGTGTGCAGTGTTCTTTTGCAGAGCCAGATTTTATGTTTTTTGACTGCTCACTGAACCTTGAGGGTAGTGAACCCGATTAAAGAATGGAAAAATAACACAAGGGATTTATACCACGTCTTGGCAACCAACTCTTATGACATGGAATTACACATTTTAAAAATTCATGGAATTAGTCGTTTAAAAACATGAGCTTCTGTGACTGCGAGTGTGCGTTGCCAAGATATGTTCCAGCATCTTTTTGGTGGTATGGACATCAGGTCTCTTTGATTATAAGTGTGAACATTGAAATTAAATCAATCAGAACACACAATGACTTACCTGAAAACACATCTGGAAAGGTGGTTTGCCTGGATCTGTGGGTTTGGAAGCCATGTTCAGTAAGCTCTGATTGATCATGTATGGCTTCACACCATTCTTCATGACAACCCACCGGACCTGCAATGCTACAGGACCGTTGTCTCCGTGTTCTCCAGCTTCCGGCTCTGTATGACCCTTGACTTGAACCCAACTCTAAGCCGACCCTGCGAGGACACATAGGGCTTGGCGAAGGAGTTGTCAATGGAGATATTATGGGTGAAGTGAGCTGTCTGGTGGTTGTTTTGACATAAGAGGTGTGTACTGTAGGATAAGGTTTAACCCCAAGGTTAGCGCTGGAAGTTCTACGTGGTCGTGAACCCAGGTCTAAAAAGTTCTCAGATGACCACTGTGTGATGGATGCGGCACTGCTTTTCCTTCTCTGTTGGTGGAAATACTCTCTATCTACCTCTTCTACATGACCATCACCCTCAACGTTCAGCTCTACACTACTAATGCTCTTATGTGGGACGAAAATGACCCGGCTGATTTTAGATGTTGAGGTGGTCTGATTTTTTGAATTGAGATCAACTTCTAGGCTTTGAGTGAGGAAATTGCTACCATAACGACACTCTTCAAGAGGAGACGATAGAGATGAACTCTCCATGATCTCCTCGGCACTCTCATAGGAGGTGGATGTTGCTGTAGTATCCTGAAAGCTGTAGTTACTGGCTGATTTGGTAAGAGCTACTTTATCCTGGACACTACTTGTGTCAGTGATAGTATCCTGAATGCAATAGTCAATGGCCAAATTGCTAAAACGTTTCACTTCTTCAACTGATTCTGCCTTTAGTGGTGTTGTAATCACCCCTTCTACTGTATCCCCACTATAATTATGATCTTGTTCTTTGCTGTCAGATACAGATACACCTTCTATCTTCTCTGGTTCACCCATACAAGCAAGGCTGCTACAAGTAAGACCCTGAGTGACCTCAGTCTGGCTTTCAGATCCTATTTGTTCACCACAGTTTTGCCCCTCAGCAACTCCCACCATCTGCTGCTGTTGTATGATAGTCCTCTGGATATCCGACAGCAAATCTTGAGCCTCGGTTGCTGAGTGGTAGCTGCAGAGGTCTGTATCTGACCCTGATCCCTGAGTCTCTCTCTCAGCCTCATCTTCTGTAGTGTCCAGAGTTGACTGCCTGCTTTCGGCTGTGAGTTGCTTACTGTCACTTGATATTCCACCATTGCTGCTGCTGTTAGCATCCATGCTCTTAATCCTAATCCCATCGTCCAGTACATCCTCTTTGGACAACCCTTTCCGGGAGAGGCCCTTTCTGATACGGATGTTGGAAAATACAGAACCTTTGGAGCCCTCCGATTTGTTTTTCTTCTTGCCCGAGTCGCCTGACAATTTACTTTTCTTTATCTTCTTGAGATGTTCATGGTCTTGTTCCTTGGTGCTTGCCCCATTCCCAGCACCTTCCACTCCTGACGTGACAGTGGTCTTCTTCTGCTTGGCCTCCTGGTTCCCCATGTTCCTCAGAAGGCGAACACCTTTAGCGATCAGGCCATGCTGGGAACGCATGTGATTGGACTGACTTTCTCTTTCTCTGTGCTGCTCTCTCTTGTCTCCTCTCTCCCTCTCTGCGCTCCCTTGCACTTTCTCCCCCTCCCTCTCTAATCCCTCTCTCTCTCTCTTCACCATCGGCAGCAGCTGCTGTGATGATGCAGGCTGTGACGCCGTGGCCGAGGACTGTCTGAGAGACAGCTCCCCCTGCCTCCCAATCTCTTTCACTTTCTCTTGCTCATCTATTTGCTCTGTCAGGTCACATAACGGGCTGCTGGAAGAGCGAACCAACTGAGCATGTGCAGTTTGGCCCTGTGAGGGTGAGAACAGCTGTTGCTTCTGATGCAATTCTGATTGTTGTTGCTGGAGTAATAACTGTTGCTGTTGTCTTCTGATGAGATTTGTCAGGCTGCTCTTCCTCCGTTCTTTCACTCGCTCTCTGAAGGGAGAGGAGTGAAAACTCTCTCGCAGGACAGGTAACTGCATCTCTATCGTCTGAATGGTTTGCATCTTGATTCTTGCTATACTGACTTGAGAGGAGCACACAAGTTGATAAAAGATGAGCAAAAAGAACTAGGAGCGGGATTACTTTTAAATTACATGTTATATCATTGCATCACATCCGTAAAAATTTTTCACTTTTTATGTAAAACAAGAAGGTTAAGTTTTCTGTTTGTTATGCAATAGTAAAGCAAATTAGGCTACTTGTTATTTCCAAAAAGAACAAATTTACTCAACAATTTCTTCTCTTCCATGTCAGTCTTCAGTGCATGTCCATAAAATACACAACGACACACATATGTTAATTTCTCTGCTTAAATTTGATCAAAAATGTGTTCAATTGTGACCCTGGACCACAAAACAATTCATAAGGGTCATTTCAAAAATAAAAAAAAACATAAACTGAAACTAAACTTTCCATTAATGTATGGTTTGTTACAATAGGACATTATTTGGCCAAAGTACAACAATATGAAAATCTGGAACCTGAGGAAGCAAAAAAAAAAAAAAGAAAAAATCTAAATATTTATAAATTAAGTTCTTAGTAATGCATATATTATGGTATGTTTTTATGGTAGGAAATTCACAAAATATCTTTATCTAATATCCTAATGATTATGTGGCTTAAAAAAAATCTATAATTTTTTACAGTGTATTTTTGCCTACTGCTACAAATATATCCATGCTACTTATGCTAGTTTTGTGGCACAGAGTCATATTTGTGTTTTGAAGATGAACAAAGACCTTATGGGTTTGCAACAACTTATTAATTAATCACAGAATATTCATTATCCCTTTAAAGTCACAAACATTTAAATATTGCATCATTTAATTTCAAACACTCAAACATATTGCATTTATTTTATATGAACAGAAATAAGATTTCTTTTTTTACTTCTCTATCCAACTCTGTTAAAAAATAGCACAGGAATTTCATTTGTGTGTGACAGACACAATGTGCCAGCGTAGTGTCATGTGAGCTTATGGAGAGATCTCATAAACCGATGTTCGACTGTGGCCGGCAGGCCTGAAATCAGAGTTATCCTCCAGTCTTGCAGCATCAGACATACCCGTGTGCTTTTAACCGATTTATACCATATTCATTTTAATCCAGTACACAGACGCCTAAAGAAATGACATTTTTATATCAATAAAACATTAGTACTAAACTAAATTTCAGAAATCAAGGCTATGGAAGAGCAGAACATTTCAAAATATCTATAAAATATTCATGCATTAATTATAAACAATTTCAACAAATGAAACATTTTCCTCAAGGCATGAAACTGCTGATGTAGTCACATACAGATACATTTCTCTATTCCTCACATCACTGTGAAAGAGGTCTGATTTACTGCTTTTTGCTAATCCAAATTGATCTGACCTGGATCAAGAATGAACAGGAGACCTGTCTAACAAGAGAGAAAAGTATAAAGAGAGAAGTACAGAAATAAAATGAATACTTGCCTCGATGGAGTCTCTGGTAAATTGAGGGAACAAGTAAGTGTTTGTGATATTCGCTGGGCTGCTCCTCTTCCTCGATCACATGAATACTGTCATCACATGGCTTTTCTTCCCATTACATGCCGCCAATAGCAACTGATGCATTATCTTTCATACACACACAGTGTTAGAGCTTTATGGCTTAACAAAACAAACCAACAAACAAGTTTCCACAAACATGTTGTATATTTAAAAAGAGCACCAGTTCATTTTAAAATGTTACATTTATTTTGAGAAACAATCTGAGGATAAAAATGCATTTGTACTGGGCTGTATTTTTGTAACATTCAACAGTTATCACAAATCTGACAGTAACTCTATCATTTAACTTGTACACAGCCAATCTGGAACAAAACAAGCGCACATCCACAAACAACACACCACACAGAAGCTAAATTTGAACTTTGATATTACAAGGCCTTACAAAACATACAGCCTTTGTTTGCAATGTAAAACATAAAAACATAAAAAAGTTACTGCTTCTTTACTCTAATACAAATGGCGGGTAAGTTACAAATCAGACAATTATTCATATTTCTTCAAAACACAAAAGTTGTAACTGAACGGCAAGTGTACATTTTGTGTAGTTTCCAATCAAGCTTTAATTTTTGTGAAGAATGTTATTTAATTGTGTATTTTTAGGATCTACGAAAGCTATGAAATTAGCTTTAGCATGAAAAGGGAGTAGGGAGATGTGACGGAAATCACACATATACACAACATTTTGGAAACATTACCACTGTTGTACAGTATATTGTTAGTAGGCAAATTAAATAAACTGTGTGTAAAAAGTGTTTTAGGCCATTTTATTTTCTTCACAGTGCCAAAGGAGAAAATAGCTGAAGAAAGACGCATGTTTGATTGATAGGTTGGGTTTTTTTTTGTGTGCATTGTATGAAGCAAATCTGCAGCTAACTAAATTCTCTTGTTATGTTAAAGCCAGGCATTCCCAAATGTGGTGGTGACAGCAAAAATTTTGGCTGTAAATGGAACAACGTTCCAACCCACTAATGTCAAAATCTGAATGTCCATTAAACAGTTAAAAACATTCGTTAGGTTTCATAAATGATTTCACAGCTAGCCCAGTATATTCAGTGCACAAATCTCAAAGTCCAAACATAAGGCATTCCAAATATACAAACATATTTAATGTGCACTGAAAACCTACAGAATAGCTATTAAAATACTTGTAGCAAAACAAATGTAAACAACCACGCTTTATACAAGAGCAGCTTACGGAAGTGCTGTTTATGAATAAACAAAATTCTCAATAGGAGAGTAAAACCTACAAACTGTTCAACTGTGGCTCACATGTTGCAGAAGAACACTTACACTTACCGAGACAGGAAAGATACTGAACCTCTGTGTGGCACGTTTTCACAGAACTCAGCAAATTCCACTTAGAAAAAGAAATATCTTCACGGTAAATACTTTGATATACATCACCTTATTTAAAAATCCTATTTCAGTTTTTGTTCACTGACAAAAATGAGATATTTAATATTTAACGCCAAAATATTCAAACAATCAAATGGGAGTGTCCGATCAGCTCTCTGAGGTTCAAAATATACAGTCTCCTTTCAAATGTACTTTTTATATGTCACTGCTGAACTCCTAAAAGTTGGCACTGCTAATTTAGTAAAAGGCATATAAAAGTCCACAGAAAGTACTGCCAATTGCACTTGCTCAGTTGCACTTCAGTATCACTGAAGCTCTTTGTACACTAAACCACAGTGTCTTAAAATCACAATCTAGTGACCCGGCATCACAAGTGACTGAACTTCACGTCCACATTGAGACTCACACATTAAAGTTTCAGTATATAGTACACATACTTAAAGACTCACCCCTTGAAACCATCGTATTAGCATTAGCAAATTAGCTTTGCCAACAGATTGCTATGTGGAGTCTGTCGGTATGCTCCTGTGAAACCTCACAGCCTGTCTTTGTGGAAAGCTTGGCTTGCTTTTTTTCTGATCCCAGCGACAAAGCAGGATCATCTTGAAAGTGGTACGAAAAGTCTTGTTGCAAAGGGCGTAGCACATAGGATTTACTGTACTGTTGACGTAGCATAGCCAATAGCCTAGCGCCCAGAGGTTCTCAGGTATGCAGCCATTACAGAAAGTGTTTACTAGCACCATGATGTTATAAGGTGTCCACGTAATAATGAAAGCGAAAAGGATGGCGCTTAGAGTTTGTGCTGCTTTCTTTTCTTTTATTAGCGACATGCGCTTCCGCTTGGTGATTTGCGTCCTTGCGCGAGCTGCGAAACGTTTTGCTAGAGCTGCCTCTTTGAAAGTTATGGGCGCTGAGGGAGATTTGACTGTGGTGTTGGTGCCATCAATGGTTGGATCTGCTGATGGCTGTATGGCGGACATTGACTGAACTTTACTCATGCTTCCGACAAACCTCTTGTTCCCGTTGGTGATGGAGCGCGAGATGCTGTCGTTCTGCACAGAGGAGCGTAATGGGTCTTCCTCAGTGTCCAAATCCTCACAAGAAGTGACCTGGGAGTTTACAGCTGCCCTCATGCCAGGCAGACTGAGAACGATGGAGAAGATGGCCCGCGTGGTGGATGGTGCACTCTCCTCGTCGTCTGATGAGCCCGAGTGGTCGGCTGATAGTCCAGCGTCGTTGTTGTTCCAGCTATCACTGCTGCTCTGATCCGCCTCCCTGTGTGGCCCAGCTTTATCCCTGCCACCCGACTTCCACCCCCAGCAGTGGAATCGCCCACTTAAGCCATGAACAGAGCTTTGTTTGTGGCCAGGTTGGCCCAGTTCAAAGCTGCTGCAGCTTCTAGAGCTCCCCCCAGTGGTGTGGAGCTGGAAGCGTGGTCGCTCAACACCTCCAAACCTTCCAACCGAGCCTTGTAATCCTGCAAGTTCCCGAGAACGGTTCTCTGTCTCTTTGTATATTCTCCAGTACAGAACACTCATTATCGTCACCGGCAGGTAGAAAGCCGCCATTGCAGTGCAAAACGTAATAATGGGCTCAGAGAGAAATTGAATGTAGCATTTATCGGGTGGAACGGTTCTTTCTCCAACAAAATACTGCCAGAACAAAATGGCAGGAGCCCAAAGTATGAGCGACACAAACCATGCTAGGCCAATCATCACTCCCGCCCGCCTGGTGGTACGTTTGGCACGGTACGTCAGAGGCCTTGTGATGGAGAAATACCGGTCAAAGCTAATGACCAGCAGATTCATGACGGATGCATTGCTGGCTACGTAGTCTATTGCTAGCCAGAGGTCGCATGCCCAGTTTCCCATTGCCCACTGGCCCATGACAATGTAGGCGGTGTACAGGTTCATAGAGATGACCCCAATGATGAGATCTGCCACGGCTAGACTAAGTAGGAAGTAATTGTTAACTGTTTTGAGCTGTCGGTTGACCTTAAACGACACCATGACCAAGATGTTGCCAATAATAGTAATAAGGGAAAGCAGTCCTGTAAAGACAACGATGAGAATGACCTGCCAGAGCGAGTGGCCACCCAGAGGATCATATGATTGGCCTTCAACTTCGACATTACTCCCATTGAGCTTGAAAACAGCAGCACTGAGGTTGATGAGGCTTGTGTTCTGGAGCAGTGGCCAAGGAGTGGATGCCGGGTAGATTCCCACTCCCAGGGCGTCGGATGCTGAGTACAGGCCCAACTCGGTGCTGTTGGAGTCCATCGTGCAGGCCGGGCATATTCTAAAAAAAAAAAAAAAAAAGAGCAAAATTATCCATTTATCTTTATTTATTGTATTTTACATTTATGTCATATGTTTGCAGCGAAGCCTTACAGTAACTGCTCTCTATGTATAACGCAGGAGTGCTTCCTAAATAAATTAACATCATTGTTGCTTTATATCTACACTAGAGGGCGATGTTGATCTTTTAAACGAGGGAATTATAAACATTTTCTTAATATAAAGCTTGAAAGGATTCAAAGAAATCAGTTTTTAAATATAGCATTAGATATATCCTGTGAATCAAGCTGCATCACAGTAAGTGGATGTTGAAAGCACCAGATCATTTTCCAGAAATAAATAAATAAACACTCATTCATCCATTCGTTCTAAGGCTTTAAAAATCTGCTCTTTTCTTTAATCCTAAAGAATTTATTAATATAGGAATGAATCTGATAAATTGCTAGGTTTACACAAAGTTACCAAATTCCCAGCCATTGTAGTTGTTTGTAAATTGTTTTAAGGAACTTGCTTTTGCTCATTACTGTTACATCAAAAATGTAGATTTTACAGTTACCCCACAATGCACGCACATGTACAATTATTTTAGAAAATGTGGAGTGGGAAATTTGGGCAAGATTTTAAATTCTTGTACATTTTTTTGTCTTGGTTACCAATTTGATTAGAAAATTCTAATTAAATCTGTATAAAACACTTGTAGGTGGTATTTCATATTCTGTATTCACTCATACTTCTATGGAACATAGAAATTACTTTTGTCCCATGTGGTTTGGACTTATTTCTCATAGAAAGTTTCTCTAGAAGTGTCAAAACTTCAAACAAACTCACGTTCAAAAAGCTTCAAACAAGCTCCGGCTCAAATAGGAGAAAAAGCAACTTCTTTTGTTCAAATTTGAATCATCATAATAATAAAAAATGTGTAAAATGACATTGTGTATAAGAAACAAAGGAATAAATCTCTTAATGAAAAGGAAGCAACCTTTTAAGAGCTCATATTTAAAAAACATATTAAGATTAATATAAAACAACTGCACTATATACCTGTGCAAAAATATTAACTGCCATCTCATATTAAATCTGAATAAAAATACATGGTAATACTATTTTATATGCAAAAGCACAAGCAGATCAAACATTTTCAAAATAGCTATTACTCTCCAGTTAAAAGCGCATCCGTATGTGACATCTCTGAGCTAGCAGGCACATGAACAGCAGGAAAAAATGTTAACATCAAGAAAAATGAAAGATGGGTGAGGTGTTCCTTTACTTTGATTCTGCAAGAGGAAGTTGTTGCAGAGCTTCCCCACAATGCCTCACACAAACGCAGTTAATCTCATTGATAGAGGCAGAGAATAGAATGTAACTGGCTCATGGCCAAGGACGGCTGAACGTCTCATCTCCTCAGATAAAAATGATAGTTCTTGACCAGAAGTTGCACACAAATACACACAAACACATCTTTCTTCTGGGGAGGGGGACAACCTTATGAAGTGGAGCTCTAATTTTACAAAATAAGTCAAAAAGGCTGCTGCTCTAAAAAGAACGGCTGACAATCATACAGCATCATTCAGCAGAACAAGCCAACATTACTAAATATAGTCATAAACTTTAAAGGGAAAGAGCTGATTTTGAACCGAGAACATCTGTCTCTCTTCCAGTAACTCTTCTTCATCTTGATAAGGCAGAGGGATGTAAGGGGGAAGACTAAGATGAGAGTAAAAAGTAGGTGAGATGCAAGATTAGGGAACATCAACCCGATCACATAATCACATGGTATTGTTGATAAAATACCATATATGGGCTTGAATATTTAAAACAGAGAAAAGAACAAATGGACATGACCACTGTTACACACACACACACACATACCAAAGAGTCAGAGGTAATTAGCTATTGGATTCAATCTCAGTTCTCCTACAGCGGAAACGAAGGGATAATTGCTTTACAATAGGCAGACCAAGAATATATATATAGACACTGTGTTTAAAACTGAGGGAACAAAGCTGTCACAGAGAACCTGATTTGTTTTTAAAAATTACACATTGCTAAAAGACTTTTTTTGAAAGACGTTTCTATTGTCACAAAAGTTGCATGTGTTTGTTCAGAAATACAATTGTGAAATATTAGGCTTATGATTTAAATTTCTATTTTAAAATATTTTTCAAATGCAGTTCCTGTGATGGCAGAGATACAGAGATACATAGACAGCAATACAACTGAAATTATCCCAGATCCAGAAAAAACACTGGTAAAACAGTGGCTCAACCTCGCTTTTGTTATGCTACAAGAATACTTTTTTGCACAAATAAAACAAAAATAGCATAATTTACTGTATGTCTTCTGCCTTGTTTAACGCAACAAAGCTTTAACGTATTTGACGTAATCAGCCTTGTTTACATCCGGGTAAGAGCACACACACATGTGCGTAATCTGCGGCTGTTTACGCCTAGAGGAAAGAGTATGCTTACGCAGTAATGTTCTCTAAAATGGCGGAACACATAAGTCATAGGAGAAGAATGGTTGATGATGTTATTTTTGTTTTCGATGAACGAGATGAACAAAGGGTTGACAAGGAATGACAAGAGGGTAAGTAATTAATGACAGAATTTAAATTTTTGGGTGAACTAACCCTTTCAGCTTCCGCTGCAAAATATCATTCATTAAACAGCAAGACAAAACATTGTAGAAACACTTAAAAGTGCCATAATATATTTAAAACATACATTTATAAATATCATTATCAATTAGTAATTTACATAGGAATGCAGATGAGGCCAGTGTATGTTTTCTATGGGAAAGTGCTAACGTGAAACTTTGCACTTTGCATTTATATTCTGGCTTCATCTGCTTGCCTGTACAAAAAAACCCATCAACAATAAGGTGTTTACTGAATTTCACCTTTTAATTTTGCGTTTTACTACTGCATTCCTTTAAGGGTGTGACGTCACATAAAAACTATCAACTGATGTATTGCTTGTTATGAAAGGACAATATTTAGCCAGAAAATCTAGAATCTAAATTTGCTAAAAAAACTAAATATTGAGAAAATTCCCTAGTTATAAAAGTCCTTAGAAATGCATGTTACTGGTCAAAAATTTACAGTAGCAAATGTACAAATGATCTTTATGGTACATGACCTTTACTTAATATCCTAATAATTTTTGGCATTAAAATTTACAATACAATGTATATTGCTACAAATATACCCATGCTACTTAAGACAGGTTTTATGCTCCAGGGTCACATATCAGTGTTGATCACATGTTCGCCAGATAAACAATGAGAGATATCGCTGTGTTTTAAACCAGCATTGAGAAAAGAGATATCAGTGTTTAAATAAACAGTTTCAGTTGAGAAGAGCCCCATTCAAAGCTGATCTGCACACACCTGCACAGCACTTTCATGTGAAATGGCATGGATAAAATAGTGCAAATTTAAGATAACAAATATTAACTGTAGAAGAATCGTGTTATTGTTATGTCAGATCAAAAAAAAACCATTTATCAGAATGTAACAAACAGCTAAACGCACTACTGTTCCAAAGTTTGGGATTGGTTAAAAAAAATGTAAAAATGTGAATACAAATTCAAACTGTGCATTAAAGCTTGACTGCTTATAGCTTTAGCTGGTCTGTTTAATCTCTAAAGAAGATATTAGATATGTTACATACAAAAAAATAGACTGATTAATGTTTAATCACAGGCTTTGTAAGTAAAGATTGAAAGACAAGAGCTTTCAATGCATTAAATAAAACCTCAAAGAGAGTTCAATGTTAAATACAGGCTTCTTGTTGATTCATCTGAGTGAGATATCAATAGCAGAGAGAGAATCAAGCAACCAAAGATGAAGTAAAAAAAAAAATCAAATTGATTCGGGCCCCTGCGTTCAGCTCTGTGCTTTTATCCTATTAGGGTTGTGCTATGACCTGACACAAACACACAAGCCCAGATGAAGGATAGCAAACACATTTTGTACAAAACTAGTGACACGCATAGGCATAATTCCATTAAGTCGTGGTATTTGGGAATTGTCTTAATTTTGGCTGATCCGCAAACAGCAGCTGATGAGCGGGCTGTTGTCATGGTTACCGGGGAGGATGTGGAGGGAAGCGTGAGGGGCACATAACGGCAAAAGAGGTTAGAGCCGTTAGAGCTGTTTGTACATAAACACACCTATTCCTAAACTATAGTGTGACTCAAATGTTAAAGATGTCAGAGGGCAGGTGAAGAGAAGCAGATTTCCATTTTTAAGTGGTCCTTTTTTTTATACACATATCGGACGTACAAATGCACACGAGCATGCACTCTCACACACACACACACACACAGCATGAAGCCTTTGATGGCAGACCATGAGAATCAAAGGAACATCTGGAGTTTACATGCATGACTTCAAACGTACTGTACATCAAACATAGGTTTTGTGTGTAAATCCACTCCTCTTCATATTTAAAGTACTATTTGCCAGTCTGTTGATGCCATAAACACAGCAATTCTTACTATTCAAAAGTGAAATACGTCTGTGGAGATAACCAATTGAAAACTGCAGCTTTTGTTTTCATGGTCTTCTGTGGGAAAACACACTTATCCGGAAAACAGACTGGCATTATTGGAGCCGTCCCCCCTGGCGTGGTAGTTAAGTGCGAGGAGAGAGTGTGTAGTAAGAGCACTGTGTGTGTGTTGGGATGTAAGGCATGTGCTGTGAATGAGGATTTCTGAAGAATGATGGTTAAATGTCAACCGTTCTTTTCCAGAGTATGAGGGAGATCCATGATTACCTCACACGGCCTTTAACCGATAGAAATGTCAGCAGTGGACGCATGCAGAACCTTGATCAATATGACCGATTGGAATTAGAATTAATCACTGGCATGGGTACAATTATAGACGGGAAGCCATAATTATCTCACAGTATCTCGATAAGACAGTCAGAGGAGATCAGTGAAGCATGAGAGACTGCTCTCTAACAGATAATTTACTGATCTCTTATGATTAAAAGTGATGGCGAGGGATTCATCCCCGAGCAACTTCCTTCTCCTTATTTTACCTCTGCATCATCCTCTGACACTCTACCCAACAGTCCTTTTCAGTTCAGTGGAAGGCGAAATGTGAAATATCACCAAATGCCACTACGCATAAGCATGCATAAAAGCTCAGACGATCTCCCATTCTTGACTCATTTTGAGTCAGAATTAAGTGAATTCAGGAAATTGTTAATAGTGACTTGCTTTTACTGCATAATTTGAACCAGTGAGTGAGTCAATCCAATTTGTGAATGAATCGTTCATTGCGATTCATAAACCGCTTTAACAGGCTTCGTTCTGGTCTCCTATTTTCCTCTTTTCTTTCATCTCTAATAACACTGTCTTTATCCGTTCTTCTAGTAGTGTTTATTACCTGTTTGAGTAGTGTTTACTGACTGTGTTCGGTCAAACGATCTGGTTGGTTGGGTATCAGGAAGCTGTAATTTTCTGCTCCATCTGTTCTCAGTTGAAACACCTCAATTGTGCCTCGAAGCCGGATCACCTGAGAGATGTTTGTATACAACGTTCGAGGTAAACAGGTTTTCGGTGAAGCCAAAGCAATTTGGTGACCTTATTACTGTCTAGATGAAAATGCCAGTCAGAATAAAATCTGTTACATCAGCACTCGATATCAGACATGGGGTCCTCTGTAGGGTTAGATTGTTTCATCAGCATAATGGGCTAATTTACACCCTTTACCTCTGCATGAATAACAACCTGACATCGCGAATTTGAGTGGCTGATAAGGTGAGGGTGAGATACTGTACGTGTTACATATCCAGGCACATGAAAAGTGATCATATAAGACTGGTAGAACAGGAACCGTGTTCCTTTATCCAGTCATCGACAGTGCGTCTGTATCGACCCACCCCGCTGTAAGTAATACCTTAATCTCAGGCAGGCCAAAGAATCTATCACAGACTCTGACAAGATCCACATCCCCGGGGCAGCAGCACATCCTCTGTCTGTGCGATTCGCCAGCGTTTAATTTGTCTGCTTTGAAAAGCTGGAACTGCTCCACTACACAAGGATTTGGGATAGCACATCTTTAAAAATATCTTCACGTCATCACAGAAATGTGTTTCATTCCCAATCTCAAACATTTTCTAAGGCATTACCATTATCTATGTCCAGAGAATTATCTGTCAATTTGACAATTAGCCTATTAATTAAATAATACAGTACATTATAGACATTATATTAACTTATTTATTTACTGAATTATATGTTTCATATAACGAATAATAATTAACTTTATCAAAACAATTCAGAGTTTCAAATCTGAATTAGAATTACAACATTGAATTTAAACATAAAATCATGCTAAATACAGCGAAAATAAATTACAATAATTTATACTACAGGGAAAATTATAATTAAATAAATAAAAATCTAAACTTGATGAATCAATTTTCAACTGACATAAATTGACTTAATTATTCTTCCAAACAAACTGACTCACTACAATAATTCTACAATAAATCTTTCCAGAGCTACATATGTGAAAAAGAGAACAGATTTACAATTATTACTACATTGGTGCAATACAAAAAATTTTTTTAAGCAAAGTGTGTTGGATAAAAGTTAAATCTGAAGTACTCTCATGTTAATCATAATAATAAGTGGCATCATTATTATTGCTATTTACTCCCAAAACTTCCCAGACTAGGCAGAAAAAACAAAAACATGGTTGTATCCATAAAAAAGAACCACTGCTGGAGACTTAGACCCTGCAAATAGCAAGCACAACAGGTCTTTGTAACCTTTCATCTCTATTCCTTCAAGGTTGGACCACATGCAGCTCAACAGCCTTTTATTGAAGCACTAGGGCTGTGCTTCTGAGTATTACCCGGCCTCCAGGAGCACCCGGAGGAATGCTTACAGTAGCAGAGATAGAAATAAACACGGCCACTGTGCAGACATTCTAACAGAATATCCTACTGTACATTTACTGTTTTTACTAACTTTGCTGCCACATGGCTACAAGAGGAATTCCGGTTATACTAGCTTATGTTATTGTTAGCTTGATATGATTTGTTATATGCCACTGCAAAAGCAGCCTATAGTAAAGGTGAGCTGTGGAAGCATGCCACCCTTTGTGTTGTGCACTAAATGGAAACAAATGAGAACATGGACACAGAAGCACATGTTTGAGAAGATGCTTAAGGGCAAATAAGGTGCAGAGAACACACGTCTGCATGCAGGTGTGAGAGGGCTAGATTAACTAAAATCTCTTCAGCGAGTGGTTGCAATGAACACTTTCAAAGGCTCATGGGATTTCTTTAATTCCTGTGAAGAGAGTTGAGGTGGGGGTAAAACACAGCCCACCATGCAACTGCATCCATTGCCAGCACAGCCACAAAAAAAGATTCTCCTCCTAGTTACAATTAACACTTTAAAATGCTGACTAAATGCGTGTGCGTGACTTCGTGTGTACTGGAAATATGCCTAGTTATAATGTTCTACTCCATCATTTGATTAATTGTTGGTGCCAAGACCATTAGAAAAAATACATAAACTTTACTTACAAATGAAACTATGTTTTTACATTTGAAAAAAGAACAATCTACATGTATTACTGCCAGGAAAATGAGTCTTGTTTGCATTAAAAATATTGTCAATCACTTAAATATTGACAGTATAGCATTACATCAACTACCAGTCAAAGGTTTGTAATAATTAAGATTTTTAAAAATAGTTTTTGAAAGAAGTATATCTATCCATTACCTGCTAAAAAACATACATATAACATGTAACAATATTTTATGATTTATTAGTAATCAATTATTAATGACACTATTAAATAAATACTCTGTCAAATATCTATCTATACATTTCCTTATTCTTGTAGGAAACATCGGCTAAAAATATACAACTATATGTTATGATATATATCTGTTCTTCATAACATTAAAATAAAACTACCGTCATAACAATTATCCTTATCTTAAACACATTCTGACCATGCCATTCTGTAAACTTCCTCCACCATGTGTATCTATGAATGCTCTCCATATCTGTATGTTGCACAGTTATAATCAGGCCTTACATGGCAGCCTGAGGCAGGATTCCTGCACAGACCTGTCTGAGAAAAGAAGCACACTGAGTCTCCTGTGTAAACACAACAGCGGGAGAGGAATGCTCAAGCTGGGAGTAAGAGAGGGCTTACTGTAGGACATCAGCTTAGGGACGTCCATCGGTGCAGCTTATATCAACAGCATGTTAGAGCTGAGATGAACATATGTATGAGTCAGACATGTGTATGGGTCATAAATGTATTGATCTAGAAGGATGATTGTGGTCCTGTTTACACTTAAAAATCACAAGTGTTCAGCCGAAATGAGCTGCTGTTTACACCTGGTAATAACATGCTTCTCAAACGAGTCTCCTGAGATGACTTGAAATCAGATTTACAGACATAACGTAAAGTAAAGTTGCTGGGGTATTCTGTATTTCTAGAAATAGCATCTTGGTTACGTATGCAACCCTCATTCCCTGATAGAGAGAACGGAGACGTTATGTCGTGACGACAGACTGTAGTCTTGCATAGAGCCCTGATTCGCTCTGCTTAAGCGAAAACACCAATGAAAATTGACAAGTGGTTAAACAATCCTGAGCCACTCCCTTACATCAGGGTATAAAGAGGCGACAGGTGCAACCACTCCTCAGATTTGCTGAGGAACGAGTCCCAGCTCTCAGCGATGGTTCAAGCCAAGGGGACATAACGTCTCTGTTCCCTCTATAAGGGAATGAGGGTTACATAAGTAACCGAGACGTTCCCTGTCTGTCATTCACTACTAGTTATGTTGTGATGACAGACTGAGGTCCAATGGAAAACGCTACAACCTGAACCTTTACAACCTTGTAGCACTACAAATGTTGACAAGCGGCACGTGTCAGACAATTGTTATACAAATATCGTTACCCTCCCATCAACCCAGAGCAGATTTGCTGACTTTGATACATGTAGACCACCAGATCACTGCTGCCTGAGAGCCCAGAACTGTTGTTCCTGAAGAAGCTATTTTTTACTTCCTGAAGGGATTTCAGCCTTCTGCAAAAGGGGCTGCAACCTCTTGTATTTGTTGTACAGTCTGGCAAGACATTGGGGAAGCGGACATTCTGAAAAGAGCGCTATGGAGACCACATCCTACCATTGGGAAGGTGACATGTGGAACCCTATTATGGACTGACCCGAAGTGGGGCAGTACAACATACGATCTTGTCTCTAAGGCAGGTCCTATCCAGGGAAGGAGAGAAACAACTGGCAGTAGAGATGGACAGAATACTCTGTCAAAGGAAAGACCGAGAAAAACCTTACTGTGGAGGATACACACATAGGATTACCCACAGGGAATCAACAATATGGACATCTAGCCCAGTACAGGAGCTTACCGGACCGCGGGTATGCACACTGATACTAAGCCTGATGTCAACTGCTCCGCCCAGTCTGACTGCTGAGGATGCTGGGGGAATCTCTACCAGGGTGCGCAACCTGGGGAACTACTGGAAGAGTAAACAGCGTTCGCAGGGGGAATGGCGCAGCAAGCGTGACACCGGCCAGTTCTTCCCGCCAATTACCTGTTACCCAAAACATGGGTAAAAACAAAGGGGCCGCTGTGGGCGAGAGTGAGGAAGCAGAGTGTCCATAGATCTGGACATGGGTGCCGAGCCCCTGAGAGAGGAGTTCTTCCCTCAGAGGTATATGCCGGGGAGGGGCTGTCGCAAGGAGCATGAGTTCCTCCTGACCTTGATGAGTCCCTCATCTCAGCCAGGTTGAGCCATAGATGGTGCACTTGGGCCTCCAAAGCAGACATTGCCTTCCCTAGGGACCGTGCGGTGACTTTTGTCACCCGGAGATTGAAGTCAGTCACCGTGTGCAGCTCCTGCATCAACCCAGGGTTGGAGCCACCCTTGTGCAGCTCTGCTATCACCCTTGTGCAGCTCTGCTATCATGATCAGCACCCAGGAACCAATCGTCCAGCCGTGAAGAATGATCACGGCGACTCGGGCAATCATGGCCATCAGCACCGGATCAGATTCAGGAGTAGCCGCAGCACCCGAAGGGCGCAGCTCCGCCTCATCTTCCTCCTTGGCTGAGGAAAGACACCCCAGATCCCAGTGTGTCGCCTTGACATAACTCGTAGAGACTAACAGATAGGGAACCAAAAATACATTGTATAGGTCAAAATAATTGATTTTTCTTTCATGCCAAAAATCATAAGGACATTGAGTAAAGATCATATTCCATTAAGATGTTTTTGTAATTGTCCAACTGTAAATAAGTGAAAATGTGTAGATAATATGTATTGCTAAGAATTTAATTTGACCTATTCTATTGTTAGTCCTATCCTAACAAACCATACATCAATGGAAACCTTATTTTTTTAATCAATCTTTTTTTATTTTATTTTATGTATTATTTTATTTTTTTATTTTTCCAAATTTAGGTGTTATGTCCAAAATGTTCTTTCCAAATGTTACAATGTAAGGATTTAATAAAATGTTTTAAACAATATTTGACTGCTTTCATCTGTAATTGGTGCTTGATCTGTGCATGTGTTTCTTCTGATACAGAAAACATGGAGCTTTTTGCTTCACAAATCGGGTGGATTACATGTGGATTATTGTGATTTTGTATTTTTTTTGTCAGCTGTTTGGACTCATTCAAATGTCACCCATTCACTGCACAGAATCCATCGGCGATCAAATGACATACGGCTAAATTTCACAAAATCTGTTTCAGTTAATTTTTCTTTTTGACTTTAATATCATGCCCATGTTATTTTCATAGTCATAGTCAATGTAATAGTCATTTCATAGTCAATGTGAACTGTAAAAAAATTAAGTTTAACGTGTCCTAAAAAGCATGAAAATATAAATCAATTATTTAAGTAATATTGTGTCTCTGCTCATCTAAGGGTGAATGTGGTTAAGTGGTTTATATGCATGAACAATCCTTCATTCTGCATTGCATTTGTACCTGCATTTACTTGATGAATGAATTAAACATTTACAGTATTGTACTTGAGAGTTTGGGCACAGGAAACCAACTAACATCTGATTCCTTGCAAAGATGTTTTATTCCCTGCGAGTTCAGTGCAATTATTTTCCACAGAAGCAAACTCATCTCCTCTGGATATGTCTCTGTATATTACATTGACTCCTGGGTTGGAGCAAAATGAATGTTCCCTTTTCCCTTTCATCCGACCATAACCCTGCAGCCAAAATTGCATTAAATATTCCTTTTATATCTTCACCTTCGGAGGGCAGTCCCTTGTAATTGCTTGGCTGCACTGTATGCCAATAAATAACTAATAATAAAAAAAACATACACACACACACACCCTGATTTCTGGTCGTGCTGGAACAGATCCTGGGAGAAATGCATTCTGTATTCATTACAATGACATTGTGAGGACATGCCTGGAATTTAGTATGCTTGAAAAGCATAATCTGGGAAAAACAGTTCCGTTTTTTCCTGCAGCGTACAAAATGTATCTATAAGTGATGTGTACACTGCAGAGAGTGTACAGTATATTGACAAACAAGATGCCTGAGGTGGCCATGAATATTTAACAGCTTTTTTAATTTAATAACAGCAAAGTGAATCGTTGTATTCTCCAATACTTCAGTCGGATGAGGGGTCTTATCAGGGACAGATCCACAATCACTGATACCTGGCTGTCTGAAACTGTATGTTTCATTACTCACAGAGGCACACATAAATGTCTTAGCAAAGATGAAAAGAGAATGAGTAAAAAAGGCAGTATGTACAAACCGCTGATAAATAATATCGACTTGTAAAGCTGCATACTAGTGGAACGTGTAGAACTTCCTGCAAGCAAGGATGCTAGAGGCGGCAAGCGTGGTGATAGATTATTTGTGCTGGTGTATTAATGGTAGGCACTTAGTGGCTTGGTGGGGTGTCATAAGCAAGGTCAGCATAATATATAGATTACTTTACTTCGGCTGTTTCAGCCAAAGAAAAATTATTTCCTTTTTCTTGAAACAAAAGCTGTTTATTACTCTATCAATGAATATTCTTGGTCATGCTGTGAATAATTAATATTGTTATTTCTTTCTTCTTCTTTTTTTTTATAATAACAGAAAAACAATACAAAAGATTAAACCATATTAATTACAGAAATCAAAACATACAAAAATAATAATAAAATTAAAAGCAAATAGTTAAACAGTTAAATAGTTAATAGCAAAAAACGACAATTCATATAACATACAATTCTCAGCCTATCTTGTAACCCAAATAAAATACAAATCTTCCCTTAAAATATAATCTCTAATGATTACTATTCATCTTATTCAGAATTTGCGGCATAATATAAAGTTTTAGCAATATCTTATATTGCATTTTAACCAGCCTATTGCAAGTACAGTAAATATACTTCTAATAGATTTAACTCTATCAAACCAGTTGCCATCGATATATTCAGTAATGAGATCTTTCTCCCAGGTACGCCAAATATGATCAATAGTGCTGTGATCCATCGAAGAGAAGAGAAGATAAGCTTTCGAAATAAGGCCTTGTGTATCTGTCAACTTAACTCTTAAACCCTTTTTATGCCATCTATGAAACAAAGACCTCTGAAGCCCAGGAAGAAAGTCAGGCCTGACAAAAAGCCTGCACATATTACAATGTCCTGCCATTCTTTAACTATATTGAATATGAATATGAATAGGGTTATTTTTAATTTCACGCTTGTCCATCATCATCTACAGGTAGATGTAACCCTAGGCTTTTTTTGAAAAAAAATTTTTTGAAAAACTTCTTTCCAGATCTAAAATATTCTTTTTAGGAAACCAGAGTTGTAACATTTGCATTGGATATAATATTCACTGAAGAAAGTTAACATTAATTAGATCAATTCTCCCCATCCAAGATACGGGTAGGTTAAACAAGAGCTCTAAATCATCTTTTATACCTTTAATAAGTGGGCCTAGATTTAGTTTCCAGAGTTCTGATAAATCAGGCGATATTGCAAGATATGTAAGGCCTGTTAGAGACCATTTAAAAGGGCAATTTACCAAGGAGCTTGTAGAGATATCTCCCCCTAGGAGCAAAACTTCAATATCAATAGTCTTGCGAACTGAGGGAATAGAAGTTTCCGGATTTGTAAGAAAGAGAAGTATATTGTCGGCATATAATGCGATTTTATGAACTGACTGGCCAATCTCAACCCCTTGGATATCATTGGGAGTTCTAATTATCACTGGAAGGGGTTCCAGAGTTAAGGCAAAAAGGAGAGGGGACAGAGGGCAACCTTGCCTTGTACCTTGTCCCAATTGGAAAGGAAGAGAGTGAAGGCCATTAGTAATCCAGTTAATAAAATATGCACTTGTCCAACACTTTAAACATACTGTATACACCCATTCCACATGGTCAAATGCATTTTCTGCATCAATGCGAAATGGCAAGTGCTGGAGTTTTGTGAATTGTTTGTGAATACTGTATTTCAAGAGCACACGCTTTCCTTGTAATAAATAATAAAACAAATTTGGCGTGCTGTCTGGGGAGCGAGCCGGGAGAATGACGAACTCCGAACCCTAATGGATAGAACCCTAGCGTAGGCCTATGCGGAGGCTGGGAGTGAAACCTTCGTGGAGGTTTGGGCACCTCAGCAGAGGTATAGGCACCTCGGCGGAGGTAGTGGGAAAAGCTTTTAGCAGCAAAAAAGGGGAAGAAATAGAAGCCTAC
>JAUYWG010000053.1:6988642-7019022 GCA_034779775.1 Enteromius afrohamiltoni
GTGGCTTACGTATGACGTCATCTGGCGGCGCCGGCCAATTCAGCGCTGCCTTGTTGCTTGCGATTGGGAAATTACAATGCTGGGCTTGTTTTGCTTCTGGGCTGAGAGAATAATGGCGGCGGGGGTGATTTCTCGTTCAGCGTTCTCTCGAAATAAGTTATTTGCAAAACTTTACTTATGTTTAGCAGTCTCCTGACATTAGAATAAGACAAACTTTGTTGGATAAAACCTGTCTGATCTGGGTTTATTAGCAGAGGGAGGAGTGATTCAAGTCTAGGATAACAGCTTACAATCTACATTTATCAAGCTTATAGTCCTGTAAGAATTCCTCTGGTGGTTTATTTTTTCTGGATCAAATAAATACAGTATAATCCATGTTTAAGGTAGTCGGTAAACAACCCTTTTTAGATTAATCAATATACATATCTGTTAAAGGAGGGGTATTTTCCTCTCACAGAGAAACCCAAAAACATATTTGTTTAGAACTGTTTCCGTTTATTTTTAGTTGTAAATGATGTGCATGTGAATTTTTCTGATGTTATATCAGTTGTTTGGGCTCACATTCTGACGACACCCATTCACTGCATAGGATTCATTAGTGAGCAAATAATATAATGTGAAATGTATTCAAATCTGTTATGATGAGTAAACAAACTACAGAATGGCCTGACGGTAAGTACGGTACATTTTTAGCAAATTCTCATTTTAGTGTGAACTATTCTTTTAAGTAACTATTTTTATTAAAATGCAGCTACTTTTTTACAAGAAGTTTCAAATAAAGTACCATTATATTGCCAATCCATGTTGACGTTACATAATCAGGATTATTAATAATGAAAGGAATATGTTCAATTTGTGACAGAAATGTGTTATATGCTAGAAATGTGTTGCCATTGTTCTTAAAAAATGCAGCTTATAAGTGTCACCAATGATGGGTAAAAGTCTATAATTTCTCACACTGTATTTATAGAGAGGTCGTCACATCACTTTACTCTTGGCGTTCCCACTCGACTAAGCTATCAGGAGGCGGATCGCTGCTCATTTGCAGTCTGCTCAACTTTTTCCACATCACCAACAGTTGCTGTCAATCACGTCATCTCACATCACCAACTCTCCTCGAAAAATTAATTCATTCCAGTTGCTTAGTCACTTCTGTCACTTTTGAGATCATTTCCCTGTTTATAATTTCCAATTGGTTCAGTTGGCACCATCTCATTAAAAACAACAGTTTCTGGCACTGCAATGAAAGTGTAGCAGTTTCAAGTGAAGAAAAACTGAAGATCTGATCCCAGGAGTTGGCTTAACCAAATGTATGTTTTAGATTTTATTAAAAGTGAGGTATGTAATATCGTTGAAGCCAAATATTTCTTCCATTCCAGTTTAATACACAAAGACATAAGTAGTCCATTTCTAGGCTGATTTCCCAGATAACTGTAAACACTGTAGCTCAGTGATGCTTTCAAAACATTGCTGTTTGTTTAAAGATTCAGGCCAAACTGACACAGTAACACTGTCCCAACCAATGGCATGACATTAGGGTGGAGCTACCAGTTCGTCTGGCCAATGGGAAATTATCAGTGTATTTCTGTTTAAAAACAATGCTTATTTTTGCAACTCTGTACAGCGCATAAATTACACCCTTCACCTTTAAATTTGGCAGTGAAACTACAAATGTAATCTTTAAGAATGGTGAATGTCTACTCTATGCATCATTTCAGCACAGTTAGACGCTAAGAGAAGTGCACATATTATAGTGAACACAGAGCAGAAGTCAACCACTGACAGCAATCACAAACAAGTGTGTCACTACAATAACACGCAGTACATCAAGCTCTTTGCTGCATATTTTTTATTCAAAAAGGCATCCAGGTGTACTTAAAATATCTCTGATGACTATATCAAGTAAATATGAAATCACCAAAGTAGAAAGTGCACTAATATAGCAGTGTTGGGGAATAACTAACCAAAGTACTTCACTTCACCACATCTTTCAGTACAAGCTTAAGTTTTAGATAAACAAGCTTTAGTTACGTAAGTAGTTACTAATGGCTACATAAAACACCATGTTTCTAGATTTCTGTAATATTTTAAAGTCCCCAGCAATTAATGAGCGAAGTAACACTTTAGAATAGGGAACACTGTAGTAGTTGTTAATTTCAGGTATTGGGTAGGATTATAGATGTAGAATAAGGCATTAATATGTGATTAAATACTAATAATAAATATTCTAGTAATATGCATGCATATTACTAGAAACTAGAAAAGAAAATAACAAAACCTTCTTGCTTAAACTGTCGTCTACCTCACATTGGGAAGAACTGAGATGTATACGACGATTGAGATGTATCGTGATTTGGCTTTTAGTGCATGGTTCATGTAAATAAATGATTCATTAAATTCCATGCACAGTCCTGTTGCAAAACTTCAAAGTAACTTCCCAAGCATTGCTACGCTTACATTACATTACTGCAAATGGAACAGCTATGGACGCAAAAGCCTGCCAAACATTCTAAGGAGGAAGACGAGAAGAGAACGAGAGCCAGAGAAAAACACAGAAGCTGTTCCTATTACTGAGAACATGCACACCACAGTTTCCCCTCAAGTGTGAATCAATCTGATATTAAATTGTATACAAATTTAATGTGGACTGTGAGAGGTGCAGAGCTCTGATCCCAAACCAGCAATAATAATTCCTCGTCTCTGAAGTGCTCCCAAGAGATACCTTAAATCTACAAACCTGAGCAAATGAACTCTCGGCTACTTAAAATGTGTTTTTTATCCTTGCACTTCCCCGTGGAGAGCATTATCTTAAGGCTATTATGTATTTCTCTCACTACTGTAATGTGATGATAACTAGCAGGGGCTTCCACAGGGAGATGGTTGAGTTATCTTGAGTGCCTGACAGGGAGCTGATAGTGTTTATGACTGTGGTTTGTGGTCCTGAAATCCCAACACATTCCCAACCAAATAAAATACCTCACACCAGGTCTTTAAGCTTCAGCTATGGCTTATGATGATAAAACATTGGCTCATGCTGCTACGTGCTGATGGCTGTCTAAAACAATATATAGGTGGTCTATCTATAAAGGAAAAAGCATCAAAGGAAACTATAAAGGAAACTCATGAGGACCTGGACAGGTGTGATATTGCTTTGCTAAACTGTTTCATACAGTACATGGCTTTAGTACAAAAGATGACAATCACTGACTGACAACCATAAAATATGGACTATCTGGAACATAAACTCGTCAAACTGAGGAAGACTAATAACCTCTTGTCAAACATCAAAGGCGGGAAATAAATCACAGGAAATTTTTAGGAGCACTTAAGAAATGCACTTACTTGAAAAGAAAATGCACAGTCAAATGGCACTGATCTGATGCCATACATTAAATGATTCAGAAACGGCCACTTCATATTTACATGATAGTATTTAACGCAAATTATCAGGCAAAGCATTTCAGAGTCAAACATTCTAATCATATATAATTATGGCCTTTTTCTGAAATGATTTCTGAAGGACCATGTGACACTGAGGACTAGTAATGCCTGCTTAAAATTCAGCTCTGCCATTACTGGAATAAATTAAATGTTAAATATATATCTAAAAATAAATATTTTTAATTGTAATAATATTTCACAGAATAATTATTTTTGCTCTATTTTTTATTTGATGGCCAAATACTTCAAGTTCATCAAGAAATGATTCCCTATAAATTATGTTCAGAAGTGCATGTTTTTCCATTTTCTCATAAAATGAGTAGTTTCAACAAACATGGGTCACCACTGAAAAAAATGTGCCAACGACTTAAAGTATTATACAAATGTTACTTATTAACAAATCATTTATTCACATAATTTACTGAATGAATTAAAATTGCAAGATGGTTTCAAAATGATTATCAGCTCCATTGATCATACTGTCACCACAGTTAGACAGTTTTAAAGTCTTAATGAAATTAATTCATCTTAATCTTATCTGAATGAATTCTTAAATTAATTATTTTTTTTCTGGTGTTCTGCCACTAAAATGATCAACTCAAAATTAGGGAAATTATAAAAATCCCAATTTACCCAATAACCTACGTTTTAGGATGAATGATGACTTTTTAAATGTTTTCATAAATATCTTGCAAAAACATAGGACACACGTGAAAAAGAACATGGTTGTGATCAGAAGTAATTTTAAAATGCAAATGTTGTAAAGCGAATAGTTGTGGGATACGTTTTTGTCCCAAGAACTGCTGAAGTGATGAAGATGTTAATAACATCTGAGGGAAGACAGTTTGCAGAGTTGAGCAGGAAGGGAATGTCATGGCACAATGTAATAATTAAACAAGAGCAAAAAAAAAAACAATAACAATTGGAAGCTAGAAATCATTCCGGTGGAATTATGTTCCACCTCCTCAACCGACTTTTCAATCTGCACGTCGGCCTGACAAATTACTCTCTCACCAGCTCTATTCTGATTACGGCCTGATTACAGTCTGATGAGAAATACACAACTGCCAAATACAATAACAGGGTGCAGACATATGCCTATCAAGACTTAATTTGGGAGACATTTGGCAGAGGCGGTTAACCTTCTGAAAATGATGAAGGATGGGATATCCAAACTTTGCAGAGTCCAATCCCACAGTAATCCTAATAGCACAGAATTCTGTCCTCTAGCTAATAAAAAAGCAGCCTGAATGCAGCCTCAACTAGCCTGCGATTTTTAAGCCATGTTTAAGAACTTGTGCCGGTACTTTGTGTAGGGCTTGCAACTCAGAAACCAGAACCCAGAAAAATGATACGTCGCTCCCCAAGCCCCCAAGGCACTGATAGACCTGAAAATGGAAAAGCTCTTGAACTGAGCGAGCCAATCGGTGTCATTCAGCCCAGACACTAGAGTTGAGGCTCAGGCACCGCGAGCCAATTTGGGATGCGATGGATCAATAATTCTGTCAGGGAAACAGCCGAACAGGGAGTGGAGGGATGCAGAAGAAGGGCATGGAGTCTTTCAAAGATGTTGGAAAAAATATTACCCCAAGTTTGCATGTCTCTCTTTGCTTGCCAAATGTTTGAATTCCAAAATTAATCGAAAACTAAAAGTGCCATATGCAAAAAAAAAAATGTCTATGTATATATATATATATATATATATATATATATATATATATGATTATTATTATTATTATTTGCTGACTTATATTACAAAATGAAAATGTATTTCATGTAGAATGAAAGAGGTACATGATTTGTTTTTTATTTAAAAGCACATTTCCCATACACTGGTAGTTTCAATTCTATTTATAATAAATGCCATTATAATTACTTTTTTAAATGCTCTTTTATACTTTTTATATTTGTATACTCTAACCTGACTGTGTTTTAAATTCCATGCATTATAATTGTTTTTTGAAGTGATACATAGATGGATGGCTGAATGAACGAATGAATGAAACAAATGAACAATCAAGCAGAAAAGTCAAATTGGCTAATGTCATTCACTATTCAATAAAAATATGCTTTTACTTTCAGGAATTTAGATTTGTTAGTTTCCAAAGATATAACGAACCAAATACTATATATAACTGCTAAAATAAATATCTTGTGAAAGAAGCAAGTTTCTTAAGTAACGTTTTGGCTGAAATAAAGATGTATTAATCCTCCTAATGAGATTTGGCTCATCTGTAATAATGAATGTCCCTCTATTACAGCACTTAATTGGGAAGAGCATATGTTGCAGTTTCAGCACAAAAAGCTTCTTCCCAGTTTCAGTCGAAGTACAAAGCAGCGAACCATTCAGGCTGATCAAAGCAGAGCTGCATTCACAACAAATCACATTTAACCGAGTGTATAACGATTGCTAATCTAAATGTTTCTTCCTGTGGAAAACTGCATGGACCATAGACTGGTAATTGCTGGAGACACATCATAAATACTACATAGTGCAGACAAAAACCAGAAGCCTCAGGTATGTCATTTAAACAAATGTTTTCCTCTTAAATTGCCTCTTTAAGGCAATTTTTTGTTGCTACTAGTGTTGAAAACTCTAGAAACTCTTTTACAAATAAACAATTTACATTTATTTCATGAACATGCAGTGTGGCTAAGTAATTCATGGCATTTTATGCTAGAAGCAGCTCTGTCACTGTGTGCAGGCATGTTTTGAGGGTGTATGAAGCTGTACATGAGCTGTGACCTTGTTCGATCCACCTAAGAAACAGGCACCCTGGGACAGAACGAATGTAGCAATGTGAACGCACCACATCAACAGCTAATGTTTCTGGAAGAAATATTAACGGCGAGAGAAGCACTGTACAGGAACTTGGCATAATCAGTTGGATTTGGATGGGTCTAGACACCTAAAACACACAAACATGCAAAGATGAAATGTATGCCTCAAGTTAATGAAAAATAATAAACACGGAACACCAAGAATGGTTTTATGTAAAACTGCACCACAGCAACACGAGGGAAAAGCATCAGTCTACATCACCACTCAATTACATTTCTATTTCAGAAATTAGATTTTTGTTTTTGTGGTATTCAAAAGCATTCCATAATGCTGATGACATGTAATGTTTCATTTACTTTCATTTACCAATGTTCCTCATTAAGGAACCAAGAGGATTAGGACATCTTAAATTTCAAATCATCAAATCCATAACCCAAACAACACAATCAGAAGACCTGCTCATGCCAAGTGGTCAAAGTCAGGCTGGTCATCATGGCCAAGTTTGCCTCTACTGGTACAGCAGAATCTGTCTCAATTAAAAGCCATTCAAAAATAGGCCCCCAAAAAATGTAATATTTAATTGTGCATGCTCTTTCCCCAAATTATTACATTTAGATTACTTCTAGAATATTACCTCTACCATTATCAACAGTTAATGTATGAAATGCTAATCATTATTAACATAAAAAAATATATAACCATAAAAGTTTGAGGCTTTAATCCACCATGTAAAAATGTTTAATTAAAAATGAGTATATATTAATAAAAAAAATATTCCTTTATTGTAAAAAAAAATAAATAAATAATAAAATAAACATAATAGTTCATTATTATTATTATAAAGTAATATTTACTTTGGACATACTTTAAAATGCTAATAATTTAACTTCACACAATCTAAAAACTAATAATAATTTAATATATTGTACAACATAGATATAGCATATACTGTACAGCATGTTATGACGTTTTTTGTTGTTAGTTTTTATTTATTTTATTTCGAAAAACTGTGTAGAGCTGTAATACTGTACAACGTGAAAATAATTACTGTTTTTCACACTGGCCAGAAATTACATTTTGATGCATCCCTACTCAAAGTACATTATGTTTAGCAACTAAGATGAATGCCAAGAATGAAACAAACAACTGAAACAAATCACTATTCAAATCAGGATCAAGATGAAACACACACACTTTAATGTGAGAAACAGCCATCTGGCAATATAGATTTCACATGCGTGGTATGCAAAATACACACCATCTGATAACACAAATTTTAGACACAAAGAGGGGAAACAGAGGAGACAGAGGCTTGCCTTTATACCAAAAGAGTGACAATTTTCCATCTCTCTGTGCACACCCTGCACAAGATCCCGCAATCTGTCAATTCAACCTTCAGATATGAAGGAGGAAGCTGATATTAATCATTTCCAAGCTGATCTAGGAGAATGACAGCATGATGTGCGCTACCTGTAGCTACATGCAAGCAGGAAGTATGAGTTCTCATTCCGCCAATCATGTGCGTTCTCCCATCTCCAGCATCTATTGATTATCTTGCTTCCAACTAGAGAGGTGAAAGCAAAAGATGACATAAAACCAGAGGGGAAAATCTGTGTAATAAGGAAGTGGACTGTGAGCAGAAGTGGATTCATTAAAATCCATATGGATAGAGAAAACCATAACTTTAGGCGTGATTATAACCATGATCAAAGCCATCATAGGCCAGTCACCTCATATCAATACTTCTGTGTAACGGCACAACTGTCCGTTCGCCAATTAATCTGTAAAATCAAAGGCTGATGGAAGAGAAATGCACAGAGAGGAGAAAGGAGGTACGATCAGACTTAAAATTGGCTTAATTCGCCAGAACAGCCTTGCTTCTATTATTAGGGCCAAAATTAATAATTCAATATTTGACTTCCCCCTCCATCAGTGTAACCCGTGCACCCTCTGACAGCACAAGAGAAAGCTCTGAATAAAACATGGTAATGTAATTTGTTCTCACGTAAAGGTCTTAAAAGTCTCAATCACGATCTGTCTTGAGCGTCGCACTGACAATCTGTGTCCTTCAGCCGTCCAACAAACAAGAAGCGTTGATCGCTATAAATGAGACTGGCCATGCTGCCTGAATAAAAAAACATAGTGCCAATGCAATCATCCATATAATTTGACTGACAGCATTAAATTTCATCTTGCAATTAGCACTTTGCATTGTTCCCCCATCAACTATTAAAATCTCATTAGGCAAAGGTTCATGTGTAAAAGCTGTTGACCTTTCAAAACATGGCACTTGCTTGGAGCACATAAGAAAAAGGGGTTTATTTGAAAACAAAAATGCAAAAAACATGGTAAGTTCGCCATACTAACCTCTTTGTTAAAACAAAGCCGTACCTTCTTTTTCTCTTCTATCCATTTAAGTCTGCATTAACCAGACGTTACCACCCCAATCATGGTATGAAATGTCACATTGCTTAAATAAGTGTTCCTAAAACATGCTCTGTTTGGCCCTCATGGTTATTTCCGCTCGCCTGACCTTTAATGGGTCTAAAGGTAGTATCTAATGAGTTTGGCTCCATGCAAATGTAACATGAGGTGTGTCAGGTTTAGTGTGACGCTCAGTCATCAGGCTGGGCAATGAATAATAGAGCAGTGTAGTGTGACAGGGAAGATTTAAACAAGGCTGATGCACAGCAGTTTAAGAGCATCATTTACACCAGAGTTGAAGAGCAGAGACCGCACATGCATTGTGAGAGATGCCTTGTTTGAACCCTTTAATGCATGAGCTAAACGTAACAGATGCTGATATGATGTGCTAGGGAGCCTCATCATTATACGCAACATATTATTAAAAGAAAATAGAGGGACTGCAAGGTCTCTATTTTAATAAAGCACGCAGATCTTAGTGAAATTGGCTATTTTCAGTTTCTATGTGTAATCTGAATATTATTAACAATTTTTATTATCTCCTTTAGATTTTGACCTATGACTTCAAATTATATTGTTTGAGAATACTTTGTAAAATTCTGATTAGCTCTTTAGATGTTCGCTACAAAGTCCCTGAAATGTGTGAGGAGCTATTTAAAACACTGTTATTGCAAATACTGTGTAAACCTTTCATTTCAAAAGTTCAAAAGAAGTAATTCATTTGTTTTTAAATGAACGCTTTTATTCAGCAATCATATAGATAAATTATATTGATAAAGTGAAAACATAATATTGCATCCTATTAATATCCTATTTCAAATAAATGTTGATATATAATTCTGATATAATGTTTTTTAATGCATCACAGTTTTCACGATTAAGCAGCACAGCTACTAATGCAAATAAAATAATACACAATAAAAAATATTTCTTAAGCACAAAATCTTATTAATGGATGCTGGAAATTCAGAGGAATTTAAAAAATGAAGGATATAGGAAATAGGATGGTATCTTAAAAATACAAAACAGTTTCTTAAATTACAAAATTACACAATATTACAGTTTAACTTTATTTTACATTTATTATAGTATATATTATTGATACACTGCTTTAAAATGTTCATTATTAATGTATGCAGCCAAATAAAATATCAACTGAATTGAAGAATTAACGAACAGATTAACTGAAAAAGTATCAAAACCATTTTAAAATGTCCAGTTCCCATGTGGTTTCTTTCTTCTTTCACTCTCTATGTGTGTGCGGGTTTATGTGGTTTATGAGGACACAAATTTGTATTATAATATGGGTATGACATAGGTATTACAATATGTAGATGTTTTATGAGGACATTTTCAGTGTCCCCCTAATTCAAAAGGCTTAAAAATCATACTTAATTTATTTTCTTTGAAAATCTAAAAATCCACACAGTTTTCTGTAAGGGGTAGGTTTAGGTGTAGGGTAATACCACATACATTCTGTACAGTATAAAAACCATTACGCCTATGGAGAGTCCCCATAAATCACAAAAACCAACGTGTGTGTGTGTGTGTGTGTGTGTGAAGACGAGGACTGCATTCACGGGCACGTGTCTAAATTGGCTAATTAAGTTTAATGGCTCTGATCGTCTCTGAACACTGCAGATCTACAACAGAAGAGTCACCTGTGCCCATGCTATTTAAAACCTCATTTCCAAATCAGCCCTAAAGTGTCCTCCCTATTTACCTCTTAAAGAACAACTCACGCCACATTGACTCACCAGTGGGGTCTTACATTCACTTCATGGTAGTCTCGTAGGTACAATCTATAATAATAGGAAAATCTCAGCTGCTAAGAGTCTAAAAATCTTAAAAGACATTTAAAGTGTGATTCTTGTGCTATTGAACTACTCATATAAACTTTGTAACCGTAATACTGTGGTTAAGGGGGAGGTAAAATGTATCCAATGTCAGTTTGAATGAGGTTCAGATACTTGGCCTTTGCACTCATACTATTACAGCTCTTCAACACAGGTCCTTATGGGAAATGAAGTGCACACTGCAGCCATCAATCCTTATGAATATGAAATCAACATGATCTCCAGTGGCCAAGGGGATTGCTAACTGGATAACAGCATACCTTACACAGCAACCTACAGTAAAAGGAGACTCCAAGGGCTATTTGATGGACGAGCTCTCTGGTCAGATGAACCTATGAAAGTCCCAGCTAGTCCTTCATAGAAAACAGGAACAACCGCAGAATAAACTGCAGACTTGAGTGACGAAGGGTAACACAATGTACTATTCCTGTTCTGCAGAACCTTGTGAACTCTTTAACTTATAAAAAATGAATACCCTTGTGTTGTAATTTATGGAAGTATTTCCATAAAAGGGTATACTGTAGCAGACCTTCAAAAATATGCTCTGCTCAGCCACATAAACTTTATTAATTTAAACTTGATTATTTACACAATGGCAAGAAAATGTTTCTATCAGCTCTAATAGGATGAAACTATCCAATTTTGGATAGTTTTTAAATCATCTTTCAATCATCTTTCAATTTTCTCATATATTTTCAGCTTTTTACACAAGAGGCTAGCAATTTATGAAGAATAATGCACTCAGCAGAGAAATAAAATAAAAAAAAACTCACTCAATTAAATAATATAATTTACAGCTTCAAAATTGTGTATTTGCATTACAATATATACTTGCATCTTTATAGACCACATTTTTAAAGGATGAGACTTCGCTAAGAAAACTATTATTAAAGATTTCTGTTATGTTTAAATGCATTTAGGGAAGGCACATAAAATACTATTTCTAGGGGTGTGACGAGATCTCGTGGATCTCGAGATGTGACTGGTCTCACGAGAACTTTGGCGTTATCCTCGAGATAGTGGTATGATGCGGCATAAAAAATGTCTCGACAGAAAACTGCAGCCGCGTTCTATTTTTAATTCCAAATGGTTTTTAATGGTCGTTTTATCCCATCCAGTGTAGGCAGGCCGGGGTGTACTTCACTTTCCCTATTCCGTTTCGTCTCGCACACAGCCGCATCTGCACAGCTTTCAAATTATGCTCAATCATAGATTAGTTCGGACGGGCGAGTTCGACACATGTGCAATGCTACCTACTTAAGTGACACTCTTTTAGCATTCTTCTTGCACATAAATTGTTGTACGCAGACTTGAAAAATTGCCTGCATGCGGACAGTGTGCACGGGTGTCTGCAGGACCCTCCTGATGACGAAAATGATGTGATACAGACGGTTAAAGTATACTTTGGCCTTTAAGCTGGCACGGCGTTTGCTGTAGACAAGTTCATTTTGATATTCAGCCGACTCTTTTTTTCTGAAGCATTTTTGAAAAATCGCTTTCCCTGCTTTTAAAGGGATATTTGTGTTATTTGTTTTTAATTATTTATATTGTTTATACTTTTTGTGTAATTACTTGCCTGTCAGTTTGTGGCTAAATATTTTGTAGTGTTCACATGTTATTCACATATAATTCACACGTAATTTTTTAAAATAGCCACTTGAAACCACTTGAAATGTTATATAGTATATATATATATATATATATATATATATATACACACACATGTATGTGTGTGTGTGTGTGTGTGTGTGTGAAATTGCTGTTCTTCGTTGAATCTATCAAACACTGTACAAGTCAGAATTTGTCTCATGACAATATATACGCTTTTCTCTATGAGGAATTAACACTTCTTAATTAACATTCCTGAAGTTTCCCTTAGGGATCGATAAACAACATCTGTTTATATGTTAATCTCCTTCTGACTGGTAACATATGGGAAAATGAGCAAATATGGCCTTTCAGTGTTTATCAGTGATACAGCTGGGTATGAAGAACTGGTTCTTAATTAGACTTTCTAATATAGTAGCAAATATAAGGTGTAGGTAACAACTGTAGGTTTGTTTCAGTGAAAAGTGCCAAATCTGTCTGGCCTCACACAGCAACACAGCCTCAACCAATCATTTCCCTGTCATAATGAACATCTTAAACAATGATGAGGTGTCTTGAGTAATTGTTTGACAGGAGACGGCCTGTGAGGGTAATATCAAACACAGCATCAATGTGACATCCAGATGGGCTTCTTGTAGTGTCTACTATAAACACCATCCCTCCCTTCACAGTCAGCCGATATTTCAGCAATGATTAATCATTACTGCCCTGTGGGAACAAGCCATCATCTGAGGAAAATAGATGGGCTGGTTGTTAAAGAATATGAAAATACATTAAAATATGCATTAGCACACTGTCAGAATTTTTTTTTGCCTGCAGTCAGGAGTTTAAAATATCTGTTTTTTTTTCATGTGGTGACAAAATTCAATGTGTAAGATATAGTATTAGGTAAGTTTTTTTTTTTTCTTTTAAACTTGACAGGCTGTGATGACTGATCAACAAAAGATCCTTTTACAAAAGATCCTTTTTGTAAAAATCTATTTTATCTTTATGAACAATGTTTCACATGAAAAAAAACATCTGGAGTGAGTAAACTTACTTTCTGAGTGAACTATTCCTATAATTGCAGAATTTAAGGTACACTGTCGGAAATATTAAAATGCAAGTGAGCTTATTACTTTTCTTTCTTTCTTCTCAGATTTAAAATGATATTTCAATAAGTTAAGAAAGTTTTGGACTTTGAAGACTTTGCCATGAAGGTACAAGATCCTTGACTCCCCGCTGGCCCTGAAGTCTTTACTTTCTCCATTCCCAAAAACCCTCATTAAAACATTTACACATGACAGCACACATCTCACCACCTACGCATTTAAAAAAAAGATCAATCGATTGGAAGAACCCATGAAATGTTATTTTAACCATACAATAATAATTGGGATCTATTTATATATTGATGGCTCCTTAATATATATTTTTTTAATTTACATGATTCTGTGATAAATAGAAAGATCAAAATTACTATATAAGCTTGTTTCCACTACTGAATAAAAAATTAAAGGTTATTGCGACTTTTTATCTCACAATTCTTTTTTTTTGTCAGTGGTGGTCGTTCCGGTGTCGAGTGGGTTGCCACATCAGGTTGCACTACCCCCCTGCTGTGTGCAAGCTATCTCCCCTGTGCGCCTCAGCACACTAAAAGAGCTTTCTAAAAGAGTAGCTCATGGGTGGAACGTCTTTTTAAAGATGCCCTTCCGTCTGTACGTTTCTGGATGCGGTTGTTACCTGGCGCCGGGTGATGGTCACAATTTTTGTGTCTCGAACCATTGAGGATGAATGATTTATACTTAGGGGTGGCTCGTGCACCAGACAGGGAAGGCTTGGGGGAGTCCCTCAGGACACTGGAAGGCGTTGGGCGTTTTGGTAGGGATCCCAATTTCGTTGAGTGACCAACTGAAAAGCAATGTCTCTGTTACGTATGTAACTTTCGAAGCGAGATCCCAATTTCGTCGGTCATATTCGACGTGACGTCTCAATTCCCTTCTTCAGGGAACGAGGGTTACATATGTAACCGAGACTTTATAAAGTCAGAATTGTGTGATATTAATTCTCATTCTGACTTATAGAGTCAGAACTGTGATTTTATATCACGGAATTTGTGTGGTATAGAGGTTTTTTTTATATCAGAATTGTGAGATATAAACTCGCAGTTGTGAATTATAAAGTTCAGTTTTAAGTGGAAAAAAAAATTATATCACAATTCTGACTTTATAACACGCAATTGTGACTGTTTCTCAGTATTGCAAGGTTATAGCATGCAATTCCAGCCCAGTCTCACATAAATTCGTACATATTTTACAAGGTGGCTAATTCATACAAATTTGTACGACCTCACTCAAACAATTTTTTTTTATGAATTTGTACAATAACCTAACCCTAAACCTACCTGTCACTGGGGTTTAGACAAATCGCACAAAATCGCGTACACATTTTTTTACGAATTAGCATGAATTCTTTTTACTCTCTCTAAACCCCCCTCAGATAGAGAGACAGGCTGAAATATGGTGGCAGCTCATTGCGATTTACCCTGAACTCAGAAACAAATCAAACAGGAAACCTGAACCCAATTGTACATTACATTTTTCCTGCATCAGTTTTCTTTTTCAATTAGTGGAAAATTGCGTTTCCATTAAAGCTCACATTATGAAGTGCCTGACTCCTCTTTCACGCTGTCTGTTTCTTTCCATCACTGTTCATTAATACGAATACGAATCAGTTGTTTCCTGTCAGCACAAAGAGAGCGAGCAAGAGAGAGAAAAAAAGAAATATGCTGTGGTCCTCAAAAACTGTAGGAATGGTTCATCCTCAGACACATTCCTTCAAAGGATTTCCTCATTATACGGTGAATGAAGCGCATTAATAATAGAATATGAAGTTTCATCACTCCAAATCTTTTTATTAAATATTGACATTATTCAGAGCCAACAGGACTTATTGAAGGTGAATACACATGTTTAAAAGATATGTTTCATGTTCAACAGATTCAGGTGAGAGACATTATCAATAATAGAAGTTACGTTTTCTTAAGTACTCATTACGCATTGTATAATACTGAAAAAAAAAAACTTCACACTGGCAAGTGTCAGTGTAAAGCACTAACAGGCTTGTCATCCTCAAAGCCTGGGAAATCCAGCTCATACTACTTTCTAGTGGTTTTTAGATGGTGAAACTTAATCATTTATGACTATTAGTTGGTCAAAGATGTGTCCTCACCATGAACAATGTAGTACGTCTCAATTAGGAATGCAATGCAACAATATTAAAATTATGTGTGATGCCGATAAGCTTCATGATATAACCAAAATGTAAAAAACTAAATTAATATAACACATCATTTGAATGTAAAATATAAAATATGGACATTCTTTTTTTAGACTTGCCCAATATTGAAGTTAACAGAGAAAAAAAAATCCATTTATTCGATAAGAATGCCTGCAATCAATCTTGTTCCCATATTCCCTGTTGAACACTGTTCCGAAAAGATAAATATGCAAACGCTTCTAATGAAGTGATATTTGACATAACACCAGCCTCTGACCTCTGCTCATCACCAACTGTGATGTGAGGTTTATTGATGAACATGATTGATGGACTAAACAGGCACCATTGAAATCTAATGACTGTGACATGCCGGTAGATGCCTAGAGTGCCTTAATGGAAGGGAGACAGTTTTGTCAATCAAGTAATGAAGTAAATCAACATTGAGAACATCACAGAATTATGATTAGAAGGCATCCGTTGGCTCGAGAATAAGTAATGAATGCTAATGCTAACTGTCCCTCAAAACAGTGTAAAAGTCACTGAAGAATGATCACACAAATCTTCAACTTTGTTATGTTAGGTTTCATTTATAAAAGGCAAGTGGTTGACCAAAGGCAAATGACATTTCACAAAACATTTTATTTTTGTTTTGTCTCATATTTGCATTTAGTTGAATTCACCTGAATTTAGTTTTTTGTTAAAACAATGCAGACAGCATATGCAATAAAATAAAATACATTTCACAATGTTACTGTTTACGGTATTTTTGATCAAATAAAAGCAGCTTTGTTGAGCATAAAATACTTTTTACCGACCCCAAACCTTTGAACGGTATAAGACCAACCTTAGGGTACAGAGGATTTTCAGATATAGAGCTTGTTTATTTTTATACCAGGACTAGCAAACAACTTGAAATGTATGCCAAAGCCTTTAAAGATTTTTAGTGAAAGCAAGACTAAAGCTTGTCAGGCATCCTTTCAGGCCTCCAGTCAACACATTCTACACCACATTGGACATAGTACGGTTTTCAGGGACACAATCTTCAGCTCCGTTGGAGATGTTTCTCTCTGCTCTCAGAGTGCTGTACAATATGCTCTGTTTCAGATGCTGTCTGGTAGAGTGCCAGAGATGAAACGCTCACAAGCCATCAGTATGAATGACACTGGGACCCAATAGAAGCAAACAAACATCTACTTCAGCTAGGCAGGCACATGCATCAAGATGGGTGATCTGTCAATAGCCAGAGCCACAGTTTAGACACGAGCATCTGATTTATTAATATGAGCCTGAGCTAAACAGAGGGGTGTTAGAAAACGGCTCATTGAGATTAATAACTTGAAAGGCTGTTGAGGAAATGTAAATTACAAGACTCCAATGCAACGATATAGACAGAGGACGGAACTAAATATGATGTGGCCGAAGGATTTTGGACTAGTTCAGACTAGCTTGGACCTAACACACTGGAGAAGTCTATAATGACAGTGGAAGTGCGAAATTGGAGACAAAAAAAGAAAGGAAAAGCTTTATTCAGATCAGAGCTTACCTAGTTCAGAGTTACCTAGTTCTAAGCTACTGGTGTAATTCATTAAAGGTGGTACGACTGAATGAATGTGCAAGAAGAGTTCTCTAACATACTGACAGACTGTTGCAATCTGTGTAAAGGAGAAACAGCTATGAAAAGACTTTTAAGAGACTGTTAAATTACCAGGCATGATTGATTGCCAGTGCTGACTTTAGCCATCCTACTAAATGGGAAAGATTCAAACAACAACAGGGTTACTAAGCAGCAATGCTGTGTGTCTCTACACTCGTAAGTGTTTTATAACCATCCTCTTTACCCAGTGACATATGACCATACTCGACATTTACTGCCAGGGACTCTAAATTACCCACAATGCTTTTCTATAGGACAGGCACCTGACCTACGGGTGACAGAAGAGGACACTATTCATGGTTGGTAGATTATGGATGAATTCAATGAGGTGCAAACAGAATCAGCACATTTGGTCTCGTACGTTCTGTCAGGCACACAACAAATCACATCTGCCCTTAAAAATAAACACATAAGGTCAAAGACATTGCTAAATCCTGTTTAGTGATGGCAGCAACCTTATCTTACATTGCAGTCCCTGAAAAAATCTGTGTTTTTTCGGTTCTATTCTTGCATTTGTCAAAAACAGTGGTTGCCGAGACAAATGCCGATATTTGGCAGAGATCTGATTGGCTGGCTTCTTTTCAAAATGAAATGACTGGAAACCAGCACGTTATTTTTGGAGAGAAATCCGAATTAAGAATTGCTAATTGCATACACATCCTTTCGTATTTGGATGTGCTACTTTGTTGTACAATGATTTATAATTTCAGTATCAGCTATTTAAAACAGTAATCATGATTGGTCATTCATAAAATAATTACTAATATTAACAACAAATTTGATAAAATAATAATATAGTTTATAGTTTTTGTGAAGTACAAAATACAAAAAAAGAATATAAAATGCAACAAATTAAAAAAGATGAAAGAAATAATAATGATAATAGTAATAATAAATGTAATTTTTAAATTACAAAATGCAGCTCAAAATAAAATAGGCCAGAATATAAAAACAGTCAAATTTAACAAATTAAAGCAATAATAATAATAATAATAATAATAATACATTTTAAACCTATAAATCTTATTATTATTTCTACTAGAATTATTATTAGTAGAAGTCAATTTAAACATACACATATATAAAAAATAATAAGACTGTTTCAATATTTCCAGATTTTTTAAAAATATTCATTATTATTATTGTTGTTGTTGTTGTTGTAAAATTCAAGAAAAAATATAAAAATACTAATAATTATATATATATATATATATATATATTCTAAGTTTACCTCATTTCAATAGGTTCCAGATTTCTGAAACATAATAACTGATATCATAAGTTTTACATATCATAAGTATGTCAAAATAAAAGATTAGAGGACCTTAAACTACCAGTTGGATCATGTTAGTACAAAGGCCTCTTATTTTCTCAGTGGGTGGCTGAAAAAAGTCTTCCAGATTTTATTACAATAGTGACAATTTACTACATAACAATTAATAAAACGAAATAAAAACAAACTAAATAGTCTGATATGACAGATTTGTTTTGATAATGGTCACAAATGCTTGGTCTACAATTTGATCTTGGTTCTGGCAAAGGACAAGAATGTCTGGAATTGCTCTGTTACTCAGGCACAGATGTCTCCTCAAAGTAGTTGTCAGGTGTTTGGCCAGTATTTGACGGTCAGATCCTGTTTCCTGTTTCAGATCTCCATACCTGATTCCAAGAATGGAAATACTGTATAATGCTAAATCTTCATGCTTCTAGAATGTTATTTAATGCTTTTCTTCTCGTCCTATTTACACTTCACACTCTCTCTGACTTATGAAAGAGATCTGATTCCCTTTCAAATAAACGCATGCAGCGGCTGCAGCAGAAACTTTCTGTTTTGTTCCTTCTCAAAAGACTGATGATTGATTCTGTGCAGTATTCACTGCAGGTGTGAAGTATTTATCAGGCTGCATGACGATGGAAAGCCAAAGAATCTGGCACACACAGAACCTCTGTGGTCCATAACAGATGATCACTCACTCACACTCCTCCTTCTTTCCTTCTTGACATTAACCAGCTGTATTTTTCTTCTCCTTATTTGGCTCTTAATTGAGACAAAAACACATACTGTATGATTAACTCTTCAGTTTGAAGTTAGTTAGAAAAAGAAACTCTTGTATGGTCAATTGGAAACCCAAACAGCGCAGAAAACTTTATAGAATGAAACAGTTTGGCATCAAGTTTGAAAGGTGCTCATTAGCAGGTTAACAGGAATAATCCTGTTTCTGCCCATTTACTTCGTATGTAAAGTAAGTAAGATGTATTTAGTTCATGCTTCAAATAATCAACTATTCATAGAGGCTGGTTTACTATAGCTCAAATTAAATGTATTTGTGTCGACCAGTGGCAGCGTTTCACAAAACCATAGGGTATACTGTTTTTAATAATTAAACACTGCATCATCAGCTAGTATTATAACTTTATCAAATACTTGCACTTAACAATTCATGAAAATCAAGCTGAAGCAGAGTTGATATTTCACCAGCGAATGATGGAGATCTGTGTATTTTCTGTCATTAGAACATCTGTATCTGAGGCATCAATAGGGGGGGGCTTAGAAAGGGTAAGTTTACCCAAAAATGAAAATATTGTCATTAATTACTCAACCTAATATTGTTCCAAACCCATAAGACCTCAGTTCATCTTTGGAACACAAATTAAGATATTTTTTAAAGCTATCTGAGAGCTATATGACCCTCCATAGACAGCAATACAAATGAAATGACCCAGATCCAGAAAACATCCAGGAAATCAGTGGATCAACTTCACTTTTGCGATGCTAGGAGAAGACTTTTTGGCACAAATAAAATAAAAATAAAATAATTTACTCTTCTCCCATGACTTCAGTCTTCTGCCATTTTAGAGAGTGTCTCAACGCAGCACATGCGCAAGCTTTAACGCATTTGACATAATCAGCCTTAAAATCTGCGGCCGTTTACAGGAAAGCATACGCTTATGCAGTGCTATTCTCTATAATGGCAGAAGACATAAGTCATAGGAAAAGAATGGTTAAGTATATTATGTTATTTTTGTTTTCAAAAAAAGTATTCTCGTAGTGTTGCAAAACTTAACTTAAACATACAAAGTGACTAGATGACTAAAGCTAAGACCCTTCTCTGCTCGTCAAACACAAAAAACAGAGCAACAGTAAATAACCACAGCTTAGTTGACTGCAAGAGTACAGATATGGTGAACATTTTAAAATTGTATTAAATACATCTGTTTGCATGTCCTGAAATAAGTCCACTGGCATAGATCTCTACAAACAAATGATTAGCTGGGGGATTTGAGCAGCTATGTTCACACACACTTCCTGAAGACATTGGCTCTCTGACCACACAAACGCTGACTATCACAACATAGAGCTTTTGCTGATAGGATACTTCCTCCACCATGTGTGGGGCTATTCCTAGGTCTATGAAACCCAGACAACCAGGACTACTGTAATGACTCTGCCCTTAGGAAATTACAAGCCATTCCTCAAAGTGCTGAAGGATACACTCAGAGCTAGAATGCTCTTTTCTTTCATTCACTTTTCTCGGATGATCGTCTCTAGAGTCTGTCAACACTGCACAGGTTAGCAAAGTTCATAGTCAGAGCTGAACAGGCAACCTTATTAAGATGAAATACAAGTGCTGAGAATGATTTAAGAGAAATTAGGAGAAAAAAAAAACATTTTTAGAAGATTTAGCAAAAATGACTGGTGTATACACAAATCTAGTAATATATAACACAATTTGTTTGAATTTTCATTTTTAAGTGAACTACTGTACAATATCACAAACATTTCAGTTGGCAGTCATTAGCTTTAGCTGCTACTCTGCTGTGTGCTTTATATTTCATTATAACAGGATCAAGCAGCAAGAAAGAGTACAGTAAACACAGCTCAGTTTTATCAGACATTTAAAGAGCAAGAAATTAATAACATCACCTCAGCATAGAAAACTTGCCAATCATTTATGTAATACGCTCTGTGTCAAGAGCATTGGGTTTCTTGAGGACAATAAATGAAATTAAACTTTTAAAGCAAAGAGTGACAGAAACTCTTGCTGAATAAATTTATCCATATCACCAAGACCAATGATACCAATAAAAACAAAGGCAGCCTTTAATTTGTCACCGTAGAATGGTGGTGACACAAAAAGAGAAGGTCAATAAATAAGTTCTTATTACAGTACAACGTTTGCCAGAGTTCATCTGGCAGATTATCCAATGAAGGAGAGCTTATCTGTGAAAGTGTGACAACAAAGCAAGACAGGGTTATTATTAAATCTATAGTTCTCCCAAAAAGAAAGTTCTGTCATCCTATACTCAACCTCATTTCATTCAAAAACTAATCTAGTCTTAGAATAATAAAAGTAAATGAGGACTAGGGTTGAAGCTACAAATAAAGACCAAAAAAAAAAGTGCTATGTTTGAGGATATCTGAAATCACACGATAGCTTTGTGTGAAAAACAGATCAAATTATGAGTTAATAAAAAAAAAACCTTAGAAAGTTTGAAGTTGATGAATTGGACAGATTTTAGTTCTCAGTTTACTTACATAATGATCTGAACACTCACAGCTTAAAGGAATAGAACATTACCAGTGAATAATGACTGAAATTTCATATTATTTCATAACACTTGGAATACAGTGCAAAAGAGTTATGGTCTTCTTTTATGAAATGTTTATGATGCTTTTGCATTCTCTCTGTAGCTTAAAAGCTCTGCGCATGTCCCCCCCGATCCGAGGGTTGTCCCCCCCACTAAAATCATTAAAAAAAAAAATCGTAAAAAATACATGTATGTATACCTAAAAAATAATTGTGTAAATAGAAATTCAAACTCAAAAATGCATTTCGAAATAGTTGAGCTCACCCTCCCTTTCCTCACAGTGGTTTGGTCCACTGCCTACTGTACCAGTTCATCTCACCTACGCTACACGTCAGGTATGTGTCTGCAGCTATGTTCATTAGTAGTTGTTGAACTCCAGTAAGTAGGGGATTTTATTAACTTCTAATTCTTTAATAAATAAGTTGTGCCAACAATTCTGATAACAGATGTCAATTTTTAAGAATCTGCTATGTTAGCGATTAAAAAGTTACTTATCTATTAATGTTAGCTTGTTTACAAAAGCTTGTTGCAGTGAACTGCAACTAACACAGCAGAGCCGTTTCCCATGCATTATTTTATTTGTGGCGACCTGGCATAATGTTAACATTGACAGCAGACATCCCAAGTCCCTCTGAAGTTCCGGGAGTCTCCCGTATATTGATAGTGGCTCCCTGATGCCTGCAAATTGTTTAAAATATCCCGGAATCTAGACCAAGAGGGCAAGCGCATGCACGCGAGAAATTAATGTCGGCATCTTGCATCTTATAATGCGCTCATAAGACGGAGTGAAGGGGAGAAAGAGAGAGACAGACCATGCATGCATGTGAACTGTGTGTGTGTGTGTGTGTGTGTGTATGCGTGCCTCTTCGTAGCGCGTGCTAGACAGAGCATCCTGATTGGTTTACTAAGCAAAATAAGCCAATCAGCTTTCAGTGTGGGCAGGCTTTTATTTCTTTTCTCGGGGACTGAAGTTATCAGTTCAGTGTAGCAGCTATGAGATCGTTGTGGCAGAGAGAGAGAGAGAGAGAGAGATTCGACTGTAAACAGCATTACAAACATTGCAATAGTTTTGAAGAAAATAAAATCTGCCTTTTCATTACACCAGAGAAAAACTTTGAAAAAAACCATGACACAGTCTCCATGCTACAATAATGATAGAAGCAGAGTCTTCCATTTTTAGCATATATTTATAAGTGCAATTTGACTGTATTATTTGTGTGCCCCTTCAAAAAAGAACAACGAGAACATTAGTCTCGTTAGAGAACATTAATATGACAATTTTTACTTTCAATTTTCAATCAAATTTATTTGTAATTATTTATTTCAAATTTACAACAAAGTCAAAATCAAACTGAGGAACGAATATCAAATAAATACAAAAAAATCCCTCTCTTCTTTTTTTTTGTATTTTCTTTGTCCTGTCCATTACATTTTGGCAACCTAGGGTATACCTCACACTGCTAGCTTATCTCAATATTAATCAGGCACACACAGAGAGCCATAAGGCTAACCTGCTCCAACGCCTCAAATCTCATCTGCTCATAATATCCCAAATAGAAGTCCAGACTTCACACGGCAAGTAAAAGTTTTTAAAAAAGTTTAGACAACAAGACAACAGAACATCCACTAACAGCCTGCCAGGAATAAAAATTAGCATGTACACATTTCGAAGGAGTTGAGAAGGAAAAGAAATAAATTTATTTGACAAATAAATGGATCCCTGTATGAAACCCTTAATTAGTTCTGAACGCATAAACAGTTCCAGCAAGATGAAATGGACTGCTGAGAGACCTGGCTGCTGAGAGAATAAGAACTGCCATATGTTTAAACTCAAACACTAACAACTTTATAATTGACGAAAAGAAATTTGGGGAGTTATTTTACAAACTGGGAGAACTGATATGAGTTTATTATCACAATATGAAGTATATACCAAGATAAATAGATGTTAATAAGTTCTTTGAACCTGAGAAGGCTGTCAAAGTGTGCAGGACAAGTGATAAAACATAGATGATGAGGACTTAATTAAGGAATCAATTTGTATTTTTCAACTGTGGTTTGCATATAACGCTAGTACATTTTTTGCACTGAAATGATTTAGTTTTAATAATGTCTCCAGCCTCGCTGACCCTTGCAATTACAAATAAATCAATCTTTCCTAATGTTTGTATCATTTAAATGGACACAGAGAGTGAATATGAAGCCAGGACCAGTGCAATTTTTGACAAACATTCCCATATCTTAATCTTATCTTTAGTTATAGTGTTCAGAGGTCATTTCTATTACATTTTCAGTGTTACCATAATGACTGGCAAACTCTGCAAACTGAAAAGCTGCAATGTTTTCAGGTTTCTGACTTAGAAATCCAAGGTTCACGTGCTGCTCCGTTTCAAAACATGGACCTGTTGGACTGGGAAATAACTTTTAAGCTATGAAAGTAACAGTGTGTTTTCATAGTAAATAAACTCTTTTATTTCAAAAGATCAAGGAAATTCAGTTTCTCATGATATTACTCCCCTTTTACTACATATGCCCGGCAGCGAAATGCAAATTCACTTTATAAAATCCGGGTGAATACAAGAGTTATTCCTCTTTTCTGCAGCTCATGCCAGCTTAGGTCTCTATCCCTTTTAGTAGGCAATATTATGACTGACGGGGTATGCAAATTTGGGTGATCCCACTGTGGAGAGATCTGGTACCCGTGGGCTTTACAGCGCCACATTAACATTCATGGACCTGGATGCCAGGGGTGTGTACCAGCTGCCTACAGACGCTCACGGCCTTTTGCTCTGCCACTCAAATGCCAATCTGTTACCGGGCAGAGGTGGACATTTCAGGCTGATCTGAGATCAGCAGCCCTGTCTATATCAGATATGTGATGAGGTTGTAAAGCCGATCTGGGTTCAGGCACACAAGGGAACATCTACTAATATCACCTGTCAATAGCGCAAAAGGACAAAACATGGGTAAGAAATTAGGACTATGGCCCTTTCCCAAAATTATTTCTCCTAAGTGCCTCAGGGAAGGTTAATGCGAAGAAAAGTCTGGCCAAGAGAGATTACAGAGGGCAAATAAAAAGGCAGAACGCACAAATAAACATTCACAGTACAAATGTATTTTGCTCTTAAAAACAAAGAATATCAAAAGTGTTCCGCATATTTGAGACTTGGCACTTTTCCCTTATGACAAATTCAATCATACTTAAGCTTTTTTGGAATGTGAAGCCACTCCACACACATGTTGGGAACATGTCCAAGTGCACCGGAGCATGACACGAGTTTGGAGGGATTCCACAGAGGTATCGACCCACTATACGCAGAAATCATTCAAACAACTGATAATGACTTCTCCAAAGGTGCGGTGTTGTGTTAAATTACTTTTCAAGGGCCATTCACCAGCTGATGACCTTTGACCTTCTGGGTTAACGAAAAATGTTCTTAGATCATGGCTGAAGCCTGACCCAATTTTTTTTTTTTTTTACGTTCATTGCCGTCCCTTTAACATTTAGTCAGGACTGCATAGAGATTACCATCTGACGGGTGATGACACACAGCTCTTGTCTGTATGAGGTCTTCTTTGTGTCATGTTTCTGGTCAGTGGACAAAACTATCTAATCTTGGGCCACTGATAAGGTGACGAGCAGAATGAATTGGACATCTTGCAAGGCAAAAAATGCCTTTATGTTTTTGCCTTTGTTCTTCTTATTGGTGGTGTTGTACAATTTTGGTGTGGCAATCAGGCAAATACCTACACTGAATGCATATGGAATATAGTTGCTCTGTAAGTGAGGTGTAAATGCTTACTTTTAATATCTTAGGGTGTAGAATGTGTGAGTAAAAAAAAAAAAAAAACCTTAAAAGGCTAGTTCACCCAAAAATTACTATTCTGTCATCATTTACTTACATTTAATGTTGTTCCAAGTCATTCTTTTGAAAAAGAATGCGTTTGGCAAAAGAACCGAGCTGTTCCTTTCCTTACAACACAAGTGGATGGGGACCAAAAAAAGCACAAAAACCTGCTTAAAGTGATTAATAAACCATATTCCTGGTCTTCTGAAATCATACAACTGCTTCTTTGAGACATTCTTAATTAAAGAAAACCATGCTGTTTTCACTATTCACCATCACGGTGTGGAAAAGAGCAGCTTAAAATGTTTGGTGTGAACTGTTCCATTAAGAAGTAAAATCATACAGTAATGATATAGTAAAGAAAAGATAATAATGAAATGAAAGCGAAAAAACCTTTTGCTTGGACTAACTTGTCCCCACTACTTTTATATACTGTATTTATAATATATTTACAAAAACTACTGTATTTTATGCACATTGATCATCCAAGCATTGGATTAAAAATAAACACTAAAATTGTGAATTGTTATTTAAATATTTGATGATAGCTTAATATATATTAGCATTAGCATTAAGTGATGCCATAACCAGCACGTCAAGTTGCACACACACTTCAAAACTTGTTCTGGTGCCACTGTCCTCACCACTTAACACAAAGTGATGCCCATAAGCGAAGAGTAAGTCCGTCCCACAAGCATTGCTAATTCTGGCATAGATTAGCATAGCCTGTAAAGAATTGATGTGATCACTAAAACAGGCTATACTAATTAAAGCCAGAATCATCAATTCAGATCTTCAGGATTTTTTAAAGGTTTCCCTCCAAAAGGCAGCACTGTAAATAAAAAGCATTAGTTTTCATCAGAAAGCTTTTAAACAAAAGCAAAAGTTGAGAAATAATGATACTGCATAACTGCGTGTTAGAACTACAGTCATAACACACCTTTGGGGGGGGGCTGATGTAATAAATGCTGTTATTTACATCAGATGACTTACGGTGTAATAACATGCCTTTTCAGATCGCAGTGCATCCCTGTTTCACAACTGCCATATTTTCTCAGATGACTGTTTTCCTCAAAAAACTATTGTTTTTCCAAAGTCACAGCTCTCACAAAGATGAATGCCTGACTTACCTGTAATAAACATCTGTAAGTCACAGGGAAACTGATTATGGCAATAACTAACCCTTTCAGAGCAAAGTCATCATGAGTAAAAACATAAATATGCGGAGTTCATGAATATCTAAGATCAATGTGAAATGAGGAGTTCCCCTGAAGAGGGTCTTTTCATCACACTAAACATCTTCTCAGTGAATTATCTTCTTCACAATATGCAACCTCCGTCTCCTGCATCCATTATTTATGCTGGAATGATGCATGACTCTGAATAAACAGATAAGCTCACGGCAGCTAACTGTCACATATACAAACGTTCAGAAAATTCATAAAGAATTCATCACAGATGTTTATTTGCACACACTGCATGCATAGTTCTAATCGCCCAATTTATTTAAAGAAGCATGCAAATCAGTGCAGTGCCATAAATGCAAAGACAAATCATTTGCATTGTGCAATTTCTGACCTTGTCGGCCATTCTTTTATTGTTAGGTTGACAAAAATGCAGCAGACTACCGAGATATGGCATACGTTACTGGGACTGTAAGAAATACGCCAGCAAACCTATACATTTCTGGATAAATGTCTGCTTATAATGCTTTTCTACATTAAGTGAGCATCTTTTGATAAATCACTACATCCATAATAACTGGACATGTACACAAACACATCTTTTAAATAAAACAGTGTGATTTTTGCAACTAATGTTTCATTTATAATTACTGTAATGAATTTACATATAAAAGAGGTGTGTTCGCACCGAATAATAATGAATTGCGATAATAAATATAGTGCTCTTCCTCTATCAGTGCATTCACACCTTGATAAATTGGACTGAAGGTTTTTGGCTTGACACCATGTCTCCAAGATTACTTGAACCTTAAAAAGGCCTTGATTAAGCAGGGAAAGTTAATGTTGTTGTGGTCAGGAGTAATGAACTGAAGAGCAGTCATTACGGCTGGGAGACATTTAATGTCGGTCAGAGGTATTTAGAAGGAAACAATGATATTTCTACTTCATGCTAGTTGCCATTATGGTCTTAGTTCACATTAGCATAATGCGATAATTGCCTGGCTTTCACTGTGGTCTCTTCCTTTCTGTCATTAGGCTAATTATAACTAGCCCATCTCTCCATGACAACAAGTTGATTCAGAGAGCTTATGACATTTCATGATTGATTTAACGATAATAATGTTAAACTGAAGTTGTTACCTTGGAAAGTGCTGTAACAACACTGCATCACTGTCAAAGCATATTCAACGAGTCTTGATCAATTGGTATAAAAAGACCCTGAAATTAAGACAAATCGCTTACAGTCAATCAGTTTGAGATAAACTGCCATAGCACATCATAAGAAGATTACAATCAAATACCGGAGGTATTTAAAATGCTTATTACAGGAATGAGTTGCACTCAAGCCAAACCCAGGTTGAAAAATAAATGAAAGCGCTATATAATGAGATTGAATTGCGGCGAGGGTGAAGCATCTGTTCATGAGTGACTGTGGTGGGGACGACCATTTAGGAACTAATTTCACATAAAACCGAAATGAGAGAATGAGTCATTTAGTACTGAATTATTGACGAAAATGGAAAAATCAACTGCGTCCTGGGGTGAGTTTAACTCAAATTTATTCTAATTACTAAAAAAATGAGTGATTGTGTAACACAGTGCCAAAAAGTAATAACTTTACTATCAAGAAAAGAAAGAAGTGAACTGAAGTTTTTCAATTCAGTGTTGGATTCAGTCTACATGCCATCATCTCTGTCCTTCTATCCTCCTGTATAATTTAAGAGAAATAACAGAAAGTCCATCTTTCGCTTAACCAATGAAGGATGTGGATCGAGTGTGTTTTTCTTTCGGTGAACCTTACTGATTTTGGACAGAGCAAAGGCATTTAATTCTCAAGCAGTGACCTGAAACGGTCTCTTTCGGCAGCTGTAGCTTTCACTGTGTCAGTTGTCAAGAATATGGTAGTTTCTGTTATTAATATTATATTACAAGGACAGGCTTTCTCCGTCTGTCAGCTGGGACTGATGCAGGGTTTGCACCGTAAGAACTGAAGGCAGTCACACATAAAAAAAAAAAAAGTTTGGGGTCAGTAAAAACATTAATACTGTTATTCAGAAAAGACACGTTTGAAATACACTGCGCCATGCTTGTCAATTCTCCTGCAGCAATCCAACATCATCTCAGCTGACCTGTTCATTTAGCCTAAGAATGAAATAAACCAAGTGCCCCGGGATGAACTGTTCGATCCATTTCAACTAGCTCAAACCGCAGCGTCTGCTCAAAATTTGACACGTAAATCACAATTGCCTGTGCTCTGTGAAATCCTGCTATCTCACATCTCAGATGATCAAAAGGGAAAGCATCTAAGGGGAGATTCGGTCTGTCAAATTGTGCTCTGCGATCTCTGACAAAGTGTTTCAACTTAATTACCAAATACCGCAGCTGTTTGACCAAACACAGAAAGATAAAACTCCAGTGAAGGGAGGAGAAAGGAGTGACGTCAAAAAATAGGTTGAATAAAAATGGTTTATAGTCAGACTTTAGCTGAGTGAGAAAGAGCAGCAACGGAACTGAAACGGTTTGAGTGATGGTTTCATTGAACACACTTGAAACATCCCACAACAACAGCCTTCTGTTAAAGATTTTATTACACACACGCACACACAATTTTGTCACCTGCACCATAACACCTGCACAATGTGTGTGTGTGTGTGCACAATGCCAGTCCAGACGAACTGAGTGTGTGAATAGAGAATAAAGAATATGAAGACAGAGAGAGAGACACGTGGACATTGAAATCCATCCAAGTGGATGAAAAGATAACAGGTGCAGGTGAAAGCACCTGTGAAGATGAGGAATTTACCTCTGGAGGCAAAACATGAGCTTATTCAGAGCAGATCCTATTCTTTGCTTCAAGAAACTTCAATTATGACACACACACACACATGCATGCACCATTATCTGTCTGTCTGTCTCTCATTTCAAACGAATAATCTAACTTCGCCTTCCACCATCTGTTCAGCGAGTCGTCCGCGGATATGTAGAATATTCAAATGAGCTTGCTGGAAGACTCAGGTGTCGCACAACTTTGATGGCGTGACCTTTCTTCTGTCGATTGCGATAGGTTATTAGTCTATTGGTAATTTTACCTACATATATAATGCTGTCTGCCAACGAAAGCTATTCGCTATTACTGGCATTTACTACAGCTCAAAATAGTGTTTTTTTAAGGCTTCTATCTAAACTAGATATTAAGCTGTTTTTTCCTGCTCACAAAAAAAGTAAATCAATTCAAAGTAAATATTTAAAAAATAGTAAATACAGTTGGAAAATTGGCGAAAATTGCAATTACAATCTATATATATATATATATATATATCTTTTTTTTACAATTTCTAACAATAAAGATTCAACTGGATAAAAAAAAAAAATAAATTAAATTAAATATACTTATTTGAGAAAATGTTAAATTGAATTAAATATACTTATTTGAGCAAATATTGGCTTGTAGTTATTGGTAAAATGAAATTTAAATTAATAAATTTAGTAGCAGGAATAATCACATTGACCTGCTGGCCTGCATGAGTAAATAGCATTATATATATGTATAGCATATATATATATATGTATAGCATATATATATATGTTTAAATATATATGCCCACAATAAAAGGCCACCCTGGAATGTGCAGTTTTTTGCTTTATTGGGGGTCTGGGCACTCAGAACCGGTCAGTATCTGGTGTGACCACCATTTGCCTCATGCAGTGCAACACATCTTCTTCGCATAGAGTTTA
>JAUYWG010000053.1:7027945-7050120 GCA_034779775.1 Enteromius afrohamiltoni
TCAAAGACTCGGAGACGAACGGTCTCTCATGCGAGATCCCATATGTAACGTCGAAGTGATTCGACTGAAAGGGTAACCATGAAGAACCTATAACATCCATGGAATCTTTTCATAAAAGCTTGATTCTTTTAAGAACTCAAACTGATTTGTCTACGGCATCACTGGAATCTGGAAAAAAATGTATAGTACATTCTGATCCTGAAAGGTCGTTCTAAATTGCACGTTGCAATGCAACAAAAATGCTAAAAGCAGTGGAATAAAATCCCACACCTCATTTATACTGAACATAAACTTGGCAAGGTGAAATTTGGTGTGAAAACATTGGATATTGTATGAGAAATGCCTCAAGTTTCACAGGGAAAACCATAAAAGGACTCGTCCACACGCACCCCATAGTGTTTTCAGTTTTAGTATGGGAAAACCGCTCATCTTATCACAGCTGGTTAAGACACCATAAAACTGCTGAGATCTCAGGAATATTACAGCAACCTGAAAGTCAAAATCAGTTAATTCATCTAAATGACAAAACTTACTGACTACAAAGAACACATACAAATTGCAAACTGTTCACCGGTTCAAAAACAAAGACAGCTCAAAAATACATCATGAAAATGTCCTTGGACAGTATGTGCCAGATTTTTATTACTTGTTTATTACATTTTTATTATAACTTGTTGATTTATTACTTGTGCAGTTTAAGTTTAATGTGAACTGGTCTCTGGCCTTTTTTTGGTTGTCATTTAACTGACCCTTTCACAACCCAGAGTCTGTGCCAAACCAAACATGACTCCCATCATGGGTGAAGTCATATGTTCCTCGTATGATTTAGTTCAAAGTGCCATACATGACTAATTGACACAACAATCATGGTGGAATCTGAGTAATGCTTTATCATAACAAACACAGAGCAGTTCTGGTCTATAAAACCATGACACAAGGGCTATAGTAACCAGTGGTGTAGTCTATTTTTTTGCAGTGGGTATACTGTCATACTTGTGCACATCCATCCTAGAGTGACACATTGCGGAGCGACACCTGTCTCGACACCTGTTCGCCTATTTTTCACACTGTTCTGTACATCAATGGTTAGCTAGTTCTGACCAACTAGCCTATCACCTGCTACAGTTACGTTAGTAGTAGTCAGGCTAATCTCACTTACCAGGTAACTCTGAAGCACCGGGCTCGTTCGTCACGTCAATGATGACAGCCGCCTCATCTGCTGTGACAGCCGGCTCTTCCTCTGTAACTGTAGTAGGCCTACTACTTTTTAACTTTTGAAAACATGTTAAAATTGTTGGCTGGTTCCGTTTCATGTTTCACGTTTCACGTTTCACTATCTGATGGAGAAACGAGGGACCGTGTAGTTACGTTTCAAGAGCGCCACGCACGTTTTGAATGATGTTTGGATTTGGAATGCCTGCGTTTGACAGAGCCAGAGATGTCATTGGTCGGAGCCAACAGGTCACAGGCCACAGGCAACAGAAGCTTCATAAGTCCAAAATTGATTAACACAGAAGGGGGCGAAACCGTGAAAGGGAAACAGAAGGTGCAAAACCGTGAAAATATTGTCAGAAAATGATCACTGTGCATTTTCCAGAGGGTATACGGAAATTACAGATGTTTTCCAGTGGGTATACGGCGTATACCCACGTATTACATAGACTACACCACTGATAGTAACCTATATATTCAAAATAAAATCAGCATCATCTTTAAAGCATATTACATGTGGCTCAAAATTGACTAAGTAGTACATGCATTAAATGGGCTCCGGCATGCACTTAAAAAAAAAAAAAACAGCTGTCGTTTATAAGGCACTTTCAAGTGATGGTGAGCACATGTTAGGCTGGGGAAAGCTTTGCATGAATATAGAATTTTTATGAATATAGAAGCTGATTGGGCATTCTGATTGCTGCTCCAGGGTAAGGCTCCCCTTAAGTGCTAATCTAGGATCAGATTCCTCATTTGAAATTCAGCAGCTAAAGGAAAACTTTATCCTACATTATCCTGCAATGATAAATTGTCTCCATTTTTTGAAGTGAAAATACATTTTTTAAATAAAATTCTAAATAAATTGGTGTAATCTGAAATACAGAAATCTTTCTTAAATCATGGATTCAAGTATTTAAAATTAACTTTTTAAATAAATTGTTTCTTCAGTTAAGCTCAAATGAGGTAACTTGGGGGACACTATGGGGAATTGTTTAGGAATTGTACTTCAGTTTTAATTTCAGTTGAAGCGTTTCAAGCTTTTTGCAATCTAATTATTATATAACCTAATATTTAAATATACTTTTATTTTGCGTTTCAGTAGAAGAAAATGTTTTAGTTATCCATAACATCACTGCTGTGTCCAGCTATCTGGATAATAATCAAGACCTCCTATTCACTGTGAGTGAATTTGTGATAATGTTAAAGGACAGGCTGTTTATATGTGAGTGGCGTTTTAACTAATAGGGCAGTGAGAAGACACTAGTAGGTCATGAGTCTTCAGTCTTGGAATGGAAAATAGGTAAAGGGTGCCAGATGAGAACTGAAGCTCCTGCAGTTAGAGTACAAGCTGTCTGCACTCTCATGAGGATGAGTTTAAGCACATATAAACAGCTTCACACGACCTAGGGTTACTTCAGTCTATAAACATGTCACCTGCAACTAGCTGATGATGACCTTATTCGAATGTTCCCTACACTTCCTAAAGTTTATTATTGAAAAAAAGTCCTATTTTCAGTCATCCATTAATATTAGCCCAAAAGCCCCTTGAGATTTACCCTTGAGAGCCGAGCTCACCAGAGTGTAGACAGGTTTTCTCCTGAAGGTTTCCTGAAGCTGACAGTGCTGTTCACCGCAGGCAGAGGTGTATGCAGCCACCTCCTGCCTCGCTGTGTTTATGTTTCTTCTTCTGCAGGGACCATACCACTAAGACAGATGATATAAGTGTCACTGTCTGTTTCAGACAGGATAAATCAGACAGAGATTTCTCCTTATGAGAGACGAGAGAAAACACAGAGACAATGACGTGCGCCTACTTTCAGCAGCCTGTTAAATTGGGTGAATAAATTTTCACATTTTCAACTATGATATGATCGTATTATTCAGTACAAAAACTATAGGACAATCTTGCAATTGCTTTGTATTAAATCTAAATAATTATTAACAATTTTGTTGAACTAGAGCTATCAATTTATTGGGTTGGTGTGAATTACATAAAAAGTGACATTAAAGAGAAATGAAAGTGAAATTAAAGAGTTTTTTTAGCTGCATGAAATAAACTGGATTCATTTTATTACTCTATTGGATACAATATAATAAATGTATAAATACATTTCTTACTGCATTAACTGCATTGAAAGGAAGGAAAGGAAATTCAAAAAAACTGAGGTATACTAATAATTGTATGCTAGCAATTTTCTTGAAAGATTTATGGACATTTCCTTTAACCTTAAAATACAATACAATATGTATTACAGCGAAAACACTTTTTAAAAATTATTATTATTGCTTTATATTTACAAAGTACATTAGATCCTATTTTCTCTGGCATTTTACAGTGTGCTTTTTAAATGTAAATGTTTTTTCTTATTATTTAAAATGTATTAAATAAACTTCTGTTTCTATGATACTTTTGTAATATGCAATATTTAAACATTCATTTCTAATTTATTGTGTGCATAAATGAATCCTATTTTATTGTTTTAAAGTTTGTTTGTTTTTTGCCGTTGCATATTTACATAATTCAAACAAAAGCACTCACATCAATCTCAAATGAGTGTAAATCTTTTTTAATGATTTAAAAAATATATATATATATATATTTCAGTTTCAATTTAGTTAATATTTTTAGTAATTAGTTTAGTTTAGTAAATAGTTTAGTTCTAGTTATTTGTGAGTGTTCGACTAATAAAAAAATAAAATGTAAAGTCGGCAACACCAAAGCATCAAAAGCACAAAAAAAAAGTATTGAAAAAACTTTTGCAGGCAGGTATTGGTATTATTAGGGATCTCAAAAGAAAAATCTGCATGTACACAATCTTTTGTCCATACAGACTTGTTCGGAGGGTTTATAAATAATGATTTCAAAGACACTCTAAAGTGGATGCACTGATTGCTTGCAGGAAATCATAAAAAAAAACCTCAACATCTGCTGTTCAGCATTGCAAGAAATGTCAAGTGTCATTTTCTCTGACAGAAATCATCACACTAAAAAGTCCAAAAATAATAGTACTTTTATAATTGTACAAAAACTCAACACAATCACACCTCCACATAAACAAATACTATCAAAGTATGCCTCTGACACAGTTACTTCCACAAACATTGAATCTTTTCAGGCATATCTCCTGTTGAATTTATTCTCCTTCCCTTGAATGCGGATGTCAGAATGACAGACTGTTGACAGCCCTAAATAAACGGAACATAAAAATGCGGAACAGGCTCTGTTTGCTTACTCACAGTCCTGGTCCCCCAAGCTGCTCTCAGCACAAGGCCAGCACTCAGAAATCACTGCAGGCTGAATGCTGTGATGAATTTACATACATTTGGATTAATGACAATTTGTATGTGAGAAAGAATAGGAACGCCCTATAATATAAAACACTTTCAGCATCTCACCTGATAAATCAAATGTTTCTTGGTGAGTCATGCGCAAGGGTTTTGCAAGTCTGCTGTTTGATTCAAGCTTGAGTTTAATGAGGTAATACTACAGCAATACCTGCTAACTGATGACATCACATTACTGCTGCATAATCATTTGAACCAGGCAATGCTGGAGTGTTTTTAAATGTCCTAAGAAACATTCGCCAGCTTAATGAATTAATAAGCAGCCACTGGGAAGATTCGATTTAAACGATTACTCTGAAACCACCAGAGTAGAAATGTGCAGCTTTAAACACTTATTTTAATTCTTTCATACATTAAAGTGTGTTTTATTGTTATTTCATATTGATGTAATTCCAATCAATGGACTTTTTTCTCAATTGAAACTGTTTAACAAAAATATGTTCAAAATATGAACATTTTTGCTAACATTTCCAATAATTTATGAAAGCATTTTTTATTGTTGTTGTTTCTGAATATTGTCTGCACATTATTATTATTACTTTATATATATATATTTAATTACATTTCTTGTTTATGTGGATGTTAAATTTAAGATTAAGATAAGTTCCATTTTTTTATTATTTTGCAAACATATTTTGCATGTTTTCTTTTTAATGTCCAGACTGCCTCTGCTATGCAAGCTTACATGCTTTGGGTTGCCATATACCTCCAAATCAATACTTCTCTGTATACTGTAACACCATTGCATTGTGGGAGTTCGAATTCTAGCTTGAGGACAATTCCAGATTCCACCCTCCTCACTATATAAATAAAGGCATAAACCAAGAAAAATGGAAATATTTTCTGCCCTGTTTTTTACTTAATTTTTGCAATCTGGCAACTTTGCCCATGCGTTAAAGGTGCTCTATGCGATGTTGCAGGATTTTAGCTCGATGTAATTTTTATCTCCATAACCCCTTGATCGTCTTGCTGTCTGCCCTCTGAATACACTAGGAAAAAACCCTGTCTCGGAAGACAACACAGAGGCTGCAATACCGAAACAAACACTAGGGGTACAGGATGTGCACCACAACAAAAACAAACTTCGGCCAACCAATCAGCAAAGAAGAGGTGGGGTTTAATGCGCGTGCACATAATAGACAGAGTTGATTGTACAGCGTGAATCTGAGAGTGGGTTAGCGGAATACTGTGCATTATTTTTGGAAAATGGCTGAGGCACGACCAAAACAAGACCCGCATTTTCATGGGGGATTCGTTAGAAAGGTGGAGAGAACTCTGCCGTCAAACCGATGCACAGGTGGCAAGTTTTTAATTGCACATGTAGGTAAAGTCACAATGACTTGTTTAATAATAGTGATAATAAGTAATAGTTTAAGTAATAGTTTGCATCTTTTAGCTAGGTTTAGGTCTGTAGGTCCTTGCTAGCTAGTAATTTTGATCACAGGTAGGATAAATTCCAGAATAAGCATGTCTTTGGCATTGGCTTTTAGAATAGTTTTCAATATATCAGCTGTAACTAATAAAATAATATCGTAAAAATATTGTAGAAAGACTTGTCATACACATTTACTCACCGAACAGTTTGAGTTCCCTTAGACATGTTATTTCTGTCGCTCTCTCTTGGGTTATCATATCAATGCGCTTTGCGCATTCACGGCAGTTACAGAAACACTCGGGAGAGGGGGGACCTTGCTCTGTTTTGTTTTTTATTTACGTGAAACGTCAGCAGAAGTGACATCAAACAAGATCGCATAGAGCACCTTTAACTCTTCATTTGCATAGTTGGCATCTTCAGTTTAACCATTACACTATAATATAACAATTAGGTAGACTCGATAAAAAAAATAATAATAATAATTAGAGGCTTTGTGATTAATTAATTTAAATTAATTGCATTTTAATTGCATATAAATATTTGACCTGAGAACAGTGATAAGTTATTTTTTTCATATGGATTTTTTAGTACACCATTGAATAATGACTGAATACATAAGCTTAAGCAACAAAATATTGTTTATTTTTGTTCAACCAAGTCCAACCGACCAATATTGTGCTGTGCGTGATTTCACATTGAGCCGTAGTGCCTACACGCAGAACCTGATTTTGCTGAGTTCCCCGTGTCCCTGGGACAAAATCTTTGTTGATTACCCAATCAGATTTGAATAACCAGTTTATGGTTTATGGTTTATGGTAACACGCCTAATTCAGCAAAATCAGGACGTGCTATACGGCACACAGTCATTGTTCACTGATGAGCTGTGCAAAACCATGTTCATGATCAGCGTGCAGTTACCACTGATTACATGACCGTGTTTACTTCCAAAACTCGCAAACAGATCGACCGATTGGGATCGGGACATCCCTATTCAGAACATTAGAAATGCTAGTTGGTGCTCCAGTATAATCAGTCCGCCAAAACTCATCCAGTGAGAAACGTTCTGCGGTGCAAAAATAAGTGCGATTAAAATGCGGTAAAAAATTTGTACGTGTTATTTTTGTGTAATTAATTAATCTAAATTAACGCGTTAAAGTCCCGGCCCTAATAACAATGTTAGTAAGCAACTTAATCACACTAGTATTTTGTACAATAAGAAATGCTGTGTTTTTAGTATTTATTCTAGTCCCATGTATCGCCCTACATGGAAAACATTGTTTTCTAAAGTAATTGACAGCATGACAGATGCTGCTGAAAGAGATTATTGAACCCAAAACAATCTTTTATGACTGGCTTCTGTAAGAGAACTGAATTATTTCTCTAATCAATGATCTTGGGAAATCTGCAGAGCTCTATCACCTGTTACTGTGTTTATTGAAAACATACAACAGAACAGAATCTATTTATGAAAAGCATGACGAATTTGAATGAATCCTCTCACTTCTCTACACATATTCTTACCACTGACCTTAACGGTGAACTCCTGACCGCTACAAATCAAGCTCCAGTAATGAGGGTTAACTCACACTGGGGTGTGTGTGTGTGTCCTTATTAAACTCTAAGTGGATTGGACAGAAAGTTGACTCCATACTGTGAGATCTCAGGGGTTATGAGGGGAACCAGAGGAAGGAATGAAGGGGGAAATTTCAGGAAAAACCAAACCATCCAATCACTGGGAAATCTAATGGTTTATGATTCTTGAGGTTTGGGAACTTCATACATTCAGCATTTATTTGATCAATATAATTAACTTATTATTATGATTAATCACTTTCCTAATAAAAATATAATAATTCTCTTTAAAAAAAGTCCTAGTGATGCAAAACTTTTAAACAGTATGCACCGATATAAATCCACATTGCAGAGAATGCATAAACTACACATAAATAATCAAATATTTCTTAACCCTGCTTTGTTGTTTTTATTTTATTTACGTGTTCATGAGGTAAAAATGTGTTTGGATATTCTTTAGTATTTAAAACATGTAGGGAGAATGTATATACAGAGACATGAGAGTGTTCCATACATGGACAGAGGAAGTTGAAAGAGGAAATGGGGCTACTAATGTCAGCCAGGATGATATCTGCTACACTATATTAAATCCAAGCCAAAGTGCTCAGAGGTAAACTATTTCTGACACTAATTAAAGAGTGTGTCCTGACTATATGCCTCACTGAACCATGAACTTAGTGTGTGTGTGTGTAGATCTACGGTATAGTTATGTGCTTCAATATATGAGCTAAATCAACCATCATTAAAACATTCATTGATGTGGACTTCAGAATACAGATGATAAGAAGCTTCTGTTCTTTATGTCACATATTTTCACACTAGAAGGTCAAGTTTGAAGGGATATAGTTCACCTAACATAAAAAAAAATCATAGAAATTCTCATTGAAGTTTTCAAGTTTCAAAAAGGGTGAGTATAGAGAAGCACTATTAGAGTCCATATGACTTGTGTCTTATATTCCAATTCTTCTGAAATCAACCAAAATCATTAGTGACTAATAATCGTCCCTTTCAGTGAGCAGATCGGATCAGTCTAGTTCATGAATTGATCGTTCAGATCAGTTTTGTGAATTGGATCAACCGATTCATTGCACAGATCAGACTAAAAAGAACAATTTGTTCATTTTCTACTGTTCTTCTCATTAAAGGGTTAGTTCCCCAGAAAATTTAAATTATGTCATTTATTACTCACCCTCATGTCGTTCTAAACCAGTAAGACCTTTGCTCATCTTTTATGAGAGCTAACCCCTTAAATTTTAGAAAGTACTATAACACAATGTACACGCACACGTTCCTCTAAGCATAAACAATGATGATTACTGTATGTTTATGCATGTGCTTCCCCCGAATGTAAACAACACTGATTTCATCAAATACATTAAAGCATGCGTATATGTTGTAAAACTCTCCAAAATGGTGGAAGACGTAACGCAGGGAAGAAAAATGGTTAGGTAAATTGTGTTATTTTTGCTTTTCTTGCGCAAAAAAAAAGTATTTTCGTAGCATCACAAACCTGAAGTTGAGCCACTGATGTCATATCCAGCTCCTCTGGAGCTGGGAACATTTCGGTTGTGTTTATGGAGGGTCAGATGGCTCTCTGATTTCATCGAAAAAATATCCTAATTTGTCGGGATGTTGGCGCCTGTAGCCTCGTGGGCAGTGTGCCAACATATAGCACCGTGGCACTTCGGGCGTAGCGAGTTTGTGTCCTGGCTCGCAGACCTTTCCTGATCCCGTCACCCCTCTCTCTCCCAATTCACTTCCTTTCAAAATTGATCTGTTGTGTGATAATTAAAGGCAAAAATAAATCTTTTAAAAAAAGAAAAAATCTTAATTTGTGTTTCGAAGATGAACAAGGTCTTACGTGTTTGGAAAGGGTGGGGTTTGCAGGTCACAGAGGTTTCCAACCACAAAAAGATGAGTAAATAATAAGAACATTAAACCCTTCCAGGTCAGCTCTACCTTTAATCATATCATTTCAAGCTTATTTAGCCATATTAGAAGTATGTAAACGAAAACAAACACCACAAACTACAGACAAAACAAAATTTCAGTCCCAGAGGACAACAGTGTCCCACTTTTACAAAGATGACCCTATTTTGTATATAAAATCATGCTCATATCCCAAAACTAGCAAACATTTGTTGAAAAAATGCCTTTAATCTGAATATGTCGATGTTTAGAAGAGGATATAAAGATAGACAACAGAAGAAAGTTTATTTCATGCCTTCTATTGAAGCTCATCTTTTAAACAAACAACTCAAGTAACCAGGCATACTATTTTCTCACGACATCCTTTTCTTTATGTAATAGTCCATAAACACAGGACAGAGTAAAGTGTGTGTGTGTGTGTGTTGTATGTACAAAGTAATTACACAGTTACAAGCAAAAATGCAATTATGACTTTGAAGACAGTTTTCTTCCAATATACAGTAAATGTAACTTCATCATTTGATGTTCTGACAATGTACCTGCATTACAGTTTCAAAGTCATGTCGCTAGAACTACTGATTTAGGTAAACCTAAGTTTGGGACAAAGTTATCCATTTGAAATTTAGCAAAAAGAGGCATTTTTCCATTTTTCACTCTTTCTCTGGCTCTCTGAGTAATATTTCAAGTGCTGTTACTTTAAGAAATGCCCCTTCACATGCATAATGGGCAAAAGCATAAACAAACACTGACTTGTGGGTTTGCTGTTGTGTCAAATATAGCTTTTAACTCCCCCATCCTTCTATAGCATCCATTTTACAAAATTTGCATTAAACTGTGACAGCTTCACAACACAATCTGCACTGAAACGCACCAAATAAATGGTTAAGCTCGAACTGAAATCATGATCATGAGCACCAAGAATCCACAACATGAATAAAAGTGCATCCTGCTTACTTCATATTACCTCATAAGGCAGGTGGTATGTTTTTTATCAGATGACAGTCATTGCCGATTTATTATCTGAAAATGTAGATGGCTTTCTGCTGATGCATTCGTCTGTGTCAACTCACAAAGTTGAATATGTTTTGAGCTTGAAACTAGCAGTATGTTTGTTCCTTAAAATGTCCTCTACTTTATACTACAAAATACTTTATATGGTGCATGTGATTCGTTTCTGCATTCATTTTATAGAGTATAGTCATTGTGAGGCAACATGTTCCCTCGCTGACACTCTTGAGAACATGCTGCTCTGTGTAGTCTCTGAGAAAAAAAAAAAAGTTGTGTTGACTCTGGATAGACAGCAGGACCCTCAAACTAATTAACCGAGCATCTGATCACAGAGGGGACTGTGAAAAAATGAGACAAATTAAAACAAAGACACAAAACAAAAGAGACGAGATACACAGATAAGAAGAGTGAGTCAGGCAGAGAATAAAAGCTGGATATACGGAAAGCAAAAGACACAAAGAAAGAGAGAGGGAGAGGAGTGAGCATCAGTCATCTGTTGCAGACAGGTTTGACTTTGATTGACAACTATTAAAGCAGATTCCTTCTTATATTCGACAGGAATGCAAGGCAACATAGGAGCCTGTCTAGAGTAGCCTTTTCCAAAATACATGTCTGTACTTCTACAAAGGCATGTTTGTGTGTGGTCTTGATAGCTGACTGAAATGGCAAAATATTGTGTGTGTACACACACACACACACATATATATATATATATATATATATAGAGACACACACACACACACACACACACACACACAAGTTGCTTCAATAAAAGTTTATTTTATTACTGTATTAAAAGCAGTATGTTATGTCTATTAGAACATTATGAGAAATTATGAGAATATTCTCAATAAAACATTAGTTAGTATGTCTGATTTGTACTTTCATCTGATAAGTGTGATTCCAGATGACAGCCCTGCTCTTTGCATTTGCTGGCTGCATACAAGACTTTAAAAAGGAAAAATGTACTGGAAAACAAGAAAAAATGTAGCAATTTGTATATATGTTCTTAGTTTACATCTAAACGTTGTTGATTACATTTCTCATTAGAGATGTAAATGTTTAAGAATATGCAACATAACAAAATGCAACGTTGTAAAATGCTTTGATGTTATTAATAAGCAAACATTTGTTTACAGCTAGAAATTACAGCAAATAATGTCAAAATAACTTCCTTGAAACAAGCCTTCAAAGTCATGGTAGCGTAATAATTGCATTAAATTGCATCACAGCTGCAAAAAAACTTAATTTTGGGGTTTCTGCTGCCTATTTTTTAGGCTAACCCTGCTTGCTTAAACCCTCCGCCGAGGCCTAGACTAAATCTCTGTGTTGTGTTTTCCTTGTGTCGTCTTGAGGCAGAACGAAAGTCTAATTTGCTGGAGATGGTTGTGGTCTGCTGGAGACAGCACTGAATGAATGGCTCATTAACTCCTGCATAAGCACTCAGCGAGCTTGTGATGGTGGAAAATGAATTTATGCAGTCTTCTGCCAGACATAACATCAAACTCATAGCAAGCTGGGGAAAATCATAAGGGGGGGGGGGAGGAAGCTGGAAACAGAAAGAGAGGGAAAGAGGGTGTAAGTGGAAAGTCTGACCTAGGCGTCTTGCCTCAAGTGACATTCTTAAATCTCGCTGAAATGTAAGTCACAGATCCCTTGGTCATGCTGTCCAGCATCAACAGCAAAAACGGACCACTCATTCTTCTTTCGGACAGATGAACCGGCTGGCGGTTCCCCCCGCAAGAGGTGTGTGGGGTCATGAGGGAGTTGATGTAACCAGAATGAACTTTACAGCACATTAGCTGAGCCAGTGTGTGTGTCTGGCCACTAAAGCAAGTTTCTAGCTTAGTTAGCAGCGCTCTGGAGCTGAGCTATGCACTTCCAACATTAGATTTGAAATTAATTACCTGGCAAATAACATTTAGTAATGGTTTATTTACTTTGGGATTACATTAAATCATTTTTTAAAAGAAGCTAAAACAGTGCATGACCAAAAATGGTTTATAATTGTTATTTAATATGTTAGCAATTAATGATTAAATAAAAAAATTATATTATAATCATAACAATTCCAACTATATAATCAGTTTTTATTCTTCACACTATTTATTCATTCATTGCGGAATAATATATACTGAATACTACTGTCAATGTAAATGTGCAAACCTTTGTATTTACAAATACATATAATAAAATTCAATCTTCCAGTACTTGAATTTCTCATCTGTGTTGGCATGCAAATATCATACAATTTATATCATTTATATTCAAGAAAACAAATTCGCAATCAGTTTTGACTGTATTTGCATATCTTGATGCTTTGCTTCACTATTAAAAAAATGGCTCAATGAATTGTGAAATGTTTTGTGAATTAATCTGAATTTAATTTAGGTTGTTTTCTAGTTTACCTTTTTACATCTGTCTGCATTGCTAGTTGCATTGTATCGACTGCTTGCAGTGCAGACCGAGAAACAGCAACAATAAAGAACAAAAAAAAAACTGACTTAACTTTAAGCAATACATGCAGTAACATACTAGACAACAGAACTCAAAGGTTCAGCAGGGTAAATGAAATGGACAGAAGGTATATGACTTCTCTCTAAAGACAGGCAAAGGTCTGTGAAATGGGGAAGACTCCCACTGTTCCAACATCATCTGTGTTGATTTGGGGTTATGATGTCTGAACACTTCAATCACTCCATGTTTGTTCATCTCAGTGAGTGGGGGAGGGATGAAGAGAAGGTGAATGACGGTACAACACACGTTAAGATGAAGATTAAGATTGCTGACCAAGGCTAAAAATACAGAGAGAGAGAGAGAGAGAGAGAGAGAGAGAGAGAGAGAGAGAGAGAGAGAGCAGTCCAGCGCCGACTGATTAACTGGAAAGTCATATTTTGTTTTAATGACCTTAATAGATCTTTTCCTAATGATGCGGCAGGGAGACATTCCAGAGGAAATACCTTTACGTGAACTGTGTTCAGTATAAACAAATCTATTAAATTATGATTATCTTTTGATTTTATTTACCCCATTTTCACTTTCACATGAGAAAAAAGATTGGGTTTTGAGTTTTTCCAATTTAAGATAAAGTTAAGTAAATTAAAATAAAACACTTTATATGATGCAACTTCAATCTAAATGTCAAAACAGAGGAAATGAGCATGCAAATAAATATATGAATTATACTATATTATATATAGTAATGGGTGTGTTTCATCTCTCATTTCATCTCCTCGAAATAGCAATGCACCAACAACGCACCTGAATACACCTTATTTTCAGTCCAGCACGCCCAGGCGCACAAATGTGTGCAAATGTAAACAAAGTGTTGCAGGATGTGAAAATGATCAATTTCTCAACCTGAAAAACCGGTGCTGCATTGCGCCAGGTGTACGATAGGGCCCCATATGTGCAAAGCCAAAAAGAAAAGAACAGAAGCATGATATTTATGCCAGCAGAAAAAACATACTTAAAAGGTCCATCATTTCAGTTGTGACACAGGGTCAGTTTCCTGGACACAGATTCGTCTCGTCTTGGATTAAAAAGTTTTCAATTCTCAAAATCTTATTTGACAGAATAATCCAGGGCAAAGACTAATCTGTGTTTTACAGGTAGCAACCAGAATTTCTCATGTTGTGAATCCTTGAGCCCTGAATTCACCTTGCCAGGAAAAAAATCTGATGCTGATTTGCCTCTATTGTAAATAGAATCCAAGTGATCCAGACATCCTTTTATTATGATGTAACAGTGAGCATTCACTGTGTTTCCTTGGCAATGACAAAGGCAGGCATTTGGAATATTTCCAAATTAAAGGATCTGACTCATACTTTATCTATTTCTTAATGTCTCAAAATATAATTTATGGTGCATTAATTATATTTGCTAAAACCATGGTTTCTCATAAGTTAATAATCAGCCATGGAACACACCAGGTCACCATCCTTTATAAGCTGCTTTTTTTCTTTCATCTAAGCAATGCAACAAGAAGGAAAGTGACATCAGATAAAAGGTTAATTGCTCTCCTTACCACAAACAGGCGGAAACAGGCTTAATATTACCATACTGAAATATATAGAAAAATATAAATAAATAATGACAAATCATTAAAAGTTAATTAATAAAGATTAATATTACCGTCTTCTGGCTGCTATTTGAATCCCAGAAGCATAATTAACACAGATCACAGAAGGGATGAAAGAAAGGAAAGAACAAAAGAAATCTTCACATAAACAGCAAAAGGATAAGTTAAGGATAAAACAAAATCAGCTTAGTGTTTACTGCATACTGTGCTAATACTGCTTCCTGTTTTTTTAATGAAACAGAATGCACACTGCAACAATAAACAATTCAGTCAGTATACACTGTCATCACATAACCTCATTACTTGCAAGATAAAGTGTCCACTTATCACTTTTATTAGCAACTATCCTGAGAAATGACATGAAAGGCAGTTAAAAGAAAAAGAAAAATCAATCAATTTTACTTTTAGTATTGCTACCTCAATATAAATTAAATTAAGTAACAACTCTGCTATGGGTAATGTTCTATACTATACTAAATTTTAGATTTCTTTCTTGCAAACACTTTTTTTTAGCAGAATAGTACATTTTCAATAGAAAAATGCTTTTTGGAACCAAATGGGTTCACCATTCCACCAAACCACTGTGAATTACCGTTTCCTGCTTACCATGATCTATTGCACAGATCTATTCTGCACACAGCACACAAATTACTGCAAAAATATCAAGAGTATGTCAATATGGTATTCCAAACAAACATCCTCATGGTGATAAGAAGAGACTAGAAGGCATGTGTTCTCCAATCACAGATGGTTCCCAGGTGACCTCTGGTTTCAAAATTCTACTTATCAGCAGCCACAGACTAACCACTGAATAATGAGAGGACAGAAAAACAAGTGGAGAAAGTGAGAATAGATAAAGACTTAACACATTCTACACTGCAAAGAAATAAACAATTTATTCATTGCAGGAAAATGAATTCCAGAAGCAGGTTTCTCTCTTCTTGGCTTATGCCAAAATAACGCTAACTTCATTTTCCAACACTAATTCTGTTTCAAATCTAACACACAGCAGCACATGTACACATAAAATTGCAAGAATAAAGCAAGATTAAAACTTATGTTGCACACAAATAAATATATATGGTATACTGACTCCCATAAATATATATATGGTATACTGACGCCCATAGTAGGAAAATAAATGGGCACAGTCGGCTGTTTTATTACCAGCACTTTTCAAAATATCTTCTATGATTTTTAACATAAAAAAGAAACTCGTACATGTTTGGAATGAAATAAGGGTGAGTAAATAACCACAAAATTGTAATTTTTGGGTGAACAATCCCTTTGACCTGCACTGTAAAAAAAATGGCAGTGAATTTAACGGTAAAAAACTGTGAAAATGCTACAGTAAAAACCTGTTAAAATGGTTAATGGTAAATTCCTGTTAAATGTACAGATAAAAACCGGTTGGTATAGGTTGGTATTTTACCATTATATCAGTTATTAAGGTTTCTTATTAGAAATTACAGTATTTAACTGTAAATTTAAAATAAAACCGTAAAACTAAAGAAATATTGAAATATTGAAAAAATATTGATACTGTATTTTTCACGGTTTTATTCTGGCAACCACAGCTGCTGTTTTTTTCCATTAAATTTTACCGATTTCTTTTTACAGTGTGACTAAACAATAGGACCATCTTTTTTGAGGTTTTAAGATTTTGAGACCCAGAAAAATAGTTTACAGCTCTTTGACTGAGTTGATCAAATCGAACACAACAAGAGAAAGTAAGCCAGACCTTCCACAGCTGGTGGCGACACACAATATAGTTTATAGTTTCACACAAACGACTATATTAATACTGCAGTATACCACTCAGCACGCTACAAATTCTCACAAGCAAGTAATCTACTAAGCAGCTACTGACAAAAAAATAGCTTTGTTGTTTTTGCTTAACTATTAGCTATAGAGCTAGACAGAACATGTTTCTTTGATTTTTTGAAGAACAGACAGGAAAAAGTAGAGAAAAAGATGTCAATGTAACGTTTTCCGAAGAAGGGAGCAACCTAGTGATACTTGCTCTGAGGTAACATCCACTGAGAAAGGTCAGACCTCCACAAAAATGGTCCAGTTCACAGAAACGACACCTTGTCAATGTTCATTCCTTTATTCACTAGGCATTTTTCCCCAAGGGTCCCCTGTGGAGGCCATCTTGGTGAAGGCTTTCATGTTTTTTAGAGTGTTCCTGCACCTCACAGCCTTGCGCAGAGAGGGGGCGGGGGTCACTTTCTCTGTCGGGTTGCTTACAAAGCTTGATTCACTTCTGGGAGCCCTCAGGGATATAGCACTACAGTCTGAACAGTAAATAATATATTAGAAGCAAAATCTGTCAATTTCGTCTTAATTCCAATGTTGGCTCATCCGCCTCTGCCATGCAAGATTCGGCCTCGACACAATTTACTTTTATAATATGACACATATTCAAAGTATATGGTCGCCTGGTGCTGTGGGATTCTATTTAGAGCAAGTGCACTTTGTTGCAGTCTTATTTGAAGGGAAGTTATAAATAATTCTCCTGCTGTAGAATGGCATCTGAGTTGCTGAGATGTCTGAAGTAATTACAGCATATTTATAATGGACGATACATGCCTGGACCTCGTCTCACTTTGCTTTGTTTGCGTTTTTGGAGGCTTCTGAATGTCAACTTAGACTTTGGGGCTCTAGTCCTATAAGGCAAGCAGCTTTCTAACCAAATTTTCCATCGATTGTCGGTTATACAATGGATAAGTTTTGAAAGCTCTGCCAACACAAGCCCTGTTCCCAATTTTAATGGCTCCAGCTACTCTCTTTGTGAGAGAACAATGATCAGGTTGGTTTTTCTGTGGCTTTGGCTTTTTTGTGACTTTGGCAGTGAACAATGACTTCCAATGAGCTCCTTCTAATTCATGCTAAATAAATACCAAACGCAGCAAGATACCAATTTTGTCCATGGTGTTTGTGTAACCAAGAATTTGTATGTGGTGTGGATAAAGCTGCTAACAGTAATGTTTGCTTAATAAAACATTTTATACATGAAGAAATGACTTCAGTCTGCAGTCATATCACTATCAATAGAAGCATTTCTACAGTGATATGATGCTGCATCATCGCTCCTAGGCATCAGTATGCATTTAAGGTCATCGCAGCCATAAAAAACTAGAGAACATCAACAACTGTTATAAAAAGTAAGTACACCACCTTTTCTGCAGTACATAGTAAATAGCACTAGTAATGAAGAATGTCAAGAGTTTCTATTTACAGTGTTCCTTTAGCATTGAGCATTGTAGCCAATCACAGACAAACATTTGAATGCAATGGTCAGTCAGAGGCATTTAAGTGCACTTAATACCACTCAAAACTTTACTTCCTGAATCCTTTTATTGTAACCGAAAAAGTGTGAACAGTATGTAAATAAGAAATTGATTGCAACCGCAGGTTTTGCAAGGGTGAGTTTGTGCTGAACTGAAGTGACTGACAGCTTCAGTGACTATAGAATGGGAGCTTATTGCTCGCTATCTGTTTTTGACACATTCAAAATTCTTGCATTTTCCATGCTGCTAAGCACTAAGCAAAGTTCAAGGTTTTGGGAGTGATAATCTTATTAAAAAAAAAATCAATCAATTAACTTGGTAAGATATTTTAAAATAAAAGAATTAAAAAAATTAAATTATACTGCCTGAAAAACAATACCTACTACCAAGAACCAAATACAACCCATTTAACAAAAAAACGGATGTTTATGTACGATAAACTACAGACTACAAAAAAACGTAAAACCTGAATCACAGGCTAAAGAAAGCCCCCTACTAACAACAAGTCCTCAGGTGGTCAATGATTGTGTCTTGATTGACAACCCTGATTGTTTGCTTTTGTTTTAATGTGACCACATGGGTAAAAAACCTTTAAAAACACTGCAGATGAACACTTTGCTTTTCTGCTGCCATTCAATTCTCAATTTACTATAAATAAACTTTTATTAAATCACACTCTTTATTTACTGTGCCAACTATAAATTCAGAATCCACATCCACTTCGTATATAAGTAAATCAGCTTAGGTAGGATATGAAGAGCTACTGTTGGGTGGGAGTCACAATGCTCCTGGATCATGTCTGGATTACATTTGTCAGAAGAACACTTAATAAGAGGGATTATAAACCAGCAATCTAGAGTGCTAATGGGGATTGTGTCAGCATTAAGATACACATTAGTGTAGCTTATAGACAATGAAAACATGTGAACTCAACTTCCTTGGGTTGTGAACTCAATTTTTGACAAACGTCAGATCATAAATATTTGGTGACACAGCTGGAAGATATAACCTCCCAAGTCATAATAATATCACTATTTAGAGAAATCCAACCAAGTTCTCTTGGGCAATAAAATACAGAGACAACTTGATCTCAGATGAATAAATTAAACCAATGCATCAAAGAAAACTGGACTCTTATCAATGAGCAGCCTAAAAGGCTTTTAAAGCAGTGAAATCCGGCATATTCTGGGGAATTGCTTACATGAGGAAGTTGAAAAGGAAACAGTTAGGCTTTAAATTAATATGTTTGTTTCCATGTGCAATGATCCACTACTAAGAATAATAAAGTGAAACACCAATATTATATGGTACTCAGAAGTTACGTAACAGCAAACATCTCCAACCAAGTTAGCACTGCAGGACACTAACTAAATCCAAATCAAAGGTAAGTCTGTCCAAACCTGTAGGTTCAGATGCTTTGGATATTTATCAGAGGGATCTGACCACGAAAGCACACCAGGTGCCACAGTGAGTGATAGACTACAAACTGACCAAGTTTTCATACTTGGTACCAGTACAGATATTAACAGCCAGAGACAACACATAGATAGACTAAGCATGTTTACTTCCGTAATTCTGCCAACCACCTAAACACAGCACTGGACAGGGTTTTGTAATCATAATTATGCGTGTATTTTTGGAAATGTCTTTAAAGAATGACAGACGTCTAATCACATTCCAAGGTGAGGACATGCAGTTCAGCACATCAGTGTTTGCTTTAGGCACCACATTCAGCCATTTGACATTGGGGAGGTCTGAGAAGACTACAGAAGCCAAGATAGGCCAAACAAGCACTACTACAATGGAATACCAATGAAATGCGTGCACTTTTGATTTATTGCACATCAATGTGACCCTGACTGGCCTTGTCACACCTTGATTGGTTTAATCCATTAATTTACTTCATTTCGCCTGAAGACTTTCACAAAGGATAATGGCATTCGACTAACATATCCATTCAATTAACACATTAGGTTAATAGACAATATTTTGATCTATTTAAAATACTTTTAGCACTGTGGAGTTGACAATTTTAACTTCCCTCTAGACAAATTAAAAATGCCTAGCGCTGACATGGTTGTTCTTGTGTGATGTTCTTTAGAGGTGTGCCTTAGCAGACTAGTGAAGCATACACACATTGCAAAATCATTTAAAAATTATGTTTGCCCAATGATAACAAGTTAATGAGGCGTGACTGACAGGAGGAAAGACAGGTGGGTAGTACTTTGTGGATGTGGATGTTTGTTCTTCCTTTGTTGCATCTAACTATGTTTCAAAAGTTTATAAAGACAAGTATGTGGACAGACAGACAGACAGACAGACAGACAGACAGACAGACAGACAGACAGACAGACAGACAGACAGACAGACAGATAGATAGATAGATAGATAGATAGATAGATAGATAGATAGATAGGACTAACAGAATGTTATTTTGTATGTTATCAAATCTAACACAATACTTCAATACCTTGTGAGGCTGTGAAAGCATGTTGTGCAGCATATGTGTGAGAAAGAAAGTGACAGACAGGAAAGGTGTGTGTGTGTGTGTGTGTAGGAATGAGACTGAGGACCGACAGGGAAAGTACAATGAAAGGAAATGAATGAGGAAAAATGGACTTTGTAAGAAAGACAGGTCAGCCTAAATTTTCAGGGATCACTTCACTTCTAAGAAGGTGTTTTAAATCCTTTCATATAAGGGCATAGCGCACTCCACCGCATCTTTCTTCCCTCCTTCCTTTAATCTGATCCTCCGGACAATTCTCTCACGTAGACACACACAATCTGAAACTCTTTTTCCAAAGACAGGAATGGACACTGTGTTCTTTGCTGCCGTTTCCACACTATTAAGGCCCAGACAGCACAGATAAGATTTAATACATTAAACATGAGCTGCTCTTATCACTATTTGACATGAGCATGCGGTCTGTCTTTGGACACCTGTGATTTAAAAGCACAGGTCGAATCAAAACGCATTAAACATTTTGTGCACTTTGGTTATTGGCTCTTGCATTATTGAATGAGAGGCTCTTCCGTAAAACAATGTCAAAAGTGATTACCTTATAAATAATATCAGGCTTCTATTACATATGTAGGGGAGACCATGTCTTGTTACACTGGTCATTTTTCATAAATTAAAAAATATATATATATTTATTAGAGTAAGTTATCATATGTAACCCTGGACAACAAAACCAGTCATAAGTGTTAATTTTATGAAACTGAGATGTATATATGATCTGAAAGCTGAATAAATAAGCTTTCCATTGATGTATGATTTAGATGGATAGGGCAATATTTGACCGAGATACAACTATATGAAAATCTGGAATCTGAGGGTACAGAAAAATCTAAATGCTGAGAAAATCACTTTTAAAGTTGTCCAAATTAGATCTTACCAATGCCATATTACTAATCAAAAATTAAGTTTTAATATATTTTTAGTAAGAAATTGACTAAATATCTACATGGAACATGATCTTCACTTACTATCCTAAGGATTTTTGGCAAAAAATAAAAATCTATAATTTTGACCCAAACAACGTATATTTGACTATTGCTACAAATATACCCCAGCGACTTAAGACTGGTTTTGTGGTCCAGGGTCACAAATGTGTTTTATGGTTAACTAATTACAAATATGCTTGCCAAATAAAGTTTTATTTTACATTTGGCACAGTTGACAGCATGTCTTTATATAAATATATAAAAACCTATCTACTATGCATACATTACTTGTAGACAGTGCAGACTGACTCTTCTCTACTCTCTCTCTATATATATATGTGGGTTAGAGAAAGTTTCGGACTCCTTAAAATTTTCACTCTTTGTTATATTGCAGCCATTTGCAAAAATATTTGTTTTTTCCTCATTAATGTACACACAGCACCCCATATTGACAGAAAAATACAGAATTGTTGACCAGAGAATCTCATTTCTCACGATCTTGGAGTCCTTCCGGTGTTTTTTATAACTCCATGCAGGCTTTCATATGTTTTGCACTGCCACTCTGCCATAAAACCCCGACTGGTGGAGGGCTGCAGTGATGGTTGACTTTCTACAACTTTCTCCCATCTCCCAACTGCTTCTCTGGAGCTCAGCCACAGTGATATTTGGGTTCTTTACCTCTGTCACTAACACACCAATGCAGTTGGACAGCCAGCGTTAGAAAGGGTTCTGGTCGTCCTAGATTATGGAGGCCACTGTGCTCTTAGGAACCTTGAGTGCAGAAGAAACTTTTTTGTAACCATGACCAGACCTGTGCCGTGCCACAATTCTGTCTCGGAGCTCTTCAGGCAGTTCCTTTGACCTCATGATTCTCATTTGCTCTGACATGCATTGTGAGCTGTAAGGTCTTATA
>JAUYWG010000053.1:7052961-7072028 GCA_034779775.1 Enteromius afrohamiltoni
TGTGTGTGTGTTAAATATGCTTTTTTTTCTTTTTTATTTCGAACCAAAAATTATGCTGTATTTCTTTAATTCTTTTAATCTCAGGCTAAGACCTTTTTTAAGATTTTAAATTAGTTTGTTTCAGAGCTTCCATTCGTATTATGACAAATAAGAGCTAATTACCCTGCATACTCAAAGAACAGCTGTAAAAGGGTTGTTTTAATGATGCCCAATTAAATGAATATTCCAGTATTCCACTGTTTGTCTTTTTTGTTCAGAGCATGTTGGAGATTATAAACATATGGACCCCTACAGTTTAAGTAGTGTACAATGAAATGTTTACATGAATGTGTGGTTCGCTTATCCCTGATTTAAAGTGAATAAATATGCCAAGAAGGAAATTGAATGTATAAAGAGCTTATAGAGAAGGTAATGACTAGTTTACTATTATACTGTTTGAAGTGATCCTTTCCATACACCATAAAATGTTAGACTAAATTCTCAAATAAAACCAGGAACTGTACTTATATTTCTTTGAATATACTATTTTATGCATTCATTTGAGAGTCTGTGATATTGAGCAAACCTGTCCGAGGCACAATGGTTTTTATTCATTTCAGAAAGTGAATGTCTGGAAAGAATGAAAGGATGCTCTGCTGCTTAGATAAAGATTCAAATCCAATTCCACTGTCTACAATCCTAATGATTATTCACCTCAGGGAGAAAGGAAAAGGTGGAAGAAGAGGGGTGCGAGCAGAGCAACTATGTGAAGAAAAAGTAGGAACAGACTTTGGGATTATTGATGTGAAAAGAAGTTTAAAGGAAGGAAATCAAATTCAAAAGTCAGACTGTGATATCTGTATATCAAATGTCCTCTGTCTTTCCCTGTCTAGCTCTTTGGGACTAATTATGTCAGAAACTGGTGTCTTTCCAAGAAATTGAATGTCTTTTCACCTACAGAGTATTAGCTTGGCAAACACTGTGGTCATAAATGACTTACATTGCAAGTCCATATCAACAAACTCGTTTCCCTGACAACTTAACCACCAGACCGTCTCCACATTGAAAGGCTGATCTACATATAAAACAGATCACCACCTGTGCCCACGCTGTCAGCAAAGCTAGTAAAACACAGACACGCAGATGCACCATAAAGATAGTTTACAATTAATTAGGCTGTAGATCATTGTGTCTGACTCAATACATCAGGAGTAGCCCTTCAAACAGACAGAGGGCTTAGTAGAAACAATCTACTATAGGCTACAAACGTCACTGCTACTACCTAATTGTCTCCTGCTTTACTCACACACAAAAGGAGAGTCCTTGGCTGTAAGCGATGGCCTATTGCAGCTGCCCTTCCATTTAGTCTCGAAATATAGTAGGTATTTCGAGTTGTCTTTTTCTTTTTAGTATTCCTGTAGTTCAACCAGTCGATGAAACTAATGTCAAGGTCATGCATTTGATTTGCTGGGCGGACAAAATATAATAATGTGTGTAACTTAAATGCCCTGCCACTTTGGATAAAATAGTCTGTCAAATGCATACAGTACATGCAATTTACATGTAAATTATTTTCTTGCAAAAGCACTTATGGAAATGTAAATAAGGGATACAATTAAACTGACAAAGCATGAATAGACCAGAAAAATTAAGCTGGTAATGCAATGAGAGATTGTTAACATTGGTTAATTTTTGCAGTTTTTTGTGTTCTCTATAAAAGCAAATGTACAAAACATGCATTGTGTGCGTATTTTATTAGTAGTAGTAGTAGTAGTATACAATGTGAAGAATAATTCTTAAAAATAAGATGCATTATCATGGATATTTTCAACTGCAGTAATAAATGTATATTATTTACATATGATCAATGATCCCAAATAATAGAAATTCAAATATGTGATATGATATACAGTGTTCTTAAAATCTGAATGTCTATGCATCCTAAATTATTGCCGCTGTATTGAAAACGATTGTGCTCAGAGAGGGGTAAAATCCACTGACTTGCACTGGTAAATCTCCAGACAGTTAAGTCATATGCCTTGTATATGTGTCACTGAATAGAATTTCTTCAAAATGAACGATGAAAGCGCTCTGCTTTGATCTGCAGTTATTTTACTTGCAATAACTTTCTCTTTTCTCTCCCACTCTCGCTCCCATGAAGAATTTCATTTTTATTACCTTAAGAAAAGGAGAGTTGCTCCTTGAACTCGGGTTGCGTCAGAGTACAGCAGAAAAGTTGTTTGATGAATTACTCTGACTCACTGAGGAAATAGTCCACATGATTATTGACCAGAATCACTTATACACAGAAATGATAGAAATGCTATTATTAGAATGAGCCATCACTCCTGCGGTCCCTGACACAGTCTGCTTGATTTCCCTTTACTCAGGGCAGTCTGCCTTAAAATGATCTCACAAACTGTTTACAAGACTCACATATGTTTAGCATCATCATCTTAACAGTGTCCATTCGCCTGTCTCTCTCATGCCTCCCACAAGCTGCTTCTGGCCTTGTTGTCAATAGTTTAATCAACAATAATTTGATCATAGACTGTTTTCATCATGAACTATTGAATTAAGGTGTGCATTATCACTTGCATCTGTAGGAAACATCTCTAAAGCAACAAAAAACCATAGAGAAAATTAAATTAGCTTGTCTGTGACTTTTTGGACATTGTGTTCAGAGATCTGGACCAATTAGATGATAAAGATATTTTAGTGAAACTGAAATGATCAAAGCCTTATATTAAGCTCTAAGAAAATACTCACAGTAAATTACATACTTCACCGCAAAGTTCTGTAATACAATCTAAATTGCAGACCATTAAACCTTTTTTTAATGCATGCAGCCCTTCAAAACTGCTTTTATCTGAAAAACATAGGAAATGGTTTTGTCATGTTCTTGTAAGGTAATTGTCAGTGGTTATTGCATATTCACTGCATCTGCTTAACAGATGTTTGGTAGAGTCATCTTCATTTTCAGGAGTCACCTACATGAACAAACACGTGCACATGGATGCCCAAATCTGAAGACTTGCATGCACATGCATATATATGCGGGCCTACAAACACAGGCATAAACAGAGATAAATGCAAGTCCCTATAATTACCCAAGTCTCTCTAGAATATCAAGGAGATCCAGCTGCATATGCACAGACTCGCTGAAATGGACTGTGGGTAATGGCTCATCCTTCTTCTCATGTAATGGTATTTTGAGACTCTCAGGAATTAAACTCCTGGATCACATTCACTTTTTGCCATCAGTCCAATTTCTCTCACTTGTGCATTTTCTGAAATTCAATTAAAATGAAAATGGATGAATGGTCGTAGTGGGAAAATATTTGCGCTTTTAATCTAAATTTCGTGCCACAAGTTGAAAGAAACTTCAAAAGTATCTCTGCAGTGTGCTGTTCATCTGCCTCAATGAATTCTGGGAAAGACATCCAGGCAGGATCATGCAGAAGGAAGCTGAAGGTCTTGTTTGGACAGAAGACATTAAAGTGGAGGACAAGCTGTGAGCAGGTGAATATTTGTGTGCTTGCATGAATGCCTGTGTGTGTGTGCATGTCTTGTCTCACCTTCCCAGGCGCACATCTGGGTTTTTGTGTTGGACTCATATTAGTATTCTGTAAAGGCATTGGCGTACTGCAGGAGCAGGCTAATTCTCTTTGTAATGGAGAATAAGGCATAGCTGATGGAGTGGGAGAGCCCTCTGATCTGATTAACGTCTCAAAGAGCCCCTTGTGCTATCGTAATGATGCTGTTTTCGTATGCTCGGAGTCTTCATAAACAGTAGTAATAGATGAGACCGCACCTTGAAAGAAGTATAACAGAAGGTAAGATCAGAGAAGAACGGTAGGTCAGTCACAGATAGAGCATTCTCTTAAATTACCATGACAACTGAAAGCGTTGTTATTAGATTTGGTCAAACATAAAAATATAGACACATCAATGAGTGTATGTGGACAGATGGATTGAAGCAACTTGGATAGCTGATCCTGAATAAGACATCCACTTCTTTCCTTCAATGCTGACCAAAGTTGACTGTATATTATTCTGATCATTTCAAGTAGAATTTCCAAAGAACAATAAACACCCAGTTAAATTTTTCCCCATTTATTTTTCCGATCTCAAATTTGGCTATTTTTGAAAACTTCAAACAATAAAAAACAATTGTGGTTCTGTAATGTGTCATGACAGATTGCTGGAGCACATCAGTTTATCTCTTCAAAATTTAAGCATGAAATAAACATAAATGAACATCAGAAGGTATTTTATTTCAACCGCGGTAACCATTCATACAAGTTTAAGCCCATTAAAGTTAATCTATAGCCTGGCTTCCGCGACTATAAAGCTCATAGGAGCTTACTCTGGCCAAGCTACCTTACTACTTAACCTGCATCCATCAGATGCCTCTGTACACTACTGGACAAATCTACAACCAATCAGACCACTTATTCCGATGACATATGGGTAGCGACGGAACCTGAAGCCACCTTAACCAATTGTAGCTAGCTTCATTAAAGCAGTAGGAAAATGTCGTCAAGTGATTTCTTTATGCTTCCAAAACATTTATTGAAGAAAGAAAGAAAGAAGACTTTGACCTCAGTTGCAGAACACCGGAACAAATCATCAGACAGAACAATTAGTTTTATATTGTTTTGGCACTCTCATCTTTGCAAATGAAACCTGGGCCCCAGATTTGTGGTTAGCACAATCCTATTTGATTACACTGAACACGCTGTTGTTGTCTTTCTGTGTGGTTTCCACCCAGGCAAAATTTAATTGCAATCAGGGTTTGTTTTGCAGGGTAGGGAGTCAGAAACTAAACCCTTTTTTCCACTCTGTTTCACCTAGAGCTAAACGCTGCTACTAAAGTGTGTGTTTGCATGAGACGGAGAGACGGAGAGATTGTGTCACTGTATATTTTAACATATCACACTACTGATTATAAATAAACATACAGCAAATGGTAAAGAGCCACTCTGTGAGCTAATAATGAAGGAACGTAAGCAATCAAAGCAGGCCAGCAATGCTTAGCGAAATTTTCTAACCTTTTCTATATAGATTTATAGAATGGCTAGCATATGAAGTATTTTATAAAAGAGCAATGATGCTCCAAAACCTGCAAATGCACAAAAATATATTGCTTTTATCCTGTCACCATTTCATACACACTGAATGAGATCAGAAGCAGTCACACGCTCTTCACAGGCTTTATTTTTTTATAACAAAGAAATGATTCCCGTAGCACAAACCTACAAAAGGACTGTGACTCGGGTGCCGAAGATCTCTATTTATATGGAAATAGTCAGGAAGACATTACCTTCATCACTGACACATCAGCTGCAAACCAAAACAAGAAAATAATTGGATTGGCTGGAAATGCTTTGTGCTGTTTGAACTGTGGAGGCAATAGAGATTAGAACAGGCCAAGCTTAAAACAAAATCAAGCCAGAAATTTAATTAAGAAAGTTAATTGAATCTAAAACGGGAGAATCCATATTGGAAATGATGTGTTTGGATCTAAAATGACCATAAATGTTCTGTGGACCCACCTGGAAACTCCAAAATTGCAATCATTTTCACTGGTGTGATATCTGTAGACAGATCTGGGTTTTACTCTTACTGTAAGTGCCAAGGCAGGTTTTTGACAGATGGAGTGTTCAGAACATCAGTTCAGGTGCCAGTGCCTCCATGCACACAAACCGGGACACGTACAGTGAAGGTTGAGATGAATCAGGACTTTTATTTGTCTCACAGCTGTTAAGAAAAAACATAATCAGGGCATTTGATTTGCACGTACACAGACAAACTCCTCTAAAATACCAGCTTAGACAACCATGAATTTTATTCCTGTCAAGACTGGTCTACAGCTAATCTTCCGTCCTCAGTTTCAGGCTATCACAAAATGTAATAATTAGGGCCGGGACTTGATTTAAAAAAATGATCTAATTTATTAGTGGCTTTGTTATTAATTAATCAAAATTAATCACATTTTAATAGCATATAAATATTTGACCTGAGAACAGTGAGAAGAAAGTTTTTTCATATGGATTTTTAGTATACCATTGAATAATGACTGAATACATATATACAGCTCAATGTGAAATCACGCACAGGATAGCATTTACCGCTGATTACATGACCGGCTTTACTGACAAAACGCGCAAACATATCGACCGATCCGGATCGGTGCATCCCTACTTTCAAGTTCATTCAGACATAGATATATATAGATTGACTAGATGTCTCATCTGCGTTGCTGGCCAATGGTGTCGGACATCTTACCACAGATTGCTTGCTCACCCAAAATATTGTGTCTTTCTATATATATCTATGCATTCAGAGCATTAGAAACAGTAATTGGTGCTCCAGTATAAGTCCGCCGAAACTCATCCAGTGAGAAGCGTTTAGCGGTGCAAAAATAAGTGCGATTAAAATACGTAAAAAAAATATTTATGCGTTATTTTTGTGTAATTAATTAATCTAAATTAACGCGTTCAAGTCCCGGCCCTAGTAATAATAAAATGCAAAATAAGGGGCAAAACAGTCGTAAACATAAACAATTACATAAACACTCATAGAAAAGTCCACCCCCTGTTGCTTTTTCACATTAAAATCCATGACATATTTGTTTAGAATTGTTTACACTTGTAAATGGTGCTTGATCTGTGCATATTCCTCTCCTAAAATAAGACAACTGTCGTCAATTGACCGTGTGATGTTTTTGTTTGGACTGTCATTCTGTACCCATTCACTGCAGAGTATTAAATGGCGAGCAAGAGATGTATTGCTACATTCCTCAGAATCTTTTCAGATGAAGAGATCTACACCTTGGATGGCCTGAGAGTAAATCTTTCATTTTTCAGTGAAATACTCCTTTGAGGTGCTTATTTCCTTGGGCAAACCTTTATGCATAAATAACAATTTCAATTAATACCTCACTTGATGGGAAGATATAAAAGGTCAGTTGTGGACACCAACTGGTCAAGGACACTATCAAAGCAATCAATGATAATGAAAGGCATACAAACAAATCAAAGACTTGCAAATATCATTGCTCACCCCCACTCCATCACACTCTCCCATTGTGTGTTCTGGCATCAAGAATCACTTGTTTCAGCCCAAAGGAAACATTTACCTGCGTAATTAGTTTATCTAATCAACATGTTTTGCAGAGCTGAAAAATAAACAGCAGTTTGCATGGCAGTGAATGGGCATAAATATTTAAATGTGAGCGAGATTTACTACTCTGACAATTATATTTGCGTCTTCATTTAAGCGTCAGGTTTGCCAAAACAGATTTGGGTCAGGAAATTAGCACCCAAACAGAATAAACATCAACTTCCTAAAATTGTCTGCGCATTTAAAATCTGATCTAATAATCTGTTTGAATATATCCCTAATTGCAGTTTATCGTTTCAACTGTGTCCATGACAAATAGCATTTAGTGGTAAACCAAGACACCTCCGATATCCGGTTGCAAGAGGAAAGCCGCTGAGCTTGAATAGGCTATTATCATGATGTGCTAAATATAAATTCCTAATAAAGATGAATCGGCTCACTGACTGGTGTTTGTTTTCTGATCGTGACGTATACTGGCTGAGGCCAGAGGACAGGTTTTATTTTACACATCTGCTGGAGAGTGGGGGGAGTTTGTGGGCAGATTTTGGAAATGAGGGTGTCATCAATATTCTTCAGCAGAGATATGAGTGAAAACACACACACATAAAGTGACCAGTGAAACATTAAGGTGGTCTGTGAACACAGCTAAAGCAGATAGGATGGGATACAAATACAACACACACACACACACACACACACAAGCGCACATGTTGCAGTAAGGTAGAAGATAGAGTTATATTCCTGTTGCTATAAATAAAAGCTCATTGGCCAACCTTTTTCACACCCTCACCTTAACTAATACTTTTATAGCTGAGGTCATTTGTTCTGTCTGGCTTTTTCTCCTCTCCATCCGCTCACTCTCTATCTTCGAAGGTCATTTTCTCTCGCATTCTATTTTCTGTTCTTTCAGCCTGCCTCTTTCAACATCTCTCTTCGCCATCCTCGCCATCTCTTTTTTCTTTCTTCCTTGTTTTTGACAGAATAATAAGTTGACAGTCTGTGTCTGTGATAAAAGTTCTAGAAAATACAGAAATATTGAAGAAAGTAGAATTATTCATGCTTCCACAGTATTAGGTAAATCAAAAATAAATGGTGTTTAATAAAAATATTAGCAAGTAAACATAAAAAAACTAATACAATCTTTTCATTATGGTCTCAGACCTTTTTTTTAAGGCATACAGTCATACTGTGTGATCATTCATACAAATGCTGGTTAAAATGTTACTTAAATGTTTTGTACACAAACATTTGTTTATACAGAAACTTAGCAATTGCCAGGGGAGGGTCAGTGATTCTTCTTGTTCTCCAGAGCATTGCTGAAAAGAACAAGAAGGAAGGGATGACGGGTAACCGGAGTGCGAGCGGAGGCTGACTGCTCATTAGCGCGAAAGGATTTTTCACAGCATTGGTTGAGGACTCTCATTTTCAGTGGTGACACAAACAGTCTCACACATGCACACTCACCAATGACAAAGAGACAAATAAATAAAAGAGGAAACGGCAAGTGTAAAACTGTCAAAGAAAAACGTGGTATCCATTATTCATGCCCCACAACAAGGTGAAAGCAAACACATCTGTGCTCATTAACCTCACAACTTCCTCTCAGCTTTCCTGTCCGACCATCATCCTGGCTCCTTCTTGAACTGTCATTTTTGTTGCATGAAGTACAGGGGATAGCTGGTGCCGTTTTAATTGTCATTGTTTTGCAGATACATTCAGAATGTTGTTGTTGTCAAATTATAATGAGCAAGAATAAGGCATGTGGGCTTACTAGGGGTCTTTAATGAGGGGATGTTCGCCGTTTCCTACATTCAAACAGAACACAAGACTAAAAAAAAACTGCATTTATTGGGGAAAAAAATGAACAGAAAGCAGAAGTACATAAATAAATACCATTCCAAAAATGTCACATTAGACAAAGCAGGGGTTTCGGGAACAGTTACGCTGCTTTCATAAAGAAGGGAAAAATCAAAGCTCAATAGTTTTCTGTAAAACTTCTTCTAGATGTGTGTAAACAAACATGGGTAAGGCACTTTGAGGGCATGGTACATCAATCTCCTTTCACCCTCTGCACGCCCCTGTCCACCCCCTCTCCATCTGCCAATCAGGTTAATTTGATGGAGCCTGGTTAATCAAATCAAATTTAGAATCACAATTAAAGCTGTCAACCAGCCTCTCTCCTCTCACCAGTTCACACAAGCCACATCACTTCTCTGGCGTGTGAATATGCATATATATATATATATATATATATATATATATATATATGACATTGCATTCATAGGAAAATATGGGATTATCTATCTATCTATCTATCTATCTATCTATCTATCTATCTATCTATCTATCTATCTCAGTGTTTAACAGTTGTTCAATATCTTAATGGCAGCCATAAAGTCTCAAGATTCTAAACCTACAGGTCAAGAATCCATTTGTCATGCGTGGCTAGACTTTTGACCACTAGCATGTCTAGACCACTTTATAATCATCCTTAGAATGTTTGGGTGAAGAGGGAAAAAACCTTGAGATGAACTACAATTCAGCACAGGAAATCCATCCTCTTTGGCAAAACACAACTTAAAAAGGCCATTAAAATAAACAAAAATGACCCCATAATTTATAAAAAAGTTAAATTGCTGCATCGGGGTGTAAGATATTACAAAGTCTTATAAAATGATATGACTAATTTCATTTCACAATAATTATATGTCACAAATGTATTATTTTTTTATACCACTGAAATGAAATAAAATTCTTATCACCAAACAAAAACATTAAAACTAGCCCAACATAATTAAAAATTCTCAAGCTTACTGAGGACAAGTAAACAGACAGTGAGAAAATAAGAACAAAGAAACTAATTACGAGCATTAGGACAAACAAATACAATAGAACAAAGAAATAAATTAAATAGACCTGAAAACTTTGTAAACAGCACTATCTACCAGAAATGAGCAATACATGTATAAAACAGTTCTCACTATATAAATTAAATAAATATTAAAGTTCCATGTGATTCAGTCACAGTCAAGTTTATGAATGCAGTGACCAATCAAAGGTGTTTATTTTAATAACCTTCATTTTAAGAAAAAGGTTTTGTTGTGACTGAATTCTACACTCTAAAATTCTCTCATCATAAAAAACTAAGTGATGATATGAAAGTGTAAGATAATTTTATCCTATTAATCAGCATTAACAAACATTATTACAATATTAAAGGGGTCATACAAAGCCAACTTTGATTCAAGCTAATATGATTCTTTAGAATCTTAATGGAAAGCTTGTAATATTGATTGCTTTAAAATTTCTCAAAGATAGTGTAAAAAAACGCTCATTTTACCCTGTCAAAAACAGCTCTTTTGAAATCACTGTTCTGTGTACTTCCCCTTTAAATCTTCACAAGCTCTGCTGACCCCGCCCCTCTTTTCCGAGGTGCTCTTTTAGAGGATCTTTTTTTAGCCGTATTCATAGTGAAACTTGCTAATTAGCACATTATTAGGAAAGGTGATTTGCAAAGATTCATTAAAAGACATTATACTCACTGCTTCTGGTGACGCTGGATCATAAATGATTTGCGCGAACATAAACGCATTTCGGTTGATTTCCCTTCAGAACCAAACGTAACGTTAATCTTACGTATCTTCAGTCTTTCCGATGTCGGGAGTAAATGTCTACTGCTATGTTCATTAATACATTCAACATCTAAACACCTCAATCGCTTAGGAGTCTTGCTTGTCTCGGATGACGGTTCACTCAGAGCGGGTCTTAGGTAAGACACTGGTTCAGTTTGTGTGACATGCTGCTGTCAATCAACTATATTGGGAGTGGCCATGCATTTGAGAATGGCTTGATTTCGGAAGGGGCAACTTCTTCTTTTAATTTTATAAAAATACTTGTGGATCTTTATCATTGTAGGGTGGTTGTGTACACACACTCCCAACACACATTTCAGTCCAAACAGCTTGAAAAAGCTCATGTACCACCGTCTGACCCCTTTAAGAGCAATTTGAATGTGTTTTCATATTTTTACATTTGATACATTATGTACATTATATGCATTGGTTCTCGTGTATTTTATAAAAATCAGCAGGTTCAACGATCTTTTAAGATGTTCCTGAGGCCATTTCAGTGCAGACCGTATCCCTTAGGCTGCAGGGATAGAGGTAATCATTGGCAGATTGGCCCGCCAACATTGATGTTGGCTTAAAAGGCTTGCAGTGTATTCAGACAATTCTCCTGAAATCTAATGTCTTGAATCTAAACTCACCCTGTTGAAAATCCATCTAAACCCAGCTTAGAGTGATAGCTGGTTTTTGGAATGTGGAGGCTGGTTTTTAGCTGGTCGAAAATAGAGCTTGCACGTTATTTTATTTTGGATAACTAGGAAAAGTAAACAACTAGTTGGTCACAGTACAAGAGATTGGGTTGATAGATAATCTCAGACCAACAACAAACCAGCACACTAATTTAAGCAGGTATAAATTAAAAAGACATGCACAAATTATTTACATCTATTTATGCACTTAAATAACCGAGCAGTCATAAAGAAAGAAACTGAAGAAAGGAAAGGAGTGTTAAGACGAAAGGAACAGATTCTCATCAGTTTTCTTCCTCGGCCTGATCAGCTTCTATTCTTTCAGAGCCTGCAGGATTCCTCTAACACTCAAAAGCAAAGCCCTCTCCTATCTCAGGCCTCCAGTATATATTCTCCTCCAACCTTTCTCAAGAAAACCTTGTGACAGGCATTACATAGCAGCTCTTTCTCACTCTAGACCGATTAAAAACCCCAGTTGACCTCATAGAGCATCAGTGCATGAATGAAATCCTGAGAATACCACATTATGAAACATGTTCAGTAGTGTGACAGTGTGAGAGTCATCTAAAGGCTTGTCCTTGATAAAACTCTTCCTAAACTAGAATTGTAAAGAGGACAAACCACAGAGGAAGCAATTTCCTTGCTCGTTCGAGATATATGGTTTCTGAGTACACCAACATTATTAACCTTATTAACCACATTCACACTTCTTGTGTAAAGTTTAGAATTGAGAATGCTATAAACATGTTTTTCAAGATAAACTTTTGCACTCTAGGTTTTTGTACTGTACATCTGATATGAAATTAAATGATAAAGCTTATACCTTCAATGCCATCTAAATTAAATGACCACCTGAATAGTAATCCACTTCTAAAAAGCAGAAATAAAAAAATATATTTAAATATATAGAAAATAAATATTGGAATATTAATTTGTAAATTTAGTTTAAAAGTTCAAACTCCAACATATATTATAAAATGTACTTTAAAAAGCAAGAAAATACATTTCCAGTCGTACAAATATACAGTATATATTGAGGGAATGCATAACATAACAACAAGTGTAATTTTGAACTAAAAAACTACCAAAATTCTATGTGAAAATGTAAAAAAACGTATATACTTTATATTTGTCCATTGTTTTTGTAGATTTTTAAACTAATTTTTGAGGATTCCATCTGGGAATCTTTAATTGAATTGAATTAAATGATAAAATGTATTCTTCCAGTAAGTACTTTTTGTTTCATTTTCTGTGCATTATAATCATAATCCCAGAAATTCCTTTTTGTGTGTAGAATCACAGAAATATTTTTTTTTTGGTGTAGGACAGCAAATTTTGACCAATTTTATAAGTGAAAAAAAAAATATGTTATGCAGATATAATCAAATCATATAAATCTGCATTCTTTATGGTTTAAAAGAAGGTCTTACCTCAGTCTAGCTTTTGTTTCCATCAGACACGAAATTCAAAAGCTTAAATGCCAGCTTCCTTCATTAAGCCAATGTTCTCCAATTAACAAGCATTTTTCACTCTTCCACCGGTGAAAGGTTGCCTGCGTAAAAAGTTTTACGCTGAGAACATAAATATGATTACATGTTACTTTCAGCTAATTAAACTGAGCAATCAAAGGGCACTGAAGAAATTTAAGTCCAAAATAAATCGAAACCACCCAACCATTTATTTCTCCTCTGCAAGTTAATCAAATAAACAAAACCATTCAAGAGGCATATCTTCAACCGTGTTCAGGCATGTTCAAAATGAAACTTAATTAAATTTAAAACTTTAATTGTGAAGTAATTACTGGAAAATTAGGAATGGAGGGTAATTGCTCAAAGAGAAGTAGTACGCAACTAATCTGAGAGGACAGTGCATGGGTAAAAGGAGAGTGACAGTGATCGGCTGTGTCTTTTTGAAGATCAGACTGTAATTACTGTGGTAAAATGAATTTTCTTTCATCATGTCATGAATACATAAACAGGAAATTACAGGGACACACTTCCCAAAGTACTTACTGTGAAAAAGCAGACCTCGGAGCACTCATACACACACATACCAGTTCTGAATATCTATATCTACCTTGCATCAGCCTTACAACAGCCTTCTGCTGAGTTTAATCAAGTGATAAATCTGGTTTCCTGTTAGGATCGACTCATCAGGGTGAACATCAAAGTCTAATTCCCTCTCAGCCATGAATGCAGTCTGCTTCAACTGGGCAGAGACTCATGCACACACACAACATTATGGTTCCACGAGATTCATTATACCATGCCCTGTTGTATGGCCGACTCTTATCTGATTTGCAGTTTCTGTGTCCTGTCTCTGTTCAACTAATGCAGCAGACAGACATCAGTAACAGGCCAGCTTCTTTTTAGCCTACATAGACTCAGTGAGAACATGAGAGGATTGTGTAAAGACAGCGTGGGAGAGCTTAAGGCTCTTTAAAGAGAAGCTATGAGACAGACGAGGTGTTTTGGGAAATGAGTACAACTTTGGAATTTGTAATTTGGTATAATATTGTTGATAAGAATGCAGAGCAGAGCATGAATGGTTGTAACACATTTTCTGCTAGTTTTGTAGGTGAGCTGAATGAATATTGGGGAGTACCACTGCGTTCAAATCCTCCTGGGAAATTCTCTTAATTACAATGTAAGGTGCGTTCAAAGCAAGATGTCGACACACCTTTCTACACAAAACAAAGTAGGTGCTTATGCTGTTTTTGCTATTGTTCATATTCTGCTTATGAAGGTTCTGTAAAGTTTTATATGTAATGGTTTATCATAATATTATCATATTTTATACATGCAAATTAAAGGGATAGATGCATAATCAAAAGAGTTTTGCTAACTGAAAAATTTGCTGTTAATTTACTTACCTTCAGGCCATCAAAGATGTAGGTGACTTTTTTTTTGATTTCTCGCTGAAACCACGGTCCTTTGTAATTCACCAAATGCAAGTCAGCAGCTAGCTACCCATCTTTGAAAAAAAGAAAAGCATATCCAGGAACACAATTAATACCTGTGGTGATATATTGAGGCATTATGAAGCATTATTACCTGTACAGTTTGTTTTTACATAATCATGCAATGATGTAACTTAATTATACCATGAAAGCATCCAGTAACAAAGTCCAAGGTCTTAATCATATACACATTATTTTTAACATAAGAAATCCTGATGCTACGACAAGTGAATGCATTAATGAAAACTGGCTCAAAATGTAAAATATGCCTCAGACTGGATGGAATCACAGTCTAAAGCAAAAAATAAAAAATGGATCTGTGCTGATGTTGTAAGGATTCGCTGGAGTCGTGTGGATCCATAAGCAACAAATTTAATAAGAGTAGTCAGACAGGCGAAGGTCGTAAACACAGAGAGACAGGGCAATCGGAGGACAGGCAATACTCAGAGTCAAAGACAGGCAAAAGATCAGGGCAGGCGGCAAAATGGCGGAAAACAAACACAGGCAATAAATCAAACACGGGTAGTCAAACAAGGAAAGTTAGTAGAACGCTCGGAAACGATAGCCGGGGCAAATCGAGACTTCGCGACTTGATCATGCAAAAGTCCGAGCTTAAATAGTCCACTGGTAGGGAGAAATGGCGCAAAAACACTGAGGTACGTGGTTCTAAAGAGTCCGGGAGTACTTGGGCGAAGGTTCTCGCTGCTGATGTCCGGAGAGGGCCACAGAGGAGCGGTCTGTGACAGATGTCATGTAGTTATTTGCTGAAAAAATTCTTTGTGAAAAAAGCAGCAACACTAACTCAACATTTTCAGCTTAGTGCACTCAAAACAATTGGATGAATTCAATTTAATTGAGGGCAGGATTTCCATCCAATAAATATGTGTAGCCCCAACTCAAAAAACAAATGAATGCAATGAAATTTAATTGAGTTGGGTCAACGCAATTTGATCAAATATAGTTTTAATGAAATTGATACATTTTATGCTTGTTGAACTCAAAACATTTAAAGCAAACTAAAACATTTAACCGGAAAATAAATTAATAGGAAGACATCTTTCTACAATGAAAAAAAAGGTTTGATTTACTTAACTTATATAGGCATTAGCCAACTTGTTATGCATAACATAAGATGGTTTTAATACTTCCATGGCATGCCCAGACTATGTTTATTATTATTATTAAAACAGCTTTGATTCATGTTAGCAGGTCCCCAAGCACATGCTCTACACTTTACCACACTGGTAACCCCCCAAAACACCAACATACCAGAAGGTCTTTAAGAATACAAACATAAAAGAGCGTTAAACATGAACAAGTGTCCAAATTTTATAATCTTAATAAAAAATGCCTAAAATAATATTTTGTTTTAAGATTTTCTATCCTTATCTATCCCTGTGCAAAGCATGGTGGGAAGGGGAAACAAAACAGAACTGTTTCAATGCAGTGGTTTAAAAAGGGAACCAAACATAATGGTGTTCAATGAAAACAACATTTTTATAAACTGAACAGTGTTGGAGAATCATTTTTTTGAGTGTGTTCAGTACCAGCAGTGCAACCAAGCATTACTTTTTTATGTCATGTTGAGTAACATTTGCGCACGCAAGCAAGCTGAGATAATTTTTTCTCTCTCAAATGTAGCACTGTAAAGCCCAGTTCGTTCCAGTGAGTCAGGCCTTCCTCAACGAGCCTCCCAAATGGTCCACTCTCTCTCATAACGCTGGAACTTGTTTTAGTGAATCGGTTCCTAAATGGTTCTCATATGTGGGTCTAGAAAGTCTGATTCATTTTAGTGAATCTGTTCATCTTAAACGGGCCTGACTCTTTTATGTAACCTATCTCTGGAAAGTCTAATTTATTTTATGTAGATGGAAACTTGTGTTGGCAAAACTTGATACATGGTTGGAACCAGAGCTACTATATTAATTTTCTCTTTTTTTGTAGCCTGCCAATTTGTTTCATTAGTTTATTTAGGCTTTCTTTGAAAGTTACCCAATATGATATTATCATTTCAGTCGCATAACGCTACTGAGAATCCGTTGACTGCTCTTGAATTTCACAAATGTTCCCATCTGTGCATGTTTTTACAGCTTACAGTGATTTCAATGGCTGATTCCCTTGGCTGAGGTGGTATTAGACACTCACTAAGATAAAAGTCTACCTATATATCACCTGTTATTTTTGTTTTCTTTCACAAATCACCTTAGCAGACTACTCACCTCTAATCCTAAATGGTTCCTCTGGAGTTCAGGATGTACAAATGCTGATTTAAAAATGCTCATTTTAGATGAAAATTTCAAATAGCACTTAGAGGCCTTTGCATCTGAACTCTTCAATTTGAAAATAATTTTACTAATCAAGTCAGTTAAAGTTAGTAAGCTAGCTACCTGCATGATAGCATGTAGTTTACTGTAATTCTGAGTGGAAATTTGAATTTGAAAGAACTCAATGTGTTGTTAGCAAAGTGTTCATAAGTTTATGTACTTTTGTAGAATATGTTTCTGTCCTATTTTAAGCAACTTTGAACCTGCGGAAAAACTATGAGGGAAAAAGTATTTTATTTTATATAGTAGTAGATAAGCCAAGGGAGAAGAAGAAATGGGACTTGGAGATATACACCTCAGGGTTGCTGAAGGTCACCGGTGAGTCTGTTTGAGGGAGATTGAGACTGGTCCGCAGTAAACATACTCACCTCTGAGGTCACTGGAGCAGTGTGAAAATCAACAAAAGGTGGAGCACAGTCGACCCATCCTGACCGGAGCATTCACACTCAGACTGCTTATCTCCCGCTGTCAGGCCTCTATCTGCTTGGCATAGCGCTAACTATAGAGCTTAGCCATTTGAACGCACACACAACCACTTGCTTCTGTCATTTAGTATCTCTTATATAGCTTCACCTCCTGGGAGTCGCGTCAAATAAGTTACAGAGCATTTATCAGCGTTCCTTAATCTCCTGCAATAATGTTAAGATTGAGTCCCTCTAAACAAGCGCTTGACACACTTACGGAAACGTGACTCGTGGAGATTAATGTGGTAGTATCTTGGAAATTATGGAGGAGCAGCGGGAGACAGGAAAATACCCGTCATCATTAGCATTATTGTCAAGATTGTGATCGTCGTCATTGTCTGTTTTGTAATAGACTCACGACGTCTCCTCCTGCTCGCTGCTTCGCCGCAGAGAGTTAATCCTGCTGACATATAAGATTGCATCTCGCTTTATCGATTAGGCTTTAGTTGCTTAATGCGGGAGCTTGAGTGACATACAGACGCAGCTCTTTTCAAGCCAATATACAGCACAACTGCAGTATCTTTGTTTTAAATGTGCAACATGCTTGGAAATTACAGAAGCGTTATCATGATTTAAATCAGTGGTTCTCAGCTGATTTTGCTTCAGAATTTATCCACTTGTGTTGACCCAAAGCAGTATTACAATTGTTTAACGATGCTTGCAATCAAACATGAATTTAATGTTTTACTGTATGGGGTGTTTGTAATTTTTTTGTTTTTTGTTTTTAGCACCAGTTGTCTCACAGCAAAATGAATATGATTAAATAATAAGAGTTTTTATAAATGCTGAACTTAATCTACTGCACCTTAACACACTGAAAGTGTCCCTATTAAGGGTAATGAAAGGTTAATATTCTTGGTTTGGAGTCCCCAACAAGTTGACATGCATGCAAGGTCAAAAAACAATGTGCAACTACTGACAAAAGATTTACTCAACTTCTCTATTGTCTGATCCTAATCTGTGCTGATTGGTCAGATTGGATTTATTTTAATTTTATCATGCCTGAAATGCCCGATAGAGCAGTGTGATCGCAGTGCTGCTTTGTTACCGCTCCAAAAGTGGTAAAAGGAAAAATGAATTTGTAGTTTCATTCAGACCAACCCTAAAACACCAACAAGTGGGCGGGCAATATGCTAATATGCTAATGCTAATACTTCAGGTTGAGTTCAACATGAAATGGTTTGGGATTAAGACAATTACTTGGTCTTGAGACAATACCTTTATACACAGTGCACATCAGATGTAAAACTTTGCTGAATGTTTTTATTCACTTAGAGCTGTGTTATACTGAAAGGTCATTTTCAAAAATCCATAATAAGTGCACTTTGAAACATTCTAATATCAAATGAGGTAAACGCCATAAATCGTGTAAATAAGATAAAGAGAGAGAAAGTGTAATGCCACAACTACAGTGTATCCCTCTGGAGTCTGAGGTGATTTTGGGGACGCTGAGATGCTCTGACATTTGTCTTTATTTCAGCTACTTATAACATACTATTGACCAACATAAAGTAGTTTTTGCATGCAGCAGAAACTGTGCTACAATAATATGCGACCAAGATGGATGTACATGTTTGCATTTTGTAGAAAATCTTAACAAAGAACAATGACACTGACATATTTTAAAATATTTCTGATTTTTTCATCTGAGACAGCTGAAACATGCACTTTAGTCTGGGACTAGCTTAAGCCTTGTCTGTGAAACTGGGGGTATGTGTTTTAAATTTTAAAAGACATGTTTTGAGACTGAAAGCCTGTATGCGAGGGAGTGGGAATGGCCATTAATATTCAGTGTTTTTCACCTGAAGAGACAAAGACAAAGACTTTTTTTTTATGATCAAAAGTGAAACTTTGACATTGTTAATAAAAGATTACATTTCAAATAAATAATGTTCCTA
>JAUYWG010000053.1:7085602-7099601 GCA_034779775.1 Enteromius afrohamiltoni
TTTTAGATCTTTAAGTCCATCTCATGAAAAATCAGAGCAGAAACAAAGGTGTTGCATTTATATTTTTGTTGAGTGTATTACTGTATGTTCATCAACAGTTTTAATACAACATTATCTGAGGAAATAGTTTATTTGTTTATCTTACCTTCCTTTTCACAAATTTATCCCAATAATTACTCGGGTATGATCTAAAAAAACAGCAGAGAAAACAGAAAACTGTACTGAATTATTAGTGACTAATAAGTAAACACTTTTCTTGCAGAAGTTCATATAAAAGATTGCCTTTTATGTAATGCTTATGTAAGCCTTTATGAGACAGTCACACAGCTCTTACAGGGTATTGATGACCATCCTGTCCCACTGGCCTTTAATGTCATCTTCAGAAGGCTGCTCTGTGATATAGAGTCCATCGAACTCAAGTTTACGAGCCAGCTCTTTTTCTCGCTTAAAAATGACTAAAGGAACCTGTCAAGAATCAGATGATGATCAAGTTGGATGAGATCATTTTAAAAGGATTTTTAAACCTGTAAATTAATTATTAGAATTTTGAATCCTGAAAACTAATGAATAATGACCTAAAATTGATAAAACATTTCACTTAGTTATGACACTGTTCAAGTGACTCCAAGTGTTCAAGTGTTCCAGAGGATAATTCTTGTTCTTTGGATAATATCAAATCATGCAAAAAAAAAAAAAAAGTTTTTTTATACTGGTTTCAGACACACTGTATGTCTAAAGGGTTAATTAACATAAGACAAAAAGGTGAAGCATTATTTAGTCTATCAAAGGAATGTTTTTAATTTCACCATATGAAATGTAGTGGGTATTTGCACAAAACTGAAGTGCCTGTGTGAAAGTACTGTGTGAAGTGTGTGTGTTTCTGAGGTGTGTATAACCTTCAGGCAGTAGTAGCCGATGATACAGCAGAGTGAGATGAGTGTGTGCAGGACAGCCAGACTGTGAAGAATAATTTTCATGTAGTCACTGTTCTTTTCTAGTTCAAAATAAACTTCCTGTGAACCCTTGGTGCTGTCATCACGTAGAGGGATCACCACATCCGCATCATCATCAATGGTTGATGAAACCTAAAAAAAAAAATTATATGGATGTTTTCTGTCAAATCTGGGTTTGTGTGGTTACTGTGTTATCTGGTTTAAACTGGTCTAGACAAGACAGAACTGCTCAGTTATTTCAGATGGTTTCTCAATCCAAATGGCTTAAAAACATCAAAACAGACCAGCCTGACCAACAACAATAAAGCTGATGTTTTAGCAGAGAAATCAATACTCACCTTGAAGAACAGAAGAATGAAATTGATGGCAAAAGTGAGGAACAGAGCCAACAATCTCATGTTGTAGAAATTTCTTGCGAAACAGTTCTGCAGAGAAAAGACATGCTTGTAAGTCATCAGATCACATATGGATGTCCAAGACCATCTGGTTAATCTGTCAGTCACTTGTATTGTGCAGCTGGAATACAACAGAGACAAAGAGAGAAACATACCAGCAGTTTGGTGGTATGAGAGCAGATCATTTTCCAAAAAGGTGATTCCTGGACTTCTGTTTCATCTGGTTTTAAAGAGCTGAGTTTTTTATGTCTCCGTTTAGGCTTCTTTTCCCTTTTATCCTCATCACTGCAAAATTTAAGGGCAATGTTAGGCATTACAGCACATAAAGCTTCAGAAATTATTCAAATATGCTTATCTTGTGCTTAAGAAACATTTTCTTAAACATTTCAGTGTTCTGTATTTTCAGTGTTCAAAATGGTTGTGCTGCTTAATATTTTTGTGGAAACTATACTTTAGAGCAGCATTTATTCTAAATAAAACTAAGAATGTCTTTGTTGTCATTCAATCAATTTAATGAATCCATGCTGAATAAAGTATTTACTTTAAAAAATAAATACTTAGTCTGACCCATACTTTTGAACTGAGATATGGTCTGAGACTGATTCAAACCAGCTCATGAGATCAGGAATCAGACTTCACTTCTCGTGTAAAAAAAAAAAAAGACTAGAAATTTTATTAAATGTGATGTATTTGATCATCTTCTGTGGGAGCAACAGCATTTCAATAATATTTTATTTTCACACCCTTCTAATTGTGCAGGGCCTGAATGTCCTTTGTACTCAAGGGTACAATCGAGAAAGTTCAAAGATCCCTTCATATGTTCCCTGAGCTTCCCGTTGGGTAGAGTAATGATATACTTGAAAGCTAAAAATCAGCGGTTTGCCTTGTTAAAACAGCAGTATTTTCTGTTTTCAGAGTTTTATCTCTCCCCAGTCTGGAATACTTACAAATCTTTCTTGGTCTCTGAATCCTCCTCTTCTTGCACCTCATGAAAATTTTCCTCACAGATTTCCACCTGTTTGTAACAATGAAGACATACAGTAGATATGGTAACAAAAATGTTGACTGTTTGGACACAACTGATCAAAATGGACACAAATTGGCTTATATCCACATAAATGTAAATTTATTTTGACAAAAATGTTCAAAGTGAACACAAATGTGCAAAGATGTCCTCTTATTTGACACAAATGTCCATTAATTTATTATAAACGTAAGCTTCATAAACTACTTTATAGAATAACACTAAATTATAAAACTTTTTACATTTGAATAAGCTGACAATGGTACAAGCAAGACTATTGACCTGATATTTGGATGCGTTTAGAAATTCATCCAGACTTCCATGTTGGTCTCTGTTCGATAGTGTGTACTTTCCTCCTTCCTTCTTCAAACACAAGCCGAAAATATCTGTGAGGAGCTGGGAGTCCCTGGACACTGCAGACAGATCCATACTCATTCCTCTAAGATCACCGCGAGGAGAAAAGGCACGTGTATGACACATATTATTATCTCTGACTGCCCCTTCTCTGAACGCTATGGTCTCAACCATGGTAGGATCATGAAGGTCACAGAAAAGGTCGGCCAGTTTAATTTCTTTAGCCACATCAATAATCCATCCACTCAAGAAGATGTGATAGAGCAGATAAAGCAAGAACCAAACCAGACCTAAAAAGGCACGAGTGATAAACATCATAACATTGCGGAAAAAAGAGAAGATCACTGAGATGATACTCCTGATGGTTACAGTCTTTAAGTGTTTTCCGATGTTTCTTATGGAAAAACATCTAAAGTCTTTGGCCATCCTGTTGCCTTCAGGAAGGTTTTCATTCTTCTCCACCTTGTCTTTCTCCTCTTTGTCATCCTTTGCTTTCAGTTCTTCTCCACCCTCAGAACCAGATATCTGTGCAGCAAGCTGCATCTCAAAGATCGTGTCTTCACAGAAGTTGACAAATAGCTCCATCTTTTCCTTCTCTCCGCCTTTATTCACAACATCAAAGATGAACTGTCGTTTGCTCTCCTTCACCTGAATCATTCAGAACACACATTCATATAAGACACACATTAGTAGACCACAAAAGCACACAAAGAAATGATTGCTTAATACCTGTGGTTTCTCCCACTGTGTCCGGCTGGATTCACTGATCTCAAAGTAGACCCTTTCGATCCGTTTCCCACTGCCCAGGATTTCGATCCTTCCCAGGAGAGGATGGAAATACTTAAGCACGCTGTCTGCCAGCTCTAGGAAATTCTGCAAGCGGCTATCATTTGGCATGTGTTCAGACAGATTGGTTAGAAGAACAGCCACGTTAAAGCCAATATCTTTGGCCGGTTCATGAAATCGTGTCACAAAGTCTGGGTAATTCAGAAGCTCGCTTTCTCCTGTCTCTGCACAGGATAACAGGAACTGCATCTCTGATTGAGAGTAGTGCTTAAAACCTTCCATGGCTCGGTGGAAGTCCTTCTTGGTAATGAGTCCTCTGCCATCTGGGTCGTATTCACTAAAGGCTTCAGACGATGTGAGGTCTTTGAGTTTAAGGAACATATCAAAGAACTTAAGGATCATCTCCACATTGCTGGATGATTCTACCAGCATATCTACCATCTGTTTGCCAATGGTCCCATTCACTACATTTCCTAGAAACAAACAAATAGTTATGTATGTCTTTAGTGGGGTTGAACTTGTTTCATAATTGATGAACTTTACACAGTTATTGAACTGACTGGAGCTGAATAATAAGGCTATTATCTATTATTGCACAATTTTGGATTTGCATCATTGTTAAAACTATTATTTTGTTATTTTCCTGTTTAATATTGTGAAGTTACTTTGAAACAAAGCACTTTGATTTGTTCCCACTACAGCTTTTTGGAACTTAAGAATTTGGTTGATGCAGCGGTAGGTTTCCAGTCATATGGATGTCAATGCGGGTTCATATTTGGTATAAAAATAAGCACAATTCTGTTTAGGTATCCAAAAAATTTGTAAAACAGACTGGATATACGGACATTAGTGTATTAGTATTGATTGGAATATCAACAAAGCCACATTTCTGAGAAGTGCATGGAGAATTATTAAAATTAAGAATATGTTCAATGATTCTCCTACCTTCAAGCATGGAAAGCAGCATTACCACCATGTCTTTTTGTAAGTCCATCAAAGCCTTCAGAAGCTCTATTTGGCTAGAATCCTGCAGATGCAAAACCCCATTCTTTACTTTTATTCCCTTGAGTTTCCTAAATTTTCCTTTTGGCAATGAATAAATTAGCACATAAGATTTAAAGTAATTTGTCTATAGACTAACCTGAGAAAGCTTCATTTGCATATGGGCAAACACATGGAGGAAGCCAACAACAGCATCCCACAAACGACTGTGGGCCAAACTCTGCTGGTTTCCTGTGCACGGACCCTAAATTAGGTAATTAGAAAATTTAATCGATGTTAGTTGAAAGAGATTAATTAAATAATGAGTTGCTTCACAACATAAAAACACCAGTCTGTGTGAACATAGCAGGTGTGCCATTAGGCCTCTGAGATGCAGTTATTTAAAAATAAAATGTTAAAAAGGAGAAAATAAAATAGAACTTTAGGACATACAGTTATCAACTATTACCCAGTATCTCTACAACTTGACAAATCAGATTTTTCATTTGCTTATGTGCATTTACCTGAATGTATTCAGTAAGTGTGTTGAACACCTGCTTGGCCACGCTAATGGCTTTAGAGAAGTTGTGCTGACCACGCTCATCAATCACATTCTTCCCTGAATAATACCAGTAGAAATCGCTGATGGACTCCTGTAGATATGAGGCCATCCATCATTCTCAGTATCAGACAAACAAAATAGAGGTGGCCTGTCAGCAGTGAATGGTTTATGGAAATATTATTTGGCAACAAGCTTTGTCTCACTGTTTTGAGCCCTTCTCCATTCGGTGCTGAAACTCTCAAACCACTTACAGCAGCAAACATGCATTTTTCATTCTTTTTTCATGTATATTACAGACAGACAAAATGAAAAATGTAAGAAACTAGTGTTTGGGGTTGAGTCAGTGGGCTTACCTGGACCCTGAGCAGGTAGTCCACAGTGGAGATGATGATGTTGACCGTTGTGTTGTTTCCAGTTTGAGTCCTCAGGTAGTTCTGGAAGTCTGTGGGGGAAAGTTTTTAATGAAAAAAGACCAGGATATACAGTATTGATGCTGCTTACATTCCTTACATTCAGAATGTACAAACTGTTTTTCCTTTTGTGATGTTGTGGATTAATTTTTTTTTTTTTTTGACGATTTGAAACCAAATAACAAGCATGTTTTGGTTGCTAGCCTACAGCTGCAGTGCACCAGTGGGCTTCCAATACTGCCAATGGTGGTTTTTGCTTATTAATGATATTTTAAACATGTCAAGTTCAGATTACAATAAAATCCACTTCGAATCAAAAGTTATTAATTTCTCATCTTAAAAACGGTAAAGATTTAAAGGCTCTTAAACACTTGAAAATACAGTAAAACAGTAATATTGTAAAATATCATTACAATTAAAAATATATATATTAAAAATATAATATTACTGAATATAACAGAATTTTCAGCAACTGTTACTCTTGTCTTTAGGCTTCACATGATCATTCAGAAATCATTCTAATATAGTGATTTGACACTCAAGAAACATTATCAATGTTTAACACAGCTGTACTGCTTACTATTTTTGTGAACATTTGAAATATACATTTTGGAACATCATTACTTTTAAAACCATCACTTTTGATCCATTTAATGCATCCTCGCTGAATACATTCAACTGCTGCAATGTTGGACCATGGTTTTGTAGGAGTACAATGTGTGACCACTCTTCAGGGAAATCAGTCTAAAAATGGCTTACCTTCCAGTACAGTTAAAGTCTTATATGAGAAGGTATTTTATCAAAGCATGTTTCACATCACCTGTTGACTTTGACAGCTGTAAGCACAATCTTGCACTATTAAACCTAAATTGAAAACGTTATGTTTGTTCTAACCAGAATTATGGCCTTCACAAAGAAGCTGGAGGAATCTGAAAAGATCACAGGTCAGCTGTTCATCTGCCATTACTCTATCGCCTGAGAAAGAGAGAGAGAAGGAGAAAGCAAAATGCAGTACAGGCAAATCAATGGCAATAAAAAGAAAATATCTGCCTCTTCTGATAGACACATTCGTTTTTCAAAGCACTTTGTTGTGGATGTCGGTGATGCACCTGAATTGTCCTCAGCACCCACTCCTAAACTCTCCGCTTTGATCTGCCTCTCAAATGCGTTCAAATCCAGCACGCTGTGACACACAGAATTACAACAGCAACATCAAAACCACAGTCCTCTTCTTTTTAAAATACAAACTAACACAGAAATTCAACAGACACTTCCAATTACAGCAAAGAAACAGATTGAAAGGGAAAAAAAGTGATGTAAAACGATGTTCTTTTCTCTTGATTATACCAAGTAACTTTGAAATTGAACACAGAAGGAGGGTGACAGTAATAAATGGATGAACAAAGCATTTCTCCACTCTAAGGTGGTTTGAGCAGCTGTTTTCTGTCAGGGAAATTTCTCACAATGCATTAGCAAATAACAGTTGAACCTGCAAGACTGCATTAAGCCGACCAGACTGTGAAAGAAGCCCATGTCTCTCTTCTGTCGAAGGTAGTCCAGCATTTTCTAGAGAGAATTCAACAACAGAGAGAATGAACATTACATAAAAGTTGGTTTTGGTATTAAATGTCAAAACTTTGGGGTTTTAAGTTATCGCCCAAACATATCTGTAATCCAACCTGACCTTTTCAAACCTACCTGCTGGACAGATGTGTTTCCTCCATTTAGGATTGCAATGCCCAGCTTTAATGTGGCTGCTACCATAGGCCCCATATCACCTGGTTCAAATATCACATCCAACTTAACAGCATAACATTTGAGCACTTACAACAATAAAATTCATAGCCAGCTGACTCAAGATCTTAGGATAAAGATATGAATGGTGACCTATGTCTTACAAAAGGGCTTTGCGATCTTTTTGATGCCAACAAACCCAAATATGATGATCCCCCTATGAGGGACCATTTTTCTAAAATGTAATGAAAAAAAAAAAAAAAAAAGTGTAACAAGGAAGGTTGAATTAAATTAATCAAAATGACAGTAAAAACATTTTGAATGTTACAAAATAAATGCTGTTTGTGTAAAATGTTATGCTTACAAAATGCTTACAGTTTTTTACAAAAATATTAAGCAGAACTATTTTCAAAAATTTTAAATAATGAAAATTAAATTAAAAAGAAATTCAGCTTTGCCAAACATATTAAAAAATATATATTTTTTTATTAAATAAAATGCAGCCTTGCTGATAATAAAACTTCTTTTATAAACATGATAAAAACTCTGTGTGTGTATATATATATATATATATATATATATATACACATTTATATTTATATATACATATTAAAAATTACTTTTTTGTTAAAATAGGGTTGTCAAATGAATAAATTAGTCATTTCATGATTTTTGGTTTTAGAAACCAGAATGAAACAGTTAGATCAGTTTCGATAGATATAGCAATTACTGTTAAAAAAATGAAATTGATATACTAATATGTTTCCTGGGACATAAAAAAATAATAACAAAGAAATCTTGCTTTTTCCATGGACCCCCCTGTTTTGACTGATACCTCTGCTGGCGCTGAGGTTCTGTAAGACCATCTCAGCAGCTCCGCGTTCATGAAGTCGGGCCTGCTGATACAGCAGCCTCTGCTTTTCCATCTCTTTTTCCTAGGACAATTAATTAGTTACTCAATCAATTTGCTAAGAATAAAACATACCAACTGTTTCTCAAGTCTATTATTCCTGAAGTCTATCATTGATTACTTGATTAATTAACCCAAATGCAGTACATAACTCTGTCAGCATCCTTTTCTCCTACAGTTAAATCAATAACAACTCAGATTCCCTTCATTTCCATTGCTCACCTCAAAAGACTTCAGGACATCTTCATCCTGGTCTTCCTCACTTTGGCAACTCTGCATTGCAGAATTACAGTTTAGCTTGAATGCTGCATGTGTTTGGAGGCAAAAAGGAAGAATTTTCCCCAGAATGTCCTAGCAGAGATTACCTTGGCCATGATGTCAGCATAGCACACGTACAGGTCATCCTCCTCAAGTTTACTGTAGATAAAAGTGACAAGAGTAAGAGATTTTACATATCACATATAACAACGCAATTGAACATAAATATATTTTTAGTAAACATATTGACAGTTTCAACAACTATTTGTGTGCTATACTTCCCTGGTTTGCTAGCTTAACAACAAGTTAAATCAACAGCAATCAAAAGTGCTAGTTAAATATCTTATATGAAACAAGTTGGTTAGGTTGCTTCCATTGTAGACATCTTCCTAGGTTTTTAAACAGAGTTGAAATATTTGCTAAAATTATGTTTAAATGGTCAGCCTTGATCTACACGCAAACAAACAAATGCATGAATCAATCACACTCAAACACACACATACACACCTCCTCTCAGTCAAAGCACTTTGACTGAAGAGATTGATAAGCTGACAGAGTGGATCGATGTTGTTTCTCTGCTCCGTTGCTTGCTTCAGGATCTCTACATGAGCTGCACTCTGATGGGTATAAAAGTAATCCTATTACTATAAAATCTAAAAAGTTCATATGTAGCACTTGGGTTCTAATATCTGTAATTTTCTATGTATTCTCACAATTTTTTTTTCACATTACTAGAAGAGACTGTCCCATTTTGTTCTACAACATAAGTTATACAACCTGATCTAATAAAAATACATTTTTTACCAATACTGTTTTCACATGCCTTACTGCACGTTTCTCTGAAGTTTCAATGAGAAATGTCTACGGAGTTGCCCTCCCTTTAGGAAGTTAAATATGTCGCTAAAGTTTAATGCTCTACCATGTTGGAAATATTCCCAACTCAACCCTAAACCTACCTGATAGTGTTAATAAATGCTAAATTAATATAAAGGGGCATTTGTTGATTCAGTCATGTCATTTTGTAAAACCGTAGTTACACAGGATTCAAACTGGAGCTCCTCGCCACTCAAGTATGTCTCCGTACTCTGTGAGCTACCAAACAAACATACTGTCTATGAAAACCCATAGTTATGAAGCTGGATATGTGTGATGTTAACATTCAAAAGCATCCGTTTTCAAATCTCCCAGCATATTAATATTTTTTGAGTCACATGATATTCTTCAAATAACTGTGCAAAAATTACACTTGATTAATCAAAACTCTGTAAATTTGTGTGAAAAGGCATAACAGGTGTCAGAATGTTACTGTCTCTAGTGTTTATTTCTTTTGAAAACTGCTGTGATATGCACTTGTTGGTACATATTTCGTGTCTCACTAAAAAATGCACCAAGGTACGTTTTACGCCAATTAGACCAGGTAGAAATTATAGTAATGCTCCATTTTGGGATCAGTAAGATTAATTTGTTGTCGTTTTTTTAGAAGTCTCTTTAGCTCACCGGTGCTGCACTGATTTGATAAAACATACAGTAATTTTGTGAAATATTATAAGAAAACTATTAAATATTATATTTAACTGTTTTCTGTTTTAATATATTTTCAGATATAATATTTTTGGCTAAGCTGAATTTTCAGCACCCATTACATTTTAGTCTTCAATGTAACAAATTATTCTAACATGCTGTTTTGGGGCTCAAGAAACATGTCTTATCATCAATGTTAAAAGCAATTGTGTTACTTAATATTTGTGGTAACCATTGTGGTAAAACAAATAAAGTGAAAACTGATATTCATAAAAACCCATTACAAAAATTCCCAAGGGAACCTGTGGTGAATTAGCCATCCTGGTTGGGCTACACATACGTCATGATTAAACAACTCGACTGGGGAACACAGCCAATCAGAAACACACTCACAGCCAAATCCTCAATTAGTCTGTCCTCAGGTGAGTCATGCTCTGCCTTCAGCCAGCCTTTCTCATAACCCTGCAGGAAAAGGTTCACCGCTCTATGCCTGCAGAAAAAGACAAATCTCATGTTAAAAGCTAGTAATTAATATTGGTTCCAGTCCAATGAAACATAAGGAATACGACAGAATGTCCTCTTTATTGGAGTTAGCTTGACAACATTGCAATTGACAAGTATTTCTGCCGCCTTCAGCTTTTATAACTGGGGTAATTCATAATGCTATATGAAGAGTAATTGGACTAGGGGAGCAAACCTTGGTAGATTGTACAAAGGAATCATTCTCAAACAAGCAACTACAGCTCGTTTCCTCTGCTTAGACAACATCCTATGCCACACTGCCCTCTTCATCTTCTGAGGTCGCTCCACCTGACAGAAACACAGCTTAATGTAAATCAAATACCATACACACACCAGAACTGGTCAAAAATCTCCACTGGACTGCACTTGTTCACATTTGAATGTATTTATATACATTTTGGGATCATTTGTTGTAATTCACTCCCAGTCTAACCTGATCCAGATGGAAAAGAACACGAGCAATGCTTAAGATCCTCTCAACACTGAGGGGATCTACTGAGTTTTCACACAAATCCTGGCAAGAAAAAAAAAATTGAGTTGAGGTAAGGAGGCTCAAATAGCATTTTCACAGGACTTTATCGGTTCTTTCACAAGTTGTCTTCTGGCTCACCTGCTGTAAGTTGCTGTGAAGGTATGCCCTGACCTCATCTTCTGTGTCCCTCTAGAAGCAGATGATTGTTTCAGGCATGAAGAAAATAATTAAAATATTTTTTTTATATATATTTTTTTTACGTTTTTTTTACACATTATTGATCAGTATAAACAGATGTACCTGAGAGAAACGGCTTTTGGCATTAGCAACCAGGCCCTGATAGCCATGGCAACATCCATTCATGGCAACCGAGAGTAGTTTTTTTGGTGCCGCTACAATGAGAGAGGTGTGTGTGGAGTAACAATCGCCTTTCCTCTTCACCTTTCTCCTCTCCTGGTTGCACACTCCTCCCTAATGGAAAATCATACAATTTAGATTCATTCAATATTATTGAACAGCATATTTGGGTTGAGTAATGACTTGGGCATATATTAAAGTCCCTGCAGGCCTCTGAGTTTACAGACCAAAGATGAATTTCTTTTCAAAAAATAGTGTAAAAAATTAGGACAAAGACATTTACAGACCTTATAAATCCTGCTTTTGCTACCGTTCACCAGGAATGTCATGTTGTTGATTTCATTCTGAACAACAAAGTTCTGCTCTTCCCATTTGAAATTCTGAACAAAAACAAGTGTTTAAACATGTAATGAATGCACATTACATGAAGGGTAGATAAAGATAGAAAGATATTATTTTCTTTTAAAGAAATGTAAATATTCTGGAATTAATATGTTTTATATTTTGGATATAAAAAAATCCTGCACACAGAAAGAAAAAAAGACCATAAATATAATCAAACCATTTATTAATTCATGGCCGACTTCTATACATTTTGTTTTTAATAACAGCTGTGTTGTACTACTCTGTTTAACTTGTTTCAATTTAGTTAATCTGTGGCTGCAGTTAAACAAAACAAGGGAACAAATGAGTACAATGTGGCCACGACTACAATAAATCAAGGGAATTACTTATTAAAACTTGACTACGATATCGTAAGAACAAATTCCTAATCGGTGACCACAATATCTATTTTTTCTTTCACGTGTAATGTGTAATGCACTATAAATTTTAGCTTTAAAATATGCTAATTTCAGGACATTTTCAGAAAAATAAGGTAAATGTTATATATTAAATCATCATAACTACTGCTCACATGAGATTTAGCCCAAAAAATGAAAACTTCAGCTACGAGGGAGAAAAGCTTCTCAGCATCTGTGTCCACCTCTCCCAGCCAACTCATTCTGATGATATAGAACACAAGTAGATTAACCAATAGACAATTTTAAACTGAAAATAGATTGAGTGCTGCACTGTTTCTTACCTGTGGAGGTCTATAAATGGAATAAGTAAAGGGTAAAATGAGTAGATATCTTGGACCAACACAGTAAACTTTTCCTGGATATCTAACTCCTGCTCTGAGACATCACCACGCCCCTCTGTCTTTAAATGCTCCTCCTCCAAAAGCACTGACTCTGCCCTCTTCCTCAACTTTTCCATCAATGGCAGGAAGTGGCTCTTCAGGAGGTGTGGTTCTGCTTTGCTGATGAGAGGCTGGCCAAATACTAAAAGAAATGCTCTGTTGTTTATGGCATTCTTTTGTACCTTCCATAAATTCCCCATAATCTAATAATTCACTTCTCTAGAGGGACCAGCTCACCTGCGAGGCGCTTCATCCAAGCACTGTCTGCGCTCCCCAGATGGGATTGGATGATAGAGAGGATGTGGCCCAGTAGGACATTAGTATGCTGGGGTGTGACACAAGAAAAGTGGGCCTCCTGCGATGCTTGGTTATCAGCATCCCCCCAGCGAGAGACATAACTACACAGCAGAGGAAGAGTCACCTCAGTAACCTTTGTCAAAAGGGCATGACGGGCTGTTGGTCCCGCCTCTGCAAGCTCTTCGACCTCTGAGAAAGCCTCCTGCAAAGTGGGGAGGAGCCTACAGGTTCTGCCAGCTAGAAAAACCACAACAAAATAAAGGAAAAATAAAATGCAGCAACGTGAGTGTGTTCACATTTTGTGTTCTTTTGAACTCTTCTTGCCTTTACCTTCACTCTCTTGATTAGTCAGAGTGTCGGAGAGAGGATGAAGGTCAGTCAGCTCCAAGAAACACACAGGAAAGGCTGCAGATAAAGCAGCCAGACACTCCCCCAAGACTGACCTCTGCCTATCAAAACAAAGATAAAGAATGATCAACAGATGAACTGTAAACCTAGACATGAGTTCATAACTATGGAACGCACAAGGACTCACAAGGACAAACTGAACAATTAACGATTCATAATAATATTAAACAATCAGAATTAGATAATAAAAGCCAAAAAGCCATTTGTTAAATGGTTAGTTTACCCTAGAATAAATGCCCTTGTCATCAAATCTATATGCTTTTGTCTTTGCGAAGAACACAATAGGTTTTTAATAGATTTACACAATTATTTTGAATATAGAGCCCATGTCAAAAAAGGACAAAAAATTCCATTAAAGAACCATAAATTGGTCCACACAACTTATTTTTTAAAAACACAGTAAAATACAATATTTTTGTGTTAGATGCAGTCTTTTGTTCCCTTTTAATTATGACACAATGTTTTGTTACTATATTGTACATAACCTGATAAGAAGAATTCTAATAAAAACAAGTACCACAACTGTTTTCGAGACTGTCACAACTCAGCGCTGTGGTCAAGCGTTAATCGATAGCTCTTTTCAGTGTACACAGAAACTCGGAGGCAAGAATACAATGATGAAGACATTTTTTTAACAAACTGAACAAAGCAAACCATACGAACCACATACACGTCAGGGAAACATTAACAATCGACATTGAACTTGAGACAGGGAATGATATAAGTACACAGACTAATCAACACTGAACACGGGACATCTGTGAAAGACAGCTGGCAGAGAATCAAACACTAATAACAAACGATCAGAACACATGAGGGAACGGCATGAAAACAAACACAGAGCACATGGACAGATAAACAAACACAGAACA
>JAUYWG010000053.1:7105696-7124631 GCA_034779775.1 Enteromius afrohamiltoni
CTTTTATAAAGTTACAGAGGAGCGCTGTAAGAAAAACCCGACTCACACAATCACATGTAAATGTAATAGCAGTCTGTCAAAATTACCTTGTGACCATCTCTTTTTCTTTATTGGTGGACTGGCAGCCATCTCTAAGTGAACATATTGTAGTTGAGAGGAAGTAGGGATAGTGATTTTTGAAGTATTGATCTAATAGTGGCAACACAACCTGGGAAAGAAAAAAGACGCTTCTAAACAACAGAATAAAACAACAGTCACCAGCTGAAGAAATGTTCAGACATTTGTAGTTAGGATTTGAAGATTTTAGTGCACATTAATGAGATTGATAGTAGAGGTGATCGGGGAACTGCTGACTGTTGTTATTGATCTTCAAGTAGGAATGAAATACTTTTAAACACCAAAGCAGCATATTGTCTCAGAACAGGAATGGATAGCAAAACATGGCGTCAAATCAATTAGTTGATTAGTAATGACACGGCCCCCAGAGATGTCCGTTTGGACGAACAATACAAAGCTGTAATTATTGGCAACTACAAAACTGTACCATGACCACTGTGGTTCAATTATAAAAACATGTAAATGATTATCCCACAGCTCTGAACAAGCTGAGATGTTCTCTTGGTTACCATTAAAGATACAATAAACAATCCAATATACAAACTACAAATCTGCAGAGGCTTTAACGGAATCCAAAAATCCATTTAATTTAAAGAATCGTTTGGAGATCAAATCAGGCAGTTATTTAAATAGGTCTGTCACCCTGGATCAGTTAGCTGCTATGCTGTGATGAATTAGATTTCAGGGTAAAGTTCTGTTCCAAATGTCTGACCTGCAGTAAAGATAACTGACCTTAATAAAGAAATTAATTTGTTGTTCGTGGGGAACTTTCTCAGCCCTGTTAATCTGCCCTCGAGCCTGAGCAACCTCTGCAAAACACAGAACAAAATACATTCACGTTTTATTAGCAGATTTCAGTGCAAGGTTTTCACATGCATCACACAAATGAGATGACAGTTGAAATGTTTTATTTGTGGAAAAAAATGCAGATTTAATATGACAGCTAGTCATTTGAAATTTATTATATGGCTTCAAGAGACTTTTCTTGACTTTTCTTCTTCCCATTTGATTCTATAAAAAATATGTTAACTTTTTTGAGCTAACTTTTTTTGCCTTAGGATTTGGAAAAGCATGAGGATGACGGATAACAGAATCTAAACTGTTATGTAAACTATCCTTTTACCTTTCTGATTAGTGAGGTCTTGAAACTACAGGGCACTTATATAAAAAGACAGATGTGCAAATAAATAATTGGAGAGAAGCAGAGTGGAAGAACAGGGCAATGTGTGTGTGTCTAACCCAGCTCTAGTAACTGCTCCTGGGCTTGCTCAGTGAGACAGAGGGCTTGCTGAAGCAGGCCATAAGTGAACCGGCTCGCAATCGCTGGGGAATCAGCATCTGCCACCTTTCTGTTCCTGTGCAGTGAAAATCCAGTCAGTGAAAATGAAATGGACACTTCAAAGGCATGATGCTCATTCTAGTGTCCAGTAGCAGGAAAGCATCCTCACCTCCTCACTGAGTACCCATTGATGTGGAAGAACTTGAGAACATCTTGAGCTTTGTCTCTGACTCGACTCTTGTCTTTGAAGCTCAGAGCATCGTAAGGTACAAGCAGAGGGTGACTGCCACCTCCTGGACAAAAACAGAATCGGTATTAACAGATTAAATGATTATCGTCAATTCTCATGGTGAATGGAGTCATGCAATGTGCCGTTATTAAATGAATTCCTGCATTTGCCTTAATAGTGCATGTTAATCAGTTTTGATTGTATTATTTTTACATTAAATTTATTTGATATTTTGTAATAAGTAGGATAGTGTACAGCACAGGTGTATATAATGATATATTAATAATAATAATAATAATAATAATTATTATTACTATTATTATTATTATATTATAGCACTAGAGAAAAACACTTCAGGGTGCCACTGGTGATTGTTTTGCAACATTTTTCATTTATAATATTGAAAATTTTAGTGCAAACAGCAATATCAAAGGTTAAGAATTGCTTACAGCAAATATCTTTCATTGCTAATACTGCTGTGATACACTGCACTGTTCAAGGGTTTGTGGTCTGTATGCTTTTATTGCATTTAGTTGATCAAGTTGAAAAAGCAGTAGTTTTATTAATATCTTCATCAATTATCCTTTATAAAATAACTATTTTCTATTTTAATGTTTTTAAAAGTAATGCATTCCTGTAATGGCAAAGTTGAAATTTCAGCAGTCATTATTTCAGTCTTTAGAATCACTTGATCCTTCAAAAATCATTACCGATTTGCAGAATCGATAAACCTTTCTTATTGTCAGTGCTGAAAACAATTGCGGTACGATTGTTAATTATTTGATGAACAGAAAGATTTACACATTAGTTATTGGAAATAGAAATCATTTGTAACATTATGAATGATTTTACTGTCAATTCAATGTAATTTCTACTTATTTATTATTTAAAAATCTTATTCCAAATTTTCGAATGGTAGTGTACAATGTACCTCCACACCTCAACACACACCATACACACAGTATTCCTATTTCACAGTGTTATGTTTCACTGTAATACGCAGGTGGCTGCAGGAACCCTTATTTAATTCACTGTATCATTTCTCACAGCGGCCCATCTGTAACACACACCTTTACTCTCCAGTTCCTGCAGTTTCCTGGCTGCCCAGATGTGATGATAATTCTCAGCCAAACGTTCTGCCATGGCCTATAACACCAGATTTAAAGTGCAGTTATATTTAATCCTGTTACTGTACAAAGCTGGCCTGTGGTATATAGACAGTATAAGAGGCAATTTCTAAAATGACTCCTAAAATATGTTTTGCTATTTGGCCAACTTTGATTTGAAAAATATCAATAAAAGTGGCAATCAATGGTTATTGATGTAATCCCCTCTTTGGTCCATGTTGGGCTGGTTTTTATTGTATGGAATTATTTGAATCTGCTTACATACTGATCCCAGGTCAGGGTGACACTGCTGGTATCTACAGGCTTAGGACTGAACGTAGAAGCTCCTTCAAAAGACAGCTATTAAAAGACAAAACAATTTATTTACTCCAAAGAAACGCATTGCATTTATCTGTTTTGATATCAAGTATTTGTCGATGCGAAGCACAGTCTGTTTTGAATGCATACCATGTTCTCTGTATAAGCAATGTCTTTTAAAAGCCTAAGAGCTGTTAATCCAGTCTTGGCGAGCACAGAAAGTCTATTCTGAATCCCAATCGCTTTGTGCCGTGTGCAATACAAAATAGCTGTCAGTACAATTTATGCAGAAAGAATTTGCCTTGATGTACAGTGGTCAGAGCTATAAACAAAAACAGCACATTTTTTGCTCTGCTGAAATGCTAAAACATATTTTAAGGTAAGTAAACAGAGATAATAATGTTACCATATTGGAAAACAATTTAACAAATAAAACAATTAAGAACATTATTTAATATCAATGCTGTTTTATTTATAATATTACCCATATTTTTTGCTACCTGGTGTCATGGCATAAATGTACCTGGGTGCACTTTTTAGCGAGACACAAAATATGTACCAATAAGTACATAGCACTGCAGTTTCCAAAAGAAATGAACACCAGAGGCAGTAAAACAGACAGTTTCTATTCCTTTTCACATGTTATGAGCATTAACTTAATGTAATACAAACACAGCAATACATACCTATATCAACGTAATAAAAATGTGCCAGTGTCCACTATTGAATCTGTGTTTTAGCACCACTCAGTGGACATCTCTCTTTGAAACTGCGGCAAAATGTGCAGCAAGGCAAGTAAAAATGGTGTTCCACAATAAGTGCACAGAGGTATGTATTTTTATGAGACCAGGTAGGTTTTTTGTATATTTAATACAATGTGATACATTTCATCTTTTCTAATGCTTCATCATCTCTTCTTCAAATGAAATGTATTTTTTGCACATTACAGCATGGGGTCAATGACTTGAAAAATCACAATATCACACACCCTTCGTCATATATTACCTTGCCAGACTGTGAGATCCTCCTAGCTGGGCTGTGAAAGCCTTGTGACTCCCCATCATTGGTCCTCTCAATAGTCCAGCTCAAGACCAGCATGCATTTCACCGTCTCTTTAATGACCCCTCGATAACCTTCTTTATCCTAAAATACAGAGCAATCTCACTGTGTGACAATAAACTGATGTTTTTTGCAGTGTGTCTATATGTTTTGTGTATGAGGAGAGTTAGCTACCTTCTCAGACAGAGCTCTGTAAGGTTTCAGGAGTGGGTGAACTTTAGTACTCTCTGAAAACTGTTCTCCATAAACCCAACCGTTACCAAACTATAAACAAATTAGGGAAAAAAAATGTCATTAAAACTACATAATTCTCAAAGTTTCTAAAATTACATTATCAAATACCTGCAGTAAGAAACATTTTACCTTTTCCAGCGACCATTTCTCATGTGTATGTTCAGCATATTTGTTCACCACAAACTCAAGCAACTCTGGGATTGTCACACTATAAATGCATGAAAAAACATTATTATTTACTGCATACTGAATAAACATCCACACTTTACTTTTCAAAAGATGATGAAGCAAACTTCTGACATTAGTGCTAACTTCAAAGGTTTTCAGAAGATCTCAGTGCACACGGTCCATTAAATCCAGCTCAAGCGGGTCTGTTTCTGCTGGTTTAAGATGTGTTATAGACCTTTACGTTTATAGAAGTCTTACTTTGAAGTGTCCAGGGGTCGAGGACAAAACCGTCTTTCTGAATCCATCGTCGAGTGTCTTTCTCTTCCTTCTGTGCAGCTTGGGTCAAGGTGGTCAGGAGGAATCGCCGCAGCAACTGCACTGAGACAACCCAGGGCCAATTTGAATAGGTCTGGATCGTAAGACTATGAACAAGATTGAAAAACAAACTTTTGATTATGCAATTCAAAATAATATTTGAAGAGTTGCATTGAAAAAAGAGCAGACAACCAAAAATCTAAATATTTAAACTGGAAATTTGTGTGGTCACTTGGTTTGAAAAGAAGGAGATTTTCTGTCTTTTCTCACTTTTTTGGCAAGAGCATTGAATATCCCCCAAAACAGCTTTCTGGTCAGACAAAGTTCTTCCTCTGAGGCAGAGCCAAAGCCACCCCATCCATCATTCCGACAGTAGTACTTCCTGCTATGCGCATAATGATTGGTCAACAGCTGGAAGAAGCGACCACAAGTGATAAGCCGAATTGCTTAAGGAAAACACAACTTAATATTTTAGAAATGTAATGTTTTTTCTTTAGACCTTGAGTGGCATCTTGGAGTTTTCTGATAGCTGAGGGACGTCAAACACAAGATTCTGCAGCAGAGACCGCAACATGGAGGGATTCATTTTCCTGTGTGAAAATATTTTAATAAATAATTGATAACGGGTTATAAATACAGACCTATACAATATGGAATTGTTTCTTAAAATCTTCTCTATAATATAGCATTCGTTAGTCCTAAAACAGCCAAAACAGGCAGACAAAATTACAATGACTTCCACTATAGCCCTCTATTATATACAGAACTTTCATTATTGTAGTCCATGCCATTCATGGCTTTTACAGTGTAATACAATCAATCTAAAGAAAAAGCAAAATCAAACATTCTCACCCGCACACTGCCAGCAGACAGTCCTGGATAGTATCTCTCTGAGCCTTGGTCAGTCCGCTGGCTTTAGAGAGGCTGTAGACACCCTGCAGGAGCTCGTCCACCAGCCCAGTCCGCAGTGAAGAGGAGTCACACAGCAGAGAGGAATACTTACTCAGCAATGGCAGCACAGCCACGCATATGTAGCGATTAAGAGACAGTGCCATATCTGTTCCACCTAACCCCGTCTGCAAAAAGGGAAAATATATCTACATACAGTATACACACAGCTTTTTTTCAGCAACTATTATCAGTCTTCAGTGTCACATGATCCTTCAGAAATCTGGCTTGGTGGTCAAAAACATTTATTATTATGAATGTTGAAAACCTTAATATTTTTATGGAATGGTGATCCGGTTTTAGGATTCACTGATGAATGGAAAGTTCATAAGAACATAATTTATTTTAAAACCAAATTCCTTACAACATTTTTAACATTATCAATGTCTCACTGGTCAATTTATTGTTGCATCCTTGCTGAATAAAAGTATTATATATATAGTTTTTCTAAAACAATTATTTACTTCAAACTTGACTTCTATGTTTTGGTAATCTTTTCAGTTTTGCAACTGCAGGAGCCAGTGGTGTGGCCTGTTTTAGGGGTGGTTGAAATTATATTTTCTTCTTATGTTGCATTCAGATGGAGCTGATGAAACATGTAGAACAGAGAAAACTGCAAGCCTGTAAGACCCCCATAACCTTTATTTTGGCATTCAGTGCGAGATTCAAACCCTAACTTGAGGATTCAAACTGCACAAACCCAAGATTTTCAGTAAATAAATGACTTAAATTTCAGATTTGTTCATCGCACAAAACAACTGTTTGACTTCAAAAACTTGGAATATAGTGCATGAGTTCAACTGCATTGATGATGTATGACATTTTTGGAGCTCAAGAACTCCATCCCTCAAGAACTCAAGAACTCCATCCCCTCTTGTTTGCATACTATTCAGAGATTCATTTAAAAAAGAAAAGGTCACATGGGTAAAAAAAAAAGGTCACATCGGTTTGAAATGACAAAATGAAAATATTCAAATTTGGGTGAACTTTTTCTACATGTAATGTATGCCCACTTACAGCATCCATGTTAACAGCCGCTTGCAGGTCCAGAAGAAAACCATTCTCCAGTAGACGCAGCAAGAACTGCTGGTCCTGAACTCCATAAACCCGGTCCAAAAACAGCACCATGGCTGCTTTGTGATCCGGACAAAATATCCGAGACATGTCAGGCTCCACCACTAGATCATCTGAGAATAACAAGCATAAAATATTTTCACCCACCAATTAATCACTTTTAGACATAAAAATACCGTACAACACATCTTTGCCAGCAGCTCCAAACTAAATTAACTTAGTTTATTTAAAAACTGAGCTCAGAAATGAACTGAGCTCATTACACAGATCTGAGTTTTTTAGAAAGATATATCAATAGTCAGAATAAGAATTGTTTTGACGTCATGAATGTATTTCACGCAAGCTCACAAGTCGCATATTTTCATACGCACCTGTGTTTACAAGTGGTAAACTAAAAGGAATATTGATGATTCCTTCCAGATCGTCTCTGGGAACAAGAGACCTCAAGATCGCCCGGATCCGGATGGCCTCACCTTTCCCTGCTTCTATGAGCTGCAGGTCATATGCACACACACAAAAGAGACCAACCATTAGCAAACCTTGAAGAACCTTTCAAGCCTTTAATGAAAACTGGCTTTGCCTTAAAAATCAAATAAAACCAATAAGCCTTTTCCAACTAAATCCTTCAAGCACATTATGAGGCTCTTATCTAGCTTTCCCAGGTGGTTTCACGAAACACTTACATGCGTCTCAGGGGCGCAACGACCCAAGAGATCAATGAGAGCAGAGTAGAAGGTCATTATGGCGTGTCCCATGTGAATGACATCATCATCTTCCTCATCAAGTATGTCACTAGGAGTGCAGGTCAGAATGAGACATGGACATGAGAGAGAATGGATAAAATCGAAACTTAACACTCACAGCGTCCGGTTAGAACTGTGTGTACTGGATGCACTGGTTCCATCTTGCAGGTGAGAAATTCTGATGGCTTCCTCCATAGTCGCTAGAAGACCATTTCCCCCCTCCCCTCGAAGGGCGGGGCCAAAGCATTCAGGTTGGCGAATCAGAAGCCTCACTACCACATAGGCGTTCTCCTCAACACTCTCACCTGTATGAGGAGAATAACCAATCGAAACCAGGTGTTTAATTAGGTTTCACTAGGCCTGGATTCAGGATTGAAAACTGCTCATTACCGTTGCAAAATACTGCAAAACGCAGAAAGTCCAGGTAACGTTCTCCCTCTACAGGATTCCAACCTATATCTGGGTATCCTTTGGAGACCAGCGAAGCACAACTACGCAATCCACAGCCTCCCAAATACTGCACAACCTGTGAAAAACCAGCACAGGCAGTTCAATGCCACCAAATGTCATAAGGGATGTAGAAGAGAGATAAAAGAATCAGTCAGTGAGACTTACTTTCTCCAGATCTGCCTCTGTAAGAGCAAGCGCTAGTTCATTGTTGTCCATGACAGAAGCAGCCGCCACATCCAGAGGAGTTGAACCTCTCATTGAGGGAGAAGCTGATAAGAAAAATCATTTTTATTTGTCTACTTCCTTCAAAATGTTCAGGTTGCAGGTTATTTACAGGTTTAACTATAAGCCCAATGTAAACATACCAAGTCCAACATTACTGTTGTTCAGCAGGTAGCTGAGATGATCAAACATGGCCCTTTGATTATGCCGACTGATTCGACAGAAATAACAAAGGAATCGACAGCAGTGCGCGACCATCTTAGGGAACATGATTTCCTTAACGAGGTTAGAGGATAAGAGTTAACGGAGCACCTCATGGGAGTGAACAAATAAAAACACTGCACTTAATGCAATGATTAAGTTCAATTATGTGAGTGGTTCAATTATGTAGTTGACATTTTACAACCATAATGAACACAGAAGCTGACAATCACTGCAAGTACTTGATGTTATTATAATTACCTTAGATTCTCTGGCACCAAGGACATTCACCATAACTTCCATGACAGTCTCATGCATCCCCAGAGCTCTCATCAGATTAGGATGCTGATAGAAAACTTTATTGTTCATAATGTCACTACACAAGAGAAAACAAAGTCTTAGACTGGGAATAAAACTGACTTGGACATAGCAGTCCATCAGAAATATTGGACATTTAATAAGTAAATATTGTATGATGGGAAGTGTCAACATAGGTAATTCTACTGGCTGAGATGTTTTATTGGTACTCCATTCAGTGTCTGATTAGAAATGTAATTTTACGATGCATTTGTGCTTAATCATAAAAATAAACTATCCTTCACAAGTTTGAGGTATAACTTGTTTAAAACAGTAATAATATGGAATAAAATGTAATAAAAATGTTAAAGACATGAAATATTTAAATATATTGCAATTATTGTCTGAAATGGTTAACGCTGCATAATGTTTCACTTACTATTTAAAAAAATACATGGTACAGTGTATACAGTGCAGTATATAGAAAAAGCAATTATACAGTATTACATTCTAAATCCAGTCATCTTCTCTCACCCTAGTCCTCTAATCATGAGTTCCTCCTCTTCTTTGCCCATCCTGGCTGTGAGCAATGAACGAATGCTTGCTAGAGCCCACTGTAGATTAAGAGTGTCTTCCACAGATGTCTGGCTGATACAATAAGCCTTCTGTAGTGGTGCAGACATGTGGCCTTCCAGCCCAGCATACTGTTGATGCAGCAGGCTGAAAACAGCACGCACCAGATCTGGGTCCTCTATCGTCCCCTCCTGGGCCCAGTGCAGCATGGTCTCTGATATCAGCTGCTGCAGTGAGACTAGAAAGAGAGAGAGGTCTCTTTTAACTTGTAATTGAAAGAACCTGTACGGCTTTACAAGTAACAGAATCAAGATGCTGTATTAATACAGTTCATGACATAACAATGTGATCCCAAAATAATGAAAAAGATCATTTTTGAGAGCCAAAAGCGACTGGTTCCTACCAGGTTTGTTCACAATCTCTTTAGGCAGGCCTGACATTCTCCTCTTTAAATGAATGATCTTATCCACTAGGCTTTGGAGGTGATTCCTGACTGACTGATTGTCCTCATCCTCATTCTCCAAATCACTATCTGTATCAATTCCTGTATTAACCAAAGTAAAAAGATGTGAATAAATGCATATAAGAGGCCATGATGCCAGTTAATATCAATGAAACTGTAGCAATCGTTGCCCTAATTGGCTGCCTACCACAATGGCTCATTAGATCCTGATGGAATTCCCACATCAAATCTTGGATGTCCTCTGGACAGGGACATTCTTGACACTCTTCCCGGAAGCTCAACATCATGTTTATCTGGACAGAAAAAAAGGACACAACTAATTAGGGCATGGAATTAAAATTTTTTGTTGCTCATTATGTGAACGATTAATTTCCTTAAAAAAATGTTAAGACATGTTTAATTATATTGTCTGCATAAAACCTGCTCCTTTCTTATAACTGACTGCAAGTTCACATTCAGATATGCCTCCATTCAATAAACAAGCACTCATTCATTCAGTCTTTCACATACTGTACGTCTTTAAATAGATACTTAATTTAAAAAAAAAAAACGTTATTCACCCTAACAATATTCCAGACCTGTATGACTTACAGTGAAACACAAAAGAAAATATTTTGAAAACTGTTTCAGTGGTTCTAAAACAACATGAAACCCTACTGACTGTATTTTTTTGATTTTTTAATATCTCTTAAAACCTCTTTTGTATTCCACAGAAGAAAGAATGTCATAAAGTCCAAATCTAATTCTTGATGATCTAGGCAAGTTTGTTGGAGCTAAACTATGCAGAATGTTGGCCTTCCAGAAGCAGAATTGGACACCCATGTCATACAGGTTTGGAATGAGCCGAGTAAATAATGACTGAAATATACAGTCCAGTCAACCTATGACTCTGACCTGTTCCTGAGGTGGAGAACGGAACTCTTTAGTTTTGCGTGCCGTGAGAGCCGCAGACATGTTGAAAGCATCCATAACTTCATTGTATCGGAAGCGCTGGTTGTCTTGAAGACGACCTACGAAGTCACTTGAGAAAGACATCACGGCTTCTACTCTGTGACGTACCTGGCAGTCACACAGGTACTTCAAAAGGTGGCACACCTGATGGTGACAAATGAGAAATTGTGAGAAAGGGAGATATTATAATAGAAAGGGCAGCAGTGTAAAATGACATAAGAATGAGTAGATAAATGGATAAATAACCTATGCCTTCTAATGAACTATGCCAACCTGTAATTTGACAGCTTCTGGAAGCTTCATCTGAAGAAGGCTTTGCAGAGGGACATTATCCTCCCAATCTCTACCCTCCTTTTCCTCTCTTTCTCCATCACTTTCTTCAGGTTCATCCATCTCTTCTGCTTTACATGTTCCTCTCATGTAACTGGCTGGCAGGATGAGACTAAACACAGACTCCAGATCTGTCCCCTGATACACACCCATCTGCAGAAGGGTGTGAAATAAACTGAGCAGAGGAACCATTAGGAGCTCTACGCTTCCCCCGGCAGGATCCCTCACACCCTGCCATACTGCTGCCACTGCCTCCTTCAGCATTGTAATTACAACATCCTTTAAAACATCCAATGGGAACTCTGGGCTGTTTTGGTGCAAGTTACTCCACAAAGCCCTGCCCTCATCCATCACATCCATTTTATAAGCCCTGATGAAGCAGGGTGACGTAAAACACATTCTGGGCCATAAGGAAGTGCTGAGGTCACTTCCTGGGAATCTCTGCACCTTCTTATTGTTTTTGTAGAGTGTAATTGACTGCGTGGTGTCCATCATAGGCACAATGTATTCATGGGTCATGGCCTGTCTGGCACTGGCGTGGGCCCCGAGGTGGGTGTTAATAAGGAGGTTGTAATAACTTGCTCGCAGGTGACCTGGCATTCTAGAGCACTGCAAGGCAAACAAAAATTGTGATTGGTCCACATGGCTGCAGAGGGCGTGGCTTGCATGTGTGTTTCCATGAGCTGAAAGGGCTGAGTAGAGGTGAAGGGTGCGATCATGGAACTTCAAGAGATCACGCAGTTCAGACAGTTCCAGAATGTCAACAGACCTGAAAGAGGAAAAGGAGGATCTGAAGGTTATTAGATAAAAAAAAATTAGAATCTTAAATTCCATATTAAAAATACAAGTGTACTAAATACACCTCAAACCGTTTTGCTAATGTCATTCTAAAATTTAAATGTACCAAATAAAAATTAAATTAAACTTTAAAATGCAATTTTAAATAAATGTAATTTTGTTAACTGTCGCATTTATAAAAAAAAAATAATTTAAGCTTCATATATTAAAATGGTGTAGTGTGTAAAAATGTTTTAGATGTACTAATTTTGTATTTTCAAACAACACATTGTTTATGGGGAAATTAGCTGTAAATGGTTAGATTCATTAACAAATTACATTCTGAACAAAATAAAATATGCCACAGAGTTATTAAACATTCAAGTTATTTTTCTAGTTTCATAAGCAAAAACGGGAAACACTTCAACATGACCTCTGACCTGTTCTCCTCAGGTATATGCAGGGTCATGATCTGTTGGCTCTGACTGCAGGAAGCTCTCCAGCCATATCTCTCCTCCAGGCGAGTCACTTCCACAGGCTGAGTGTGGTCAGGTACTCGGATCCATCGCATTAGTGTTAGGTGTTGAACACACAATCTAGGAGGACACTGAGGTTTTGCATTTCTTCTTTCACTCCGAAAAACTCCCGCTGATAATGGCATCACATTCTGTGGGCAACAATACAAATACATAACATGCTGCAAAAAAAAAAAAACATTTACTCTATGTGTGTATATATATATATATATATATATATATATATATGTTACGTAAGAATATATAAATATAATCTTGCTCTGGGAAAGAAATGGAAGTGTTGCAATCCATTTTAAGAAGACTGATACTGCATTCAATATTTTATTTTATTAACGCCGAAGGTCTTGCTGGCTAAAAAATTTATTATTTGCAAGCTTGCAATGATGTCCACTGGGCTCCAAAGATGCACTTTTTCCTAGATTTATTTGGTCTTGAAAAAAGCCTGGAATGATGGAGAACACATAAACTGGTTTACCTTTATACGCCCCAACTCAAATTGGAAGACGTTAGAACTTGTGGCTTGTGCAAATACAGCAGGGAAGAGCTTGATTCCAGGTTCCACCTATAAATAAAGAGACATGCCTGAGGTCAAAGTAAATAAGGAAAATGTACATGAAGCGTCTAAAAAGTGCTTTGCTTTTTGGCTATCACTAAAAAATCTCAGCTTCATTAAGGCAAGCTTGATAGTATTTTTCAAAATATAGGCATACGTTATTTATGGGACAGCAAGATAATTTAGCCAACAGAAATGCATAACTTATATTACAAATTGTATGACATGCAAAGGTTTATATTTAAATGGGGATCAACATTGCTAACTGATGTTCACCTGGTAATATGTTACAAGTTCTTTGCCATTAGCAGTGAATGTCAGGAGCCCTGTCGCCGTGTTAACCAGACATCCTATCTCCAGTCCACTGCTGTTGCGGCTTTGGGACAAACTGCTGCCCTCTGCTGCACACACCATGTAACAGCAGCTACGCTTCACACTAACAAATAATAAAAACACACTAGTTTATTAATATAATCTTATAGAATCTATTCATATTTGAACTTAACTTTTTATTAAGTAAATGTGCTTGTGTTCTTTTTAAATATTTTTTTCTCAATTTTATTTAAGAATTATAATAGTTGTAGTTTACAAAAACAATACTCAAATTAAATTAAATACTACATTGAACATAATGTATAATCAAATATTCAAACAATAAGACTAAAATATCTTTTCTTTGTTTAAAGATACAGCATCTATCCTTTCTTACCTCTCATGAACTTTGCCCCCTTCATCCCCAAGAGTGACTGTGACAGTGCAAATTCTGTCCAGGTCAAAGGTCACATCCCGATGGTGAAAGTTAGAAGTCACCCACCCAACCCAAACACAAGACAGCTCCTGACTGTAGGGGATTCTCACAGAGTAATAATACTGCAGTGAGAAAAATACAAAAAGAGAGATGCGATTATTTAAAACCCAGTCAAACCAAAACTACTTGTTTCAAAGGTCCTATTCAGGGATCCAGTAACAAATGAATGAATGACTACCGTAGTGCAATGAACAAGGCGGCTGTTTTCATCTTTCTCGATGGCCATCACTTCCTCCAACAGACGTGCTGATGAGTGGCTGGTGTTTAAATCTGGTTTCTTCTTCAGCAGAAACCTACAGTCATAAGTTGATAAAGGTATGTAATAAAGATTCAGTCAACAGTTACTAATTTTAACCCAACTGTGTTTGGTTTTGGTGTGAACAAGAAGGAGTGCGCTGAACTCACCGCTGTTTGAGTCTAAATGGCTTTTCCTGGCTGTGGTCTTTGTGATTATTCAGCTCATCTCGGGATCCTGTGTATCTGTGAGCTTTCATCAGTACCTCAAAGTCAGAATCTGCTTCTCCCTCCTCTAGATCTCTGAGGTGGCACCCCACACTGCTGCTGGGGGGCAAGGTGACCTCCCCGCGGCTAGAGAAAACCTGTGCACACTCTATTGGCATGCTCAGACGGTAAAATCCAACATTGCTTGTGTCCCTTTCCTGCTGGCCAAAAACCTTCTGTACTACTTTCAGACATGGAGTGTTGCTAATTGGTCCATCGACACGAATCACCTGGGAAGAAATTTGAACTTTATACAATATTATATATTATAACAGTACATTTGACATTATTGTAATGTTTATTAACAAAGATGTAACCTTGAATAAAATAAAATAAAATAATGCATTTGGTTTATCTGCAAAATTGTTTTATCTTCATGGAAATGAACTAACCTGTATGTTAGGATGGTCATTGGGTATAGGAATGAACAAAGGCTCTCTCCAGTTCATCCATAGTGGTATCTCTTTGCTCATGTTTAAACCAAAAGGCTGGTATCCCTCTTGTAGGCCACAAACACTGAAGTATTTTAGTGAGTCGACCTGGCGACCCAAATTTAAACGTCCCACCTGGTTGGTCCCTATGCTACAGACAGGCAGGAAACCTAAAATTCATAAAAGAAAAAACTGTGAGAAATGTATGTTACACAAAGCAGAAAAGTATACCTTTATATACATTTTTAATTTGATAAATTTGTGTCAAAACGAAATTGAAAATGATCAAAGAGAACTCACCATCAGATTTATTAAAATCTTTTAAAGCCAGTTCAGAACCACGACTGTTTAGCAGTAGCTCTCCATTAAGAGTAACCATCATTACGCATGTAGTCAGGTCTAACAAACAGCCAATCACATCACCCCTCTTCCAGTTACCACCCAGTCGCTCTGCCCCACCATGCCACCACTGCCCCTAAAATATGACATGCAAAAAATATATATATAATCTATTGAGTTTTTTATTTCATGATCCTTAACTGTTACTAAAGGCAACATCATAACATGTTTATGAGCTCAGTACAGTTTGCTTTGACATAATAAATTATTACTGAAATACCTTAGAACCATCAAACACAAAGGCCTGATCGTCCGACCCAAGATCTACGTCGGGTTTACATCCAGGTCGTGCCCAGCCCACTCTCATCTCTCCATCAGTTATGGCCTCAAACTCAAAGTACCATTTTCCATCATGAACTGCAAAGGGCTGCTCCAGACGGAAAATACGAAATCTCTCTGCTGTCACAGACTTAATATTGCTGCTTGAAGCTATGGGAGGAAAAAACACAACAGTGTTCATGTGTTTAATTAACATACATTACCATCAATAGTTTAAGTTTTTTTAAGGTTTATCATTGTTTCTCAAATTATTTACTTCTGCTCACCTCAGCCTGCATTTATTTGATTAAGAATACGTTAATGCATACGATTTAGAGTGGCTGCTTTATATTTCAATATTTTTCAAATATAAATTATTCCTTAACTTTGAGCAGCTATTAGTCTTCAGTCTCCATTCTTAAGGGTCACATAATCCTTCAGAAATAACTTTAATATGCTGATTCGGTTTGTTATAGCGTAAAAATCCTTACTGTCACTTCCTAATTTAATGTGTCCCTGCTGAATAGAAGTATACATTTTTATGTTTTAAAAGTTGTGTAAGTTAAGTAACCAGCCAAAAGGTACTTCTCCAGACTATACTCTATAACTCTATAAAATGATAATGCTCCCACCATGTTCTTGCTCCTGCGGTTCCACAGTATATCCAAACCCAAGAACAGTACCCAGTGCATCCCTCATGGCATCTCTACCAGCCTGTTTGTTCTTCTCATCCAACAGGGCAAATGGCACTAGTTGAGTACTTCTCTTATACATTAAATCCTAAAACATAGAAATATATATTGAGAATCAATTTCCATATAGTAATATTGATTTTCTCAAGTAGAAACATTTCGCATTTTCATGCCGGTGATAATAAACTATCGCCAAGACCATATTTATATAATTTGTTTGAATAAAAATACTTTAATTTCCACCTGCTGTGGTCCACAGCTCCAGCCCTGCCTGATACGCTCTCTGGCCCAGATGTTGTGTTGATTCTCAGCCAATTTGTCCACCAGCTCTTCCTGTGCAGCTGTTAGCACGACACGGGACTGATCCACCGGGGCTGGTTTATATCCATTCCACAACTCATACCTGGACAAATGATTTAATCAGGATTAATTAACATGCAACTCTTTTAACTCTTGCAATTAAGTTAAGAATAAATGTCAGGTGTCTTAGTAAGGAACTTTATTCTGATATACTTATTTGAAAGGCGGACATATTTCACATTCTCCTCTGCATGTTCATCAGAGAGTCCAATATGGACACCAAAAGCCAGAAGAGTCCTTCCACAACACAAAAAGAAGTGTGATTAATAATAAAGAGCTAATTAAGACTTTAACAGGCACAATAATCAATGGAATACCTGAGGATATCCTCAGATGACTGGAGGTTATGAATTCGCTCCTGATCTGGAAGTTTGGAAAACTCAAGTAGACATGGGTGTACTTTTCTGCTCTCATCTTTAACCTAGGAGAACAGATGTATTTTCAGTATACATCAGAATGAGATAGAGCTACTTAAAAATGCTACTCAGATACTTACAGGTCCGTAGGTCCATCCCTGCTCTATTTTGTCAATAAGCCAGAGTTCATGAAGGTTTTCTGCTAATCTTTCTCTGATCTGCTCCAGCTGTGGAGGATATTCGACCTGACAAGATGCAGAGTTGAGCACAAGGGTGTCAGACACTCATACAAGTTGTTGCAAGACCGATTGTAGCTTGAAATAAACATACTGATGCTAAATTTAAAATAATCAGAGAGTACTTGAAATTGAATAGTACCTCATTGGAATCTACTGGAATGGGAATAAAGGTCACTGGGCTTATAGGTACCACAGGGCCTAAGAGGTCACGCTGGCTTTCAGTATGATTTTGTGTGAGTTTATGAAACCGTTCCACCTTGCAGCAGGTTTTGGGGACGAGAGCTTCAGCGCATGGAGAGAAACCAGCTGGAGGAAGAAACCTAAACTCCCCCTGTCTGCCTCCAAACAGCACACGCACCCTAATAAAAAAAAACAAAACACTGCATTATCTGCATTATATATTGTTTTAAAACAAAATAAAGTAGAATTAGGGAATTAGACCACATTTATCATTGTGTGATGAATCATGAGCAAACAAACATACAAGTAACACATCACGCAAAATCAAAATCCATTCAAAGGTAACTCACTGTACTCCAGCTGAGAAGCTGATGACAGGAAACAGCAGCCCGTCCACATTGAAATTCTCCAGCATGCCTTGAACTGGCTGTCCATTGACCCGGAAGGAGATGCAGGTTGCACTGAGGTCAAGACAGCAGCTAATGACATCGTCCTCCCTTAGCAAGTGCTGATTGGGTGAGGTGACTCTCCGACCTACACCTCCTAGTAAAGAATGAAAAAATAGCGTTTGGAGTTCACATTTATTTGATACAAATACAGCAAAAACAGCAATATTGTGAAATATTATTACAAATACATATTTACTGTTTTCTATTGCAATATATTGTACGATTTTAGCAACCACTTCTGGAGTGTCACATGATCATTCTTTTATGCTTAATATTTATAAATATAATCAATGTTGAAAACTTCTATTTTTGAGCAATTTCACTCATTCTTGCCAGATATTTAAAAAAACAACAACTTTCAAACATTTGAACTGCAGTGCATGTACTCACCTGTCCAGAGCTGAAGTCCATCAAAGCCATAAGAGCAGAGGTCATCTCCTACACCGTTTGACCCCCAGCCATGACCCCCTGTGATGGAGGGACGGTACCCTTCAGTGCTGGCCCAACCCACTCGCAGGTGAGTAGGCTCTGCTGTCACAAAAGGCTCTGCCTTCTCAACTACAACCTCATAATACCATTTCTTGTATTGGGCACAGTCATCTCTTGCACACAGGAAGATGTTTGGACGCACACTAAACAGAAAAAGGATTTTTTATACTGTTATAAATAATTAATTTATAACATTTATACTCCTATTTCTATATCTATTTCTATATTATAACAGAATCAAATAATATTTTAGATGTGCAAATTATTACCTCTAAATGTGCCTTTCACTATTATTTTTTGGTGTGGAAGTTGATAACGAATTACCTGAAAACTCTGTTGACCAGTCTTGTCTGTAGAAGCAGGTCTCTTTCTGGCAGCAGTGTGTCACAAATCAAATGTTGATTAGAGCGAACGGCCATGCCATGACACACACAGAGTGAACACAACACATCCAAGATCTGAGATGCAAAAAAAGAAAGAAAGAAATACACTTTAAGCAAAGGCATTTAAACATTTTATTGACCTATTGATCTATTTCAAATAAATGCACTGATGTGAACATTTAAAAATATATATTTAAAAATCAAAGTTATTTTAAATTATAATATTATATCATACCGTTTTATATTTGATCTTACATGAAGACCCCAGTAATGTAAATGTTACCTTATGATTCCTTCCATGTTTGTCCAGAAGTGAGATAATCGATTTTATGTGACTTTCCTTAATAACGTTCAAAGCTTCAGGACTTTCTATTAAAACACAATGCAACACTTCCAATATTCCTGAAAACAAAAGTAACGAATGAGAGGCAAACATCAGCTTATTCA
>JAUYWG010000053.1:7124731-7153999 GCA_034779775.1 Enteromius afrohamiltoni
TCACAATACAAGCTAAACAATTTAGCAAAACATCTACCAGAGGAAGCCTCCAGCCTCTCCAGTCTGCTGACCAGCCAGTCCAAGGAACCAGAAAAGTGGGCACAGTTATTCCGATTACCCCTGATTAGAGCAGCTTCAGGGAAAATAAGAAACTTTGTTAATAAAAGCAAAACCTGAATTATAAATTTTAAAACATTAGTCATCCTATACCTAACAGCTCATAAAAAGAGTTCAAAATAATTTCCCAAGACTCTCCTGCCTCTTTCCCGGCGGCCTCTGCAAAATGAGAGGCACTGTTGTACACATGCAAGTGATCGATGCAGTCCAGCACCAGAGTGATTATACCCTGTGAAAAGCACAGTGAAGCAGAATAAAAAAAGTAAACAGTTCAGATATTATTGTAGTGTGTAGCAAGATGAGTTTATGAGTTTTTCATTCTCCGCAGGTATTACCTCATCTTGGAATAGATTTTGTCTGTTCTTCAATGCTCGAATGTCTCCCTGTCTGAGCTCATGATCCTGCCCCATTTCAGGACTTTGAAAATAAACAAGCAAATCCTGGACAGTCAGTCGCACCATCTCAATTGGAAGATCCAAATCAGTGTTGTTTTCCTTCTGGCTGACCTCATCTAATCTCCTTTAGAAATGAAGAAAATCATTCCGAAACTTTTTTAAGTTTCTTCTTTAAAACCATTTGGAAACCTAAATGCTCAAAAAAACCTGACAAACATTTTTTTTTATCTGCTACCACTGTCCTGTTATTTATATTTACCTAATGAATTTTGAGAAGAGAAGGGCGGAGCTTCGAATTAAACAAGCAGCTTGTGACTCCTCCCTCTGAGAGTGAGCGAGGGTGATTCCATCATCCATGTGACCTTCTGCTTGCAAAACAGCCTACCAAAGAGAACCACTTCACTTTAATTATTTTAACCAAAATGTATATCAGATGGAACCAATAAAAAGATGTGTTTTGGCTTATTAACCATTAGATTATAAAAGATTATTCACTTGCAGTTAGTTAATGAGTTCATTAGAAATGTCTCTAAAGTCCACTAACTTTCAAATATTTTATGATCTATGATATTTTATGATTATCTAGTATGATATTAGACCTTATGTTATTTATTTATTTAAGCTTACCTGTCTCTGTGGCACACTTTCCTTCTGTCTCTTGGAGTCAGTAGTCTGATATGTGAGCCAAAGCCCTGTTTCAACATGCTGAATGAAGCAGAGAGAGTCTCCATATCTGACCTCAGGTGCACCCATGCCATCTCTCCTCTTAAAGTGTGTGCTCTCCTGGCTCTCTTCCTATAAAGCAGGAATAGCGTTTTTATTGATCATAATAAAATGTATTATCACATCACAATGATGATGCTGATTAAACAATATAATAAATGGTTTATAGTTGATATTATCCAACCTTTGATGCGCGGAGACAGAATGCAGTACATTTAATATCAGCTCTTTCTCTCTCCATCAGCTGTAGCCCCTGATCATGAGTCAGTCCCAGGTATAAGCCGGTGGAAAGGTGACGAAGACGGAAAGGCTGACCCCAGTGCGTGTGGCTGCCGCTCCACCTGCAAACAACCCTTCACTACTTTGATCTGACCAGTAGAGAAGGAATAATTATATACTTTTATGTGCTTTCATACAATACCTAAAAGGAAAAAAACCTACGCAACATGTAATGTTTCAAGCCTCCATAAAGATCGTGCCTGAAGAGATACAGAGCCCCCCTCAAAATGGACAGACCTGGAGGAAAAGACGGAAAATGGTGCAATAGGATGTAATAAATGTAATTCAATGAGTTATTTGACCTCTCTGACCTGCGATCCTCTCGTATGTGTTCTGCTGCAGGAACGGTCAAACATTCATCTGTGTGTCCATGTAACAGACGCACAGTATCCCCGCCTCTCACATGACCTACAGGTCAAAATCAAAAACATGAAAAACTGACACAAATTTTATACAAACCTCCAGCAATAATATTACATAATAAAATATTACAGAAATAACTATAAGTCTTATTATAGATGTTATCTATTGCACCCATATATAATTTATAGAAATATATATTTTGTGTGGGCAAAATTTAGCAAAATATTTAAAACAAATTACATTTTAAAAATGTTAAATTGTCTACATAACCATTAAATGTATTTATATATATTGTGACAAGTCAACTGCCTCCCCTAGCTTTCATTGCCACCCTGTCCCTTAGTCGCCGCCCTTCACCAGGCTCCCGACAGGAGTGGGTGTGCAAAAAAGGAGGGGCGCAGGAAAGAGCTAAAGAAGCCGTCGACTCTCACACCCCGGATCTGAGTGTGACCGCCGGACTCCGCCCCTTACCTGGACCCTTCCCCCTCGAACACTGCCTGAACTTCACTACCCCTGCAACATGACGAGGACATCAGTTCCATTCTTTATTTTGGACACTTTTCCCATGGACACTTCATTTATTTTCAATAAAAGCCTCTCCGAGGCCTGACGTCACTCCCACTGTGTCTGTCGTAAGCTCCTCCCTTGACAATATACATGTATAGAATTTTTTTTGCACTTTATATTAGATTGCCTTAACTACTATGTACTTTAATAAAAAAATAAGTAAAATGTCCTTATTATGGTCATATTGTATTGCAAAACACTTTTGAAGTGGTATACGGGTAAGTTTAGGGGCATTGGTGGTATGGGTAGGTTTAAGAGTGGGTTAAGGTGTAAGGGATGGATCAACAGTGTAAATATAAATGTAATTACAGAAATTAATAACAGATGAAGTTGTGCATTGTACATTACCAAATGATTCATTTAATTGTAACTGACAGGTCACCAAATATAAAGTGGGAACAATATATCTAAAAATGGTCACAAAGTCTGCATCAGTTTCAGGCACTTCATGCAATATGCATAAAGAATGATCACATAATTCAAGGGGGCAGAAAATTAATATATTTATATCATTGAAGATTGTTAATCAATATATCACACAAAGAGTGCCGTTTTTTCTTACAAATGTGATATTAATTTTATACCACAGTTCAAAAATAGGTTAATATCAAGAAACTTACATTTTAGACACTACATTGGCTGTTTTTGCTCTATTTCGCCAATACAGATCATTCGTGTCACTGAGGAACATGACAGTGTTTAATTCCTGAATGAATCAACTGTTCAAATGATTCGGTTCAATCATAATGACTCGCATAACAGTGAGTTACTGCCACCTACTGGCCGTTTTTATTTTACATTTGAATCATCTTTTCATTTCAAATAATACCAAATATCAGTCTTCAACATTTAAAATATCAAAACCTCATTCATTCTTTTTAAATTGTTTATTTCCTTTTTTTGGCTACTAGAAGTTATGGCCGGTAACTTAAAAATTTAGTAGCCAAATAGGCTGGTGAGCGAAAAAGTCACTCAATCACTGATTTCAGGCAATGCATTTAGTCACAAAGCATAAAAATCAGCCAGTAAGATTAACAAACACAAAACAAATGTTAAGATGATTGATAAAGTGTGATCGGTCATCTACCTTGCGTCTCAGCAGTCTGAGTAGAAACAAGAGCCACACTCCACAATGTTTGCTGAAAAGCAGCATCCACTCGGCCAATGCCGTTGTCATTTCCTTCACCGTTACTCCATGACACATGCTAGAATGAGAGACACGTCACACTGCATAAAAATACTGATAAACAAAGATACAAACAAATACCAGGGGAACGAACGAATGGATTTACGCACTAGGTATCTCTCAGAGGAAACGCTAACTAAGATGAGATCATCACCAGCTCTGACTTTCTCACCCTCGGACCTCTGTTTAGAGGCTGGGTGAACCGTCCACCAACACACCTCACCTACAACCACACAAACAACAATCATGACACCAAAATGGCAGCCCAATAGTTTTTCTCAAACATGCATTCGTAGCAGAAGATTAAAACATTCACATGCATGTTTAGTGCAAACTACCCTTTGTGTCCTCCTGCAAACCAACATCAAAAGCCAGTTTGTCCAAAGAGAGGCCTGATGTGGACAGACAGCAAAGATACTAAAACAAGAAAGAAGACATTTACAGTTAAAACAGCATACTCCCAGCATGGTAATAATTTAAGACTGGTCTTACCATGTCACTGTAGACATGTCGAAAGAGAACCGCCTGACCATAGAGCAGAGTGCGCCGCCCAGCTGCCTCACGCGACTGAAACAAAACCACTCTGTGATATTTTACAGTGTTTGGAAAACATTTAACAACATGAATACATTACCCACCCCTGCATACTGGTCTTCATGATTGGCCAGCATCTCCTGCAGCGCTCGGACTGAAAGACACTGGTCAAGAACAAACACACACACAGAAAGGTCTGCAGGAACGTTCTGTAAGCAAGAAGACAGGTTATTCAGAAGTTTGATAATGCACATGGAAGGCTGTTCTGACACAAAGAACAGTAACTTGGTTTAAAAATATTCATCTCACTTTTGAGTTGGAGGTGGACTCAAGATAGCACAGCCGGTCACCGAAACCTTCTGAAGCTAAACACAGTTTCTGCTGATGTGGACCTGATGAGCAACACCTCAATACCAGCTCATCCCTCTGTAATACATTCACATACAGACAAATGAAACAAGTTGACACTATTATAAAACTTAAAATAAACTGTATGTTTTAATATGAATGTTTTATATAAACTTTATTTATTTATTTCTCTTAAATAATATCTGATCTACACCGGGACAAAAAAATGTCAAAATGTAAAAAGAAAATATTAGAAAGAAATTAAGGCAATATGACACGATGAGGTTGATTAACGATAACACTACTCAGCTGGTGTTCATTTGTTAAATGTAATATATTCTATTCAGCCAATAAATTACTCTCAAGGCAAAATGATCAATTATTAAATTTTCATCAAATAATTATTACATTGAATTGGACTGTATGAAGGCACATACACCACACAAACCTCAATGATATCAAAATTAGGTAAAAATCACACTCAGTAATGTAATTCATTGTTTTAATGTAATTGATGCATTAATTTACTAAATAATTCAATCTTTTTATTCTACAATTTGAAAAGCCACATATGCTAAAGTGTACAGTATCTGCATCTCTTACAGTGTGGACAACAGCAGTGTTTCTGTGAGTCTCATTGATGCAGTGCAGCCTTATAAGGACTGAATACTTAAGACTGACTTATCAGTCAGAATAGAGAATTCCAGCACCTCCAGCTTGTCGTATGAGTTTCACTGACCAGTGGGTCTCTCACACAACAACACATATTTAACCATTTGTGTCACTTTAAAAGCCTAGATTTAACAAAGCGTCAAACAATTAATGAATTAGAGTCATTAAAGAGGACATAGAGTGAATCAGTACTGTATGTGTGTGAGAAAGAGAGAGCACGGCATCCCATTTATCTCTGTTTTAGAGATAAGGAGCTGAGAGTATATAGCTCACACATCCAACAGACTCTCCAGCTCCTCTGTTACTGATAATACAAAGTAAAAATAGACACCGGTGATATTGGTCAAACTCTCTCAAATGTGTATTCAAAGACTGTAAATAATACATATATAAAATCATAAACCCAACAATGAATGATAAATACACAGCTGCGGAATGAGCAAATGCTCGCAGTTAGTTTGATATATGACTAAATACACTTTTAATGTCTGTGGTGCAGATCTAAATCTCGCATATGCTGGAAACATCCTTGTTTATACATATGCATGGCCAAGAATGTTTTAAATACAGTATATTCTTTTGTAACCCATCTGGTAGCATTCAATCCAATAATCTCATTAAGGACCGATTACATCAGTTAAATAACAAATCTAGGTTAAATTTCATAATTAGCCCTTTTTCTGTCTGCAGTTACAAATGCTGTTCAGTGTAAAGAAATAGTCAATATATTATTGCATTAAATTTTGCATTTAACGCAGTTCATTTTACTTACAGTTCGCAGAAACTGTATTTCATCTTCCGGTTCTCCTATATCCATGTTCAGTGAGTATTTAGCTGGACTTTGGATCTGGTTTGCTGAGGGACTGAAGACTGTAGAGCTCCACTCACCCAGCTGCAGGTGCTGAACTCATCCCGGGATCAGAGAGACCACCATACCACCCATCATGAGATAATGCTGCTGAGATCTGATAAAGGTAAAGTGGGAAAGAAAGGGCTTTTCCATATTTGGCAAGTTACAGTTGCGAAAGCAAGCAAGGGAAAAAAAGGAAAGAAGAAAACAAACTAAAACATCAAATAAAAAAAAAAAACATGTAATTAATGTGAACGGTCAACTGATTAATAATGAATTTAGGTCACTATTTTATACAAGTAAAAAAACTACTAAAACTTGTATTTTAAACAGGTAAAAACAAGTAATGCATGCTATATTCTACAAAACACTCTATTTCGCATACATAAGTAAATACAGTGTATGCATTATAGTTTATTCAAAACATTCAATAAAAACAAAGACTTTGCCTTTTCATAAGTAATGTTTATTTCATTTATGTCACTGTAAAACACACGTTTGGCTTTCTTGCTCATATAATTCAACAGCAGACATTCACAAATCACTTCTTTCACACTTAAACTGATTTGATACCCTAACAAATTGAACAAAAATCAAACAAAAACTGCACTGTATTATAGAACTTTGCTCAATTCATGAAAGTTTGGGATCCACATATTTTACTGTTAATAGCTTGCATGCTGTTTAATACAGACAAGAAAACAATTGCTTGTGTGTTAAGCTGGCTGTGTTTGCCTGTCATTCCAAAGAGTTCACATTCTTTTACCCATAACTGTAAATGTAGTAGTACATAGATTGACACTTTTTGTACAATTCATCACCAAACTGAAGAAAACATTCAAGCATTTGCAATATTTAAAACGTTGCGTGCAACCAAATCAACAGCTGGTGCTCTTATATCTATTTGACGCACTGATTAAGATTACATAAACCTTAAATGTATACGAAGCAGCATCGCCAGGTGTCTGAAGTGAGCTACTATTCATGAAGTTTAAACCAGGGACACCATAGTATCAGAGCAAAAAAACACAGTGGTTAAGTGAATCTCATTTGTGAATAAAGCAAATGTGCAAAATCGTATATACTGTGGGTTTAACACTACTGCACAAAATAGATTTCATTCTGGAAAAGTGCGATTGGAAAAATCAAAGTAAAATGCAGAAAAAAAACTATAATGTACTTAAAAGTATTTAATTCTAAATTTAGTGTAATTACGGATTTGAATGTATTTCAAGTGACAAAATCTTTCTCTATTATAATAGCCTAATGAAAGACATTAAAATAGTTCCCCATTGTAAAATAGTTTCCACAATTTATGAGAAAGTGTATATAAATTTCTAAACTTTTTGGGGCTGGTACAGATGAATGTTTTTTATCTTCTTAATTGTATTCTTTTCATTTCCAGACTGCATTCCATGTCTGTTGACTTTTCATAACATATCGTATCTATCTTCTAACAACATACTGAACTGAAATTGTGCTCATTGTATTTATTTGCCATGTTTTCATTGCTTGAGGCTGCTGATCTGAGATGTGTTTGTAAAAGGTCAGAGTTGTAGAGAGAGTTAAAGGTCACTCTCTCCGTAGAGGGCAGTGGAGAAGGCAGTGTAGTCCAGAGCCCCAGGCAGGGCCCCGGGGCCGGCGAATGGGGGCATCCTGCTGATGCAGTACTCTGCCTGGTCTGGAGGAAGCTCTCGCCTCAACTCATCTGCCAAAATATATGGCTGCACAAGACACAATAAACAACAGATGAGAAGTTTGGAAATAATTTTTCATGTATAAATTACTTTTCTGAGGAAAACACACACACACACCTTGTCTGCAGCGAGGATCCTGAAGGAAGCGATGACCTGCTCAGCTGTGTCTGTGTCTGCTGTTTCTCTTGTCATGAAGTCAATAAAAGACTGGAATGACACAACGCCTGAAGCGTTTGAATCAACCAGCATCATGATACGAGCAAACTCAACCTCACCCTGAAAACACACCCATACAAACAATTATAGCATTGAAATTATAATATATAATACATATAATATATATATTCACACACACACAGACACATATCATATTTAAACATCAGCTATATAATATATATGATATTTATGCATTAGATATATAATATATATTTTATATATATTTAATATTTATTTATATATTATTTTTTATATATTTAATATAGAAAAATCTATAAAACCAAATGTATTTGCCAAACAAACCTGTATACAATGACACATTTTTAAGAAAATATATCCACTGTACTTAACATAATATTTCATATGATAAAATTTTATATATTATACATAATATTATATAATTTAACATCATGGGTAAAATAATAGTTTTTGTATTGAGCATGAACTTCACAAAATTTTATTAGAATTCATCTTTCCAAATGCCACTCACATAAAATAATTAAATAGCAAAATAATAATAAATAAATATATCTGACAAACAAAATTGTCTAAAATAATGATTAAATATATTCATTATGCTTAATAAAATATTTAATTATATAATTGTACATTTTAAATAAAATTGAAAATAAAATGAAATATTTTTTTTTTTGAGAATTAACTTAATTGTAAATGCAAAGTTTTAATAGATTGTATAAAGTAAAATAAAAATTAACTGCGCAAAATAACAATGATAATACAAATACAAAAACATGTATTTTGCCTAAATATTTTATACTGGAAAACAAGACAAAAAATTGGTTAAGAATGTTTTTTTTGGATTGGTAATCAGTGAACTTTATTTAAGACCCTACCAGATCATAACCCATCGAGATCAGACAGGCCCTAAAGTCATCAGAGTCCATCGCCCCATTCTTCTTCTGCATGGGAAAATGGCAAAGGTCACACAGTGACATGGTTGGAATAATAAAGCAATGTGGAGTAAGGAGTAAGTAACACACACAAAGAGACACAAACAGAAAATAACACAGGAGAGCTACATTAGAACTATACTGCAGCCCAGGGAATGCATATGCATACATGTACAGATAAGGGTCAAAGGTCATGTTGGTTAGTACCTGTCTGTCACTTTCTAAATGCCCAAAACTGATCAAGTATGCTTTAACTCTTCAGTCCTAGGTTTACCCCTCTACTCCTGAGAATAAGTGTTTTATTCAGCATTTTCTTAAAAAGTAGTACCAATTAAGCAGTCATTTAACTGATTTTTAGCACAAATTGCATCCATTTCACATCTGATTTTAGACACACTAAATACCTCAAATTATCTCTCATGTCAAAATAAATTTGTTCCACTAAATGAATGGAAAGATAACTGCCACTCCTGCACTGCGATGCCTCTGAAGAAGTAAAAGGAAGACATAACAGCATAATGGCAAATATGAAATGAAGGTGAATGTGAGGATTAATTTAGTTATTATGGTTTGATGATGATTAGTATAGCATCCATTCTACAAGGAAACAGGTGAGCAGTTAGAATACACATAGGCTGAGTAGAGCACCCGATCAAAATGGTTGAAAGAGGATCGGAATTCCTTCATCTGCTCCTGGCTGATGCCCTTTGCATCACGTGTCAGAATTTGAGTCTCAATTTCGTTAATAGTGCGAGCAATCGTAGTCAAAAGGAGCTCCCAGCCAACACGAATATGCTGAAGAGGAAAGAGACATACTGTTGTAAAACTGCATTAGAAATCCCTTTAAAATGCTGATTTGGTGCTAAAGAAACATTTCTTATTCAAAAGAACAGCGTTTTCTGTATTACAAATGTCACTCAATTTAATGCATCCTTGCTGAAAAAAATGTGTGTGTGTGTGTGTGTGTGTGTACCTCCATAGTGTAGTTAGTGTGTTTGTTGTCAAAGATAAGTGACTCTTGGATGAGTTGGTGATCTCCCTCCAGTCTGTCTATGTTGGGTTTATAGCTGACAATCACATGTTCATACTGCTTCAGCTGCGTCATCTGATCTTCAAGAGTCCCACCCATAGCCATAGCACAACGACCAATTTCCTGATAAACAGATGAATGGATGGACAGATTAAAGATAAAATAATATGTCTTATGTAGGTCTATCACACTGGCACAGGTATGGCTGAAGCCACTAACCTCCATCCTGGTCTGTATCCAGGGTCCAATGAGGTTGGCTTGGGCAGCAAATTGGCGTCTGAGCCTTTCGTTAGCATGCTGTCGTGCTAACTCCTCCTGTAATGCACTGTCACGCTGGGGAACCAGCTTCTTCACCTAATAAACATAAACAAACACACAACATTCCCATCATGCTTATGATCTTGTATTGAAGATCACAGGAAATGTCTAGAATGGCTTAGAATTAGCTATTAAAAACTTTGAGTTATAACTAAATAGCACTTTTTTGTGCAGGGATGGAACAGAACCATGGTCTGAGGGGTGTGTGTTTGACCTTGTCCCACTTGATGGCAATCTCTTCAGGAGTTATGGTGCTGTAGGGGTTGGTGAGGTCTCCACGAATGCCATAATTCTGAAAGATCTTCAGGACTTCCTGCTGAATGCCAAGGATCGCCAGCCTTTCTGCATCCGCCTCAGGAAGTGTGGACTTAAACTGCTCGTGAGCAGCTATCAGAGTCTACACACAAATAAATAACTTGTGTTTTATATATACAGTATACACTGTCATTCAAAGTTTGAGGTCAGTAAGTTTTTGAAGAAATTAATACTTTTATTCAGCTAGGATGCATTACACTAACCAAAATGGCAGTAAAGATTTTTACATTGTATCAAAATACTTCTATTTCAAATAAATGCATGCAAACTTTGTGGTTTCCACAAAGCAGTATTTTTAAGCAGTATTTTTTTTTATTGACAATAAGACATTTTTTGAGCACCAAATCAGTTAATAAGAATGATTCTGAAGGATCACGTGCAATGGCTCCTTAAATTCAGCTTTGCAGTGCAGGAATAAAAAATCATTTTAAAGTATATTAAACTTGATTTAATTGTTATTAAATCATAATAATATTTTACAATAATACAATTTGTTCAGAATTTTTATATTAAATAAATGCATCCAGCATTAAAGACAAACATAAAGAAAAAAATCAGATGATAATACATATTTGTAAATACTAGTCTGTTTAACAATATAAGCATTTAAGTCATGTGTACCTGAACCTCTTCAATGGTGTGTACTATGAACATATCTTGTAAGTCTTCCATGGCCCCCTCCATCCAGTTATTAAAGGGAGCAGATCTCTTTGTATATTCCAGAAACAACTGTTCCACCGTCTCCAAAAGTTTCTCTGTCCTCTGGAGAATTAAAATTTTTCAAAGTTAACCCTTTTAATACCGTGATTTAACAAAAATATTCTAGACAATACAGATTGGGAGACATACAGCATACCTCCAAAGCCTCTCTGCGTTTCTGAGTCAGTGTACCCAGTTGGTCCCAGAGGTCACAAATACTTTGACATCTTTGATTCACTGATGCAACATCATGATAGTCCAGCTCACTTTAGAAAGATAAAACAGAAGACAAAAGATTGTCATGTATCATATTGTTTTTATGTACACCATTCTTTTTTATGTTTTTGATTCTGTACCTCTAAGACTGCTGTTATGATTGGATATCTACGTTTCTTTTCTTTGCTTTTTGTGTTTAAATTAAAATTAGTATGCTAATAATCATAAGTATGCTCCATAGATTATCAGTAATATCTCACTGTACTATACTTACTGAGACAACAGAAAGGTCAGAAGCTGTCAGTCACTTACTAAATACATGCACACACACACACTAACCAAGCCTGCAGGGAGATAATGAATGTAAAAATAGTAAGTCAGCGATTCAAGCATTAAAGTATGCTGTAAGCGTGGTGCGTGTATATGGATAAGCAGCATGAAAGATAAGACCCTGTAAGGTGATGAGAAATTAACAGTGACAAGTTAGTTACAAGGACAAAGTACTTTTGCACTGCCATTTTTGATGTTGTTAAGATTATTTAAAATATCCCTTACGCTCACCAAGGCTGCATTTATTTATTATGATTAATATGAAAATATGAACCTAATAATATGAATTAATATGAACCTGTTTTCATTATAATATATTTTTAAAATGGAATATATTCTAGCAGTAATTACTCCAATCCAATCTCACATGATGTTTCAGAAATCATTTTAATATTATTAATATTGCCAATGTTGAAAGCTGCGTAATATATTTGTGCAAACTGTGATACTATTTTTCTGAATCTTTAATGAACATTTATTTAAATACATTTTGCAATAATCTTAAATACTGTCACTTTTGACCAATTTAATACGCCCTTGCTGAATAAGTGTCTTGATTAAAAAAATTATATTACTGATCCTAAGCTTCTGAACGGTAATGCACCTACCAAAGTTTATATTCCAACAGCTAAATGAAATGAAGAACAGCAAAAAGGTGAAAGTATTTTTGAAAATGTCATACTTGAGTTCCTGAGCAATAGCAGCGATCTGCTCGACTCTGTCCTGGTGGGCCGAAAGGTCACTCTCAAATGCCTCGTGTTTCCTCAGCAAAGCTCGGACTTGCATTAAAGATGCTGACTCGTAGTCCTTCTGGGTCAGCATCTCCTCTTTACCTAGGGGAAAAAAAACACATGTAAAACATATATTAAGCATCATTTAGTGGACTTTCTTATCCAATGTGACTTTTCATTTGCATGCAAGTGTAGTATGATATTTTATTGATCACTTTATACTCAACACTCACCTGTAGCCCAGGTCACATGGTTGGTAGCTTTCTGTCTGAATTTCTCTGCTAGATGGTCCAATCTTTCCAGTCTCCGGATCTCCGTCAGCAGCCATTCCTCATAGCCCTTCTCTGCTTGTTCCAGCCCCTGCCACGCACTTGCTATGTCCTACATAGACAAACACATAACAAAAAAAAACATCAACTATGAAACCAATGAGAAGCTGCAAACATGTTCACCTCACAGGTTTATGGTAAGTGTTTGTAATCGATATCTATATCTTTTGAGAAATAGTTTGCTGAAAAATGCTAGTTAGACAAATAAAATCTATTATAATAACAAAAAATACAATAAATATAAACATACAAATAACAATGAAAAATATAAACATAAAAAATCTTAATATAAAAACTATTCAAATAAAACTAATAATATTATATAAAGTAAATATTCAAATAAAAATGTTCAACAGAACAAATGTTCAATAAATCAATAAATAAATAAAACATTTAAAAAATTAAATATTAAAATAAAAATGTATTAAATAAATAAATACATTTGAAAATAAATGAATCAATAAATAAGCAAAGAGGTTGCATCTAATTAGACATCTGAGTAAAGGTTTGTCATGTGTGCATATATGTGGGTCCAACTCTCACCGAAACCATCTTTCCCTCAAAGGGCATAAATGCAGGCCGGTTGCTGATGCGGAGTTTAGTCTGCAGGGTGTTGAAACTGATCTCTAGCTGACACTTCTCCTGCACTTTGAGAGGTTTGTGCATCCTGCGGTAATCTCGGAAATCCTCCAGCTTCCGCTGCATCTCTGACATGGTCTTCTCTGGCACACGATTCTCCAGCCAGGGAATGGTACGTCTGATCCACTCCAACAGCTAGAGAGTAGATGGAATATTTATGTGTAATATGTGTCTGTGTGCAGTGTGTGGAGTGTATCTGACACATGTTTATATCTCCTGACCTCACTAGCCAGTCTTTCATAATCTTCCATCAACTTCTCATTTTCCTGATTGACTCCTAGCACTTTACAGATCCTGTTAGCGGCAGTTTCAGCCTGAAGGAGAGAAACACAGTAAAAACAAAAGTAGAGATGGATAAAAGGATAGTTGATGTACTCAATCTAGCACATGCAAAACTCAATACCTGTTCAGCTCCAGCAAAGGCATGGTAGAAGCAGGACACGTAAGTCATAATAGCTCTCTCATCAGGCTTAGGGGTGCTCAGAATGTCTGCAGGGAGAGGAGATGAGCAAAGAGACAACTACATAAAGTTAAGGTGGAAATAAGGGGCTGTACACTCAAACACAGCTATATTTCTAACACTTTTAGAATTAGCTCAGGGATCAGATATATAAGTCAAGACTGATGTTAACTAGGAATGTGGAGCAAAAGCCACATTTTGTAATATTGTAAAGCTAAGTCTTGAAATCTAGAATTTGGTTCTTCCCAAGGTCTCCTACCAAAATATATGTGTGGGAGTTTTTTATTTACCACAATCAACTATGACATATAGACACTGGTTATACAATATTCTGGTGGAATTTGCAGAATGTTCTATTCTTATCATTTACCCTCTGCATCCAGCATTTTGGGGATGTCAAGATGTTTTTCAGCAATGTCGAAGGCCAAATTCAGATTGCCCAGTGGATCATCCTTCATAAAGACAAAAGGAGAGAAAAGGCATACCGTTCACCAATAAATAAAGCATGTGAAATAATACATATCAACAAAGAAATCAACATAAATCTAAATGATTTCCATGCAAAAGTGAGTGTCAGTATTCAGTGCCACCAGAGGAGAGAGAAATGTATAGCTCTGAAATTCTTAGACAAACAAATAATAAAAAAAAATGTGATCAAATTAATCTGAAAAGGAAGCGCTGACAAAACTGAAAACTGACTTGTTGGCCTATGAAAATACAAATAAATTATAAAGAAATATGTTACTGTTTAGTAAGCAAGCATTGTGTTGATCAAAAGTAACTGAGAAAATATTAATGAAACACAAGACTATTTGAAAAAGTTTTAAATAAAAGAATCCAGAAACATTTATTAAAGTTTCCACAAAAATATTAACTGTTTTCAACATTGCCAATAAAATTTTGGTTTCTTATGAAACCAAATCAGCATATTAGAATTACTTCTGAAGGATTAGAAGACTGGAGTAATGGCTTCTGAAAATTCAGCTTTGCTATTACAGGAATAAATTAAATTTGAAATAATATTAAAATAGAAAAGTTCAATTTTAAAACTGTTACAATAATCACAATATTACTGTTTGTATTTTTGATTAAAAAAATGCAGCCTTGGTGAGCACGTCTTCAAAAACATTAAGCAAAAAAACTAACGAGTTCTTCCATTCTGCATCGTAAATATGCATGTTTATGGTTATTATAAGTGCTTGTATTTGTGGATGCGTGTGTAAGCAGAGTCTGGGGATCAAGCTTTTGTTCTCTGTGTCAATAAAAAGCCGTATTGCAGGACATCAGCAGCTGCAGGGGATCCAGAGGGTCCCGGACCCTCCTGATCTTCATGTCCAAACTGGGACCACTAGGGTCCATGCTAAACGCTGGATTACCCCATTCAAGCTCACCTGGAGCCATCAGTGACAGCTGAAAGGGATAGGAATGTCTGTGTGCGGGGTCTTTTAGTTACTCACCGTTGAACTGACTGACCCTGACAAGCTAAATAAATCCTTAATCTTCAGCAGTCTGATCCAACCAACTAATTAAAATCATAGTACGTATACACTCATTCACATTGACTTTGAACATGACTGGAAACAATGTCTCATTCTGCTCATGAATTCATTATTCCCTAAACTGGGAGCAAAGAAATCAAATCTAAAATATCACTTACACAAGTAACTTGTTTCTAGAACTGCTAAAATTCCACTTTAAAGGGTAGTTAAACACAATAAGTTCTATCATGGATTCTTAGAAAGCAATGTTTAAAAACAGTTCTGGTGCTCCAGGTATGTGGATCACTTTTCCAAGTTCTATTCCAGGTCAGGATTTTTGTAAACCCCAATTATCTTCTGAGAAAATGTTTTACGTTTGATTGTCTATTGACTGCACCAAAGCAGCATAATAACAGGATTCCTCAAGCATCCTGTGACACTAAAGGCTGGAGTAATGGTTATGTCTGCTAACTATGCAAATTTGCCATCAACAAAACATCTCCAAGTTTCCCAGAGAATCTCAATAATAAATTTACTGTAACAAGCACAAAATAGCACACACAAATAGGCAATCAAGAAACTAGGCTAAATTATTAACACAGGCAAAGTATCTTTTGTAAATGTTTTATAATCATAATTTAAATTTCCCGGAGTGCTGTTCTGAATAATGCCAATGCTGATAGATAGGTTTCTCCAAGTACAGGATCTAATCTAATAAAATTAATTTTATTATGGAAAACAATACATCCAATAACATAAACACTTGTGCTACTTCCAGATTCTAAAAATCTGTCAGTTCAAGTACACAGAAGGTCAGTACGTTCTTCCAGCTGTTGAGGTCATAAAATAAAAAGAAAAGAAAGTGTACAATTTCTGACTGTACATGCAATATATAAGATTTGGATCTACTACAGACTAAAGTCAAGCTTTTAGTTTTTAGAGAAGGTTCCTAGATTCCTGAGGGTGGGAGGGTGATGAAGCTAAACACACATACTGTAAACACACACCATCTGTGCAGTGATATCAACAAAAGGAAACATCAGGATGTTGTGGCAGACATGTTATTTTGGGACTGTTAGATCAAATGTCTGAAAGGATCAAAGGTTAATCTGGGGTCACACTTGAGACCTTGTTGAGTTTGGCGTAGTCAATGAGGTCAGGCCTATGCCTGTGGATGAGTGCGCACAGCGCCAAGCCATCCTTCCAGCTTTACCAGAGAGAGAAAGAATCAGTGCCATGTTAATTATTATTTATTATTATATGTAGCATTAAATAATTATAATACATCTGTTTTTTTTGTTTTTTACTCATATTAATAAAAAAAAATAATAATCTTTTTTTCTTCTTTTTTTTGGCACCCAATAACGAGCCTCACCTGACATGAAAGTTTTGAACATTGACATTCCTGTAAGGGGCAGTCTTCCTCTGACACCACAGCAAAAGCCCTTCTTTAGCCGAAGTTTCTAAAAAAATATTATATAATTTACCCATGACTGATCCTAACTGTTGATATTTGCTATTAAATGATTAACACATTACTAAGGGTTGTGCTATTTATAATAATAATAATAATTAAGCTTATTTTGTGCAGACATGTAGACTTTTACGCTGGGGACATGTTTTCTTTACCTTCAACGGAGATATCCTGAATGGCAAAGCGAAGAATGATGGTCCAGATCATTCCAAGAGTCATTTTTACATTTCCATCCACAATTTCTGCAAAAATATTGCAGAAAAATCATTGCTCAGTTAAATAAAGACCTCACAATGACATTATTTTGTATAATATATACAAAGAATAGATAAAATGCTAAATTATTAACCTTGCATCCCCTATTTTTTTTCTTTATTCAGCTTATTTATTTCTAAAATGTTAGAAATCCAGGTAACACTACAGTCGTGCAATAAAGCATACCTTCAGCTCCAATGGAGACCAGTTTCACTCCTTTACTGGTGATGAAATCAAGGGCTTTGTTGACATTGGCTATCTTGTGAAAACGCATCTTTCCTCTGTCAGGCTTTGGTAACCTCTCACCTGCCAAAATACCACGTGTCATGAACATTTTTATTGGCGTTTAGTTGATTTTACAAGTTGCTAAGAAAGTTAAGCATTCTTACTTTGAACATACAAGACAAAGGACAAATATTTTATACTGTAATCATTAGGAAAATAAGCTGTAATTACTGCCATGTTCACTTGTGTTTGCTTGACTGCATCACTTTGACACACTCATCTCTGACTGATAACAGAATGCTTCTGTCGTTGCAGTATTAATAAAAGCACACAAGACTTCTTTGAAACAATATGCATTGTTAAAAGCACCACACAAATGAACTTAAAATGAATTTACCTGAGATGACTTCAAGCAGCAGCATTAGTTTGAGGCCATTCCGGAAGTCTTCCTCTATGTTCTCAATCTGTGTCCCAGCTTTCCTCAGGTGAGAGTTACACCAGGCGGTGAATGTCTGGAAAACAAGTACAGTACACATCAACCTACAGTTCTCCAACCTCACATAGACACTCTATGGCTATGTCTTACCTGTCATGCACACTAACATGCAAATCATCTCATACAGTCCTACAATAATTGGCAATGCATTTGTATCGTACACCAAACATTCCTTGCACAAAACGTAGTTACTAAGCCAAATGTGGGGGAGTAGTCCAGATTTAAATCTTAACAGGTTTGTTGTTACACAAAGAAAGCCTTTGACACCACTTTCAGGTCAAAACCTCAATGGATGGGTAACTGTAGAAGACAACATCAATCAAGTCAATATTATCTTGTGCCTACACCAAAGTAGTTGATAGTTCTTCAACTAGTTCTCAAACACAGTATTAAAAAAACATGACCGTATATAGCAGAGACTCTGCAATTATCCAAAACCTGCACTTTATTTAATCAATAAACTTTGAAAGACATTCTAACTATGAACAGGAAGTGTAATCAGATCAGTCAGCAGGACAATAGAATGCAGTGGCATTATGAAAAAAAACTAACAAAAAAAACACTTGCGCTGAACACATGAGCATCTACACTTGGGTTGAAGACTGAGTTCATCCTCCAAAAATAACCAGCACTTGTAACTACAAGACACTACAATACTGGAAACTCCAAGCTGCTGTACATCATCCTCTGCATCATCCTATGATTGCTCTCTAGAACCACTTTTAAAGGATAAGGATGCTTAAAAATTCAGAACCATCTTACCATACATCAGCATCTAAATTACAGAATGAATACCATTTTTATCCACTAAAGTTAATGCTATTAGATTAATAAGTAATAAGCATAATTTATTGTTGATCACAAAAATGTTACATCACAGGGACCTTATTACTTGCTTAGAGCCACAGTTAAAGAAGCAGTTAAAGTCTATACTGGACCCTTTGCTTCCAGGGCTCCAAAACGGTAAATTCATTAGGCCTCAAATAAGAGTAAACATTGGTCAAATAAAATAAAATAACAATATTTCACATATTTGTGACAGGTGCAGTTTTACAAAGAGGCTACTAGTTAGATGGATACTAGTTAATCTCTCAAGTTACAGAGTGACCTGTGCTGCTACTTTATATAATTCCACTGTCACAGGGATATAAGATATATATATACACACAAAGGTTTTCGCATTTGGGTTGGGAATTACAAGCAAATCTAATGTAAAGGACAAACGTTAAAGGAAACGTTGTGGCCCAGGAATGCTGGGTATCATTACATGGAACAAAACGTGGCTGTACTGCTGCCCACATCTGTATTAGGTTGCACTCTCAAATCCACCGCTATCCATTGACCATTTTCTAGACTTAATGGAGCGTCTTTTTAATCCCTCAAAACAGGTTCAGTCATTGCTGGGCAGATGAAAGCTTTACAGTGGACTCTAGCGTGCATACCGGCGAGGTAAGAGAGTAAATTTAGCTCTCTCTGCAAAGTCTGTTTCTGATAAGAGACCTCTGATGAAGTAGGCTAACACTGAGGAGAGAGATATGAGTGAGAATGCAATGAATACAACGTGTGTATCGCACTGCTGTTGTCTAATCGGACTGGAAAGAATTTCATTCATTCTGTAAAATTTTAGGGTGTGTCTGCAGTAACATTCCTGTGTGGGGCGATGGTCTCTGAAGTGATCAGACCCTTACATCATAGATCAACAAGCAAAATAAGTCTGTGTCTAACATTCAAGCCATAGCTATTGATCTCTGCTAAGTATAAATATATTCAGTGAGGTTCAGTTTAAGGCCTAAATTAATTCTATTTATTATCACTCAACTAGGACAAGCAATCATGTTGTATTTAGCCAAACAGATTTAACAGAGGATCTATATGCAGACCACAGGTGGAGACTAACTTCCTTCTGTAACTTTATTTGCTTACTAAATGGGGCTGCATTCGAGTAAATAATGTAGAGAAGAAAAAAAGATCACTAAGGTTGTATTATGTTTTTGCTAGGCTAAAATTTGCTCTAAGTGTTCTGGTATGTAAGTGTAATCACCAAACATGTTGGGAATGTCCAAAGAAATGACAGGTCAAATACTAAATGTACTAAATTTGTTCTGAAAACTGTTTATCCATTTACAATCAATGCCTCAACATGTTTCATTGTTCAGAGTGTCAGAGTAAAAGATATGCTGTAATTTGAGTTAATATCGCTACAACAATAAGCTTAATAAATCAGTTTAAGTCTGCATAAATAAAATCGGTTATAGTAGCCTACATGTCAGTAAAGCGCCTGGCCACTTCAATTCAGTGTATGTCTGAAAACATTATAATACTACTATTACTACTACTATTATAAGGTGCTGTTCGTACAAACAAAAGAATTCCCCGCCAAGGACACCGGATTAAGCTACTATAAGGCCTTTTGGTGGTGCAGTTAAAATTAGCCCATGCATCCATTCTAATCCCAAGGACGTCATCCAGTGCTGGAAGCATCTGTTGACAGTCCGCATTCCAGCCGTATCAGAAACAGACACACAGAGCCGCGCGCTGCTGCGCTATTGTTAGTTCGGTACCCGCTGCATCCGTCCTCAGCGCGCGCTCCTGACCCCTCCGTGACACTGACAGACCACAGAGACCGTAACGGGACGGAATTCCTTCGCAAACAACTGATATCTAAATCTAAGCTAAATACATAATAACATAAAATGGAAAGATGAGAAAATAGACAAAGAAAATACACATGAAAATACATTCAATTTAACGTTTTAACTTAAATTATATTTCTAATTTAACTAATTGTGATCCTGGACCACAAAACCAGTGCTTTTTTTAAATTAAGAGTTATGTATCATCTGAACAAATAAGCTGTCCATTGATGGGACAGGACAATGTTTGGCTTGCAATTATTTAAGAATCTTGAATCCGCGGGTGTCTAAAAAGTAATGTTGTTTAAATTAAGTTCCAATGCATATTACTAATTAAAAATATTTTCTTATATATATTTACGGGAGGAATTTGACAAAATAACTTAATGGAACGTGATCTTTCCTTCATATCTTAATGATTTTTGTCATAAAAGAAAAGAAAAAATCGATCATTGCGACCAATTCAGTATTTTCGGCTATTGATACCTACTTTTTGATTGGTTTTGTGGTCCAGGGTATATAATTATACATTTATAGGCCCAATTTAATTTTTCTTACCTTCCGTTGCTGTTTTTCCCATGCTGGATCCAGTAGTAAATCCCGGTCCCATTCTTCCTCCTGCAGCATGTACTCGTCCGGTTCATATCCATTATCATACGGAACGGAAAGCTCGATCTGATTCATCATTTTCAAGCCTTATATTCTCTTATTTAATGGGTAACTTGTGATATTCTGCTTCTGAGTTTGAGTTTTTGGTTTAAGTGCCTCGGGTGTCTCTCTCTCTCTCTTTCGTTCGTGTTGGTTTCCAGTCTCGCGGCAGCAGAGCGCGAGCAGTGACAGCAACTAGAGGAGCGACTGTCAATTAGTACTGATGGGTCACGTGACCTTTTCTCCTTCCACAATCATTCACAAACGGTATTTTAACGTCATTGTAACACACCAGCAACCTTCTCCGTCCTCAACAAATGCAGTCACACCTTAAAAGCTTCCTAAACTCTCAGAATTTAATATCACAAAACCTTTTCTTCAGTGCATAATTTATTTTAATCACTGGTTCTACCAAAAAATGTTTAAAGCTGGCTATAAATATATTGTGTCATAGATTAAATTGACTAAGTCCTCATAGGCTAAAACTGGCTTCTTCTCCCCATTCCAAAACAGGTCGTTTTACTGTTTGATATTGAAAATTGGTGTGTTTTATCGTGTTATTTTAATGTAGGCTATTATAAAGACACCGCACGTTATTATTCTCCTTAGGACCGGAAACTTCACATACGTTTACGTCCGCGTTGAAGGTGGATAGGCTACAAATGCTGAACGTTTGTTCTTTTCCTTGTTAAGACATGTAAACTGTTTTTGTTATATAGTGTGGTATTGTATTGTAAAAATAAAGCATTATATATATATATTTCTGAATGTTTGCATTGACAAACGTTTTGATGCATTAGTATTACAGCAGTTTAGTTAGGCTATGGTTGTTTGTTGTAGGTATATTAATTTGAGGAGGTTTCTTTTAATTAATAGGTTTCATTGTTAATTGTTACCTTCTTGAACGGGTAGTTTGTAGTAGGGGAGAGCATGGTGAGGTGAGCCAGTTTTTACTTACAATGTCTTTAAAGTAAGCACATGACAGTAATAAATCCAGTTTGATGTAGGCCTGTATAAATATGGATATGGTGCATCCTTGGGAATTATAACTTTGTATCCAAAATAAATTGCTTTCAAAATAAAAGTAGTCTTGGTTGAACTTGCCCCTAGAGAGGGGTAAATTGAGCCTAGGGAGAGGATAACTTGAGCCATTTGGAGTTAAACTGTGCATGGATTTTGTCTTCATTTATTAAATTATTTTAGATTTTCATAACAAAAATAGTTGAAGAGAAAAAACACGGGTCTCTCTCCAACAGCGAGAGCAAAAAGGCAAAATATCACATTTTTAATACAAATATTAACTAAATCGTTAAGGTACAATTTAGTACAGAAGATTCCTTATTCAGTCAGACAGCTATGTTACTGTACATTGCTTGAGCGGCCAGTAATCATAAAATATTTTAAATTCTCCAAACCATCTCACACTGTGCTAAATGCCTTTTTTGTCTACTTATCTACACATGTCATTATTTTTTCATAATCTGAGGCAAACAAAAGACAACTGAAACTCAAAGCGTAGAATTTATTTCTGTAGAAAACTATCACACGTCCATACACACAAGTACAAAAAAGAGAGAATGAGAACAAACACAACTAAAAGTTGTTTGCACTGGTCTCAGGATTGAGAAAATACTCTTTGGTACTTCTGTATGAGTTTCAGGGATTGATAAAACAGATTTTGGTAACAGATCTTCTGGTCATAAACTTTCTGCTTGGCTTTTCAGCTTATGTTCCCTGTAACAATTACATTAATGTTAATGGAGTGTTCAGTGGTAAATAAAATGTAAAAAGAGGTCTGTTGAAGTTTAAGACAAGGCAGAAAGTGCAAAAGAAACATTAAAAATCAATCCTAAATAAATAACTAAAATAAATCATTTGATTGGATCTCTGCATATTCACGGTGCTTACAGTCAAAGCATCTGTTGCCCGGAAACCTCTAAACATTTCAATATTTGGGTAAAAGGGTACAACAATAGAAAAACTGCACAGACTGATGCATAGTCATTCACTCCTTGTACAGACACACATCCCACACTGACCAAAACTGACACTAAACAAAGAAATAAAAGAAGAAAGATTGGTATCATTCCATCTCGGACATTGCACAGGGCCGTCTGAATTCTTGACCTCGTTCATGTATCCATTTGTTCGATACTGGAGGGAAAGAAAAGAAATAGAGAATTAAACAAGTGAGAAAAAAATCTGTTGGCCAAAACATTTCCATCTTATTAAGAGAATAAGAGACTCACCCCATTTGTTGCCTACTAATACTGGACAGGCAGCATGTCTTGTGCTGTAGTCTCCTTCTCCGCTGGCAAAAAGGTTATACCAGAATACTGCCGTACCCTAAAACATAACAACCAAAGAAGAGAGGGAATATTTAAACTAATGAACTAGTTTACAGATTATTCATTAAAATGATTAATTGTTAATGGTGTTTCACCTTTTTAGGCCACACTGCTGCTCCAACATCTGGGAAGACTGTAGCGCCTCCTGCTGGCACGTCACTCATCTGCAAAACAAAGAATTATAGTACTGTGTATGTATGATGCTATATATTACTTTAGATTTTATTTCAGGCATTTTAACAAGCATAATTACTTGAAATCAGCCATGTGATAAATCATGTGAAATGATTGACATAGTGTGTATCGTGTGAAAGACGGGTTACTTACATAAAAGAGCCAAGTGGCAATTCTGTTTCCTGTGCCCAGTTCTTTAAAGGCATCTGGTTCATCTTTCTGTATTTATAATAAAACATAGTTTGAAAATTATGAGACATATTCTCACACTACTGCTCAAAAGTTTGGTGTTAAATGGTTTTGAAAGAATAAGGATATTCTCACTGTTTATTTAATCAGAAATACAGCAAAACTGTACATAAATTTGAACTGAAAATAGCTATTTCCTATTACTATTTAAATGTGAATTTTGCCTTTGATGGCAAAGCTGAATTTTCAGTAGTCACATCCGATATGATCCTTCAGAAATCGTTCTAATCTGATTTTGGGTTTTAAAAAATCTTACTGACCAGACTTTTGAACAGTAAACAATATAATAATGCTATGCTGAGTTAAAGTGCTGATGTGTCTTTTTTATCTGTGAAATAAGGACAGGAACTTACTCTTCCAAAGTCAAAATGAGGCTCGTACTGGCCACCAACTCCATAATTTGCAACCTTAAATGAAAAACATTGATTATGACAACCTTTTCAACAAAGCAATATTACAATGTGTGGATTCTTCATTCAGCAGTTCAGTTTAAAAGTTTAAAGGCATCTTATTGGCTGATTGTGGGAAAGCTCCTCTTACCTGCAGCTCTTCTGCTGTGTCCATTTCCAGGCCTGTAACATCCTCGATACGCTGGTTAATTGTTTCAATCGTAGAATGCTCATATCCAGAAAGCCAAGCACTAGAATGAGGAAAAGAGAGTGGAAGTTGAACAAAATGTTAAACAACTAAATACAAGTTATTAATATGCCCTTATATATATATATATATATATATATAATAAAAAGACCACATGCACAAAGAATTTCAGACGTTTTCACATCATGTTTGTGGAACAAAATGATTTTATTTTGTTAAGCTATAAATGTGAAAATGCCTGATTGTGAAAATGGAAAGACAAGTGAAAAAAGTGACTAAAAGCAAAATAGACAGCAGTCAGTGTGAAAGTGAATTCACCGTCTTTTTAAACTAAACATCAGAGTAAAGGAAATTAGCAACACTTAACTCATTCAGGAGTATGAATGAGTGTGATTGTGTGTGTGTGAGAGAGAAAAAGAGAGAGAGAGAGACCCATCAGCTACTGTTGCAACTAAAACATTACTCTTAACCACATTTTCTGTCAAAACCTTTGCTAACTGACACCTGCAACGCTGATTTAAGAAATTAATTAATAACATTTCATACACATTACTGTTAATAAGTTTGGGAGATAAGTTTAGTTTTTCAACAGTCATATTGTGAAATATTATTCCAATTTAAAATATAATTTTCTATTTTTATATATTTTATAATGTAACTTATTCCTGTGACAAAAGCTCTAGACTTTTTAAGAATTTATTTGAAACAGAAATCTTTTAATTCTTAACGTATATTAAAATACATTATAAATGTCCTTGCTAAATAAACATACACCTTTTTTATTCAAAAGACTCTTACTAACCCAATTGTTTGAACGGTAGTGTGTACATCATTTATTTGAATATATTCATTCCCTCTACAAAGAATGTTAGTGGCCTTAAACTCACAATTATAGTATTTGGTGTGAAAGGAACCCTGGAGAAGTCTCTACACTCTACCCAGTCTGCCCATGCTGAGACACATGTTCACAAACACTCATAATAACTAGGATAAGTTAAAGCTCTATTAAAAAAAGCTATTTAAATCCACAGACTCAAACGGCTTGTCATGCGGAAACTCAAAGCACTGTGCTGTATGTGTGCATTCACAATGATTTTTTTCAGTCAGGCAAAATATTAAGGGGACTGTAGAAGAAGAAAGACTTCAACATCTGTTGCCTGTAAAACTGGGTCAACAAACCTCTGACTAATTTACTGCCAAGTGAAGGTTTGATTTCTGGGCTTAATTCAGTATCAGAACACACTGTGAATCTACATTTCAAACAGGGCTCTCTAGAGATGATCAGATGATGATGATTTTGGATAGGAAGTTTTGACCTTTGACCCCTTACCTCTTGGAGACTCTGTACTGGGCAGTGGTCAGTTTTCCTGTATTTGGATCATGTACAGTGGCTCGCTTTAGCTATTCACCATTACACAAAGCAAAGAAGAGAGAGAGAGAGAGAGAGAGAAAAGGTTGGAGGAGGAGCAAGGACATACAAAAAGATGAATAAAGAAAGTGTAATTAAAAAGAATAAATACAAGAGAGAAAGAGAGAGAAAGAACAAGAGAAAGAGAGAGGTCACTTTAGTGTCATTTTCTGAACTGAAGCCATGTAAAGAACAGGGACAGAACTGTAGACCAGCAGCGATGCAAAAGTTTAAATAATTTTGATGCCTCAAGTCAAAGTCATTAGCACAAATTAATACAAGAATTACTAATCCTAAACTTTCAAATTTTCATCTAAAATCACTCTGTCCCAGTTCAAGCCCTCCGCACAGACAACATAATGACTACTGCAAGAAAAAGTAACAAAGTAGAGCATTTCTTACTCTTTCTTTGGTTTATCCACCACCATACGACAAAAAGACAGCGAAGCAGGGTGGACAACTCCTCAGCATGAAAGCAATAACTAGTGTTAAAGTTAAAGTCTCAGGTAGTTCCTTTCAACATAATAAGAAATGTTAGATTCTAGATTTCAATATGTTAATAAACAATCATTTTTTTAAAAAGCAAATCTTCAAATCTTCTTATTTGTAATTTAAACATATTTTTAGTTATCTAATGCAAATGCAAGAATTTAATTGATAATTGTGATTTAGGATTGACTATGTTTTGTATTGTTTCTGCTAAGGAGTTCCCAGATTCTACAGGTCAGATACGGCACGACGGTTCGTTTTGTTGCCAGCGTTCCTGACTCGCACACTGATTGCCTTACCTCTTACTGATCCTGTAGGGGGCGGTCTCTAGCACGCCCGTGACGGGATTGGATATAGTAGCCCTACGGAGCTGAGGAGCCACATAAGAATTACACAAAGGCTCCTCCACACCACCTCCAATCCTCACTCATATTTACAAAAAACCTAAACCCTAAAAGGCTAGAATGAATTTTACACTGTTGTGGTTCACATATATGACGCTGTCTAGAAAAATGATAATCAAACATGTGTAATAACATGTATAATATATATTTAGAATTGATTAAAAATTTCTTTATTATACAGAAAGCACAACTCACTCTGGGTTTTGCCATCTCCTTCACTGTCTTGATCTCACTGTCAGAGATGATGTCATGATAACGAACAATATGTGGGCGGTCCCATTCATCTTCCTGCTTCACCGGAGCCAAAAGCAACCTCGGGTTACGGTTGTTGTCATGGTAACGGCAAAACAGTCGGCTCTGTCTGCGGGGTGTCTGCAAATAAAGCAAGAATTTGAGAGAAAATGGAAAACAAACAAAATATAAATAAAATAGAATAAATGTTTACAACAATTTGCTCACCAGTTTGATTCCCTCTCCTCTGCACAGCATTTCATATTTCTTCCTCTCTGGCAGAGGGTCTTTGGAGCGTTTTCTCTGAGCGTCACGTTTGTCCAGCACTTTCTTTTCTCTTTTTTTACCTTCCTCTTCCTTTTTCTCGGCCTCTGCCTTTCTCTGCTTTTCCAGCTGGAACTCAAAGTACTTTAGGTTCCCATTGGCCCTCTGGTGATTCGGGTCTGAGATTCACACACACGTTCAGAAAAAAATACATGTTAGTGGCATTAGTCATCAATTCCATGTTGTGCAAGTTCACTGTTTCTACTGTTGTTCTAACTAACCCACATATGTCATTCCAGTCATTCATTCATTATAATTAAAGTTCCTTTATAGCAAGTTAGAATATTCAACAGTCTTTATTCAACACCCCAGGAAAGATTATATATTAATAGGCTATCTACTCAAAATAAACTAAGAATCACAAAGAACTATGCAAAAATTCTGCCACTCCCCCGCAAGCAGATAGTTTAAGTTTAAAATGCTACATGCTAGCATTATGATAACGTATAATATTACGTTTAGATTATATGTGCTGTTATAGGTAACTATAATAAAACATAAATATTAGATGAAAAGCTTAAACTAAAAAAGGAAAATAAGAAATAAAAAAAGCACAAAAATTACTGAAACCAAAAAACAAATGAAACAAAAAAAAGACAAAAGAACGTAACAAAATTATTAAAGCAAAAATATAACATAAAAACAATTATATATATATATATATATATATATATATATATACACACACATATTTTATTCAAACATTTTAGTTATTAAATAATTGGTTTGAATTTTTACCCAGTTTCAACATCCTCTTGGTGAGCTCCAGGGCTCGCTCTAGTTCCCCCTGCTGGTAGATGGCATAACTCAGGTAGTCCATGACTGTGACCTTTTCTGTGGTGGATTCCTCCCCTTCATCCAGCTGTGTGAGGGCCTGAGCCATCCAGAGCTCTGTGTGATAGTAATCTGCCTCAGAGTAAGCAATCTTCCCCAGCTCGAAGCAGTCCGCCACTGTCATCCGGCTCTTGTGCACAACACCTGAGGTCACACCAGTAAAAAGACAAATTGTCTCTATAATTAAATGTCATATATTTACTTTTTGTAAATTTACGCATTGTTCTAGGTATCATGAAACTACCATGATTATGATGTTATAGGGTTCACATAGACCATACGCAATGTACTTGATAAAGATATGCTGGAATGCATAAACACACAGACATGTACAATTGCTCACCAGGCAAGTCTCCATTAGAGATGGTGTTGGCAGACAGCTGGTATGTGTCCTGTAATCTAAGCAAAGCTTTAGCTGCTCCTGTCTGGTCCTCATCTGTTGGGAAAAACTGTCTCTGCGTGGTTAAATTGGAGATAAACCCTACAAAAGAGAAAAAACAGAGAGGAGAGGCTTGAATTACCAGATTACAACAGAGAAGAGGTTTATAACACATATAGAGATATTTAAGCAAATAATGCAATTACTATTAGCAGTGGGCAACATGAGTAACATCATATATCACTAACAGTACACTACTACTAATCAAATAATCTTAATTAAAATCTTAATTAAAAACTAATAATAGTTTCCAAAAATCAGCATATTACAATCAATATCAATTATAACTTATTATCATTGTTTAATCAATTACATCAATTATTACAAATCCGATATATTTACAGTACAGGCCAAAAGTTTGGACACACCTTCTCATTCAGTGTGATTTCTTTATTTTCATTTCATTACATTGGTAGATTTTCACTGAAGGCATCAGAACTATGAATGAACACATGTGGAGTTATGTACTTAACAAAAAAAAGGTGAAATAACTGAAAACATATTTTATATTCTAGTTTCTTCAAAATAGCCAATCTTTGCTCTGATTACTGCTTTGCACTCTCTTGGCATTCTCTCAATGAGCTTCAAGAGGTAGTCACCTGAAATGGTTTTCACTTCACAGGTGTGCCTTATCAGG
>JAUYWG010000053.1:7161472-7174454 GCA_034779775.1 Enteromius afrohamiltoni
TTTTTGAGATTTGAGGTTTTCATGAGCTGTATGCCAAAATCATCAATATTAAAACAATAAAAGGCTTGAAACTACTTCATTTGTAATGAATCTAAAATATATGAAAGTCTAATGTTTATCAGTACATTACAGAAACTAATGAACTTTATCACAATATGCTATTTTTTTGAGAAGGACCTGTAATGTATATCCATAATAATAATAACTTTTTATATTATTATTAAACTTATTGGCATATATTTAACATAAATTATATTTATATAATTAATTATTTAATAGTACATTTATGTTCATTTATAAATGTATCATATAAATTAGGCTATACAATGTATTGTCAGCGCAAAATTCTAAATTTATAATATTTTAATCAGTTTGATAAGATTTTATTTTATTTATAAATAGAAAAATACCTGGACTTTGGCCTTCTTCAGCATATAGCAGTATTATAGAAAACTCCTGCAGCTGAACACAGCTTATCAAACAGCCCAGTTCTGGATGCATTACTGTCACACTGGCACGGGCTGTGACCAGGTGACTCTGCTTATATCTGCACATGTACACACACATTTAAACTTAAAAGCCAGACCCATTCATGATCCTTTCACTGAAAATTACACGTCTATATATTTATGTGTATCACTGTTACCTCTCAGCAGAGCGGCAGTCCAGTATCAGTATATAATAGGGATCATGCAATGAAGGTTGGCCCGCTTCAGCATTCAGGAGGTTGTATACCTGCTGTGGGGTAACATAACCTCTTTCTATATTTGCCTTTTCGGGAAGTGCAGGAATCAGAAGCTCTTTCACACAAAAACACAAGGAAACACAAACACTAAAATAATTTGAACATTTCAATTAAAGTACAATAAACTTGTTTTTAAAAAATTGTTTCAATTATTTTTAGAAAATTATAATTTTTTTATATGAGCCAACGTTTTCAGTCATATTCAGTCAATATTTCAGTCTTACAGCTTTTAAACAAATGCATTTCGTTAATATACACACAAGCAGTGTTTAACTATGCAGCGTCTTTATTCATAATTATCACCTTCAGTGTTGTTCTGAGATTTAATGACGTCAATTTGAGAGAGTTTGAGTGTTCCATTCATCTCCCTGCAGGGGGCGCTGTTCTGAACCTGCAGAGAGCCCCTTGAGCCAGTGGAGCGAACCAAACGAGATTTCTCAGCTCTGTGAGGAGAGGGGGAGGGGGAAGAATTCAAGCAATTGATGTCTAAACACTCTATATTATAGCTAATGTAATTAACAGTTACACACAAATCCAATCAACCACCAGAGGACAAGTGATGCACTTTTGAGGCATATCAGGTGAAGTATTTATTTTCTCTATATTTTCACTATTCTTTGTCAGTGTCTGCTTTGTTAAGTTGAGAACAAATAATAATATCAGAAAGAAAATAATAGTAATGTTATCAGATGTACTCACCTGGACACCACAATGCCCATGGTTTTGGATGGGAGTCATTCGGGACCGAAGCTCTCTCTCTCTCTTCTATGGGCCAAAAGGTAAGAGAGAGAACACAGCCATCCTGATACACACTCAAACCAGCACCGTGCAAAATACACACTGCCTACAGCGTTCCTCTGCTCTACAATACGTGCAAAATCGACCAAAAGAGCCAGAATGTATGTAGAATTTTGGTTGTTAAATCGTTCTCTGCATGTCACTGTGTGAAAAACAACTGCTTTTTTTCCTTCCATTCTACTCTTTCCCTCCCTCTTTGTCAGGTCCTTATTTTAGTGGGTTGCCAGGGTAATGCAGGACAGTGAAGTGCTCTACATGGGCAGGGGGTGAGCTGGCCATGACAGGTCAGAGTGTCACACGCAGACACTTCTGAATGAAAGTAAAATGACAAAAATAGATCTTTTTTTATATAATACAAATAGTTCATTTATCATGTACCTTATTCAAACCAAACCTGTTATTTTTTTCTGGGGTAAATATTCTGTAATACATTATCAGAATACACTATTGGAATAATTATGTTAAGTTTTCAAACCCAAGAATGCCTTTATTTAATCAAAAATGTAGTGAAAACAGTAAAATTGACATTTTATTACAAACTGTTTTCTCTTTTAATATATTTAAATAAATAATAAAATGTAATAAACAGCTAAAATTACATTCCGAAATTTTTTAGCAGCCATTACTTTAAAATTCAATGTCACATGATATTTTAGAAATCATTCTATGCTGATTTAATGCTTAAGAAACTGTACTTATTATTATCAACCTTAAAAACAGAGCTGCTTAACAGATTTCTGAAAATCTGGATATTATAATGATCAAGATCAAGCCAGTAATGGCTTGGGGGGAATGTCCTTTCATTTTTCCACCTGCCATCCCTCTGCCATTCCACAGTACTATGATGTCACCATATCGGTATGTGCTTACTGATATTTGGCCTGATTAATAAATGCTGGGTTGCCATGGTGATAGTGCATTGACTATCTGTTCTATTTTTCCCACCCACCTGTCATGGACATAATGTGCTTGTTTGTCCTCAGTACATTTATTCTGTGGATCCAGCTGCTAGCCACAGAAATACTCTCACGTGTGCACACATATTCAGACAGAAATGTTTGTTATGTTATTAGTAATTAATCATAGACCTGTCTTTTGTATTGTATTCATTTGATCTAATTAGGAGCCATATTCACTTTCAAGCATAACATACAATGATCCCTATACTTTAAATAATTAATTCTGCGAAGTTTAAGGTCAGTCAGTCAAGTTTAATCACTTGAGTGAGGGGGTGTCATATACAGATGGCATCAGATGGAACATTTTTGGCAGACAATTATGCCCTTCTTTTGTCTGTTTTATAAGGATACCATATTATTATATATCCAATAAAAAAACGAGAAGTTAATCGTCTTAATTTAATAAGCATCAATAAAACTATATAACTGGAGGTTCCGCAAAACTTTTGATGTATTCTGTCTTCTACTGCTTATCAGTATATTTTACAACACGTAAAACTCTTAATGTGTGTGTGTGTGTGGTGCATAACAACATAAATGCGCAGGCTGTAAGAAAATATTTACCGAGCAACGTGATGCGCGTTCATGCTGCAAGGTGACGTATTTAATTATTAACTCCGCTTGCCCTCTGCCCTGAGTCTGTCGCTGGTACAGATATTCTCTCATTCACCTCAAAGCACTCGGACGAGAGGTAATGGAAGGACTAAATCCAGGAGAAACGCAGATTTGAACGGCCCTAGACACACGGGTGAAAGAAAACCTCTCGTCGACGGTAGTTAGTTATCATTCTTTTTTTTTTTTTGGTCCTCTCCTAGTGAGATACGACCAAAGTCCACTTGTGTTCGGTCTCTTAGAGAGACTGAGCAAGGTTTTCAGTCGATCCGTGACGAAAATACAGATCTCATGATGACCAGGAGATGTGAGTTGGTCTATATTATCGTTATTTTTCTTTTCTGTGTGCTGTACTGTATGTTTTATTATTTGTTTAGGTATTTTAAAAATGTATATATTTAATTAAATTATTATTATTTTACTTATTTTAGGAGGCTAATGTTATTATAATTTGAACATTAAAATGTTAAATTCTGCTATTCTATAAGTTTTTTAAACGGTTACAAATATTTCGGACTTTGTGCTTTAGTATATGATATTAATTTGAATTACTGGACAAGATATACAAGATATATATCAACGTGTTTTTGTGTTGATGGCTGCAATAAAGATTACATTGGGCAAAAATAATGGTCAGCATATTTCATGATATGTGTGCTAATATTTGACCCTGAACCTCAAAATATATGGGACATTTTTTTAAATTGAGATTTATGCATCACCTGGTTTGTTGGGATAATTGTTGGTTAAGATACAACTATATGAAAATCGATCATTTCCCCCCTTGTGCTACTTATGATTGGTTTTGTGGTCCAGGGTCACATATATCCAGCTGTTGATATATTAAAAGTTTTATAAAATCTGTATTAGAAGACTTTTGTTTCTAAAAGTGATTGTGAATTTATTTGTATTTTATTTAAATTTTTTTGCTTGTGTACAGGTAGTTTTATGTCCGTCCTCCAAACCCTTATGCTGTAGAAGGGTCAAAATTAATAATAATATTTCACTCCACTCATCCTGGGGTGGGTGGACCGCTAGTATGGACCCCTGGCAAAATCTGGTGTCCAGATGGTAAGCACAAATTAATTTTTGACTGACAGCTTTAACTGAGCACAAAGCCTGGTTAAAATCTGTGAATGTGAATACTTGCTGTTAATGTGCTGAATAACAGCTATAAAATACCATTAGCGTTTTTATCATTAGCGCTTGTGAGATTATACCATTATACTGCTTCAGTATCTTTAAATTGCTATTCTTAGATTTAGGGGTAAATCTATTAAGATCTGTTAAGGCTTAATCAATGTACTTTCTGTCTATGTGTGTTTCAGTTCAGCATGGTGGCAGATGCATACGCCACATGCTCTGAGAGCCTGTGTGTACGAAGTGTGTAAACCTCTGGTGCCACTTCTGCTGTGCATCGCGGCCCTGGTGGCTGTGATTGTGTATGCTCTAGCAGATAATCTACGCAGTTTCGTTAGCAGGATCTTCATTCCCCAGTATCACTATCCTTATACAGTGCCGCTTGCATTCATACAGGTACCTATGATTTTTAAAGTTGCTTTACATGACTAATGATCAGAGGGTTTTTCTGGCTTTCTAATCCCCTTCAGGGTCAGCGCAGAAAGCTCTGGCCAGTTTAAAATTAAAAAACGGTTATTATAGGGTTATTATAAATACTAAAACCATAAACATTGAAATAAATAAAGAAAACCTTTTTAATTTCAGCTAGCTGCTGAGAAAAGATTTATAATTTTTTTTATTAAAAATGTGATATGCTAAAATAATAATAAATTATATAGACATATTAAAGGATACTAAACATTCTAAAACGTTTCTAAAACGTTAGCACAATTAAAAAAAGCAAACATTTTGATTCAGAATATTAATTATGATGCCCAAATAATGCTATAAATAAACATTAAATAATGGAGAAAAAAAAAGGTTTTATGCAAAGCTTAAAAAGCTTTCAGTTATTCGAATTTTGTAGTATATCTAAGCTGCTGTTTCATACAATTAAATTTAAAAGGAAACTCTAATATGTTCAGAAAATTTACAAAAAAAAATAGTCCTTACAACTCGTTTGATTCATTCCAAGTCACACAGTAGATTTCTTTCAGCCAAGCTGTTATTCAGTGAAAAATTTCCATTCAAACATGAGATGTCAAGATGTTTTATGTCAGGATAATGTCAAATGGACCATTATTTAAAGTCCTACACAAGTATTTTGCATATAAACCGTATCATCAGTATTAAACATCTCTCAGTGTGTACAAAAGATTATTTGTAGGGTGTAAAGCACAAGACTGGGCAGATCTCTGATGAATCATTAGGTGTGCTACACGCAGTCATTTGACTAGTGCTATAAACTGGTGCAGTCCTTTAATGTTTGCGTTTGAATGTTATGGCTGGGCTATAGTCTTAAAATGCAGACGGGATGTCAGCAGTTGACAAATGAAAAATACATACAATATATACAATGGGGTCAAAGGGTTAGACTACTAGCAAAAGTATCGATTTAATAAGAGCACAGAATGTCTTAGCATTTAGTTTGTTCCTATTTTGCTTTAGCATGTGAGCTGCATTAACTCCACAAGCATTATTTGCCTTGTTCCAAAGAGTGTCTTGAGATTGTGACCTTCTCTATAAAGAGTCACATGATCAGTGTCAAAATCTATTTGATTATTGACCTAAAAACAGTTCAGAATTGTACTCATTTCAAAATCTTAAGATTGTATACTTTATATATAAAAGAAAGTGTTGTTGCGTTGTAATAGTTTTTAAAAATTCAAACTCTTTTGCAGTTTACTCACACAGTTCACTAGATTTGCAGTCTGACAAATATTCAGTGTATTAAATGTAGCCCTAAAACTGCATGAATAATAATTCAAAAAATGCTCAAATGTTATTGTTTCGTAGTGCGATACAGCTTTTACTGCTTAAATGTCACGTTATCATCTATGTTTATTATGCCTTGAAAGTGGTTTTCTTAGGTACACAATGAAAAGTCAGCGGTATATGACCCTGTAGGCATTTATGGCACACGTTTTAATCTCCTGTTTTAGCCTTGTTAAAACTTCCTCTTGCTTCTGCTTCCTTCTCTTCAGGTGTTTTTAAATCTCCTGGCACTGCTAGCTTTGCACAGCGTGGGTCTGATCCACCTAAAGCCTTTTTCACTGAGGCTGGGCGAGCGTTTGTTTGTGCCGGCGGTCTGTGGGAGCGTCCAATGCATTTTGGCCATATGGGCTGAAGCCTGTTCCCACTCTGGCCTGTACCCGCTAATCACCAGCTTCCTCCCAATGGTCAGTCTGAGCTTGGGTCACCTGTTTGCACTGAATATGCCAGGCTCCATCCACGTCTCCTCCCTTTTGACTGTGCTCACTGTCGCTTCAGTCACCGTCACAGGTACACCGTTCAGGTTTATTTTGGTGTGTTTACTAACTGATCATTGCAAAAGTAAATCTTTTTTTGTAATGATAACACATGAACCTACTGAGCCAACTTTATCCGGCTTACATTCTCTGAACTTTGGCTAATGTTTATGCAAGGTTCTGTGAAGAGGAACAGGTCGTTTTTGAAGTTACTAATCACATTTAATTTTTTTTTTTCAGCATATAAAGGACTTCATTTGATAGAATCGCTGGAGTACGTCTACTCCCCCCTTAGCCTTGTCCTCCACAGCCTCTCTCTTGCCTGGCTAGCCAAAGTCTCCCAAACAGAGCGAGGCCATGCCACAACCTTTGACCTTTACTACACTCTGACAGTGACACGTGCCCTCTTGTTAGGGTTCCTGTGTGTTTTACACCCTGATGGACCAAAGGCACTGATGCGTGGCAACTGGCACAGTCTGCTGTTTCTGGGATACATGCTTGGGATGTTACTGCTGGGTGCTGTCCAGCTTCTCTTTGTGGATGTAACGGCACTGTATTTTTCTGCTCTCCCAGCAGCTGTGCTGCATGCGACAAGAGGGCTCGTTCTGCCCCTGTTCAGTCTGCTGTAGGACATACGGACCAGTCAGAGTGTAGATCATTCTGAAGAGGAAAAGTTTGTGTAACCAATCAAAGACATGATTGATTATTACAGTATTAAAACCAAATTTATAGGCATGACAACCTCATGTAAAGATAATTATAATTAATTTATGCGGTAACGCTACCAGTTAACACTGATGTGCTATTCCTTTCTAAGCTTGCACTGAAACTATGGCACAACTACGACACACATCCTACGAATGGGGTGTTTTCATGAAGGAGCTGATACTTAAGTTCTGGAATTTAAATTATTAAGATAGTTTTTTTTTGTACAGATTATATTATTATTTTTATGTTTTAGCTGGAAGTTTTGAGAAAGAAAACAAAATTATTTTGCATAAAGAAAATTATGCCTTTTTTAGGACCTTTAGGGTTTTTGTGATTTTCATGATGCGCTTTCTAAAAAAAAAAAAAACAATTGTGTATCGTAAACTCCTCATTCTAATTACTGAAATGCAGAAATTAAGTTACGATTGTAGCTTTTTGGATGCACTGTTTAACTTCTGCATTAATTTCTAAAAAGATTCTAATTCTTTAATTTCTAATGCAGTAATAAGAATGCCCTTAACTGTCATAACTACAAAATGCTAAGTTAATTAACCTTAAAGGCCATAAAAAAAAGCAATGTTTAATATATGTTTTTTATCTTTTTAGGGTGAAATATGATCAAAGCATGTTCTTTACAAGCTTGGTGAGATTCACCGAAGTATACCATTTCCCTTACAAACCCAAACCATTGAAGCATAGTCTCTTAAAATAAAAACTATAAGCTATAAAGATTTATAAACTGCAATACAATGACTTGAGTCTATTATAGTAGTAATACATTATTTAAATAGAAAACCTGTGACTCATGTATTTATTTAACTCCTAATATACAGTACAGACTACAGTATTATTGTTCATGTTTGGGAGCAAATAAAACTTATTGATGAGGTTTTCTCCTACCTAACCCGGTGTTTTGTTTTTCTTGTCATATTTTGTATAATTATCACAAATCACAACGCAGATACAGATCACATCTACTACACATTTGTATTGTTACCAGTGTAGGCCAAAGTCTGTCCAAGCGAGAATTCTGAGGTTAAAAAAGTTCAGCATTAGAGCTCTGAGGCTTTGTTTCTAATCAGGCATGATTGATTTATCTGTAGAGACTTGGTTAATGTTACACGAGCATGCAATTTGTTTAGTTTATCAGTAATGTCAGTGTAGATAAGCACAGTGAAATATTGCCATTCCTTTTCTAGGATAGAAAAGATAGATAGCTTACAACCTTTCTGTTGCAGTGCATACTTAACAGTTTGATAAATCTCAAAATATGTAATCGTCATTTACAAAATATTAGAAAATATTATCTTTATTCAAAAAGATAAAGTACTGTGACATTTAATGGAGAACAACATGACCTTAGAGAATAAATTCCCAGTTAGCAAGGAAGTCCTTTGTGTTGAAGGAAATGCTGATGTTAGAAAATTCAGTACTGGGTGTGGAGCAGAAGACCATAAATATAGCCACCTGATAGAGGAACAGCTGATGTGCACTAGGTGAAGGAACACTAAGTGAGTGATAAGTGCGTGATAAGTCTCTGTGAGTTTTTTCCACTTTAGTTTGACGTATCAGGACTGATCTGAGTCAGGTGGGACGTGGATGCCTAGACTCTGCAGTAGGTTAGAAGCAGGCCCAGCAAGGCCGGCCTGAGAAGCGAGAGACTCCAGTAAATTTGAAACCAGGTTGAGATCCACATCAAGCGGCTGGATTTCTTCCTCAACCAGATCTGACCTTGAGGCGTCTGATGAGCTTTTAGATGCAGCCTCTTGATTACTGGCCTAAAAGGAAATGGAAAAATAAATAAATCAATAAAAGTGTCCACAAGGTTATGTGCACAGGATAAACAACATCTGTGGAGACTTACTCTGTTATTCTGTGTAAAGCTTTTGCCAATATTTGTGCTTTGCAGTTCCTGGTCCATTTCATCCATGTATTTCCTCAGATTGTCCAGCGCCTCGGCACCTGCTTGCTCCTGAGACTCACCATTCTGTACTTCTTCATCATCACCATCCTCCTCTTCTTCCAAGTCATCAGAGTCTAACTCATCATCCTTACTTCCTATAAAACAGGAAGTGCAAATTATTAGTGCTTTTTGAGTAGTGCACATTAGCAGTTAACGAATATATTTTGCATTTGCTAGTTAATACCATTATTACACTATTAATACCGTAATACTATTTTTCTATTTGGCAAATGTATCAGAAACAGCGTATTTTGACAGTGTAAACTTACTTTTTTGTGAAGATATGATAATGGAATAACAGACAGAATAAAGAAGTTGCCATATAAATAAATGTTTATTTTACAGATTTATTTAATTAATGGTCAAATTATTGTTTTTACATTTATTCATTTAGTATCAATTTATAATTTAGTAAATATTATTCGAAATACATACAAATTATATTTCAGCATATATTTTATTATCTCTAAAATTAAACAATGTGATATTATATGCATTGACTTTATATCAGATCTGTATCTGATATATTATGATAATACTTATACCGTGACCTGTAAAATATCAATTAAAAATGCTATTTATTTGTCTGCCAGTGCATTAACAAAATACACCAATTTGATTTCTACATAGGATTACAAAGAGTAGCTATACACACACACACACATATATATATATATGAAATAAAAAAACCACACACATACATTCCATATACATACACAGATGCATCTTAAATTAAAATGTTGTGGAAAACATCAATTTGTTCAGTAATTCAACTCAAATTGTGAAACTCGTGAATTAAATAAATTCAATGCACACAGACTGAAGTAGTTTAAGTTTTTTTGGTTCTTTTAATTGTGATGATTTAGGCTCACAAAAGAAGAAAAAGATGCACAACCAACCTAGAGACCTGTAGACTGATTGTCAAGCAAAAACGATTCAAGAATTTGGGTGAACTTTACAAGGAAAGGACTGAGGCTGTGGTCAAGGCATCACCACCACAATGAATTTGGCTACAGTTGTTGTATTCCTCTTGTTAAGCCACTCCTGACACCACAGGTGTCTTAACTGGGGTAAGGAGAAGAAGAACACTGAGCAATTTAGCTTTGTATTTCATTTGGAAATCAAGATCCTAGAGTCTGTGGAGAAGAGTGGAGAAGCTCATAGCCCAAGTTGCATGAAGTCCAGTGTTAAGTTTCCACAGTCTGTGATGATTTGGGGTTCAGTGTCATCTGCTGGTGTTGGTCCAATGTGTTTTTTGAAAACCAACGTCACTGCACCGGTTTACCAAGACATTTTGGAGCACTTCATGCTACCTTCTGCTGACCAGCTTTTTAAAGATGCTGATTTGATTTTAAAGATGCACCTGCCCACACTGCCATAAGCACCAAAAGTTGGTTAAATGACCATGGTATTGGTGTGCTTGACTGGCCAGCAAACTCACCAGACCTGAACCTCATAGAGAATCTATGGGGTATTGTCAAGAAAACAATTAGAGCAAAAATTGCAGATGAAGGCCACCGTCAAAGAAACCTGGGCTTACATACCACATCAGCAGTGCCATAAACTAATCACCTCCATGCCATGCTGAATTGAGGCAGTAATTAAAGCAAAAGGAGCCCCTACCAAGTATTGAGTACATGCATAGTAAATGAACATACTTTCCAGAAGGCCAACAGTTTACTAAAATTTATATTTTTTTAAATTGGTCACATGAAGTATTCTAATTTGTTGAGTTTTGTAAAATGTGGGCCTAAATTATCACAATTAAAAGAACTAAAAACGAACCTGTGTGCAATGAATTCATATAATACACAAATTGAATTACTGAAATGAACTTTTCCACAACATTTTAATTTATTGAGATGCACTCGTAAATGCACTATTTTTTTCTCTCAAAAGTGGGACTGATTTTGTCTCTCTCTGAAAATCTCACCTAGCAGTCTATCAAGTGCACTGGTTACTGCATCTGGATCAAAACTGAAGGGCTCAGCTAGAAAAGATCTGAAACACAATTTGGAAGAGAAAAAAAAAACTATCATTGTGATTAATAACTGAAGTGATGACAATTTAAATGGAATATCATTACCTGGGTATTTCAGCTCCTTCATGAGAGGACACAGCATTGATGAAGTTCTTCATGCCTTTCGTTACAGCAATGAGACTGTAGCCAGCTTCTTCCTCCAGCAGCTCCTCATCAGGCTGTGCCGTCTTGCGAGTGGCATCACTCACCCCTCGACCTCCTCTGTCCTCAATCAGCCTCTCTAGCTCCTGAGGTGAGATGTCTAACCACGCGTCACCTACAGGGGGCGGTTAAGAAGACAACAACACTACTGATTCCAAGAAGACAGAAACCATTTTTGTGCTCAATTTACGGTCTACACTCACTTTCAACAAAAGCAGTGATATAATTATGTAAGATCAATATGATGCCAATATGTGCATCGCACTGAGAAATCAATAAGAAGACAGAATGGTACATACTGTCCTCTGCTGGTAGATGCCTTTCTTGATTTCTTAGCTCTTCCAAACTGTAGGAGGCTTCCTCCAAGACTTTCAACACCTCTTGACCGGGATTCTGAATGTCAGGGCTTGAAAAAAAGTAGCATGAGAAGTCACTTATGCTCGACAACACTGTGACAATCCCATAAAAAAAAAAAAAAGCCACTCTCACCTGTGAGTGCTGGATATGCACTGTCTGAAGAAACTCTCTGCTGATGTCATCAGATCTTTGTATCGAATGGATCCTTCTAGTTCACTCTGGGTTTACAAAAATTCATAAACACATCCACAAAATGAAGCAAATGTCTATTTTATTCTTAAATCGTCTCTCTCTGGCTAAAAATGCTTTATTTGAGAGAACACAAAAACTACTTTCCTACCTTAAAGTATCCATTCTTTTTGAGACTACCTAAAAAGCCTCTCCATAACGGGTTACTGCTGACTGAAGCCTCTTTCTCTGATGAAGACTGTCCACTCTTGGAGCAAAGGATTTCAAAGCCATGAGCCTTAGACACAAACAGAAAATACTGCAGTATAGTTACAATGATTTACGTGAAAAATGACCTTTCCGAGCTTATTTAAAAAAAATCCACTGATAAAATACTTAAGAGAAATAGATGTTCATCTCTACATTTTAATAGTCAGCTTTCTTCAAACAAGACTGGAGAACGAGATAACACATAAAATAAACTCACTAATTTCATTCCCAGCTCATGAGCTCTGTACTGGGGATGAGAGCGGGCGGGAAGCGTGAAACCACTCCGCCGATCCGGAACAAAACTCTGTTGTTGCAGCTGTGCATACAGGCAGCGAGTAAACTTTACCTACAAGGGGGAATGGAATAATTTCAGTTACTTGAGGAGTTTACAAAAACTACATCAGGATTCATTAATGTCTGCATTTATGTGGTACTGAATAGACTGTTTCTTACTGATGTCATAACTCTAGTGTCAGGAGGAAACGTGTGGAAAGTTCGACAGGCCTGGAGGTCAACAGGGTCACGCAGATAGAAAGCAGACACAGCAGGGGCTATGAGATCAGGCCTCCTAGACAACACCACAGCAACTCCCGCTGGCACGTAACAGTGAGCGCGGTGGAAATTCTGCTGGATTTTATCTGGATACCTGCACACATATAAGTTAGGGAGAATGTAGAGGCAGCTGGTAGTTATCGTAGAATGTGATCTTGTATCACGCTGAAGGGGCTTATTTCGCGATAACTACCGGCTGCCTCTGCATTATCCGGCTTATTAAACGGCTACTTGCCACATAAGGAAAATAACTGGACATGAATATGAATTTGAAACATTTTATTGGCATATTTGTTTTAA
>JAUYWG010000053.1:7174554-7190073 GCA_034779775.1 Enteromius afrohamiltoni
TATTTGAAAAGAACGAACCTGCAAATGTCTCAACTGACCAATCAGAATCAAGCATTCCAGAGAGCCGTGTAATAACAAATGAGAAGCGCAACCTGAAACAGACCTAAAACAGAAATAATATCATCACTCTCACCCATCCAGCCTCCTGGCTAGCGTGGAGCGTATGGGCTGTTCGGCTAAACAGCTCTCAGTGTGTGAATGCAGCACTTCTAGAGCCTGGCCCACAGTAGGCACCGAGTCCCTGGGCCAGCCAACCTCTCCAGAACGAGTGCGGTTGGGTAATATATGAAGCTCTCCCCGGTACAGGAACACCTGAGAAAGACAAAGGGAACATATACGCACCTCGGTATGAAAACAACAACCACCTTACTTTTAAAAACTAAAAATGATAATATCTATTAAAAAACTGTGGTGATATCAGTGCTGGTATTGAATTCAGTATACCATGGTACTAACAGTGTAAGATCCACTTAATTCTGTCTATAGAGGCTGTTGCAGAAAATTCATATTTTCCATCTTAATTCATATTAATATATTTTGATTCTCTGTATAAGTAATTTCTATATGAGCTCTGTGTATACCTTTATGAAAGTGCTTGTGACCGACGTGTTTTCTTAAGCGTTCTGTCTTTTTAAGGAAAATGCCAGCTGTCTTTAGTTTGTGACCTTGGGTGTGCAAAGAGGTATAAAGTGGGGAAGAACAACCCCCTCCTTTGTGACACTCTGCAGGGAGCCTTTTCATTCTGTATGACTGTACACCATTCTTGCAAGAATTAAATCTTTATAAAACGCAACTGCTCTGTTTGTCTTCTTGACCGAGAGACTCTGAATTTTTGCCACAACAAGGCGGAATTCGAAATTGTGAATAAAGTGTATAATATAATATTTATAGGTATAATATAATATTTATAAGTGCCAATAACATTAATTAATGACAGCGACAATGCAATGACCGTTTTACTTATATATATATACACAAGTAATATATATATATATATATATAGTGATACCGTTTTTTTCACGGTTTTCAGTTAATTTTGTCAATAAACATACTTGAAAGAAGCGACTCCAAAATTGGATGTTATTCAAGTTTAACTAACGCGTAAGCATCACAACGAAACACATAAGACAACTTAGATAAATGCCGTTTTAAAAAGTATTTACAATACTTATAATTTCAGGAGTACCATGGTATTGCTGCATGATAATATCATAGTATTACCAATGTCCAGTACTAACCCTGTTTTCACTGCTGTCAGGGTCCAGCCACTTTGGCAGGTGTTCGGCTGCTTCAATCAGTAGAAACTGTCCATCGTTATCGTAGACAACAGCAGCTACATCACTAAAAGTGTTTGTGATGTGTTTGAGCAGGTAAACGATGAGCCATTCGTCCTCCACATTATCACCGAACTGAGTAACACCGCCCAGGTGCGCAGGCACATCTCCTGAGGAGTGTACACGATGCAAGAAGTAGACTTAAGTCATATGTACACTCTATAGAACTGCAAAACTGATATACACATGCATACCTTTCTCAGGGTGGTATCTTAGATTGAAGGCTTGATGTTGCCAGATGAACTGCGCCAGAAGAGGGGCGATCTCAGCGAAGATGTTTTGCAGGATCTGCTGGAGAGATCTTTCATTGACCTCTTTGTCTGATGGGTCAGGATGAACCAGAAAAAGCTGATACTGGACCGCGTCTTCAGGGATGGGAGGTCTTTTAAAAAAATCCATATTCACGTCGCATTATACTCTAAAAGCTGAAAGGGAGCAGCACAGGTCACATGTCACCAGAGATTCCTGAAACGTGCCTATCGAACGCTGCACATGGCAGAAATGATAGAGAATTATGTGAAATACGTTCATGCAGATACCAGTCTGTACACTACCTGTCGGATTTTAGTAGTTATGCGACTGCTTGATCAATAAACGCGTAATAATGACGATCACGTGTACACCTTGACATGTTTTGGAGCTTGAGCTCGCGGGATTTTCCTTAAACGCCCCGGAAGTGTTGTAATTTAGCATACAAGTCCTCTATTCAAAATAAGGGTAGTTTTGAGCTATTTGACCAGTCGAGTTTCTCACAAAATAGGACATTATAGAAAATTATTTATGTAATCAATTATTATAAAACACTGCCACACTGTGAATAGACAGTGGCATGAACTGTCTATTCATCAAATAATTCTGAAAAATATATCACATTTTCCACAAAAAAAAAACCATTAAGCAGCAATTCGAAAATTTGGATCTGAAGGATTATATCACGCACGTCCTGATTTTGCCAAGCAGAACAACATTTTAATCAAAAATATAGTCTTGACCATATCTCTACACCTAAACCTACCATTACCAATAAGTAATGACTAAAATTCAGAGAAAATGATAGATGACTGACACTAATGCACATGCACCGAACACTGATTGTTAGCCTATACTTCACATAAACTGTAAACTGTTTCTTCAAATCTGATTGGTTAATCACAATGTTGGATTTGGCAAAATCAAATCAGCGTTATAGCCCACTGAAAACTAAAGTAGGCTAATGGTTGCTGAAGTTCCACTTTGCCATCACAAGAATAAATGTACACTTTAAAAACAATTTGAAAAGAGTTAGGCTACTTTAACATCTGTTAATAGTTTACAGTGCTGCATTTACTGAATTTTTCGTCAAAGAAATGCAGCTTTGATAAGCGTAAGAGACTATAACGTTACTCTTAAAAAACAACTCCTACTAAACCCAAACTTTTAAATGCAAGTGTTCATTCCTTAAACAATAACGATGAAAAATACAGATAAGCCTACATTAGAAGAGACTGGCCTGCTTGTTTGGTTTGTTGGTTGCCACTAACTTTCAGATACACATCATAACTAAACAACAGTTAGTTATGAGATATAATTATTATTAGCTATAATTATGTAGGTCTATTTAAAAACGGAACCCAGCAAATACTTGATTGGCAGTCAGATGACTCAGACTTTGTTTTGGCCTTTCATAGTTCATCTGTTCCCCTGTGTGTTGACGTGGATGTTTAAACCATTTAAACACTTTATTTAATTAATTCCAGGGTTTAACCAGGTCCTTTAGCTGGGTCCCCTGGTCTTAGAAATCCAGCCCCAGGTGTGCATTAGAGCATGCATTAGAGAGAAACCTGCACCTGTGTCGCAAGTCTCCTGATCATAAAAGAGCATTACTACTCATTTTAGAAGGACAGTATAAAAGAGACCAAGAACAGCACACTTCATCTTGAGCAAAGATAACAAATTTACTGACCCCAGCAGGTAAGAAATTCTTCATTCTCAAAATTTAATTGAGTTTTAAGAATGTCTAGACAGATTGTGATAAATGTACTAATTTAGACTTAAAATGTACAGAAGAAAGCATTCAGGTGACTCTAAATCTGTATTTGAAGTCTTAGCTAACCATTATTTTAATGAAAACACTACAGCAACCTTTATCCACTGCAAATAAACTTGATTTTTTTTTCATTAAACATTCATTTACGTTGCTTAGAGAAATTATAGAATTTATTCATATGGTTTCCATTGCATAAATTGTTGAAAAATATGGATTAATGCAATCCCGTTGTGCATTTAGTAGTTTTTCCTTAGACAGGCAACAAGATGTGTGACTTTTTTTTTTTTATTGAACCAAATAATGAAACATTGAATTTTTTGTATTGTATTTCAAAACATCTTTAAATTAATATTTATAATATGACAGAGCAATGTTGCCTATATCAAATGCCTTTGTTTCAGTTTTAGCATGGAGTGGAACGGAAGGTTGCTGGTCCAGTTGGTAATGCTAGTGTGTGTGTTGGAGGTTAGTCTTTGCCAGCACTGGTCATACGGTTGGCTTCCTGGTGGAAAGAGAAGCGTTGGTGAAGTGGAGGCAACATTTAGGGTGAGGTTACCCTCTTGTTCTGACTTGGTCTGTTAGATTTTTTTAGCTGTTTGTCAATCCCATGTTCATTTTAGTGCTTTTTAGTAACTGGGGAGTGTTGTAAAATTGGGTGGCATGAAAAAGTACTGAGATTTGTGAGAAACATCAACTACAAATCATCTGTCTCCATCAGATGATGGATGCTGGTGATGAACTGTCAATTCCTGCAGACTCTCCAATAGAGCAGCTTTCACCGATACACATGGTAAGAGCATGACTGTTTCTCTTTCTTACTGGAAAACATCCGCAGCTTCATTTCCCAGTGTGCAACTGATCAGTGATGTTATATTATAATTACAGATGAATGAGGTGGATCCTGAAGGTTTGCCTCTGAAAGAACAGAGATTTCCCAACAGACGAGGAAGAGTGTGAAGCATAAAGAATGAAGATAAACCCTTGGAGCCAATGAGAAAAAGAAATATTGTTTTATTCCATCTGAACAGCATGTTTTTTTTCCTACTGGAATATCCTCCTCATATGGTTTTAATAAATATACTGCATTGGAGCCTATACAGTAAATACCTAGTATGCCTAGTTTGTTTAAAATAAATATTAAATGTACTCAGAGCTGAAGAAAAAAGTTGCACTATAATTGATCACATAACGAAGCTCTTTTCCACCAAGACACAGAAAAAACATTCACATGGTGGCGCTATTGTATCTGAATATGACTACAGTATGTTTTGCTTAACTTAAATTAAGGTTTAACTGTCTGTGTTAAAAAAAACACAGCATAATAAGCTGCTAGTTAGGGTGGCCTGTTTTAAAGCATGGTAGCTGGTTTTCAAAACTTCACCAGCATATGCTGTTTTTTTTCAGTAGGGGTCAGTAAACCAAACACATGTAAGGTTCAATAGAAGTGTGTCAATATACTTTATTAGGACGGAGTAGATGTTCAAACAGCTGAGCTATTAGCAACTTAACACGTAGATCTTCTATATTAGGATTTGATCGAGACAGCTTTACATTTCTGATACTGATGACATGATCACAAAATGAAGAGAATTCAGAGATCTGTGATAGTATCAGTGAAATGCGAGAGTGTCAAAGGTGAATCTGCGAGGTGAGATCTTGGATGGTGTGACACATTAATCATATTTAAGTGCTTAGACATTATCACCTCTGAACATGAAGCTTAGTGCAGCATCTACTCAGCAGGATACATTCACCTTTGACAGATACAGACAAAAAATCTTCTTTGGAAGGCTCTGAAAAGCAGGTCTCAAAGGTGAGGGTTAGTGGTTAGCAGAACCTGCTCACAAAATCAGTACAATTTCTTTAAGTAACCCAAAAGCCATGGTTTGTTCTGACACATTACATGCTTTGAAGATTATAACAGCAGCATGGGGCTAATGCAGCACAGGGATAATATTGTAAATCACCATCGTTCTGTCCATCAAAATAAAATCTTTACTTTTAAATCATAGTTTATTATCATTCTGAACCATTAAAAATGTGATCACGTCTTACTCTGACAAATGATTTACAGTAGACTAATTGCATGGATACTCCCCCTGGAGCATGCCCCTTGTATAAGTGTATAATAATCTAAATGTTAAATCTTTCTAAGTTTATGTTGTCCACATCAGATGAGCCTTCCATCTGCTGACATCTCAAAAGAACATGACCTTAGATTGCTTCCTGGGAGGTCTCAGATTGCTTCCTGGGAGGTCTCTATAAGTTTCAAAGTTTTTTCTGAAAGCTATTACACCATAGCAAACCGTGTAATAAAAGCACAAAGTTTTGTTTTTTTTATAATTTAAACTTTATCAGACTAAATCCTTGATAGACCTACTATTAATCCTATTAAATTTTTAGACATAAACATTATAGAGATTACTATAGTGTGAAGTTGGTGCTCAACCATTCAACCTCTAACATAGAAAGGCCTATTGTACAAAAAAATATAAACACTATAAAATGTTCTTCTTATAGATGTTTGAAACTGTGGATTGCTATATTTTGTAAATAATAAGAAACACTTGTATTTCTTGTAAGATGCTTTGGATTTGGCTATAAACCATGCAACAACAAAAAATGAAAGAAAAAAGAAAAAGTTAATTTATTTCAGCAACATTATAATCTTTTTATATTTGGTTCAACTTGATCTAGTAAAATGGCTAAAACTAAAACAATACACGCAGACATGTATAAACACATTAGAAATGACAAGTTAACATGTTACCCAAGCTTTTTAAAAATATTCTTTTTATATATATATATAAATAATATTTTTAAAATTAAAAAACCTAAGTAATGTATATTTTTTGTACAGTATATATATATATATATATATATATATACTGTACAAAAAATATACATTATACATTATATATATATACTGTACAAAAAATATACATTACTTATTACTAATAACAAAACCAAAATAAATTTGGTCAATTTTTTAAATAGAAAACAGCTACAATTTTAATTATCTGAAAAAGAAAATGAAAGATTTTTAGATTGTAATCTATCCTTTTTGTGTAAGGTATTCCTAGGAAATATACAAAGCTGTACAGTTATGGTAGCAGCTCCCACACTCCATTAAATGATCTGAAATTGCAGGGAGGGTTTGCGTTCACTGAGCATGATCCGACTGTTTTATTCTGTCAGCCACAAATTGCTCTTTTGTAAGGTGGCATGAAGCCGTATGTGAAGGCTTAGTGAGAGATCAGCACAGCCTGAGGCAGTGGAAGCAGTGCGTGTCACATGTGATCAAACACAATATAAGGCAGCATCACACCACTGACTGTGGAGATCTCCCCAGGGACGCCCCTCCTTCATCCTCCCATTAAAACAGATCATGACTGTCTGTCTGACATCCAGAGGAACTAGGTATTGCAAGTGGAAGAGTTTGTATGGCAGATAAAGGGTGATTATTTAAAAGCGAAAGGGTGACTATTTATTGAAATATTGGTATTTGTGATATTATAACTAAATTTGCATAATGTTAGACTTATTATAGAGTAACAATGGTCAAAAGCTTAGAATAATTAAGGTACATTTTCTTTGGCTCCCCATTTTATATTAGGTGTCTTTCAATTATATTGTATTTACATTAAGAATAATGAGTGATACAAGGTACTTATGTTCATGTTGTATTGTAAATATGTTTTTTACAATATATGGGCAGGTTTAGGGACAGGATTAATAGTTTGGTTAGGTTTAAGAGAGGTTAGGAAAAAACATTAAAGTGCACAACAAATGCACTGTATTAAATCATTCATTTAAGTACATAAAGACACTAAATATAACGTGGGTCCTGTTTTATGATCTTTTATTTGTTCTTTATTTAGAAAAACATTTCTTATATCAATCTAAATGAGATACAGAATACAAAACAATTTGCTGCAAAAATATCACTTATGCATGTTAGCTATAAAAAACAAACAAACAATTTATTCCATAATACTTCTGGATTAAACAACAAAATTATTTTTTAAATCACATTTTAAAAATGGCAATGTAACACTGACAACCAGAACATCAAACCACCTGCTCTCAGAAACTCCAGTATAGTCCTTTAACTATAGAAGACATATGGATAGCAACAAAAGCTCTGTAGGCTAAAGTGGAATATAATGTGTCCCATCAATTAGAAATCAAAATATGTAATTAGGAAAATGTTTATTAACAAACTGAGAAGCAGCGTGAAGTGGTTTTGAGGTCCATCAGATGGATTTTTCACTCTTTGATGCATTGATCTCCAATGCTTTTTTTTCATGAGTGAGCAACCAAACTTTAATATCATCTCCCTTTCCTCCCATATATGAGCCGCTGTCCCCTGAACTACGCAGTACCCGGTGACACGGTACTATCAGGGGAACCTAAGAGAATGGACAAAAGGCTGCATCAAGTAAGAAAAAAAATCCTCAAGATAAATCAGTCTGCCATGATCACTGCAACAAACTCACCGGGTTATTCTTCATGGCTGAACCCACTGCTCTCACAGCTTTTGGATTGCCAATCATTTCAGCAAGCTGCTTGTAAGAGACTGTTTTACCAAGTCCCACTTCCTTAAACAGAGTGCACAGCACATGTGCTTTAAAAGAGTCTGAGAAGAAGATAGAGGGAGGCAGTTAAAAACCTTGATTTTACTTGACGCGAATTACAGATACAGTGGAGTGGTGTGTGTCTATGTGTCTAACCGCTCTGCATAAGCGGATGGTGTAATGCAGGCAAAGGAAGTGCGCTGAGGGACTCTGGTTTCATGAAGTAGCACTGAAGCCAGTCAACACAGCGCTGTAACTCAGGGATCATTTCTGACTGGCCAATAGGGTGCACACTACAAGAAGATACACATTAAAGAAAAATGTATTAAAATGCACAGTATTCATTTGTTTGTTCATCAGATCAGATTTAGGATTGCATCCACTGATCTGTTCTCTATATAGATCAGTGATTACATTATTGCTATTGAATGGGTGCCGTCAGAATGAGAGTACAAACAGCTGATAAATGCATCATAACAATCCACACATCTCTGTCAATAAACGTCTTGTGAAGCATGTTTCGAGCACTTTGAAATGCTTTTAAAAGTTTCAACTGATTTGGAATTTCGTAGAGCTTCATTTTCCCCAATACCAACAGCACTACCTGTGGTTTCATGAATGTGATTTCACCCAAAAAGTGCAACATGCTCCTGGATTAACATCCTTCTTGACACCAGAACATCCAGTCAACCAATCAGAAATGAGGGATAAGTCTATAAGAAATGTCAATTTTTGCAGCACAACAAAAAGTTAAGTGCATCACACCCTTGTGATTCAACTATCATTTCCCTCTGATTTTATAGATTATGGGTAGGGTTAGGTTTAAGAATGAGTCTATATTTTGGACAATAATGTTGATCCCAGAACATGTCTTACTTTACAAAATCACGGCGACCGTGTGGTTTACATGTTATGACTGTGGCTAATAATGTCTGTCAGATTGTGTCATGTTTGCGCGAGTTACCTTTCCTCTTTGCCCGTTCCCAGTTTGATATTAATGGTATGAACTCCCTTCTCACAGCCGCTCAGCAGGATTTCTCCAACTGGCGAGCAGAGAGTCACATCCCGCAGAACACAAGAACCGTTGTCAGACATCACAAACAGCACACAGCAAGCAATCTGTAGTTAAACATGCAATGCATGCTGAAATCACGCGTGGCAAAAAGTCGCACACAAGCTGTAACACGTCATAGACCCGCACGTGAACACTCAAAACATCAACAGTTACTTTTTCACGCAGACGTAAAATTAGATGTAACCGACCGTTAAAACAAGATCATTTTATTACTCTTGTTAGCATATTAACAAACAGAAAAATAACATAGATATTACATACACAAACAATGGGCGACAGGGAATTTTTTAATGTCTTCGGAACATGACCGAACATGCTGTTTAATTCACTTCCTGCTCGGTAAACGTTGTAAGGACAACCGACCAATCAGAGCACGGCGTTTTTGCGCTGAGCTCTGTGATTGGACAATTTTGCTCTCAATCTGCAACCTCACTGCAAGCAGCGTATTATAATAACATATTTACGTATAGATTGGTTGGTTTAGGTCGAGCAAATCTTGATAACAGAAAAAACTGAAAGATGCTTGATTCACACATTAATAATTTATACATTCGTTAAGAGAACGAATTCATTTTGTACTCCGTTTCAATGTGAACAAAAGAAAAATCACACATTGGTACTGTTGTAAAGGGGTTGTAACATTTACAGCCACCTCTCTCACACACAGGGAGGATTCACTCATGCGCTCAGAAACTCCATGTTCACTCCAGATTTTATGTTTGACGCCTCCTCCTTATAGTAAAACTTGATCGTTTGAAAGAGAGCTCATTTGAGAATTCAGTGAAGTATCTTCTAAAACACAAACAGAGCTGCCTCCCCTGCCATAACCTATATGAGAATTTAATGAGACACGAAGAATAGACTTGTAGAGACATAGTCCGTGTGAAACCTGGGCTGAAATAAATCCTTGTTAGGAAAATAACCATCGACACTGTCACCAGTAGACAAATGTTCCAGGAAAAGGTAAGTTTAACTTTAGCGTAATGTCACTAAAGACTGGAATAATGGCTGAAGAAGGTTCAGATTTACCATTACAGGAATAAAAACATATTTCTTTACATATTTTTATATAGAAATATTTCACAATTTTATGTCAAATGAATGCAATCTGAGCATAAGAAAACGTCACTGTAAATGTAAGGATTAAGGAGCCAATTAGAACTCAACAAGATGAAACACAAAGTTATTTAATATTTAATGCTTTGGGCACAAACCAGAAATACACTAATAATACAGAGGCGCATATTTTAGACATCTAACCAAAACGTTGCTTTATCACCAACCAATATGATTTAACTTTATATATATATAATTGTTGTACTGCCTGCAATAAGAGAACCTTAAAAATGCAAAACAGACAATGTTGTTCTCCGACTACAAAAATCACAACTTGTGAATTTTAATTGTCCATGTGAGAGTGTGATTGACGTCACTACTCCATGCAAGGCTGTAAAAGACAAACAGAATAGACATGAGTTTGTCAGGTTTGCACACTCAGTACAGCATGTACTGTCACAATCACTAAAGTATTATAGTGTAGACAAAAAGAGCAGATGTGCCATTACCGTGCAGATGGGGACACTTGAAGCTTGTGCTGTTGGGGACTACAGCTTTAGAACTGGAGCAAATGCACTTTTTTGTTTCACTACAGACATGCATGAAAGAAAAGCAGACAAGTAAGGTTTAAAATGAACATCTAAATACTATGAATATAAATTTGTCTTCAGTATTAGTGTAAATACTTGATCATTACTTGATTCAATTTGATAATATTTGGATTTGTAATTATATTTATTTTTTTAAAAATGGAAATGTATACATAGTATACACAGATTTTTACAACAGAACATTATTTAAAAGTATAATTGGTTTAATTATAAATGATAATTAAATTCTGGGTTGTGCAGCATTCAGAATTTAAATGCAAGAAAGTGGAATCAGAATTAATTAAAATTCAGCTGTAACAAACTTTGAATTTAAAAATTGAATTTTGAAACTTTGAAATTGGTTAAAATGTTCTTACCGATGTATTGTTGTGTGTCCGCTGTGGGACTGTCCAAGAAGGGCTGTGTGGCCACACAGAAGTTTGACACAGAAGGGCGCCCAGATATGGACGGGTGGGTGTTTGAGTGTGTGTGTCTTGGCATGTTGGAGTGAGAGTGTGAATGTGTGTGTGTGTTCATGCATGTATTGGTATTGTTGAATTCAGACTGCTGGGATACGCTGCCTGCAATGAAGCCACTATTTGAATTCCGACGGAAACCCACTGAAAGAGACACTGAGAGACATTCATTCATTAACACGCTGTTGTGAAGCATATGTACCATACTCGGATGTGTTTATACAACATACCTCTTTCTACATCCGGTGAAATTTCTGTGTTTACGGGTAACTGTGCATCAAAGGAGTTTACACTCATCATTCCGTGTGAATTTGTGTGGGATGGGTTTCGTGGGATGGTGTGGAGCACCTCTGCTATATCAGACGCACGCTTCAGAAACATCTCCTGTTTTCAAAAAAATATAAATCCCCAGGAATTATATCACTTCCCACACTGGATTTCTGCAGCAAACGGTAAAGGGGTAAATGTTATGTTGACCTGGTTGTTGTGAGGCATTCCATAAAACATTTCTAAGAGATCAGCTGCCCTCTTCAGTAAAACTTCCTGTCAATTAAAAATCATGTTTAATTGTATTTTAAAATAAGGAGCACAGACAAAATTTCCATTTTGGACAGTCAAATTTATTAGACGTGCTATTGTATGACTTAAAATAGAATTAAAAAGGTAAGTAGAACAAATATAAATGGACAAAGAATTTAGGAAGAAATCAACTCTGCATTTCTGGCTCACTTTTGGTAGCCTTTCCATATCGCCTGGATGATGAGGAATCACTTTCTGCAGCCTCTGGAACCCGTAGTCAACGGTGGGCTCATTTAAAGCTTAAAAGTGAAACACTTTCCAAAGTTAAACTGTAATGCATCAACCACAAATTGAACAACAAATTAGATTGTATGAGCTTCTAAAGATAACATTATATAACCGGAGAGAAGAAATGATTCTGCTTTTCAGATATTATTTAAAATTGTCAATAATTCTAAGTATATAGTTAAGTTTTTCCAAATTGTGTAATTCTTACCAGTGTAAACAAAGCGTCCTGGAGGTCCCCTGCAGAACGGCTTGGATTTGTAGGACAGTGTAACTTCTACAACACCAGGGATGTGACGAGGTGGGGTCTGCACTCGAATCGCATGTGGTGTAATCACCTACAACAAAAAGGAAGAAATCATCACCCTCCCAGTAAATAGAAATCCGGATTCATTTCACCATCACTTACAGATATCTCTCTGTGGAGAGAATACATCACGCACATCGTTTTTTGAAAATATGAATCAAATTTACTGGAGGCATACTGTATATGTTGGCAACAACCTATGTGGGAGATCTGTTGTGAAATCTGAAATGAACAAATGGCACAAGGCAGCTAAAAGTGAAATTGAAAGTTTGGCAACAGATATTGAGACTGTTACACACCTCACTCCAGACCATCACTGTTCCAAAAACCACTTGTAGACCATCAAAGAACTGATCTCCAATAATAACCACAGAGGCTCCACCTGACATCCAACCTTCGCTCGGACTGATGGCCTTGATGCAGGGGATCTCAGCTAAATTAACACAAATATTAGGTATAAGGTATTACACTTCAGATATAGACCTGCATGAACTATAGCAAATTTATGTTCAACGAAATCCCTTCTTCTATTGTATATTTACATACACACTATATAAACAAGCTGTCAGTAATCACACTGATTTGATTTGCATAGTGTAATTTAATCATTAGTAATTATAGAATTATTAGAAGCATGTTTGTAATTACTGTACCATCAATCAGCTCAAATCTTCTTGGTCTTCTGCCATGCTTTGAATTGTTATGGACAAATATATTATCTGAAATGGCTAGAATGTGGCCATTGACAGAGACTGTGGTAGAGACCAGCACCTGCAAAGCACAGGATATTTTACTAATAGTCTATTCAGAAAATTTTGGGCACAAGGATTATTAAAATCAGTACATAAATTGAATTAATTAAAGTAACCACGTAGGCTACATTTCTAGTTACATACATTTAATACTGCACTTCTAAAGTGTATTTCAGTACCTTAAGGGACAGCCTTTTTCATTTAATATTCCACGTTGATTAAATAGATCCATTATCAGACACATTAATAGACATCAGTGACATTAATGTACAGTATGCAGTTGTGTGTGCACCTGGAAACGACGCGTGTCTCGTGGGTTCCCTGCATTTTTCAGGCAATTTTGATTACATTTAAGAAAAAACTTCAGGAAGAACCTATGCAATAAATAGAAAACATGGATCAGGGAAAAAAGAAAAAAAGAGTCAAATAACTGAAACTGAGAATTGGAGAGATGAAAGAGTATGCTTTAAAGCAGGCGAATACCAATTTATTCAAACAATATATTTATTAGTATTAATAATATAAGAATAAAAGTAATAATAAAATATTTTTTTTGTATTCATTTGTACTTACACATAGTAAATTGCATACTTTTCTTTTTCATTTACATTTAGCAGACACTTTTATGCAAAGCGACTTACAAATGAGGACAATGGAAGCAATCAAAATCAACAAAACAAACTAAAGTCTTAGTTAGTTTATTCATTTATAATTTTACAGAATGCAGCTGATTGTCCTACCGATCAATAATGATGGGATCTGATGGCGTTTCGTTCCTGTTTCCACAACTTTTCTTATCACAACAACGGCTGAAAATTCACATATAGATTAACACAATTATCACAGCATCAACTGAAAAAAAAAACAATAATCAAAATAATAAAACTGCTAATTATAATTACAAATAAACACTAATTTGTGCAACTATATGTTTGTATGAGTTAAGTGTGTTACCTGCACATTATCTCATGAGTGAGAAGAACACGACACATTTCAGGGTTTTTATCTTGACCTTCAAACACAATTGCCTGAAAAAATAAAAAATATATAACATTGATAATATATGTGTATACATTAATAAATAAATAATCAATAAAGACATATGATTTTCATTTAAACATTTAGTCGTCACTGAAGTGATCTTTTAGTGCTAACACATATAACATATTCTTGCAAATAATATTAAAGTTTATTAACATAAACTGTTTTACCTGTTTGGTCACAGAGTCTATCAAACGGATGTATAGATCTTGCTCTGTTCTGACACCTACAAGACAGACAAATTAATAACAAAGCATCAATGCTGACCAACACACAAGTAGAATATTCTAAAGCAGTCCACACTTTATACAGTACTCACCGTTGTTGTACAGTAACTGGAGTTTGTAATGGATTCCATTGTTAGTTTTTTCACTTACTGACTCCTAAATCAAAGGAATGAATTAAGAAGTATGCTTTGCTTCGCATGGGTTCATCATTTTTAATTTCCAAATTCATTGTTTCATGCATATTTCCTCACCTTCTCCTTTTCAACAAAGTCTAAAAACGCTGTGTGCTCTATCTCCACAGACTGACCCTGACTATCATATAAAGCCAACACAAAGTGAAAGAAGTTTGATTTGCGCAGGTTGGCAGGTGGCTGTTTCTCGAAGTGTGCCCGGGCAAGACCAACACCTCTGCTGGAAACAAAGCTATTATTTAGGATTAAACTAATTATTTAGGTTAAAATAAAACATTTTGCAAAAATGTCATCTTGCTGTTACAATAATAATAATAATAAACATAAATAAAATCAGTTTAGAATTTATACCCTTTAAGATAAACTTAAACTTCACCTACAATCCCTCTAGCATTCCATAAGATACATTCAAATGCTGCAGCCTTGCTTTCTCCATCTTACAAAAAAATATACACATAAGAAACGGTTAGGATATGATGAGATGCATCTGTTTACCTCTGAGTAGAAAGGTTTGGCTGTGAGTGGAGCCAGGGACGAGCTGACCCCAGAGCAGCCCTAACCTCCTGCTTCATGACTCCCGCGCTGCCTCTCTGAGTCCACAGGGATGCAAGAGAACAGCTGACAACAAAGTTCCTTCTCCCCCAGGAGTGCAGTCTAACAAACCGCATGAGAACATGAGTTGGTTAGGTGTAATATTGTGTTATATGGGCGTGGCTATGACGCACAAGGACGTAAAACACTCGGAGTCAAGCAGAAAGAACTTCGAACGATGGAAATCGTAAATAAATAATATACAGTGAATTATTTTCTACATGTAATTAGTCAATTAAGTATACAAATAATTCTTACGTTTCTTTTTGGAACGCTTTCGAACCTCATAACGTCAAAGGTTCTTTTTTTTTAATGCTGAACTGGGAATATTTTTTTATGTGCGATATAAGTGCACTGCAGGTTTCTTAGAAAATGTTCACACGTTAGAAAAGCATTAATGAAACCCCCTGCTGTCCAAAATGTCAAATCATCGAGTCCTGAGTCTCTTTTTCAACTCAGTACCAAGATACAT
>JAUYWG010000053.1:7190633-7247748 GCA_034779775.1 Enteromius afrohamiltoni
TATATACATACGTGAAAAGGACAACAGAAAAATAAGAAAAGCAAAACACGGAGATAGGATCAGCTCCAAACAGTATTCCAAAATTATCATTTGTATAATATCGTTTATTGGAATGTTGCTGTAGCTAGCTCTAACGGGCCGTTTCTAAATCCGTGCTGTCATTCTGCAGGCTGTGTTTTGTTCGTATGGTACGTTCTGAATAAAGTTATGAGAAGTGTCAACTCGAACCCAGAAACTCCAACACCGCCATCTGCTGGTCTAAAACCGCCAATGCATAATTCGAGACTGGAGATTGGTGACAAGTTAAACATGGCTAATTTTGTTTAAAAAATCCTTTACCTAAAAAATTAAATAACACATGAAATATTTTCTTGGTTGGATGGATGCCAAGATATTTATTTTTTGAGCAAAAAATTACTTTCAAGACAACTGTTTTGGTAGCAGTGTTTATTATTTTCCCATAGCATTTCACATTATAATACATGACTGAATATGTATTTATATGCCTCTGAAACTGATTTGTATTTTTCAAAAGTAATAATTAAAAATGTTTTTTTTTTTTTTTAAAAAAGCAGGTCAGCTGAAGGACTCCAATGTGACCTGGTCCGTAAAATAATCTTTATGCTCAAATATTTAATGTAACAAACATTTTATTTCCAAGCAAAAAAAAAAAGAAGAAGATTAAGTCTATTAGGCATATTTTCAGGTTAATCTAATATGATACCCATACAGAACCGGATTAATCTTTTTTTAATTCTGTGCCAAATTCCCCACAGGAGAACCAAAGAGTTTCCATCTATCATCATATTTTCACAGTATCCTCTTACATAGTCCTGCATTTCTCCTGGAGATAAACTAAAGGGCTGTCATGTTCTTTCTAAAGACACTGACACAGTATACACATACACACACATATTCATGTGCAATGACTCAGATAACAGAGCACTGAGTGGAAAGGCGTCTTCCAATGCAGATCCTGCAGAGGGAAATTAAAAATAGTCAAACTGTGAACAAAAGAACGGCAAACATCAAGTCAGACTTAAGAAATGAAAAATGTCTCACCCCAACCCAAGCATAAGGATGTGTGTCAAAACTAGTGAGGGTAGCAGTAACTTCAGCAAGTGTGTGTTCACTTCCTTGTCATTTTTGTCTGTGTTTTTGCTGGACATTCTGTTCCGTTTTGACCGTTTAATAATAAATGCTGCTGGTGGTACATTCTCTGGTCGGCTGGACCAATCACAGATCCTTGAGACAGCCTCAGCTTCCTGTTTACTTTCTGCTACAACTTCCCCCTGGAACAGAAAGAGAAAAGCCTCAAAATAAAATCTGTTCCTTAAGTAATCGAAGATGTAGACGAGTTTGTTAAGATTTAGAGAAACTTAGCATTACATAACTTGATCACCTGTCCTTTGTCTTGAACGGGTGCCTTCAGAATGAGTCCGAATGCTGATAAAAACCTAAAAATTATCTATTATTAAGCCACTTTAAGGCATTCCGTTGCATACTCTGTTGTCATCCAGATTTACAGATATATTTATTTTAGACAGTTTTCACTTTAAATGGTACTTGAATTGTGCATATGTTGCTCCTGATCAGACAAGGCAAAGATTCACCGTAGAAAGCATTTAAATATTGTTGATAGAGGACTAGGACTAATAAGATGCAATGGTTCGAACAAACACACTGCTTTTTGCTTCGCAAGATGTTAAGTGATGGATGGAGTTGTGTGGATTACTTGTGGATTCTTTTTATTTGTTATCTGAGATAATGGCATTCTGATGGCACCCTTTCAATGACCAAGTGATGAAATGCTAATGAAGAAACAAACTAATCCACATCTTGAATAGCCTGATTCCGTTTAAACAATGTTTGTACCACTTAAACTCATTATTCTTGCCTATGAATATTGTGGAAGGGTATTTATATTTTAATAAATATGTATTTGTCAGCGACTTTTTTCTTTCTTTTTACCTGCACAATGGTGTGTGTGTTGAAGGAGGCTGCACTGACGAGTGGAGGTGTCTGGGCACGTCGAGGACTAGGAAGAAAACGAAATCACACCAGTCAAAATGATTAGAATTATCATACACCCTTGTAAAAGACTTGCATGTATGCAGTTTATCCGCACCTGCTACAGTGAGAACTTGTCCGTGAACTACTGCTGGATTCCCGTTGTGCTTCCAGAAGCATTTTTTCCAGTTCTGTGATATCAGAAAGGGCTGGTGTGCCCTCACTGTGTTCACTGCATGAATCAAAGTGGAGCTCTACCCATGAGTCTGGTGGTAAAAGGTACATCAGAATATTAAGTAATGATCAGTGAAAGCGGTTTCCACTTTTAGAAGTGGTGAATGTTGGATTAGGTCTTACAGATCACAACAACCTCACATTCTTTACTACACTTATATAAAGGTAACTTAACCAAAAAGGACTGTTAGTCCATATTTCCAATATAAAAAAGGGGTCATCGTAAATGATTCTTGTCTTTCAACAAACAATTGGATCAACAAAAGTAGAACAAGTGTTTGTTTTAGCAAACAAGTTACAGACCTGGCAGATTTAAACACACACAAAGTTGTGCTTTATAGAGAATTAGAAAAAGAAAACAGCGTATACATGGTATTTATTGTTAGTATCAGTGCTCTTATTGTTTTTGTTGTCGATGTAGGTAGCGTTACGTTATTTAATCGAGCAAGACAGATTGTGTAACTCACCATGCAGACTATAGTCCAGATTAATACGTTGCGCTGACATCGCTGTCCCTTGCGATTTCAAATACGTTTTAAATGTAGTTTTGCGCTAAACTTTACTTGTTTTTGAACGAAAGAAAAAACTACGCTCGACCCGAAAAACATACGGGACAATATTGCGCTCCTGGAAAACACTGACGAAATCTTTTGTTTACAGACAGACATCGAGCTCTTATTGGTCAGCCCGTAGACCAATCATCTCGCCCTACGTAGGTTTGTAGAGCTCTGGCGCGAGCACGCCGCACCAGAACGTGTTTTGTTGTTGTTTCGGAAATACCATAGGCTACATTTAAAAAAGTGACGTTGTCGTGCGCTCTCCATCTAAATATTTAAGTGGCTACATTAGCACTGTAGTAAAATAAACTCTTATAAACTAAAAATGAGAAAGGAAAGGAAAAGAGTACATAAAGATTTGTCTGTTATTTATATATTTAGTGTTGGCGTCACGGTGCAGTTCTATGTATGCATATTTAGTACACACATCTGTGCTGCAGGTGTGTTTGTTTTTGTAGATTAAATGTGGTTTCTAATGTAGGTGTTGAAGTGTGTGTCTCGAGTCTTTATTTGCAAACAGACGTTCACAGCAACTTAGAATTGCTTTTGTTGATTACAACATATAATATAAACGCGTATTGTATGGTCAAAATACAAAATGTCTGTTTAATGAAGTTATATAGTGTTTTTTTTTAATACGTTTGTATAACGTTTCAATAAAATGTTCAAAAATACTTTTCCGACTATTATACTGGCTTAATAAATGACTTAAATGTCTTTAATTCCTTTGACTGGCAAAATCACATTTTACATTCATTCTTTATGTTATTTTATAAACAAACATTTGTTTTACTCTTGTTGGTTTTACTGCAATTTTATTTTATTGCAGGGGCACGACAGCGGCAACACCGCGACAACTTTACTCACGCGAGACTGTGGCGTCACATCCGGGAAAGGGTCGAAACGATCAAACGACGATACAGTCGGAGGCTATACAAACGTTAAAGGAAGGCTGTTCTTTTCACGAAAAAACAGTCGTTCATGGGATGCTTAAACACCTTAATTGATCTGAATTTCATATAAATATTGTACTAGGAATATTGAAAGGTAAGGCGCATGTTAAAGAATGATCCGGTTATCTTGTGTTTATGCATATAAATGGCTTCTGTCGAGCGTGAGGCCTTGTGCTCCGTTTATACATTAGTCACAGATCACAGATTTGTGATACAAACTGCTAATGCTGTTTTAAGTTAAACCCGTGTGGTGAAAACGAGCACGTTAATAAATACGCATGGTTAAATAAATGTGAAAAATGTATGTTTTTTTCCTACGTACATAACAGAAGCAGACATCCAAACATGTAAGATTAATATTTGAAAAAGTTATCATTGCTTTAAGTATAAGGGAGTATTTCTTAATGTAACGTTAGGTCGGATTCAGAGAACTGTAGATTATTATGAATTTATTTATTTATATATGGATGTATATGTGTGCATGTACGCGTGACGTTATATGTATATATAATAATAATAATTATATGAGGCCTGTTTTTACTTATTGAAAAAATCTTCTTTAGATGTCTGAAGAGTTGGTAAAGCAGTTGAGCAATTATAAAGCTCAGCTGCAGCAGGTGGAAGCAGCGCTCTCTACAGATCCAGATAATGAAGACCTGCTTAAACTGCAGAAGGACCTTCAGGTTTGGGACACAATTATCCACTGCTTTTTGTGAGGCATTGCTATAGTAGAGAAGAATTGTTTCTATTTCTATTTATCTTCACCCACATACAGGTACAATGTGTTTGTTCTTTTGTATGTGTTTGCATTGTTGCCGTGTTTTTCAGTTTTTGTCACTGATGCCTGATACCTTCTGACTAGATGAAAAGTATGTTCTATGTAAGTATATTCATCAAGTCATTGCTGTTATGTGCCATTATAGGAGGTGATTGAGTTGACAAAAGACCTGTTGACAAATCAGCCAGCGGAGGGTGCAACCAGCACCAAAAGCTCAGAGGCAGTCCCTCCCAGTCGAAGCTGGAGGGTCGGAGACCATTGCATGGCCACCTGGACCCAGGACGGACAGTGAGTATCACACACAAACACACAGTGCTGGGAGGTATATTGATATTATTTACTGAGCGTTGGGTGGGATTGTGGTCAGCTGCATTTGGAGGAGGGATTTGTGTGTATATCCGTACTCACCTGCTTACAGTGCTGTGTGATTGGCAGGGTGTATGAAGCAGAAATTGAAGAGGTTGACCCTGAAAACGGCACGGCAGCCGTCACCTTCGCTGGCTACGGTAATGCAGAGGTGTTGCCGCTTCATGTGCTCAAACCGGTGGAGGAAGGCAGGAGCAGTAGAGACGATGATGGAGGAAAGCCCAAATCCAAGTAAGTAGATGTTAAAATGACTTTTAATACAAAATCTAACCACATTATACTTTATAATGTATAGTTAACTTGATTGGTTAAATCTAACAGTTTAAAGATTATTAATAAGGATATATTTATGAATACTTATTTTTAACTGTTGAAAGTATAAGGCATACCAATATAAAGTATTTAAAGACTAATATTTGGTATCTATCGGTTTTATTTATTTTATGAAGAATGTGTTTGTGTGTGTTTTTTTTTTTTTCCTAAAGAGGCTAGTGTTAATTTGATCACACTGGAATAAAGATTGCTTAATTTGCTATATTACAACCAAATGGGGTGTAGTATGTTCATGAACTTGTTTCTTTCAATTAGAATGGGTTTTTTTTTTTTTTTTTTTTTTGGAACTGTTTTTGCATAGGCTTTATTGATCTGAGCTTATGCACCTCAGTTTTTCAGTGATGATTATTTTTAAATATTCACAAATATAGCTATTTTTTTATGTGTGTAATATCCGATCAATTAGATTAATCAGTTCCAAAAGTAATATAAAAAAAATCATGAGCTAATTGCAAGAAATCAAGTTGACAGTTTGAATCCAAGATTTTCTGGTAACATAGCATAATGTGAGATAGCTATTTATAAAATGCCAGTGCTATAGGTATTAATGCACTTCACGTCTTTGTGTTTGTGTATGTTGAAATAATTCAGTTTTTTAATGTTTGTCATTGTGTGTTTTCTCTTAGGAAAGAGCTGCTAGCAGAGCAGAGGGAATATAAGAAGAAAAAGGCACAGAAAAAGGTGCAGCGCATGAAGGAGCTGGAGCAGGAGAGAGAAGATCAGAAATCCAAATGGCAGCAGTTTAACAATAAAGCCTATTCCAAGAATAAAAAAGGACAGGTGGGTAGAAGAGAAACAGAAAAGCTGACTAATCTTGCTATGTTTTCTTGTTTTTAACCCTGTTCATGTTGTATGATCATCTTCTCCAGGTGAAGAGGAGTATATTTGCATCTCCAGAGAGTGTGAATGGAAAGGTTGGCGTTGGCACGTGTGGTATCGCAGATAAACCCATGACCCAGTACAATGACACTTCAAAATATAATGTCAGGCACCTAATGCCCCAGTGATCTCCCTTGTGTTCTGTCTGTTCCCATCTGTAATCACCAAACATAAAGTGAATTGAACTGAAACCCACTTAGAAATCATAAACGGATCTGATTGGACATGAAATAAATAGTAACCCATTTCCCTCCTTGTTTTATTTCTAGTAATAGTGGGTGTTTATTCTGTGGATGTTGGAGCTGTTCTGTACTGAACGAGTCTCTGGATGTTGTCACTAATAAAACATCAGTCCTCAGTGAAGCACAGTTCCTGGTTAGTTTTACAGTTTGTTTCCCTCATGCTCTCAGGACCAGGTCTCTGCAGGAGCTGCTGAGGATGGGAACTCTGCTCTATAGTTTTTATAATGTGTTGAACAAACATCAATGGAAAGCACTGGCCTCCCTCATAGACAGTGGAGTTCGGGAAGACTGGTGTCATTGAACAGATGAAGCGTTTTTTTTTTTTGTTTTGCTCTCTCCACCTTTGTGTCTAATAAGCATTCTGCTGCAGTCCATTTGTTGTTACATTTGCTTTTCAGTTTTGTATATTTACATATTTGAGAAATAAATGTTGATTTGTTGACATTTCTATAACAATTTGTGATTTATTTGCCTTTTTTTTTCATATTGTTTTTCAATTCACATCTGTTATAAAATTATTTGCTTCATAAATTGTAGCACACTTTTATTTCAGAAATGTTACATTTACACACGACCATGAGACTGCAAGTTACAAAAGCAGGATTTGACCATGGAAGACAAAAACGAATCGGTGAGAACAAGAAAACATCACTATTTAACATAATTACATCACAAAAAATTAAAATCCATATATTTGATAGTGTAATTAACATATAATGGTTATATCCTATTATATAATCAGTCAATCAAACTATTAGTAGAATAACAATCCGTTATCAACCACATTTCCATTTACAAACCAAGCAAATCAACAAAGCTTCATATCACTGAATGGCTGTTTCCCATGTAAAAATTATTTGAATACTTTAATATTCCTAATATGCAGGACTTTTCATACTATTCACCGTCACCTGATAAATTCGGCACACAACATCAATTCATCTACAAAACACAATGTAGAGCCATCAAAATATCTTCTCATATTCAGTGTTTGGGGCTGTGAATAAGGACTACAGTTTTTCTCTCAGCTTGCTGATACTGTGTGCATTGTACAGTTTATAAAAACGTAGGAGGATATTTTTAGGCTATTTAGTTGTTTATATAGCTGTAGCAAAAAGTGTTGAAATATGTTTTACAATCACACAAGTCATTGCTTTGATGTTACTATCCCTGTCTCCGCTGGCCATTACCCACAAGCCCCTGCACAGTCACGTGTTTAACAGTAATGTTTACTCAGTCCTTCTTGCATTCCTTTTCTTCTTCTATCTCCTTTTCTTCTTGCTGCTCCTCCTTGTCCTTGTCTTTCTCCCTCTCCTTCTCCTTGTCTTTTCCTTTCTCCTTGTCTCTTCTCTCTTTCTTTTTGGTCATTCGCAGGAAGGAAGGAGTACGAAATTTCTTTTTCTTCTTTTTGGGTGATTTTGGCTGACTTTCAGAAGAGCTGGTGACTGAAATGTTATTAGCGACGGTGGTTGTTATGGAGACCTGCATCTCTTTAGTGATGCTGAGCTCTGTGACCTGTAGAGTGAGGTCATCATCCTGCGTCAGGTCATCGCCATCGCTGCTCTGCAGCAGAGCGGAAAGACTATCTGAGAACGAGAGGAAGAGACCTTTCAGCATGAGGTTGTCAAGTCATAAAACATAAAACTATATCTAATTTAGTCATTAAATACCAGTGTGATGATATGAGAAATACTATACCTCCTCTTTCAGGGCTCATGAGAGGTGAGATTGACAGGGACACGGTGGAGCCGTCATATGTAGTAATTTCTCCATCTGTGAATTCCTCATCAGCCTCTGACTGAAGAGCTTTTATGTCAAGAAAACAATAATTGAAAAAGCCAAATAAAATCCAGTGGTTAAATTGAGGTTTTGAAGGTAGGGAAGCAGTAACGTGGAAAGTATGTACTGGATCAAATAAGAAATACACTGGAGCTTACAGGAAACGGAAACGAAATCTTCACACTTTGTATTAATTAAAATCTTTTATTAATTTATTTTTAAAAATAATCTAGCTTACCACAAAACCTTCATAGTAACATTCTATGTCCTTGTATTCAGTGTGTTTGTACCTGATTGGCTGTTCTTATTCTCCACAGTTTGTGTGTATTCCTGAATCTCTGCCTCCGATTGGTTGAAAGGGTTGGGCGGTAGAGCAGCTGTCTGCTCCTCATCCTCATCGATGAATGCCTGAAAAGTAATAATGGCAGAGAGATTGCGTCAAAATCACATGACGTGAGACCCTACATAGAGTACAACATTAGTTTGTTACTGAGGTTGCATTTCATGTGTGTCATAATTTTTTTACATACCTTTCAAAAGTACTGTTACACTAGAAAAGTTAAATTGTACTTTTAAAGGGAGTTTGACTGGTACATGTGTTTGTGTTGGCTTAATTGGTGTAGTTACGCACTGGTCCGGGAGGCTTGTCAATAACAATGTCTGCCAGCAGCTGAGACTTGGGTCCAGCTGTCATCAGATCTACTCTGTTCTGCTCCCGAATCTAAACCAGCACAAACAAAACAGTGCTTTAGTGTACAGAACACAATCTGTAGACACAGTCTGTTCAGTCTGTATTTTCGTTCTCTCTGTCAAAATACCTTATTTCTTTTTTCCAGCACTTCACTGGGGTTAGTATTAAGTGGGACAAACTGGTTGGGGTCCTCAATCCTAATTGGGGTGTCCTTGCAGCTGCCTGACTCTTCTGACTTCATCCACTAAAAAAGGAAGAAAAATTATGAATTTAAGAATTATTAGTACACAGGTAAAACATTGTAAAAATGTTTAGCATGACATTTTTTTATATATTATATTTTTTATATTTATATATTATTTTAACAATAAAAGTTAATGAACGATCAAGACTGGTCTGATCTACAGAAGCTCATTTTTCCTCAAAAATAAAAAAAGGGAAATATGTCTTTATGTCTTTGTATGTTATGTAATTAATTATTATTATTATTTAAAACTCTCAATGTGGTTTGCAAATATATGATCATATGCAAGGATACCGTGGTTTTGGTCCGGGGGCTGCAGGTCCCATTGATGGACTCCTCAGGTACATTGACCTTTAAGTAGCAGTTCGGTGAGTTCAGCCATCGTATCCTCTCTCTGTCCCGTTTCTGTGCCTGGAAATGCAACGGACTCTGTGGAAAGACGTCCTTGTCCTCTAGTCCCATCCCTATTACGGTCGCTGGGATCTCCACGTCATTGTGGTGTCTAGGCTTCTCTTTAACTATGGGATGCCGGTAAGTGTAACCTGTTCTGTAACCCTGGAAACACGAGGTGTCACGTTAGCTTAACAGTTAGTTAGTTTAACAGTTTTTACTGTTAAATATTTAATAATACATGCTTAATGGAGTCAAAAAGACACCATTGCTAACAAATCTGGTATAGATAATTCACAGTCCACTCACTAAGTTATCTAACATCCTCATAAGCGACTCAAATTCTGCCTCTCCAACCCTCCATCTGATCTGTCCGTCTGGCATTTGTCCACTGGGATTTTTCGTAGGAGCAGTTTTCAAACTTGTTCTGTCTAACACACACAGGTTGTCAACGCCACCCGCACTTAACAGAGCGCTAACCTGAAGAGAAACAAAGGCAGAAAGACAGAGATGATGATGGATGACAGTTTTACCAATTTATAAATCTACTGGCAGGGTTTAAAGGAGATCTTTTATGTCACTTTTTATAAAATGTAATTTGAGTCTCAGGTGTCTCCAGAATGTGCTTGTGAGGTGTCAGCTTAAAATAAACCCCTGATTATTTATTATATCATTTTGAAAATGCCTATTTTGAGTGGAAGCAGAAACGCACTGTTTTCGTACACGTCTCTTTAAATGTAAATGAGCACCTGCTCCCCACCTCCTTTTCCAGAATGAGTCTGTGCCTTACAGCTTGTATGTTTGTTTTTTATTGCCATGTCTATTGCACTGAAATCATGTTTTTATACCATATTGGTTTAAACCTCTGATATATGTTTTTCTGAGCCCATTCGAATCATACACACAGAAAGCGACTATCACGTTGCATTTGAGTACTACACAAAAATGTTCCATGTCTTATTGCACTTAAAAATCAATTATGTCTGTGATGGTAAAAATCTGGGGAAGAAACTGGATATTTATATTAGATCTGTGTGCGTAATATACAGTAAATAAATCAATAAATCCACTGCTCTCTTGTCTCCTCTGAGGCTGTAACTCTGAATAGTCTTCATTGCATCCAAAAACAGAACAGTCAGCATGCTTTGCTTGAACTTTTGCCATTGCATTTAAATTGGTATACGGTTGTTGCTTGTGAAAAACCATTTTTCCATATTTCTTCCCTCAGCTTAGATGAGTCAATGCATTTCTATCCCATCACAGTGTGTGCATTGTATTGATAGAAGTGAGAGGGAAAGGGGGAGGTTTGTAAATATATCCCTGTTTGGTTTCTAAGGAATGAATTGAGCTAAACTAAACACTTACATAGTGGTGCTGTGCGCTAGAGCGATTAAGTGCATGCAGTGAGACGGGAGAGGTATGTATCAACTCCTTTAAGGGGTGCTAACATAATTAAATCCCTTCACAAAGCTGGAACGATATGGGCCTTTGATTCAAAATAAGAAAAAAGGAGGCTCGGTTGTCAATCTGTTTTTTGTGTTATGGACATTTGTTAGGTCCCCATGAGGAAACAAGCTTATAAATCACACAGGATGAAGTTTTTTGAAAATCTAAAAATGCACAGTTTCCTGTAAGGGGTAGGTTTAGGCTCAGTGTAGGGCAATACCACATACAGTCTGTACAGAATAAAAACCATTACGCCTATGGATCATAAAACATGTAAATCCAACAATATGTGTGTGTGTGTGTGTACCTGTATCTCACAAGCTTGGTGGCTGTGATAAAGATAATGAAAAGCTTCCTCTGTCGTCTCTCCAAATGCCAGCAAACCTTGATTCCTCAGGACCAAAACCTAAAAACAAACAGAATTACATCAGTGTTGCGAATTCAGCATTCAGTAATTCACAAAAGAATGACTGTAACTATAAAAACAAAAGTCAACAAGTATTCACAAAAAATTCTAAAGCACATTTTAACTTGGCAATGGTGAGGATCTGCTATTTTTTGCAGGCTGTACAATAGTGAACTCCCAATGGTTGTCATGCCAACGGGTAGCAGAATTCACAGACTGTCACCTTGGCAGTGGGACCAAGAGCTTTCTGAAGTTCCATCTTCTCCTGCTCGTTGGCTAAATCACCATGGTAGCTAAAATAAGACACCTCTCCCAGCAGCAAAGCTTCATGGGAAATGGGTAAGATGCCACATTTCATAGAAGAGACCTATGGGACATACAGAAGTTGCAATGTGTGTTACACTTTAACAGACACGGGGAATACTGCATCTATACCAATGGATTTTAAAGGTACACTTGGGGGCCTTATCAAACATTAAAGGGGGCCACAGGACATACACATATATGCAAGTACACTGCTTGTGTGTGTGTGTGTGTTATTACTCACAGCAGCTGTAGTTGGTGTGTATGTATGTATGACACATTTGGCATCTGGTCGGGCAGAATACACTGCAGAATGTGGTTTGAACCCCAAAACATCCACAGGTAACGCAGTGGCTCCCTGATCAACCACCTCACCAATCAGATTCACCTTCACCTTTAAAAAACCAACATTACAAGTGAAAGAAAGATAAAAAATGTATTGCCTTATTTCATATATTCTTTCACATATTACATTTAATGGTGTAATTATATTTAGTTGTCAGGGTTTCCAACTCCATAATTCATGTTCAGGATGTGAGTGGGTGTGTACCAGACTAGCTGCTGTGGCCTCTGAGAACGACAGTCCTTTAGGAAGAATAAGAATATGATCCTGCTCTTTACTGACACGCAGCTGGAAAAGAAAATAACAAAAAGAGTGAAACAAAGTATATTAGAATAAATTCTGGTGTCACACACAACTTGGTGAAATAATATAAAATATTTCCTTAAAGTATAGAGAAGGTCTCTACATATTGCCATTACAAGTGATTTCTCTACAACCATTCACAAAGACTGCAACACCACTTTTTGAATTCATTTTTCCATGCTGGTCTAGTATTGTGGTATAATCTATTTCAGAAAAATCCAAAATTAAATATCTTTTTTTTTTTTTTTTTTAATTGCCTTCATTTTAAAGTGGGCCATTTGGCCAGAATAAGCTTTAAGAAATGTTTTTCTATGTATATATTTAACTGCAATATCTAAATGTAAATAATTGTTTTTTTCATCGATCAGGGTGCAAAATAAGCGTGAAGTGCACTGTCTCAATTTACTCACTTGCATTTACAAACCAACTGTGAATATATTAGAGCATACACTTTAAAAAAGGTGTAAAAAGTTACTGTGGCGGTAGGTACCTTTTTAAAAGCTACACCTTTGAACTAAAGGGCGTGTTTACCTTGAATGTACATATCAGTATCTAAAGTGTCCATATAAGTACCTAAGATGTAAATATTAGTACTTTTCACCCCAGTGGCTGCTTTTGTACCTGTTTCTGAGAATGTACGCATGAAAATGTAAAGCACAGTAATCCATCTGATGCTTTTGTCACTTTTGTTAGTTGTGAGTCATGACAGATCAGTCTATTCTTTCCACAATGACAGCTATGCTCTTGTCTCTCTGCATTGTTCTGACACTTAAGCCATAACTATGGTAACCGGCGTTGTCTGAACAAAAACATCTGCTATATGCAAATTTACAGTAAGCACAATCTGTCCTATCGGATTTGAAAAACAATTTGTGTTCTGTGTGAAAAAAAGCCAAATGAATGCGAGTACTTACAGTTATATACGTATTTGGTAAGTGGGTATTTCCGTATAGGTCTAGCAGCCGGTACAAGCAGGCGAGTTTACAGCGGCCCTGCCTCTCAGCTTTAGAACAATTAAACCACTCCACACCACACAGATCATTCACTGGACTAATTGACCCTGCACCTGGAAACACACACAGCCAAACAACAATAATAAATATTTGCCTTTATCTGAGCTTCTAGCTGATAACCATACATGCTTGCCATCTGTTGACCATAACTACAACAAATAATCTTCAATGGAAATGTATAAAGTGTCAACGAAAGTGTGTGTGTGTGCACTCACTGCTGGGACTGTACATTCCAGTGTTGCTAAGTGTATTGCTGATGATCAGTTGTGCGATGTGTCCGAGGAGACCACTGGAGTTACTGCCTTTGGAGCACTGCTCCTTTACCATACACTCCAGCTCCTCCTTAAAGTCCTGCAACAAACACACACAAACATTTTGATATGTTATCAACACACGCGTGGCAGTGCATTAGATAACAAAATATCAAAGACAGTGCCATTTCTTTTAAAGAAATAATAATATTAAGTTGGTTAAATGTAATTGCTATAAAAGCAGTATTAAGTAATGGTTATGCATAATCTCTTTGCAGTTGCTAATCCAAATTTTTGGTGATTTTTTTTTTTTTTATCTACACCAACATTCAGAGGTTTGGGGTTAGTAATGTTTGTTCAGCAATGCACTTTTTATTTTATTAGAATATTACAATGTTTTTTTCCCTTTTCATCAAAGAATCCAGGAAAAATATTCAATTACACTGTTTATAATAGATAGATAGATAATAGATAATAATAAGAAATGTTTCTTTTAATGTTTTAAAATGTCATTTATTAAAAAGGCAAGGCTGAATTCACATAATCCTTCAGAAATTATTTTAATACAATGATTTGATGTTTAATTACATTTTAAAACATTAAAATAGACAAAAATATTAGTATTAAATAGTAATGTGTTCCACAATATTATCTTTTGAACAATATATGCTGCCTCTGCGAGCATAAGAAAAAACTGTTAAATATCAACCCCAAACTTTGGAACTGTATGCAAAAAACATATGCTTGATTTTAAGTGTGACTTACAGTAACATTTCTGATTTGCTCATAGCTCATTCTTCCATGGTATTAAATAATCACTGACAACAAAACAGGCTTTTAGAGAAACGTTTAGTAAACAGAATATTCAGTCATATGTCTTCGCCATGAAAAAGTTTAGAGAAGTCGCCATGCCCTGTGGTGATACACGCTATACTTAAACTAATAAATTTAAAACAGCATTTCATGCTTTCATAATTACAAAGCATGCAGCTATAGCCTCAAGCATGAACATTTTGACTTTAGTTATTAAAAATAATTTAGTATAATCCACTAATGCAGAAAGAAATGTGATTAAAATGCTAAAATATGAAGACATATGCATTATATACATTTAAATATAAAATACTTCAAATAAAAAGCGTGGACATCACATCATTCATGAACTTTAACCTTAAGGCCTTAGGGCTACAAAAGAAGAAAGAGTTTCCTGTGTATTTAGTCAAAGCCAGGAACTTCATGCAGTTTTGTCGATTACACAGCTTCGAATTTTGCATATTATATGGATATTTTAAATAGATTAAGCTATAATCAGATAAGAGACAGAGCTTCATCTAAGGCATTAGAAATGTGCCTGTAGAGCCCTCAAACATGATGCACAGAAATCACTTCGGGTTCTTTATTCACTTCACCCACTCCCAGCTTTTCTGATGATCTGTGCATGGTTACTAATGGCAACGGATCTCCACTTGTTGGTTGTTATGCAATCAAACAAGCGTGGGCTCCTCTTAAAATGCAAAGGGAGGGAGAGAGAGAAAGAGCATGCGAATTCTCACTTTGGAGCGAGTGTGTGGGAGTGACATCTTACTGGACTCTGTAGAATCTGTGTGACTCTCTTTCTCTGCTCCATCATGTTGAAGTCCTGCCTCAGGTCAGGTGACATAGCACTGCTCCTCAGAGCCTCGTGGGACTGGAGTTCTTCTTCGCTCTCGCTGTAGACCTTCTTTACATTAAGACTGGAGGGAGGGCGGATGCGTAAACCGCCCTCTTCACCACCCGCACTCATTTCAGCACGCTCACCCTCGCTCATACATAAACACAACACACTGCCTTCTGCTTCAAAGAGAGAGAGAGAGATAGAGAGAGAGAGAGAGTGAGAAATAGAGAGGTAGGCTGAGTGTTTTTCTCATCCACTTGAAGCTGTGTTCACAATTGCTGCATGAATACAAAAAGGTCAGGGCACTTTGGATTACAAATGAATTGTCTAAACACACACATACAAATAAACACTCTTTCACACACCTGCATGTCTGCTCTCCAGCTGACATCCTATATAGCTCATGCATATCTGCATGCATCCCAAAGAGAACAATTCACACCTCAAATGCCCCTCTTTCCACACTGATAGCCCAGAATCACCCCAACACCCCCAACAGAAGTTTTATTTTGAGCCTGAATTAATTTAGTTTGAATTTAAAGTAGTTTTGACAAAATTCACTTGCACTACTGTCACAGAAGAAAACAAAAGTGGCTTGCAGGTAAACTCAGAGGTGGCATGAGTGCAATTAATTTCATAAATTCATGTTGAGATTCATGTTTTACATATAACATTATGAATATTGAAAAATTCAATGATATAAATAATATACTAAATAATACATTAAATTAATTCTGATTTTATTACTGAATCATTAGCTGATTCGTTCAGGAACAAAGTTAGTCCCTGCATCGCAGTGTACATATTAACACCCGTTCTGCCCTAAATAGTTCTGAAAATTATTAATATCAAATCAAATTTAGGATGGGTAATATGCACATAACTGTCTTTATAAATGGGTGATTGAATTGATTTAATAGATTCATTTAAAAATGCAGATTCGTTCATAAACTAAACAAGCTTAATGGGGATGTGCTGCTCAGTTGTTTGTTTTAAACCATTTTAGATGACGAAATAACAGCTTCAGGGGCAGGCTTACTAAACACTGAAAGGGTGTAGTTAATTTCAAGCTTGCACAATCGCAATACTCTTCAAAAGAAACATCGTGATTATAAAAAAGTCAGTGTTTCGCAATACAGACAGGGTGAATTTATGAATGAACTAAAGGTCTTGTTACGTATCCGTGTTATTTTTTAAGTGAGTATACGCAAATCCTTCACCTTTCCTAGAGGGTATACGGTGTATACCTGCGTATGGCGTAGACTACACCACTGGAGCAAGCTATAAAATAACAAAACCCTCCCTTCTCATGAAAAGTATTTTTCGCTAAAAAAGAATATCCCCCATCAGTCTCGCAAGCCGCCGCCTGTTCACGTTTAAACAAATGAAAAAACTTACTGAGCTGCCTACCTAGACAACATTTTATTATTAGCGCGTGCAGAATTTTTGGACGTCACAGAATTTTAAGGGTTTATATTCGCGTTCAGAACTGCGCCAGCACTGAATGCCTCGAAATTCAAAAGGTTCTGATGCACAAATATTGTGTAGCTGCTGTATTATATAACTAAACATCCAATTTAAGATGAATACTAACTTCACACCCATAAAAATGAAAACCAGTTTCTTTTGAATGCATGTAAAGACAACTTATAATTGAAAGAGCAGTTCTTGCTTTGCTGTCGCACTTTATCAAACATTATGCGTCCATCTATCTAAGCCAGTCTATTAGTCACATAAAGAACTAAATACTCACCTTTCTCGGTCTCAGCTTGGATTTAATCCCAGAATTGCAGCAGGAAACATAACAACTATATAAATCGACTTCAGCCAAAATAACTAAGAAGAGCGCATCAGCATCCGATTCTTTTCCCCTCGAGTCTCAGTTTCTTCCATCTAGAGCTGTAGGACTCTGTTGAGCGTGTCAGGATGTGTGAGGAGTGTTTTGCGTGGGAACTTGGTGAGGTGATCACGTGACCAGTACTGTCCGCCCACAGGACCACCACGACCCCCCCAGCCTTATCTTTAAAATACACAGATAGAGTTTATACAAACGCGAAGATACGAGCCAGATGTTAGACATCAAACACACACATTTATACAGCTCTGCTGAGGCTGGGATGTTTGGTCACTTTATAGCAGTTTTTCCATCCAAAAATCCATAAAAAATGAACATGTATATATAATATATTCTATATTGCCCATAAAAAGCTTATTGTATTTATGTCTCACATATAAATTGACCCCGAGGCCCTTGTGAGAGCCTAATTTGTGGACCTGTTTGCATCTGTTTGAGTTTAAAGCTATTATTAAATGTTTACTTCACCTATTGAATGACCTACATGTTATTACTCATTTTCTCTTAAAACCCACCAGGATTTATTCCCTAGTACACAAGCTGGTTTAGCTCCAAACTCTGAGCGACCACGCTGACCTAGAACTCCCAAGATAAGAAGCGAATAAGAAAACAAAGTGAAGTTGTAAAGTTTTTTCATGACGTTTCCCAGCTTACATTTTCAGCTTCAAACACGTTCTTTGTCGAAACTGCTCTGAACTTGAGTTTGGCCTTGACATCTCTCATGACTGGTTCTGTTCTTTTTCATCCACCACATTGTTCTCTCGCTGAATCATTTAACCCTGCACACGCCAGCGCTTTGTGACCAACCTTCCCATTTATGAATGTGGATAATTACCATAATTACTCCAGTACCTGAGCAAACAAATGACTAACAATGATTCATTATTCTTTAAATGATATGAGCACCTGCTTTTGTTTGGCTGATGAATCCTAAGAGAATTTCCTCCATTGCTAAATTAGAATTTTGTATTTGTAAATGGATCGAATTGTTTATGTCCACGGTCTCCAAAGATACTCGTAGGTGTTAGTGGAGAATATATAACAACAATATAATTTTTAATCTTGGGTTCCCTGTTTCCAAATTATCTTTGGATTCATTTTAAAATTAATTATTCCATACATAACATTATGTGGTATTTTAAGGTGTCCTTGTTACACATTACTTGGGATTACTATTATAATAACAATAAATTATGCTTAATTACATGCAAGTAACCCTAAGACAAACCCTACGAGTAAGTACATATAGTTAATTAATATGTAAAAATACACAGTAATAATCACATCTTAAAATAAAGCATAACCAATTATGTAAGTAGGACTATTTCTAGAATTATTCCCTAAATAAAATTAAATGGATTGACATTTGTGGACAAAGAAATCAATTGGTAAATACATAAACTATAAAGTTTCTGAACAGCGAGAGTCTCTTCTGCTCATCAAGCCTGCATTTATTTGATCCAATGTTCAGCAAAACTGAACAAAAAAAACCCAACTGCTTAAGGATGATGGAGTTGGAAAGAAAGACTTTTCTAACATTAATATCAGTCCCATGTGCATATTGTTCCACCTCTGACCTTACAATTTCAGCACAACCATGCACAACTCATGTTCTGTGTCCTAAACTTTTGTCACCAAGACAGGTTGGGATGCAGGTCCATACTCTGTTTATCATTTGTTAAATGGATCGGGAGGAGGTCGACTACAATGTCTTTGAGTTTCCAGATGTCACAGAACAGTAAAAATAACTGAACTGTATATTTAAAAGACAGAAAGAAGCGAGCAGAAAGTCTCATGTCTCAAGTTAGGCACATCTGGCCAATTTCCCACGAGGATCTTGCATAACCACAGGGCTGTTTATTCTTGAGGAATACACTCACATACACACAAACTGTTGACTCCAGTCTACCCTTTCAGCTCTGTTCAATTCAGATGATCTGTTTTGGAGATGGTTTTAATGTCATCATGTTATCTTATGACTGTAATTAAGCTCTGTTGGAACCGAAAATTATGCTTTTTAGTGTTGTTTTTGTGGAGTTGTTGAATAATTCAAGTGCCATGCATTTTCAATATTTGCATTTCAGTCTATGGTGTTTAGTGCTTTTTAAGCAGGCAACATGATTGCTGGCGTTTTAGAGGTTATTTGTACTAGTAATGTAACCAGTTGTTTTTGTGATGATGCAGGCTTGCAGCTGACATGTTTGGTTGTCATTTTTAATTTTTTTGCATGTGACTGCTTGAGGGGCCTGTGACACATTTTAAGGCCATGCAAAATTATTATTTTTTTTTTGGCTCACAAAATATTGAGTTTCTGTAGCATTTTTGAAGCTACGGTGGTGCTTAGTAATGCCATGATAGTGTAGGAACCACGCTTTATGGTTAGTGAATATTGTGTGCATGCTGCTGCATACAGTAAAGTGAGCTTCAGCAGTGTCTCTCTTTAAAATCCGCTCTCACCTCCGCCTACACTCCATACAGCCTGACTCATGTTCATGTATCTGAGAGATAGAACAAGGGAAAGAAAAAACAGCAGAAAGAGAAAATTATATGTATTTTGAAATCATATGGAGTGCAAGTGATCACCCTAGGATCTGCTTCTAATCTGTTTGTTTGTACAGTGATGCTTTGTTCTTGTTCTGTGATTTTTATTGGTCACATTCAAGTAATTCTCTTTCTTCTGACAACTATTAAACATTCACTTACAGAATAAAAATGCTAACCTAAGATCAGACCCGCTGCTTCTTGAATTGTTTTTACTGGAATACAAAAGTCTCCTCTCAGCATGGAGTCATGCTGGTCTCTGGTGGATGTTTGTTGAACTACAGAGAAATAAGAGAACATTGATGTATTAGAACTATTGTACTGAACTAAAAGTTCACTAAAAATAAATAAATCTTAGAAAAAAAAATCGGTACTTTGAAGGGATACAGTAGAACTTAAATTATTATTTTTTTTACTTTTAAGTGTGATAACCTTTTTTTTTTACCTATTTTTTTTTACTGAGTTTGCTTCTTCCACAAAAAATAAATAAATTAAAAACATTACAAAAAAACCATCGCTGTTTAAGCCCAACATTCTGTAAAATGTCTTATTCTTAGGACAAATAAATATTGTTGTTCGCCCCCACTTCCAAAAAAACCCCAAAATCTTACTTTCACCCCAAAACACGTGTGTGTGCATGTGTGTATACAGTAGTCAACATTTTAAGTGGATAAAAAGGACAAGAATGCATTTTGGTTTTAAGTTTTAGGACAACATTGATGATAGGTTTTGATCCACTTTAAATGTTGACTACTGTATATATTTATTTAATTTTTTAAAATTTGGTTTTACCCATTTATCAGTAAGATGTTTTAATATTAAAGAATATTAATATAAAGATTTGAATATGCTTCCTTGTTTTTTTATATATTTTAATATGAACATGTTGTTTGAAGTTTTACATAAATATTGTGCTACACTGAATGACAACTTTATTTCAACCATTTTATTCTCCAAAAACCTATTTGAAACCTATTTAAAAGCAGACACTTTACTTAGATTTAAAGTGCTTTCTATGGACATAAATCAATTTTGTGAATTTCTTTTGATGTGAACATCTTAATGTCTTTGACCCACATACACACCGGTATTTCCTGTTTAGAAGCATATGGGTAGCCTATATATTCAATATTTAAAATTGAATACTGCTCCTGCTTCCTCCTGCTGAAATTTATTATTTTCTTAATTGATGAATATGCTAATTCCACATTTTATACATTTATGCTATAGTTCATATATATATATTCATGTCACCTTTTCTAGTTTACATTAGAAAACATAACATAACAAGCATTACGGAAGAAAATAAATCAACAGTGAACAATATTATGCTTATTTAAATTAAAATTATGCTGTGTCTTAGGTAAGACACCAGTTCAGTTTGTGTGACACGCTGCTGTCAATCAACTGTTGTGGGAGTGGCCTCTGTTGGTGTGACACGGAAGGGGCAACTTATACGCAGGTTTAGCCCGCCTCCCAGAAGGCGGGTAGTAAAGTAGCTTGGCCTATGAGCTTAATAGTCGCGGAAACCAGGCTAAGTTCATGGTTCATAATGACAAATAATTATTGTTTATGACTTATCATAAAGTGTTACTATAAAGTCTTAAATAAACATTAACTCGTGATCTGATGAGAAATTATAGAGCCTATAGGCTACTGTAATATTTTTATTACTGAAATATAGAGTAATAATTCTGAGTATCTAAAGATTAAAACTCCATGTTTTTCTGATAATCAATAATAGAAGCTTGGGAAGTTTACTGATATAGTAAAAAAAAATGGTACCACTTTTTTTCATGACGAATTCAAACTACTCGTGTTAATCATTTGAACCAGTAGGTGGCAGTAGAGATTAAAGAAATGTCTTCTGCTTTAATGAGGCCGGAGTGTTACAACATCTTCACTAATAAACACCATCTATTAATTGAACTAGTCTGAATGGATGCTCGTGAATACAATCAGGTTTATCATGTCATATTATTACCATTTCAATGCTCAAACCTAAAACCCTGGCAGAATTAGAATTGTAAAGATTGAAAGACAATCACTTAGAGAGGTGTAAGAGTTCAGCTTGTTCAATTACCTCATGCCGCTGGCCTGCTCTTGAATCATCTGAACCCTGAAACCAACAAATGAAAGGAGGACACCGCCCGGGGCGTCAAATCAGTCATTCCCACGCTCTCTCCCACTGTCATGTTGTGAGTTACCTGAATACTATTATCTACAACACCTTTGTCTTTATTGCACACATACACACAATATTTCCAGCAGTAACCATTGAGCATATTTACATATGCATTAATACACCAATTAGCATAATCGCAGGTTTTGCTATCCTTGTGTTGACATTTGGACCCCGCAATGTAGTCGAGACCAGACCCACATAAGCAATCGTATTCACACAAGCTGTTTTATTTCAAATGTGGAGTATACGTGTGTGTCTGCATACTTTTAAGCATTTATTTGTGTGTCTGTGTCTCTCATTTCTCATAATAATTCAAGGCCGCTCTCCAACACAAGAACAAAAAGAATAAAACATCCTCCATGCACAGGAGGATCCGTCTTACCAGATTCCCGTTCAGATTAATGTGACAGATGCCCTCAGATTGTTTGGAGCAGATTATTTACACCGTCCTTTTCAACTCCAAGTCCAAGTGCAAATGTGTTTCGCTTGCCTGTGATGCTTTGACACGTGCGATTAAATAGAGAGGGATCAGAGGTCAAGGCTTAGAATTCGTAGACCTATCCATCTCAGCTCTTCTTTACGATAAATTAGGGCTAATATAGGCTACATTCATGTCAGATAGAATGAATTTTACCATCCCCAACTTGAAAATAACAAAAAAAACCCCATAAAGAATAAAGAAAAAGCAAAAGATAAAGACAGATAAATAACAATGTTGTAATTTATTTCAGAACAATTTTTTCCCCCCGATTGATGTTTCATAAAAAGGACAACAGCAAATCAGAATCCACCTTTAAAGACTTTAAAGAGCTAAAGCCTTAGCATACAACTTAACATAAACAGAATATTATTGTGCAAAGGTTTAGATGCTGATATACTCTAAAACCAGCCTGGTGACTAGCCGGAGGCGGGTCCTGTCTGTGTTTTCCGTCTGAATGTTGTTGATGTCTTGCCATGTGCTCTTGTGTGCTTGTTTACACTCCTGTGTCTCTGCCTCATTTGTAACCCAGCCCTTGTAATCATTGTGTTATCCATCACCAGCCGTGTTTCGTCCAGGTGTTTTGCATTAGTCTTGTATGAATTCACGCCCCATGTCTTGTTTGATTGTCGATCGTTAATGTTATGTGCCTCGTCGTGTATGTCTCGTTCAGCCTCTTCTTTGTTTTGTTTTAATAAATGTTCTTTGATGCATCCCTGCCTTCCCGAGTCCTGTATCCCGCTGAGGAGCGCTCACTACCAGTGCAACTTGTGACAACCAGCCTGGATGACCAGCTAAAACCAAGCTTATTGGCTGGTTTTAGCTGCTCATACAGCCTGTTTTTTTTCTCAGTAGAAACTAGGAACTAGTTTTCTTCGCGGAAGCATTTCTTTTGTGTTTAAGGGGAGACACTGCAGACAGACACACTGTATTTTATGCACCTGTCAAGTTTTTCATTGTTTTTTTTGTTTTTTTAAAACAAAAATTTTTTTTTTTTTGCTCCTGTCTACATCTTGAAAGTTTTTACATTTGCTTAATTATATGCAACATTTGAATCCCCCAAAATTGTAAAATATAGTGTTTTCTGTCCATTTAAAAGGCATTTTCTAAATTATGGAGTGGCAAGTATGAGATTCTATGAGAATACAAAAACTTCTGACTCTAAAATGTCATTTTCTTTTTTTTTCTTATTTTTTTTAATCTGACGTCATCCAGTGTTTAGATTTTCGTACTGGAAATGTATGCAAATTAAATTATTACTAATTTGCATATCTCAGCCTAACATTTTAGAAAACTAACATTTTACAAACATAATACAAAAAATGTTTGCAATTATCAATGCAATTAATCTGCTGGGTAAGTAAAGCAATAACTATTAGTTTTTTTTTTACCGTATTCACTTGCATTTTTTTGCCAAAAGAGAGAAGCTGATAGTTGTGGGGCAAATAAAGGTCATTAAAATAATTAACATTTTTGGCTGAACTATATATAGCATTAGTATGTCTACAAGATGTCTGTTCTGATGTCATCTGGAAGGCATCTGCTGTGTAAAAAAATCTGACAGATGTCTTTCAGATGTCAGTTGTACTGCGACGCAGAGCAGGCTGAGTTGGATCCATATGCAGCTTTATTAAGGGATAGTCGTACAGGCGTGATCAAGAACCAGCAAACAGAGCAAGTTAGGCCAGACAAGTCCGTGGTCAAGGTAGCAGGCAAGGTCGGGGCAGGCAAAGGGGGGGTGGAGTCCGAAGCTGGTCAGAAAAATTCAGACGAGGGGAGGCTACCTAGGAGCCTCCGACGTAACGTACATACATTCAAAATCGGAAACATGCTGTAGACCTATTGCAGATGTAAACTGTCAAATAGACGTCTTTGTAACTTAATATACGTGTGCTATTCCTTCACACAGCTGGTTGTTATAGCAGAATAAATGTAAAATAGACAGGATTGCATTGAGTTTGGGAAAATTCAACACTAGTATTCACTTGTGCGCCTTTCAGCAGTGGAACAACATGCCATTAACAAGTAAAGCATGTTGAATAGATTATAAATGTTAAATAATGCATGAATTATAGTTTTAGATGATAGTAACTCAACCTCTGCCCTAAAAGTGTGGCGTTTTGCTGGTGGTTTTGGAGTAGCCTGCTGTCTGCAACCTGGTTACTTTGTAGTAATACATCAAGCGTTCAGATTTAAATGGGTTAGTAGTTTATTCAAGCTCTGGGCACATTACGACTTCCGTGACCTTATGTAATTCTCGTTCCCTAGAAAACCGCAATTTCTCATGCCCGCTCACTATATCCCCTGCCCTCAGCTGCACTGCCTTTAAACTAACATGTTTTCGCTTGTGAGTGTTTATGGATAACATAGTCTACAGGGGTTGGCAGCTCATTCCTCCACATTGCAGTCATGACCCATAGCGTATTAGTCACATGCGAATTGTAGCCGTTCAGAATGGGGAGGAAAATGCCCTAAAGCGATGATTTGAGTAAACAGTGTTGTTGCTGACAACGTGTACCAAACCACTATTATAGTTTGACATCAGAAGAGGTTAATGACCTCCCCGATGGCTGTGATTGTAAATATGCAAATGGACAATGAGTGCATTGTTAACAAGGCTGGCTTGTTTGAATCAGCGCAGTTAACCAGACACAGTTCAGTTTCTGGCTTTATCGCATTTGAACTGTGGGGAATATAGCGATTTTTAATGTTTACTTGGTTTTAATTAGTCTTGTAAAAGACTTAATACTCCTGACACCGTGTCTGTTTCTCAACCTGCTGTGCGTACACTTTTAGAGACATCAGGATATATAACTGTTGGTGTCACTAGATGTCACTGCACGTTTACAGCTTGATGGGACTCAGACAAAAATAATTAAATGAGATTACATTTTACACAGCTCTATTACAATCCATTAGTTCTAAACATTCAAGAAAAGAAAAAGAGTTTTTGCTGCTGGACAATGATCGTCAGAAGGACTAAATCACACACTATTTTAGTGTGCCATGAAAAAAAGACATTTAAATATTTAAAAATAAAAGCTATTACATGTAATTGGCCATTTGGTAGTTATGGCGACTAGTTATATTACAGTTGATTCTCAATAAGATTTTTTAAATAATTTGAGGTAGACAATTACACTGCTGCCAAGAGATTATTAACATGGTATAGAATTGACAGTAAAACAAATATAGCTAGATTTCTATTTTTAAATAAGTTCAGTTCTTTTGAACGTTTTGTATTCATCAAAGAATCCTGAAAAAAAGGTTTCCACAAAAATATTGAGCAGCACACTACTTTTAACCATTAAAAACACTAAGAAATGGGGACCAAATCAGCATATTATAATACGTTTAAATGACTGGAACGATAGCTGCTAAAAACCTGCATCACAGTAATTAAATTAAGTTTTATTTTGAATAAACTGAAAAACAAATAAATGGCAAATTACTTCAGGAAAAGCAGCCATGAAGTATCAAGTACATCCTCCTTTGCAAAATCCTGTAATCTGTCCTCCTTCTTCATAGATCCACTGATATTTTCCAGTTAATGATTTTTCAATGGCTCAGTGAATTAGATCTGCAAAATAGACAATTATTTCCAAGTTTAATATGTGGTTTATTTTTACAGGCGCCATTTATACAGCGGAGAGAATTCTGGTTGGATGCATCATCTGCTGTCTGCAAGTAAGTCAGTCTTGTGCTATTGAAACTAATAATTATGCAGTGCAAAAAAACTGGAGCAGTTTGATTTTCACGCTTGCGTAGATGAAATTCGTCTAAATGAACACGTGAAATGTACATCATTTTTCAGCACTAATTAAAGATGATTCATAGCGGTAGAATAAACAATGAGCAGATGTTAGTTTTACAGTTTGATGGCATTAAAGTGATTTAGTTTGGTAGTTAGTTGTCATTATTATTCAGTATAATTCCATCATAAGTCCACACTGTGGTGTGGGAGTCGGAAAGGCCTCAGTGGAGCGTTAACACACACACACACACACACATGCGCACAATCTCGCTCATAGTATGTGTAATATATCAGTGGTGACAGGCTGAGAGAGATGTGTCTGCTTCTTTATTAGAATGTGTAATTGATTTACTGACCCTTGTATGGGCCATAAGACACCATCATTAGTCACAGAGTAGGAGTTAACACGTGTGCGTGAGGATATGTGTCCGCAGTGATGCTTTGAGAGTGTGTGTGTGTGTGAGCGAGTATAACAGGTCCCAGTATAGGACGTTAGAGACAGTCATTAGTCAGACCGGACTCCTCCTCAGCAGTGACACAATAGGGAGTCAGTAGAGAAATTCTGCAGAAGCGAGGATGGATTCGCCCGGCTGTGTCCCTGTGTATTGCACTTTTGTGCAAGAGCCCGCATTAGCCCACAGATCTGAGAACTGTGTTTTACTGCATTAATCACAGAGCCTTTTCACTTAGCGGACACTCAACATTAACCGCAGACTTAATAAAAACACTGCCGATAACGAGCTGCTTGATGTAATGGAAATGATGATAAAAGAGCACGAAGGGCGGCGGTTTATTTCCCAGGGTTCCTGGTCGGCCCTGATCGTTCTGAAGCACCTGCACCCAGAAGTCCTGATTTAAGTCTTTAAACTGTTTCCACGTCAATAAACACAACCTGATACGCTTGACATCATTAGTAGCGCTTGCTAAGGAAGGCAGCGCTGTTACTATTACTTAATTATTTCAGTCCCTAACCAAAAGTATTAGGATTGGCAATGTAACTAAACATGCTCTGTGTTATGGACATAAATGATAAATTATCAGATGTGGCTTGTTGAGTAAGTCCGTGTTATTATTGCTGTGCAATTATTAGGTAGAAATGTCATACACACACTGTTTAAAGTTTAGTTTTAGTTAATAGATTGTAAATAAAATGTTAAAAAAGCAGCATTTATTAAAATATAAATATTTTTTGTCTTTATTCTTATTGCCCCTTAACATCCTTCATCTCCTGCATGTATTATACATTTAAAAGATGCCAAAATGTTATTAGTTATTTATTTAGGTTATACTTATATAAAAAAAAAAATCAATCACTGATGGTCAGCTGCTCTCATCTGTTTTATCTTTCACTTCACCTGGGAGATTTTATGCATAACACACTCTACAGGGATTAGTAGTTAATGTTTTGTATTTGTATTTCTAGAAATTACAAATGTAATATGACATTATTACAAAGTCACATAGGCCTTTTGACTGATAGGCTTGTGGATCTGTGTGCATTTGAAAATGTACACAGTGACTTTTCCTTTGATGTGGCTGGCTTTATCATTTTCAAACATAATGCATAATTTACAATGATGGCAAATACAATCAAAAAATATATTTTATTATTAACAACAATGATACACGGTGATTGGGAGATCAAACCAGCACAGCATGAATATCTAATAAAAAATGCACACAGGGAACTGAAGCTGAATTATAGACTGTTTGCACACGCAGCCGCTGGACTCTGTTACACATACATTATGGCATCTCTGAATATCGGAAGTTAATATGTTTAATGTCTCGATTATAAATTCAAGATGAGAATCAAGCTAATCTCTAAACTCTAAAGGGATTGTGCAAGTGTAAATTGAAAGGAAGGTGAGGCACGTGAAAGTGTTTTCCACACATTTAATTAAATATTAAAGTGCTCAATAATTTTGTTGTCATTAAGACCATTTTTTAAAACAAAAAGAAATAAATAGCACTTTTTTAATGGGGCTAGTAAGCAACACCCAAGCAACCACCAAAAAACACCCTTATATTAAGTGCATTTAATTAACACCTGTTCTCACTTTTATTTATTCCAGATAATTTCATACAATCATAAAATATAACCAATTTACACAAAATTCTTGCAGTCAAAAATGTGTCTTTTTCCTAATTACTACATCCTCCAGAAGCACTTGTGACAGGAAATATATATTGCAAAATAATTTTAAATTACACTTCATTGTGAATCTTAATAATTCAGTAGATGCCTGATAGTAAAATTACAGTATTAGTTCCATAAAAATATGGATTCACACAGCAAACCTCTAGATACACAGATTAACAGCAATAAACGTGAAACATGGTCACATTAGCACAAAACAAATAAAATGTCATTCTGTAATGTCTGAGGGGAGAGGAGGTTCCTGCAAATATAAGCATAATCATTAGTTTGATATCACTAAGGACAACCACCTCGTTTAATATCCTTTAATGAAGCACATAAAACAGAATGGCTTTTCATAAAGTCTCACTATTGGAAGGTCACCATGGAAAAGGATATTTCCTATATCAGTCTCCGGCTTGGAATTTATCCAGTCGGAAGCGAGTTGGCATCCAAATTTGAAGCCTGGCAGTTATATTTGGTATAAGAGGAATATATTTCCCTTTATATATTAATACCTAGCATGTTCGAAATATATAGTAAAAATTTCAGGCAACGCAAAAGTCTCCTGCTGCTCTAATGATATGTTTTGACAACTCGGTGACAACATCTCATTTTATTATAATTCTTTTTTTTTTTTTTTAAAGGTCATGAATAATGATAGTGCATGAAAAAATGAAAACGATTGTTTTTCTAACAATTGCGCCAGTCAGAATGGCACTGAAGTGAAACGGGCCTGATGAATGTGTCATGTGTGAGGTGAACTCCGTAAGTAATGACAGGCGGAGGAGACGGAAGTACTCAAACCAAAACAGGCCTTTTTACTAATTCATCAGACATTAAATAATCCCTCTGACTTTATCAATGTTTCTCCATCTCTGAAAGCTCAGGATGACCTTTGGAAAATGTTAAATCTTTTTCACACGCGGCGGTGATGAGTCTGGCAGGAAAGGTTGAAACCTAAACACAGTCCGTCAGCTACAGGAAGCACACACAAGAAAAACCCAGCGCGTGCACACACTCTCCCGCTGACAGCCCAAGCTCAATCACTCCGACATAGATTCATTTTTCAGACTTTATAAAGTGACAGCTGTCTGTCTTTTTCTGAAAGTTCTACGGAATTTGAAATGCATTAACTGCAGAAAGTCTGAAACCAGAATTTTATAGCAGCGCTCCCTGCCTGACAGTATAGTATGATAATGGCTTATTAATTTTTAGCTATTAATGTTCACACAGATGCACAAATAGAGAGAATGCATTACTTCTTTTAGTTGAAGTTAAGCAGAGCGGGCCGATTTTTAATCATACTTTGCAAAACAAGTTTGCACGATAATGTGAAGTACAGCGTCATGGGATATGTAGTTTTACAATTTGCGTAAGGTCTCATTAACTTGCAATTATGTTGGTCACATGTGAATATTGACTGAATTTAAAGTAGGCCCACCACAACAAAATACAAAGCACTTAGTGTAGAGTGTGTGGTGAGATATATGGCTGTTTTCTTTGCTTTACGTTCAATCACAATGGTAAATGAGATTCTAAAGGAAGCGCTACAGTCCTTGGAGGCAAAGCTCTGTGTGCCATACTATAAAATCACTCAAGCTCTCATCCTACGCTTCTCTCCCTTATCACATAAACATGACCACTAGGGCACCCTGGACGAGGTAAAGCTAACTTTGTTTCATACAGAGTGCTCTTTTGTCCACGTCACTCAACTTTAATCTTCAAATGCAACCATTTGAACTTTGAAAAATGCTTAGAGTTGTCTGCTGTTGTACCTGTGTGTGTGTGTGTGTGTGTGTGTGTGTGAGCGAGAGGGAGGGAGAGCCAGAGAACTAAAATGATGAAAAATATGACATTCTAAAGGCTACTGTGGTGCAGGATATTTAGACAGCCTTTGTCCAGACCAGCAGCCTGCACATTTATGGCTGGATATTGAATAGATGCCTGTTTGCATTTCCTTTGTGTACGGAGTCTTTGAACAGCTTCAGCAGATTCTGCTCATAAAACCGTAACATACTGAAGACTTTTATTTGTTTCCTGTTTCATTCATCAGATGCATTCTCTGTGTCCTTTTCGAAATACCGAACCATTTCGATTTGGAGTTTTCTGTCGAAACAGGTGATTATAAATTTGCTCATTTAAATACTTGTATTGAAAAATACTGATGCTAAAACTGTTATTTTAAATTATAATAATATTTCACAGTATTACCGTTTTCTATTTCAATATTATAATATCATGTCTCCAGTCTTCAGTGTCACACTAGCCTAAGAAACTATTCTAATATGCTTATTTGTACTTTTTCACACAGGTCTTTTTATGGTTATTTTAAATTCGAGCATAGTTCTTTTGTCACATACTGCATGCGATTTTGGATGCAACCCATGTTTAATGGTTGTGTGATAGTAAAAAAAAAGGCAGAGCACTTCAATATGTCCTCAAACTTCCTGTTTTAACAGGTAAAAATTCAGAACAAGCAAGTGAGGAAAAAATAGAATAATGCCTAGAATGGTTAAAAATGCAGATTACACTGTTTACTTTCATTTCAGCCGAGAATCTCTTTTGTATCCTTTCATTTAACGTGATCCTATTAAAGAATTTTCAGTGACATAGGTTGTCTGCTGTAGACTATTTACTGGAGGAATGAAAAGATGATCGGTGTTTGGAAATTGCCTTGAGAAACTGGGATGCACAGGCCATTCAATAGCTAGAGAAATGCCATGAAAATCCATTGTAAAGAAGCAGTGGGCAGTCACTAATGTAAAAATACATTTATTCAGATTAAAGTGATTTTCAGTTCACAGTCGAATATAAAACTGGCTGTCAGCTATTAGTAGCGATGAAACATGCGCTCCAAATGAGTATACTTCGAGGAATATAGTATCGTGAATACTAACCAAATTAAGAATATGCTGCCATCTTACAATAGTAATACACATTGCCAAGGCACAAACGGACATGTTCTGCAGATGAGACTTCTACACAGTACCAACCTCTATTTGTGCCATTTACATCGACTCGATCCTAAAACCATGCTCCTTAAATGACCTCTTGACATTGATTCAGATGAGGTAAGCATCAATATAAACATACATAAAGCTATAAGCACATGATTAAATATTGATTTTTTCTGTATGAAAGCATAACATATATAATTTGAGAACTCTAAAAGTGAGCTGTTTTACAAATGTGAGGCAGTTAATTGTAATATATCTACAAATTAGCATGCAGAGAATGATATTTTACTTTTACAAAAGGAATTTGGTGCCCCTGCTTAGGAAGATTTGATCAGTTTCTCTGATCATCGTTTTTAGGAAAGAACTGTATTGGGGCAAAAGAAACTACTCCTTAAGTGCTGATATAATATACAGTATATTTCTACTGTTTTTGCTAGAGATTTTGCTTATACTGTACTTAAAAATACCTTTATTACCAATTAAGGAATTGTTCATTTATAGAGCTCAAATGTAAAACACCACAATAATAAAAAGGCATGAGCACCACAACAACAGGAAAAGTTAAGGGGAAAAAAGTATAATTATACATCTTATACAATTGATATCATCTTCAAACCTTCCTTCGTCATTTCAGACATTGGTACAGTTTGGAATCTGTCTGGTCCTTTGCCGCTCTCCAACCCCAAGGCCTCCTAAACACACACACACACACACAAAGCAGAAAATCACTGTAATTGCAACCAACAGGCAAGGGCAACTCTGTGATCAATGCTTTCCACTTCAGTGTCATGGGATCAGTCCTTGATTACTGTGAATCAAAAAGTCCTGGGACACACAGAAGACAATCACCTTCTCTGACAGCGGAGTAATAAAAGTAGAATGAATGAATTGGGGTCCATCCACTGACCTCACGCTTACAAACAACAGATACACACAAAACAAGCACATCTCTTTTCATACTCCTTGAGCGCAAATTGCATTTTTATGAACATTAAAGATAGACAGAAAAGGACTTCCCTTGTGAAAAAGAGTGTACTTAAATTTTTGAAATTATGTATTTAAAAAAAAAGATTTGCATGTACATTAAAGAGTAAGTTCACCCCAAAACAAAAAATGTATGGTTAATTACTCACCCTCATGTAATTTGAAACCCATAAGACCCATTCATCTTCAGAACACAAATGAAGATATTTTTGATGGAATCTGAGAGCTTTCTGACCCTCCATAAACAGCAACGCAACTGAAATGTTGCTAGACCCAGAAACGTAGTAAGGACATCAGTAAAAACAGTCCATGTGACATCAGATGCTCAACTTAAATTATGCAAAGCCATGAGAATATATTTTTGTGTAAATAGAACACAAACAAAAAAAGTATTTTTATGCCACAATTATTCTCCCCAAATTACCGTCTTCTACCATTTTGGAGAGTACCACAATGCCTTTCGGGGCATGTGAACATTTCAGTTGCATTGCTGTCTATGGAGGGTTAAAGAGCTTTTTCGCTTTCATCAAAAATATCTTAATTTTTGTCCCAAAGATGAACAAAGGTGAGTTTGGAACGATGTGAGGATGAGTAAATAATGACAGAATTTTAATTTGTAATTTTATTAAAGAATTAACCTTTAATAATAATATAAAAGACTGCTATCTACACCTTTCTTAACACATTTAAGTGCAATTTGTAGTAATGTCAAATAATTTTTTTTTTAATCAAGTAAAAAAAAATCCTTAAACCCATTTAATCCGAATTTTTTCTCAGACATGAAAATATCAAAATGATGTTTCATTAGTAACCCCTTAAAATAATTTTTATTATTTATTCTACCTTTTATGAAAAATGTGTTCTATGGTAGTTCACAATCGTGACTGGTGGGATAATGTGTTGAAATAAAATTATTTCTTCAGTCGAGAAATTTGTTACAAATCCCAGCCCAGTTATTAACCCATTTTAAACGGTTTCATTAATTCTGTGCTTTCTATTATGCAAACAAGCCCCTTATACAACACTGAATAGGTGTATTAAAATACAAACAAAAAAAGTGTTATCCCACCGGCCATTATTGTCGCCATCAACATGTTTACTCTTTCTATGTTCACACTAAACAAAACTGAATTTATGTGAATTCATATATTAATACTAATGACCTTAAACATAATGTGTACCAAAAATTTTTGTCAAATTTTTATGTTAACACTAGCTTTTTGTTTTGGAGCTTTGATGCAGCCATAAACTGCTATGGTCATGTGACAATTTTTTTACTAAACATGCGAAACTGCACATATTGAATCTTTGGTTTGCCTTTTTAAATAAAATGCACTTAAACACTAGTTTGTAATGTTTTTAGAGCTTTATAGATGAAAACACTTTTTTAGTGAACGTTTTGCAAATAACGCATTTCTAGAGGAACGCGATACGAATTAATCAAACACAGCTGGTAGCAATTCAGATAATTATTCCCAATCACTCTCGCCCAATAGATTCTTCCCCCATTTACTATATAAACCCCAACTTTCAATCCTTCCATATCTCGCTTTAAGCATCCCTCCTCCTCCCCTTCTCCGCCTATTTTTCAATCCACGCCTCCGGGGGAGCAGTCTGGGACCGAGCCGAGCTTCGAACCCTTGCCCACACTAGGGCTCATACCACTAGGGTTCGCCATTCTCCCGTGCTCGCTCCCCTGACAGCATGCCAAACCCGCTAAAACCTATTAATGTCCTCATTAGCGTGAACTCTTGAAACGGTCACTATTGTGACCAGTGGGATAAAAATGGGTTTTAATGTGTTGACTATACTAAAACACTTGTATTAAGTACTTCAGTATAATTTTACTATAGTTATTTGAGATTGCATTCAAAGTTAATGTACTAAATTGCAAAATTTTCTTTATAAATTATCTAAATTATTAAAAAATGGTTAACTAGTTTGCATTTAATAGAAATGTACACAATATATTTTAATTTTATTGTAAAAAACATGAATACTTGGATACTTTAATTTAAGAAATAATATGAATCCAACATGCATGCTTTCTTTGAAAGTAAATTATTTCCATAAAAAGTACGCTTTTAAAAGTATGCTAAAGTGTATTTATTTTTCCACAAAACTTGTTAAGAAACACCAAGCAGACAGATTTAACAAGGACACAAGTAAAACTATAGCATAAATATTGTGTATAGGATCATGACTTTTCTCACCAGTGTTGTGAGCCTCCAGCTCTTTCTCCATCAGTTCTCTTGGAGGTGGCAGATGGCTGAAGCTGTTGTGTGTTCCGGTGTTGGAGGGAAATGGTGTGTGTGTTGTGTGTGCGCTGCATGTTGTGAATGAAGTGGCTGTTGTACGCGTGCCGTTCTTCTCCTGTCCGACAGCACTGATCATCTCAGGCTCCTTCTCATGGGTGTCTTCTGTCTCCACATGGATCCATGGGATTTTACTAGTGTTGTAGAAAAAAGAAAAATGGATTAGTTTTTTTTTCTTCTCTAAGTAGATCAGATCAAGAGGAAACAGTCACTGATGCCAGTAAAGTAAGCGAGCATCATTTGTCAGCATTGCTTAGTATTTCCAGGGCATATCAAAACGACAGCGTGTAATTAGCCCAGATTTGTTGAGCAGAACTGAGAGATTTGGGAGAGGCGAAGCTTACCGTTTGAATTTGTAGATGAAGAGAATAGCCAATCCCACCAGACCCAGAGAAACCAGTAACAGCATGGCAGAGCCGCTGGGGAGAACACTAGAGTCCACCAGAGGTGCTGCAAGCAAGCATAACTCAAAGTCTCATCTCACAGTCTGAATATAAAAAGCATGCATGTATGCATTTGCAGATGACTCCAAAGTGACTTACAATGCATTCATTGCAAATTCTTATAACTGACCTTGGCTTTGCCAGTGCCATGCTTTTTCTTTGTTTTCCAGTTATAAATCATGAAAATGTTTCTATATGACTTTTAATTTTTAATTGCCTTTGTGTCACCATGAACATATCTATTTGCTAGGAAAACCAATAATAAAAAATAATAACAGCAAGAATGAGTTATTGATATTAATAGTTAATGACATTATAGAATGAATAATTATTATAATTATTAATAACAATGCCTAATATTTCATATATTGTTTATGAAGAGTAAACATATTGAAAATGTATCAAATATATACATTTTAGAGATTTACCCGCTATTAAACTCTTTTGTAACATGATTTTATTCATGTTATTTTATTCATTTTATTCTTTGTGAATAAAAAAAGGAATCATAATAAAATGAAAATGCTTCAAAGACTTAAAATGCAGTCCGATAGATGATTCAAAATCTTATTTCATCAGAATGATCACTGCTAAATAGAAATAAAGGATGAATACATTACTGTCATAATATTATATTACTAGTATATGTTATTGATACAACAACAGCTTACTGCAAAAACAAAAAGTATGTTGACCACGCATGTCTTTGGTGTCTCTCAGAGCATGTCTGATGTGTGAGAGGCATATCCATTTCAGTAATTCTAAAAACTGTCTCACTCGTCTGCACACACACACACACGCTGCAGTCCATCCTTCAGCCCTTTGAGGGTTGACGCATGATGATTGTGACCTTTCGGCAGAATGCAGGAGGCAATCTGAACCTTTTCCTGTTCGAAGCAATGAAGACAAATGGCCGTGTCTGAAAAGGGTAGAATTATATGTGGCAGAGAGACACTCTTTATGATCCTGTAATGTCATTTCCAACTCCCTATATTGGTCATGCTCAGACAGGCTCCACATTATCAATATTAATCTAAAGTCCAGGGTGGAGTATCTGTTCTCTGGGATTTCTAGCACCAAGAGAAGTTTGAGGGATTTGACACAATGGATCTTCAGGAAAGTAATCATGTAGTGTACCTTATATAACCACAGAAGCATAAAGTCACCTCTCATAACCACAGACAGCGCTGTAATTTACCACAACGAGGCGGCAATTAAATGCAGAACACAATGCGGTAGACAGTTTAATGTAACTCAAGCACCGACAGCAGTGCCAAACGAGCCCTATAACCACAGACAGGAGCAGTGCAATGCATTTTGTGTATGCATTTTGGGTCATCGGAGAGCATGCATTGTCCTATTAAAGGAACAGAAACCTGTGATCAGGGCTTACCCAGTGTGAGCTGAGACACAGACACAGTGACCCGTGTGTCAGGCTTCAAATCAAACTGGATCAGATTCTGATTTAAAGCGTTCATGAAGACCTCAGACATCTGAAACAAGAGAATGATAATAGCGACTGGTGATGAGGAGTATGAGAGCTAAAGTAAAGTAACCCAGGCCCATTGAAAATATGTGCCTCTACATACATTTCTGCAACCACATAATTATGTATCTTACTGCAAGTTTCCCCACAGTTTCAAAGTGAAATGTCCAGAGAATGGCGCTAAAACCCACGTTTAATACATGACCGTGGCATATTTGTATTAGGTTGGTACAGGTATGTATTGCAGTGTTTTATAATGCTGCTCGAGGTACGTTTTGTGGCAGAATTCAGAATTCAAATATCCAGTGAGTGTCGCTAAAGATTAATGATATATTATGTTGGAAATATCCAATTACTTCCTTATGCTGATTTGAACGGTTTCGTCAAACCATTTTACACAGGATTCGAAGTGCAACACCGCATCACCTGAACTACCAAGTAAACCGACTGAACTGGAAAACTTATACATATAAAGCTGTACATGTGACGATAATATTCAAAAGTATCAGTTTTCTAATCGTGCAGGATGTTAAAATTTTTTTAAGTCTTAACATAACATTCTGCAAGTAATTGTGCAAATGAGCCTTTATTAATCAAAAATGTACCTGTAAATCATCATTTTGTGTGAAAAGAAATAAAAGTTGTGGGTGTTTTACTGCCTCTAGTGTTCATTTCAACTGGAACCTGCAGCGATTCGTATGTATAGGTACGTTTTTTTCAGTTTTGCCTATGTTGAAGTAAAGAGATAAGTGGACTTGATTTAATCTATCTATAAAATTTAATCTAAGATTTTTTTTAAAGTTTTAATTTCTTGGACAAAAGTGTCTTATGCTCATCAAGATCAAAATATTTTGAAATATCACAATTTAAAATGTATCACTGCAGCCTTCAATGTCACATAAAAAACATTTTTAAAATATTTTTATCAACATAGAAGTATATTCTGCTTATTATTTTTGCCATATTTTTCAGGATTCTTTGATGAACAGTATCAATTTATTGCTTCCTTGCTTTAAAAAAAGTAAAAAAAAAAACATACTTTCTCCAAACACATGAACGGTAGTCTTATTTGTGCTGAGTTTATTAAAAAATTGTTATAAAGGCTGCAAACAAAGCTTTATTTGCATAACGACTGTGAATATGAATCTTCTGTAAGCCGTTTAAAATGATCATGTTACATTTTTCATATCGGAAAGCTGTAGGTCATACCCCTACATAAACTGAGAATGCGATAAAAAATACTGCTGGTTTTAGCATAAATTAGAATTATTGTCAAGTACAAATTTAACTGAAGTTTTTATTTCTCTGTGTGGTTGCTGGGCATAACAATTCAGCCCATGACATTTTTAAAGTAAGTGAATGTATTTTCCAGCAGGTTTATTCGCTAGTAATAAAGCCTATTTTTATTGCCACTATAATTTATTTAGCCATCAGAGAATCATAATAGGTTATTTTAACAGATTATATCAATCATCAGACCTTGTCATTTGGGGAATCATAGCAAAGCGCTTTGTTTCAATATGCACGGGTGTGTTTTTGTGTGTGTGGTTCTTGCCTTATCAAGCTGTTCCTCCGTGTGTGATCTGAATGCCGACTGGTTTGTCTCGGGTAGGATAAAGAGCTCAGCGGCAGTAGGAGATCCAGGAAACACAGAGACCAACAGCTGGTCCTCAGGGAAGCTGCAAACCTGGAGCAAAACACACACAAATAACCACACATTTCTCATTCGCTAGTAACCATAAAATTAAACACATTTTATCAGCATGCAACATTCATGACAGGATCTAATTCATGCGTAAAAGCTAGTCAATCATTTCATGCCCGTTTACACATTAATAATATCTCCGTTAATGTTTGCAAATCATTCCAGTGAATCTCGAGACGGTTGTAATATTTATGATATGATGTTGTGTAACCGTATTGAAAGCACTCTGTTCGAGTTGAAAATCCAGAGGTATTGGGAGACCATTATATTTGTGCTTGAGCGACTCATTGTAATGGAGTTCTGCGGAGCAGTTCTTTGGCTCTGTTCTTTAATTGGCTGACTGGCTTTAGAGTCTCTCTGTTGCCGCATCAATATTCACTCTGAACTCCTGTGATTCACTCTCGCCAGTAGCACTACATTACCCTATCTCCCGCTCTCAGACTGAGGGGAAATCAGATGGATGCGTGAGAGCACGTAAAGCCTCTCAGCCAAACACGAACCTCGCCGGAGAGCCCAGAAAGAGCCATCAGGCTTTAAACCAGCAGCGTTTCAGAGAGAGGAAAGAGAATAGCTGAAGAGAGAGGAAGGGTGGTGAGCTATCAGCAGCCTTTCAAGAAATTTCGTAAGTTCTTTTCAGCAGTTCACTGACATTAACAGAGCACTCCAACAGGAACTGATGATGGACTTTAAGGTCGGTATACCTGAGAGAGCGTTGCCCTGACAACGCGCCCCACGTCCTGTCTCCATTCGGCAACAGACGGGTTGTGCTCTTCCAGGTTCGCAGAGAACGACAGCAGTAAAGAGCGGAAGAAGTCTGGGAACGATAGAAACAGAGATAAAGCTCTGCCCCAAAAAATCCTGTATCTGTGAAACTAAAAATACCAGTCTCTCAAAGAACACTGCAAAGTTGGGAACAACGGGAGGTCTTCACCTTTGACAGTGATGATTTTCACATCCTGTAGGACTGTGCCTCCCGCCGACACCTGTACGGTGACAGAGCTCGGTCCCTCTCGCGTGAACGTGTGTGAAATGCTTCCTTCCAGTGTGATCAGCGGCTAAAAACACACACACGGAAGGTGTTCGGAAACAGGAAAGCAAATCACAGCTCTGACTGATGTGCGAGTGGCAGAATCATTTACAGCAGAAACCAGTTACAGCCCTATATGGCCAAGCTCCCACTGTGTTTCACGGTTCAGTCGTCATGTTTTTGATCTTGAGGCTTTTCGCAGATATATTGGTCTTGAGGATCTTCATGCTTTTTCCTAGTATTTCTTAAGAAGCGCTTTGTTTGTGAGATTTACTTGTGATTTACAGAGGGCTTGCTGATGTCATTTTTGCGGTATTTTTTGCTTTGTCATTTAAAAAACATCAGATGGTCAACATGACCGTCTTGTGATAGAACATTTTAACATATTCATTCAAAACAATGCTTTTATATTTTAATGCTGCCTTGTTTTCCATGGAAATTTAAGCAGTGAAAGCAAAAACATTGTACTTTCATTGTATAAAGGGTTAAGTTAATGCATGTACTTCACTTGAATTATTTACAAGCAGATTTTCTAATATTGCTAACACACTGGAGGGTCGGCTTTTTGCCATGTTGTGCTCTTTGTTGTATATTATTACTTTATTAAACATTAAAAGCAACCAAAAACAAATATAGCTGGTTTACAAAACCAACCTGGACTGAAAAACGGGGCAACATTTTTGCTGTTTGCCTTGCTCTAAAATAATCCTAAAAGCCAGTGTTATATATAAAGGAGAATGTTACAGATAAAAGACAGATAATATTATTACAATTATTTCATGTAGAGAATCTAAACTAGATATTTAATTATAATGCAAAGCTTCTGTAAAAGTAAGTTTTTAAATGCTTTTAAACGGCTCTGCTCTATGGCAGGTTTCCAGAAGAAATCGCAGTAGAACTTAGTTGCATAATCATTAAAAGCTGCTCTGCCACTTTTTATGTGTTTCACCTCAGAAATGTTAAACAGACCTGAACTGAATGCTCTCATAATTCAGTGATGTTTAAAAGCGTCATAAAATAGTAATTCAAATGCCGATAATAACTGTAGTATAAATCCATCTTAATCATTCATGATACAAGAAATCAGTATAATGAAGAATTCAGTCAAAATGAAGTCTTGATATAAAACAAAAAAAAAAATCAAACATAAAATAAAAACAAAATGTGTCAGCAATGTTCATAATATAGACTACTGTTCAAAAGTGCGAGGAAGGAACATTTTTTATAAGCTTTTAAAAAAATTCTGTAATATTTAAAATATTATTACAATTTAAATGTTCTATTTTCTATTTGAATATATTTTAGTCATTTATTTGCTGTGATAAAGAGCCCTCTAACCTTTAGCTATCAGAAATCAAACTAATATTCCGATTTGTTACATTTATTATAATAATAATAATAATAATAATAATAATAAATAAGGATTCTTTGATGAACAATTTAGAAATTATTTTAGAAAATATTTAGAAGTATACCAAGTTCATCAAAACAATCATAGTGCCCCCTAACATTTAAACAATAAAATTTTACCCTAAAAAATTCTATCTGGGCTTTTTAACTTGGCCAAAAAAGCTGGCAGCATTTTCCCCTTGTGTTTTCCCAGCTATGCCTGTCTTACATCAAAAACCATTTTGACAGTTAGAGTTAGAATTCATTTATTCTTTTTCTGTTGGTAGCAGGTGTTCATACTGCAGAGAGGGAAAAACACAGCATCACAGTATCTCCCCCCCCCCAAAATACGGGGCTTTGCTTTTTACTGTACTATTAGACCCCAGTCCAAATCCATCTTAATAACAGGTTTACCAATCTGACCCTGGCATCCACAATATCTTTGGCAGAGCTCTTGTTTTGTTAGAGGTCAAAAGTAATACTGGAATAGCTGCCTAACCGATCTGGGCCTTTGGGCCACATGTGTGTATATAAATATATATGTAATATACTCAGCGTTTGAACCTCTGTGCTGTTATTGAACCACCAGTAGAAGGTAGCAGTCCTGGGCTGACTGGGCCACAACACTGCTGTCAAGTTGGCCTCTTTTCCTCTGATGACGACCACCGGTGCAGAGAGAAAGATACGCTCCACAGGACCTAACATGACACATTGGACGTGATATCTCATCAGACACAATATGAAGTCAATAACAATCATATTTAGCACTGAACACAACAGCAATTTCTTGTTCTACACATCCTTCATTGAGAGCTGGTTCTGAAATAGATTGTCTAGATGTGCAGTCAGTGGCATAGAGGAAATTTAGTCTGACAGGACAGTTTTTTATAGTAACGGCAGTGGCTTCTAATAGAGAATCCAAATTCTTAGAAATATATGCGTGTGCTCATGTACATACTAGTGATGTGCAGATAGAGCGAGCTGCTGTCAGACCCATGACTGTTCTGAGCGCGTGCGGTGACCCTGAATATCCCAGCGATCCTGTACGTGTGTGTTATGCTGTCTCCAAGGCGACTTATGTTGGAGTACGACACCGAGATGCCATCTCCAAAGTCCACATGGAGACTTGTAGCCAGTGAGTCACCCTACAGGAAAGAGGCAAAAAAGACAAGTATATTCTATGGTGGTTTTGCATGTAAAGGCTTTTAAATTGGTTCTCGAACTGGTTTTTACATAAATACATGCATGTGTTTGTTTTTTTCATTTTCATAATAAATATATACAGTACACACTCATATATTATGTAAACAAAAACCTATTTTTTTTGGATGAGATTAATCGCTTTTATGAATCATTTGACAGCACTATATATTCCTGTTATGGCAAAGCTGAATTTTCAAAATCTTTAATGATGATGCACTTTTCCTGATTGTTTGATGAACAAAAAGTTCCTCAAGGACAGCATTTATATTACGGAAGAGTTTTAGGGCCAAGCAATTAAAAACAAAAATAAAAAAATTCTAGATAAATGTTGAGAATAAACTTGTTAAATTCAAAGATTCAAGTAATTACATTTCGAGAAAAAAAAAAAAAATCGAAATAAACATTGGAAATGAATTAAGAGGGATAAATACTGAGGGAAAAAAATCATCTTTCGACAAATAAAAATGCAGAAAAACAGTACATTTCATCAGTTTGGAGTGTGTAATTCAGCGTATAATGAATGCATTATAATTAAGGCAGTTAAATTCAAATTTTCTGATGTGATATGTGACGAAAAAGGAAGGAAAGAGAGTTCGGCAAGAAATGGTTTTAATCAATCTTACATGTTTTACTCAAGCTACGTATTACAGTACGCCACTGGAGACGAGTTTACTCTCAACATTTGATTTACTTTTTTTCGAAACGTAACAAGTTTTATCTCAAAATATAACTACTTTAATCTAATTTAACAAGTTTATTCTCAAGTCATTCTTAAGAGTTTTTTCTCTTAATTTAATGACTTTTTTCTCAAAATGTTTTTTTTTTATTGCTTGGCCCTAATACTCTTCATTATATTTGAAACAGGAATCGTTTGTTACAATATAAATGTCTTTACACTAAATTTTTATTAATTTTTATTAATTTCTTGCTGTTTTAATCTTACTGAACCCAAACTTTTGACAGATATGTATGCAAGTTTTTTTCTAACCTAGTTAGTGAGTCTAGCTAATTTCATTGTAAAATTATGGATTGGTGGCACAAGGCAAGATTGATCAAAAGGACTTTAAATGAGACATGCTTATGAGATTTAGGGGTTTAGTGCTTTGGAAAATAGCTGGTCTGCCATCTTAAAGGGTTTGAGAACCACTAATCTAAAGCACAGCACCTTGTAATTTTGTGTCTCTGCACCTGCTGACTTACATTTTGCAACACTACTCTGAAGGTAATGTTGGTTCCCAGTACAGCAGTGAGCTGAGAGTTGATGGTGCTCAGCTGAAGGCCACTGGGTGCTATGGGTTTACACTGTTGCATTCTGGGACTCAGTGTATCCTTCAGACCCTCCCTGCAGTTATTCAACAACACTTTCCTGTACCTGCACCGACATAGACAAAGACTTTAGAAAACACCTTCTGTTAGAAGCAGAAATACAAAAGTGACATGTATTTAATACACAAACACCCAAACACTCTTATAAAGGCTGTCACAAAAAGACTCATTTGGACTCATGTATGGATCATACTGCATTGTGTGTGCATCTGTGAGTGTGTGTTACCCTGTGCTGTTGCGGTAGCGCTGTCCATGGCTGCAGGTGTGTGACGGTAAATTGACATCATACCAGAATGCAGGTGCACATTTTGCACTGGCCTGTCTCTCAAACCCATAATCACTGCAGGCGAAATCATAAAAACATATCAATTATTCAGTTTGGTTAAGCTCCTCGCTATGATGCAATAGAAGTCTATAGAGAAAGGTGACTTGGACTGCACTTTGCATACACTGCTAAATTTTTCAATGGTTTTCTCAAACATATTGGGAACCACTTTTTTTTAGCATTTTATTATTGTTCTTGTGCTGACTATATGCTCTCTGAAAAATCTATTTTTATGATTTTTCCTTGACTTTTCCAGTCGTTTGCTATAATGACTTATTGTTTTAAAGAGATTGGACTTACAGGAATAACTTCAAGCCTTAGAAATGTTTTAAAACAAAGCAATTTTTTTTTATAATTTGAAAATGAATTAAAAGTTTACTCCATTTTCTGCTTATTTGATTAATTTCTAAAGATTATCCCAACTTATTACACATCTATTGCCTCATTATGTGCTACATTATCTGTTATATACTTCAGAAGTTAAAATCACCAAATTGCACTCTGAAGAGTGTTATTAATATTTTAGTTTTTTTTTCATTTCAGTTTTTATTTGAATTTTAGATATATTTTGTAAGGTGCTTTTATTAGGTTTAAATTATTGGTAACATTTTTTTAAGGTCTTTTAACAAGTTGCTTATTAGCATGCTTATTACTAGAATATTAACCATTTACTAGTAGTAATTAAGCACATATTGATGACTTTTTCTACATGACTAATTATTAATTAGGAATTTATTGAAGGAGAAGTCATATTTAATAGTAAACAAATGTTCCCTTTTTCTAAAGTGTGGCCATGTTCCCTATTCTAAAGTGGTACATAACTTTTATTTCAGTAACATTTTAAAGTTTTCTCATGTTCTAGTTACTAAAAACAACTCTGGCTTGGAAACAGGCTGTCAAACCTTTCTGGTTCTAATTGAAGCTATTATAGTAAATGTAGTGCAAAATATGGGAAGAGTTTTACAATGAAAAATAAAAGTTGTTTTCATCAGCAGAAGTCCTATTCTTACCTAGGTGGAACCCTGTTGAGTCAACATTTTAGCAGTGTGGTAGCCTTAAGTCGTGATTGGTTAGTGCATTTCTAAACTGCTGCAGGGGATCAGGGCTAAACTCAGTAACACCAGCTCCTTCAGGCTAATCAGATCACTGCCATATTTATCATCCATTTAAATATTCATTACTTATTCATTTGGAGATAATTAATCATTTGACATTATGCTAATTTTGCGCGCCTCTCATTCATACGTGTAATTTGCCTAAGAGCAGACGACTCTAATGGAGCCTGTGTGCGGTACAAGGGAGATTTATGTCGTCGTTATGATCAGCGCAGGAGTGTGTCTCCGTGTGAATCGGGGTGGGCTTGTAAAGACATCTCCATCAGTATAGCGATATGATAAGGACAGACTGATGTAAAACCAGGTTTTTATCTTGCCACCTCAAGAGCAAGCTAATGTAATGTACTGACCGCGACGGTATCATAAACTGCTCTTAAAAAAAGACAACAACAACTGAGAAATAAAGACATTCATATGCCACTTAATTAATCTGTATAATTGGTTGGATCCCTGCAGCTTTTGTTCTCTGCATGCAACACGGAGTCTTTGATCTGCAAGAGTTACTGTCACTCATTTTCTCCATTGGAAAAGCAGCTGTTTTGTGTTTCCGTGTGTGTGCACGTATGCGTATGCGTGTATGTGACTCACCACTCAAAGTCATAGAGGGTGCAGATGCAGGGCTCAGCTGAAACAACCCGAGAATATTCCCGACCCAGAGTGCAGCGTGTACCAGGCTTTCTCTTCATATACACCTGTCTCTCTCCCATCACGCACACCTCGCCCTAAAAATGCACATACTATGCTTAGTTAAACTTCAGTAAAACTTTTAGAATTTTATTAAATTGTATAAATATTTTCAATTATCTTTTATTTTATAATTTCAGTTTTTATTTAAATTTTATTATTTTTTTATTAGTTAGTTTTATTGGGCACATTTTATTTAAAGGTCCAATTTGCACTATTAGCAAACCATTAACAACAACTTCTGCCTCAGTAAACTCCTAATTTTCTGCTCATTAATAGTAAGGTAGTTGTTAAGTTCAGGTATTGGGTAGGGTTATGGATGTAGAATATGGTCATGCAGAATATGTGCTGTATAAGTAATTAAACAGCCAATATGTTGATAACAGGCATGCTAAAAAGCAGTTTTAGGGTTTTAGGGTGGAGTTTGCTCCACCCCAAAATGAAAATTTAGTCACTAATTACTTACCCCCATGTCATTTCAACCCATAAAAGCTTCTTCGGAACACAATTTAAGATATTTTTTATGAAAACCGAGAGTCAATGGGACTGTCCTATTGACTGCCAAGTGAACTACACTGTCAAGGTACAGAAAAGCATAAAGGACATTGTTAGGAAAAGAACACAAAAGAACACAAAAATAACCACTTTATTTAACAATTCGGCACCATGACGCAATTTTGGGGAGTATCTACCCGTGGCAAACTCCATAGGCTGTGTGCTGGACCTTGACAGTGTAGTTTACTTGGCAGTCAATAGGACAGTCACAAGCCTCCTGGTTTTCATCCAGAATATCTTAAATTGTGTTCTGAAAACAAACAAAGCTTTTATGGGTTTGAAATGACATGGGGTTAAGTTATTATTGACAATTTGAATTTTGGGGTGGAGTAAATGTTAGCATTGTTATTTTTGTTTAAATGTTAACAAAAATATATTTATTAGTTTTATTTACCAATAACATGTTGCTTGGAATCAGACTGTCAAACATTTTTGTTTTTTTTATTAAACCTATAACAGTAAATATAGTGTAGAATATGGGAAATGTGTTGTGATGAAAGATGAAAAATACAAAGAGAAAACTGACAACGCTCTGACAGACAGAGCAAGTAACCTCTAATATTGAAACAACATCCCAGTTTTTAAATATTGTTTTAAATAAAAATACAATTAATACAGTATTGTGACTATTTAATGCGTCATGATAAACCAATGTAGTGCCTCAGTTCAAATGGCATGTGAACCAATCATGTCTAGAAGGTATCTAGTTTGAACTACGGAAAGATGTCAGTACACACCATTTTTCAAGTTCAAGTCCAACAATGTTAATTTACTCTCCTGTCTGGTTTGTTTGTCTGACAAAATGGCATATTTGGCAGCATGATTGGTCAGAACGCCTGTCAATCAAACTCCCAGCAAAGGGTCAATTGCTATTCAAAATTAGCCAAAATAACATTTGGGTTATCCCGCAAAATAAAAACAACCACAGCAAGTGTAAAAGTAGCCCAATTCTGAGAGAATAGTGACAAGAAGTCAAGTATGGACAAAAAAAAAAAAAAAAGTTTTCTAGTTACTTGTGCTTAGCTGAGGATGGATGCCGTAGTTAGAACAAATTTTAGAAAACACATTGTGCTTCTCAGGAAACAGATTTGACATGCAATAGATGCTGACTCTGAAACTCTGTAAGAATCACAAGTCAAGGCTGACGGACAACATGTCAACAATATTATGTGCTGAGATCTGTTGCTAAATCCATTACGACTCCATTAACTTCCATTCTGCTTGGGCTTGTTACCCCAGAGGTGAAAATAATCTCCTGTGCCGCCCTAATTACTAGCGAATTCAGTGCCAAAAGAAACTCATGTTGAATGTTGAGTGACTGAATTAGTGCTTTGCTGTTGAGACCGAACAGTAAGGCGTGCTGATAAATGTGAGGTGACAACCTTGTTATGCAGGTGCCACGTCTGAAAGTCTCCGTCTGTGCATTTCCGCCCAAACAGGGAGCTGTAGTCAATCTTTATCAGCTGCCAGTCGGAGTGGTAACTAAAGTGCCCGAAGAATCTAGGAGGATAGAGAAGCTTAAGCACAACAGGATCGGTTTGCTTGTTTGCTTTGTTACATTTTTTACAATTGCTAATGGATCAAAGAGTCTTAAAGGACACATATTGCAATGGCAAATCCGAGAAGGAAGTGTCAGTGCTATCAGTACAAGGAAGTGTGAGGATTATAGTCCAGGCATGCAGACATGCAAATTAAAAGATTTAATGTGAAAATAATAATCCCAGTAAGGGAAGGTTCATTACTGACACCTCCTGGACCATTTGGATCAGTGTGGCTGTTGAGAAGATGAGGTGAAATCATTCTTACGTAATGATGCGATTCTCAGTCTCTGGAGTCATCAAAACCCCGTCGACAAATAGGGGTGTAGAAGAAAAGCTGAGTTTGTCCCACTGTCGGCCTTCATCCAAACTAATCCTAGACACACATGCATTTCTCAAATCATTTCACTGGCAAAGCACATTAGGTTCACATTCTGATTAATATCCTGTACAGTGCACATTTGACAAAGACATAAAAATAGAAGATGCATTTGTTCAGTCATCTGAGAATATTTAGCGGATCCACAAAAACAAGTCATTGTGGAGTCACTGCATTAACATTTAATGTGGGCTACATCTGCATAATTACATTAAAATCAAATCTAATATATGCTCATTGAAAAATATCAAGACAAAATTATTCACCATACCCCACTTGTGTTTACATTACCCTCATAATCATTATTAGTCATGTAAAATGCATATTATGTCTCATTACACATTCAGTCTATTTTGCATTTCATTGCTCTTGTATGTTGCATCTTTTTATTCTATTTTCTTTCTGTCCTTTGCATTATATTTTATTGTTTTGCCTGAAGTGGCTCTTTAGTATTTTATTATTTTAGTACTCGTCTAGTATTTTAAAGCACCGGATTTTGTCCATGACATTTATTCTTGTGTATTTAAAGCCCTCCTGTTTGCCTATTCATGTGAGCGCTAAATGTTTACCCTAAACTGGCATAGTTGCGTCATAGTTGTGTTTTTGGGGATTTAGATTAAGACTATTTAAGACTAACTTTCAGTAAACCAGCTCTCTCACACTCTCTCTTACCTTTTATTGTGTACAGGAGTTTGGGAAGTTTTAATAATATTGGATTTTTTTTTTGCAAGGATGCAATACATTGAACAGTGACAGTAAAGTCTTAATACATTTTTCAATAATAAATACTGTTCTTTTGAACTTTCTATTAATCTTGTTCACACATAAAAACAACAACTGTTTTCACCACTGATAATAATAATAATACTGATAAATAATAAAATACATTATAACTTAACAGTTCTAAAATATAACTGTTTTTACTCTTTGATGAACATATGAGACTTCTTTCAGAAATATGGAAATCTTGGTAGTGCATGTCTTCACTATGCGTTTAGAAGTTTACAGTTCTCTATATTATTGTTGTTTCTATTGTAGTCTCTTCATGAAATCTTTTGATGCAGAAAGGAAAGAATTTCGGGTTTGGTGTTTCTGCTGTTCTAGATATGGGTCAAAGTCACCCGAGTTGATGGCTGCGCACCCGCTCACACACGTCTGACTCCTGTTCTAACAGCAACCCACAGGAGGATACAAATTATCTTCCGCAGCCTAATTGATCCTGACAACATTTCAGAGCTTAGCACATCAAAGCCCCGTGTGTGACGTGGCAGGAACAACATGTGAGCGGAAGCCCACCGAATCCCACCTCTGCTTCAATCCTTAACCCCCCCAAACATGAGCATAAAAGCCCTGGCAAACATAGCCACCTGCACTACAAAGCAATGACAGGCACTTTCGCTGAAAGGATTCCAAATGTTTGATATGATAAGACCTATTGCCTGCTGTTTATATCTGCCAGTCCTCAAATCAAAGCTGACGTTTAAGCATGAGGGAACTTCAAAAACTTAAGCTGAATAAAAAATATCCAAAAAAGTTAGAGATAAACTGCAGTGAACTCGAACATGCATAATCTATTTTGTTCTCTTTTATGTACATATAATGTGTCAAGTCAGGTTACCAGGTTTTAGAGCACTATATGCTACAGAGATTGTTTTAAAGCAGCTTCAAAAATCAGAAGTAATCGAACTGATGCAAACTTGAAAAATAACTGTGTAAAAGTTGAGTTGAGTATTCAACTCAAGCCAGTAAATCGTGATTCAGTTCAATTCACCTTTTATTGTCGGTGTTAGTTCAATCAAACCTGCTGTTTACTATATTTATATATTAAGTGTCTTTTAAACCACTAGTATGCAAATAAAAGGGAATAGTGGCAAAGTGACAGAAATGTGAGAAACCAGGCTCAGTCAGGGGACTAGTTCTCCTCTGGCCTAAATGGATGAACACAATGCAATATTGATTCCAAACTGCATCACAAATCAGATTTGTGGACTGATCTAATAAAATCTGTAAGGCAGTGCATTTATGAATATGCATTTTTAAGGAGGAAAAAGCATTTTGCCTTACCATAAATGGCGTGTTGGTACAGCAGATTGTGTAACAGCTAATAAAGCCCCTCCATGGTCCAAAAACCAAACACTGTGCTCCTCCTCAAAAATCTAAAAACAGTGTTGAAAGAGTCAAAAACCTACACGGCCCTTTAGCATCCTGTCTCTTCATGTTTCTTTTAGTTTCTGGTGTGTTCAGGGACAGGAATCTTAAAGGATTAGTTCACTTCCAGAATAAACATTTGCTGATAATTTAGTCATGCCCAAGTCATCCAAGATCTTCATGTCTTTCTTTCTTCAGTCAAAAAGAAACTCAGCTTTTTGAGGAAAACATTCCATGATTTTTCTCAATATAGTGGACTACAATAGAGGTAAGTAGGATTCAAACTCTAGTTTCAATGCAGCTTTAAAGCCAAGGCTCTAAACATGACATCAGAAAGGTCACTCATGGTTAGTTCTTCTGTGTCATTCAGTTAAAAAAGGTCTCATTCTCCACCTTCAACTGTCAGACATCGTTGTTTAGCCTTTTTTTGTAAAGGGCATTTGACGTTTCGCTTTGTGATCATTGGGTCGGTACTTCTTTCTACATCATGTAACCTTTGTAATGTGACTACATAATGCATAAGTCTGCAATTGGAGTTTCAGCCCATTGATCCCCATTAAAATCCATGAAGAAAAATCCTTACTGAAGGAAGAAAGAATTGAACATACTGGATGACATGGCTGTGAGTAAATTGTTAATATTTATGCTAAATGTAAACTAATCTTAAGACCACACTACAGTCCATGCTTAACAAGATGTGAGCAGGTGAGTGGTTTACCTGTCTCCATGTGTTGCCGGCATCAGAGGAGATGAACATTCCTGTATTAGAGAAGGAAAGCTCAGGCCCAATGTTACCTGAGAGAGAAAACACTTCTGTAACTCTCACAGACAGATTATTATTCCCCATGTGTATGAGATATGTTGGTGGATGAGATTTGATTATATCACAGTTTATTACAATAGAATAAAGCAGAAAATGGGTAAAAAAAAAAAAAAAACTTGAAAAAAATGTATGTACTGTTAAATATATGCACTACAAGACAAGCTATTGAATTTCAACACATTTAATCAGTAATTCATGGAAGAAAAACAAGAAGCTGTTTAAATAATTGACTTTTATACTGTCACTGTACTTTGATATTTCCTTTAAAAAGTTAAAAAAATACTAATTCGATGTAAAATACAGCATATCTTAAAGATAAATAAGGCCAGAATATTTAATGAGTCCTTTAATACAAAATTATAAAACAATCGCTAGTAATCACAGATTTTGGAGCAGGCTTTAGACAGCATATTCATTAATATTTTAATAGGGGTTAAAAAAAGGATCCAGGAACAACATTCCAATCAACCAATCAGAATTGAGGAATCATTTTTCTGGAAATATCTGTTTTAGGCTTTTGGGTAGGGTAGGTTTAGATAAGGTTTAGGGTAGGTTCATAATAATAATGGTGTATGTAATGTAATAATAATGTTGTCAGTAATGTTGATCCAGGATCATGTCTTGGCAAAATCACGCCAACCATACATATACTGTATATACAGTACTGTGTAAAAGTCTTAGGCCACTAGTATTTTTACCAATAACCTACCTGGACAGCTACCTGAAAAACTGTGTACCTCAGAAAATAAGCTGTTTTACCAAATATTTATTTGATTTAGTTAATAGAAGTTCATTGATAAATTCAATCTATTTATTTAGCATCCTCATTTTACAGCATTTTTTTACACAATAGTCTCACTGTATTATTAATAATATTATTGATATTTCCAACCAACACGCAACCGCAAAAGATAGAAATAACTGGCTTAAAATCATTTTTTGTCAGTGAAAATACTAGTTGCCTTAGACTTTTGCATAGTACTCTCTCTCTCTCTCTCTCGCTCTCTCTCTCTCTCAATATATATATATATATAGAGAGAGAGAGAGAGAGAGAGGGAGAGCCCTCATAGGGGGTTCTTGGATATCTATTAATTTCAAATCTATAATATATGATTTCCTGATAGATTCCTGGAGCACATTGTCTGGTCTGCCCTCAAAGACCACAATCATCATGATGCCTGATGAAGAACGTTTGGTAAATCTGCTGTCAGTGACAAAAAAACACATATTTTTCAAATCCCGTATTTATACACTCTGAGCATGGGAAAGTGATTGTAGAACAGCTGTCGGACATGACAGGCAATTATGAATGTGGAAGACACCGGTCATATTTTCTGCGTGCTCTGCATGGCTAACTTTTTGAGCGTGCATCTATCTAGTTTCATGCAGGAAGCTATTTGGGCTAGAGTTTTGAAGATAACTTTATAATGAGTCTGACAAGCAAAAAAACAGCTCAAAACGAGTTTTCGTTTCAAATCATGCCAAACTCTGCAGCTGAAAAACACAAAGATGTAACAACCTGAAAGCCGTGATTTGGCCACTCAAACTCCATCTGCATTTAAAAAGCATGCACATTTATTTCCATTCTCCACTCTAATTTATCAGAAACTCTTGGGGGACTCAAGACGCCGAAGCATAAAGACAATAACAAAGTGGCACAGCTACACACACACCTGTGGCCACTATAATCCCGGGAGCGGAGTGTTTGGTGGAGATGGTGTCAGGTGTGTAGGGGTTTTCAGACATCTGCAGGTGAAGGTGCAGGGAGCACGACGGCTGAAAATTAGAACATTACACAGTATTAAATTATATTTCAATACATTTACATCTATCTACATAATTTCCTCTGCATCAACCGACTGTAGCATCAGCTTTCAAAAGCCGTGCAAATGGATCCGCTTCGTATCTCCTCAGCTTTTGTCCGTATTTTCCGTATCCCTTCAATTAGTGTGACCCAATTCTTTTCGAAAACGAAAAATCTAATCTTTGATTTCAGAGCTTCAGAAAATCATAATGTAATTACGGCAATTAGAATTCAGTGTCAATACAGTGTCAAAAATCAGTACAGTTAAATGCAATCAACCACCTAGTGATTCAAAACTAATTGCAAATGCAAGTAAGCAGCAAACTTTTGTACTGTGTGTACAAGCGTCTGAATTCTTACGGTTGTTTAAAGTTGGTAATAAGTCCCAAAATACCCAAAGCACAAGGTCTGAGGGGAAAAAAACTTGTTTCATCATGTCTTTCTAAAGAATGACAACACTTGTGCAAACACTGTTGTCAAGCACATCCCAACACTGTCTTTTGGTGCAGCAGAAAAAAAGTCATTAAGACTTTCTGAGATCTGCTGATAAATGGACTCCAGTTGTTCAATCTATGTCTTAATTGAAATCACCAATCTTCCAGAACTGTGTAAAACATCAGTGAAAGTCATTACAAAGATACAGAGAAGGTACTGTGTCTTAATCAAACCATCAGAAAGCACTGAATTCAGAACTATTGTTTGGTAGCTGGCGGTTCACCCTCATTTCACTGTGAGACTAAAGGAGTTCCTCTCTGCAGGGCTCCACTGTGAAAATGCATCAAACAAAAAGTGTGTCAACACTGGAATGTCTTGTTTTCATCAGACCATAGTTAAGTAGGTGTGTCTGAGTGTAATGTAATTAGTATAGTGGGCGTGATTGGATCTGATGGAGTGCTTGTTTTCAAGGAAAGTGGGTGTGTCACTGTAATTTGATCAGCATTATTAATAGCTGTTTTATGTTAAATAGAATTTCACCTACTTTGATGTTGGTGATCTGTGCCTTGATCTATGTCTTTGTGAATAATCGGAAACATATACAGTATCTGGTTGAGTTCATTCCACTGGCTCTCACCAGGTTGCAGTTGATGTCGTGTCCTGTGGTGTCTTTTGTCGGAGGCTGTAATAAGCTCCACGTCTGACCTTTGTTGAAGGTGATATACGTTCTCATCTGTGCGTCTTCTTTCTTATTGGCTATGATCAGTCCCCTGACTCCGGCCACCTTTACAAGACAAAAGTGATCTGAACTCAAATACTTGTATTTCCTTGTTTTTTTGTGTTCATAATACATTATTATTATTATTATTATTATTAATAATACTAATATTATATATTATTTGCAATAATGTATTATTTATTTTTTTATTATTACATATATTAGTTTGTGTTCTAATAAATTAGTATTGTATAACTATTATACTTTTACTACTTTACTTTTTACTATTAAACTATTACTACTTGTCACAGTCAGCTGGAAGTGCCAGCCCAGATCAGGGAATGGCACTTCAGTGCCCAGCGAACTCTGTGTGTTTTATGTCTGTTTTCACTCATGGACTCTCATCAATGAACTCAGGTCTCCGCCCACTCGTTTGTTGTCTAGGTACTTAGACAAGGCTCCACCCCTTCAACCTGGTTCTTGTATTTCGTTCGTGTTCAGTATTTTTGTCTTGTGAATTGGATTTATTGTTACCGACTCTCGCCTGGACTTTGACTACTCTTTTGCTCTGCCTCTGCCATTGATGTTACCGGTGATGACCCTGACTGCCTGTCTACGCTCTGTGTTTAAATAAACAGCTTGCACTTAAATCCGAATGCCTCCTTGCCTCTCGCATTGTAACAGAATGGACTGTCACACAGGATTTAGCAGCTGTGGAATTTCACGTGAGTACAGAGACTTTTCTTTGACTCGCTGGCAGTATAACTCACCGGTTTCTCCATCCCGTCTAAGTTTGCTGTTTCAGCACGGACGCCGGATCGAGGATTATGTGGAAGATTTCATTTCCATCACCTCACTAAAGCCGATGAGGACGTCGTCAAGGAGTGTTTCTTGGCTGGCCTGGATCTCGAGCTGCTCTACTCTCTGCCGTACGACGATCTTGAGTGGACATTACAGTGGCTTATTGACTTTGTGCTACTGTGCTGCGGGTCCCAATTCACTGTTGAAGAGGTGAGGGAGGACATTCGCACACACGGCCACAAACAGAGTAATCGCCATCCCGTGAATGTCACAGCAAGCCCGTGGCTCGGCTCCCGCCTCGCCGTTCTGCGCACCCCGCTCCCGCAAGATGCCCGCAGATCCCGAGCTCACGCACAAAATGGCCGCCGAACGTGAATCGCCGCTACAGATGGCCGCCAATCCCGAGCTCATGCACAAAATGGCCGCCGATCACGAACCGCTCCGCACAGGCCATTACTGAGACTGTTCCCGAGGCTGCCATGTTTCCTGTGATGACAGTTGCCATTTTGAGTGTGTGGGCCACGAACTGTTCGCCAGAACCCGTTCAGGACTCAGCTCTACCCTGGCCTGAAAACCCTGAGCTGGTCTGCACCCCTGAGCCCGCCACTAACTTTAATTTACCATGGCCAGATCTGCCTGAGCCCGCAGAGGATCTTGATTTGCCGTGGCCTGATCCTCCTGAGCCTGTCCCCCTGCCTCAGCTCGGTCCCGACCTAACTGAGGAGCATTCTCCAGTGGCTGCACGTACCCCAGTGATGTCGACCTTGGTCGTAGATTCCATGGGATCTCCGCTGGTGGCTGCACAGACTCTGAGACGGTCCATTGGGGGCCGTTCTGGAACTTAAGCCTGAGCCAGCCATAGAAGTCAATGAACTTTTGCCTCGCCCTGAACCGGTCGTCCAGGCCTTTGAACTTTCGGCCTGCCCTGAATCATCTTTGAAGGCCGCCAATGAACTTTTGCCTAGCCCCGAACCAGTCATTCCGGCCTTGGAATGTTCATTTTGTCCTGAGTTTGCAACTTGGTCCCGTGGAGGGACGTCTCCGCCACCTGTTCTGCCCCGTTGGGCTTCGCCACCGCCTGCTCTGCCCAGAGAGACGTCTCCGCCGCCTGTTTTCGCCCCGTTCGGCTTCGCCACCACCTGCTCCGTCCAGAGAGATGTCACCACCGCCTGCTCCACCCAGGTGGGCATCTCCGCCACCTGCTCCGCTCAGAGGGACGTCTCCGCTGCCTCCAGTGTCTAGCGAACTCTGTGTGTTTTATGTCTGTTTTCACTCATGGACTCTCATCAATGAACTCAGGTCTCCGCCCACTTGTTTGTTGTCTAGGTACTTCATTGTTTGCTCCACCCCTTGACCTACTTTCACATGTATAAAACCCGGAAGTGTTTGTCTGTCTCCTGGTTCTTGTGTTTCGTTCGTGTTCAGTATTCTTCTGTCTTGTGAATTGGATTTATTGTTACCGACTCTCCCCTGGACTTTGACTACTATTTTTGCTCTGCCTCTGCCATTGATGTTACCGGTGATGACCCTGACTGCCTGTCTATGCTCTGTGTTTAAATAAACAGCTTGCACTTAAATCAGAACGCCTCTTTGCGTTATTATTATTCTTATCATGGTTGTTGTTGTTGTTAATTATTATTATTTAATAACATTTTATTATTTGTTGCTATTGTTGTTATTATTAAAATGTACACACACACGCACAAACACATATATATATATATATATATTTTTTTTTTATATTATAATTTTACATATATAACAATAATCATCTTTGTATGATTATTACTGTTAGTAAGATCCATATTATAAACAATATTATCAGTAATATATTTATAATAATAAATCAGTAAATGATTCTTTTCATGTTGTTTTTATTATTATTATTAAATTCACATTCTATTATATCTACTTATTGCTTTATTTATTTTTATATGATTTATTATTATTAATTTGCATGTTCTATAATAATATTCTTAGAGTTAGTTCTATTACAGTTAGTAAGATCATTATTACAAAAATATTCTCAGTACTTTTATTTGAAAGAAAACGAAAGGATATCAGGTTCTACATTATTGCAGATAAACCTAATTTATCTCTGTATTTTTGCTTACACTTCATTTTCTGCATGTTTTCAGTTGTTCTCATTATCAGATTTTCCTTTTCTCTTTGTATTCTTGGTGTTTAATGGCGTAACTTCAAACACTGCTTTTTTGTGCTGCATTGCACTATTCCCTGTTCTACTTTCAAAAATTCCTGGAGAAAGCCATGCTAATTATCAAAGTTTTCCTAATTGCACACAACCTGTATTTGTGAACATTCAAGATGGTGGACTTCTTTAACTTAATTGGCATGCACCATCAGGCCATACAATCACATTCACAGACCTTGTAGACATCCACAATGAGGTTTCCTGCGAGGCCGCGGGAGGTACGGAGGTTTGGGAGCGAGCGAGTGAAGTAGACTCCAGGTGTGTCAGAGATGTACAGACTGTAGGTGTCATTTTCGTTCCACTCCTGCACTGCTGCCAGCACTTGCCCCTCATCTGTACTGACAATGTGCATGTCCTGCACAGAGAACAGCTGTTAGAGCCACACGCATTTCATCTGACAACGTTTTTTGTGACAGCTAGTGCTGTGTCATGTATCTTACTTTGGGTAGGCAGTATTTAGGGAGCTGTATGGTCCTGAAGGGCCCTCGCTGATAGGACACAAAGTATGTAGTTCTTCCTGCTGTGGTTAACTGATACACACACACACACACAAGTCAGAGAAAGCACAGTTACAAGAATTTACAACAGATCAGCACTTCACACCAATCAGAA
>JAUYWG010000053.1:7247848-7257872 GCA_034779775.1 Enteromius afrohamiltoni
ACACACACACACACACAAGTCAGAGAAAGCACAGTTACAAGAATTTACAACAGATCAGCACTTCACACCAATCAGAACTCATGTTTGGTTGTCTATTATAGTGAATTTCTGTTGCTCATGATCCGCTGTTTCAGCATCTCAGAGCAGTTTGGTTCACAATAAATGCAGTGAACTCCATCTCTGCATAAGCTGTGAGAATTTGGGAACACACTGAACGCCATTCACATTGTTTATAAGATTTTATGAGGACAGGTAATTATGGCATTTCATCAAATTAGTAATGATTTTAGATTTTTTTTTAATAGATTTTAATAGATTTTAAAATACTAATTTTAAAATAAAACTAGCACTGTAGTTTTACAATGTAGTGCAAAGTAACGTATCAACAGTCTCACAACCAATTTGTACGTATTTGTACAAGGTGGTAAAATCATGCTAATTAGTTCAAATTTGTACGACTTCACTCGTACGATTTGTCTAAACCCCAGTGACGGGTAGGTTAAGGGGCGGGGTTAGGTGTAGGGTTGGGTACCGAAACCCGGTATTATTATGGTACCTAAGTAACCGGTATGTACCGAACCGAATCAAAACGCGGATTACGTGCTGTGCGACAAACCCAATGTATTTATGGCATAAGCGAGCGCAACACTGATGCTGGCGAGCGCAGTAAACCATTTCCGCGAGGAAACAGATCTACTTGCGAAGAAACGGGAGCCCGGAAGCTCATTTCAAACCCTCGCGTGCGCATGATATGCTCGTTTATTCTTGCGCTCGGTCTTCTCTCACCTGCTAGTGTGATGTTTATTTTTGTCAGTCGTGTCAGTATTGGTTGCCTGTTATAAGATGATTTATTCACTTGACTTGAGACATGGCATTGGATCATATGTTAGTTATTGTTTCATAAGCTTAGTTTATTGATTCATTAATGATTTTGGCTTTATTTAATGTAATTTAATGTATTGTTTATAGAGTAAATCTTTTTCAGATACTTTATGAATAGACTTTTTAAACCTTTCATGCAATTTCATGATAAATCATTCAAGTGAACAGTTGTACAGTTTCATATTTTTTTGCATATTGAAATGAATAGTTCTATTTCCCTCTGTGTTGTTTTTATTTGTTCTGTTTAGAAGATAACTGAGCCTTTAAATCTCCTTTGTAATAGATATGATTATAAATCGAGAACAAGGCATTCACAGCTGTATTTATAAACTGCTTACTAATGACTATTAACCGTTTTAAGCGTATCGATTTGGCACCGGTATCGAAAAACCCCTAAATGATACCAATTTATGACATGAGACCAGGTAGACATGTATTCAGATGAAGCCAAGAGGCAGTCACAAATCTAGTTCTCTCAGTCCGACTTCACCAAAATCCAAAACAAAGCATTTTGGCAGCAAATGATTGTTTTGGTCAGACTGAAATCGAACTTTTAAAGCGTAATGTAAATGTATTGAAAGTTGGCAAGACCTGACCCACACACACGCACATGTTGGACACACTCTTATCAAGTAGATTGTAGCTATTAGGCTGTAAACATAGTGCATTAAAGCTTTAATGCTTCGATTGATCCAGTGTCAATAGAGCTTGGATGTCCAAAGAATGAGGCAGTGTGTGTGTGTGTGTCCACTTTTACAGGGTGACGATGGTGCTACACTGTGTTTTTCCTGCGAGAGGTGTGGGGTGTCAGACAGTCTCTTGTTCCAGCGCTTTTTGAATCAATAACCTCATTATTCTCTGTCAACTCAAATCCAGCAGCTTCAAGCTACAAAAGTCAAAAGAAAGTCACTTGTATTGACAGAGGAGGGTCCAGGTTTGGGATTCTCACTCAAAACCGTGTCCTGTCCTCCCCTGGCCTGCTGTTAAAGATGGAGAGGCTGGTTTCAATGGTTATCACTCACTTACACACCGCTGACAGAGATAAAAGGAGGGCTATAATAGGAGTCAGGCAGAGATTATTGTGACACACACACACACTGATACACACACATTTTTGGTATCTCCCACACCAATCTAAATCACAGACGCTTATGCACTGTATGAAACACACACACATCTGTAGTACCTGTAAGAAGATGTATTGGTCCTGCACCACAAGCGAGTTGGTGTCAATTCGTCCGCTGAATGGATACTGCCTACCCTCTTCTGAACACTTTTGTGCTCGGCAGGTAATATACTGCATTTCTGTGAGACACACACACACACACACACACACAGATTTATCAACATGGGATACGCTTGTGCACAAGAACGCCTTGATCTACACCAAACAAAAAACAGATGATCAATATCTCTCTCACTCTCACTTTCACGCACACACACTCCCACACTACAAACACAATCAAGAACTTACACACAAACTTCCCACACATCTCTATGTCTAGCCAAATTAATCAGTGCTCTCCATTATCAGTCTCTCTACTAGCTATCCATCCTCACTCAGAAAGGAGAAAAGGAGGGGGTGGAAGGAAAAGTACAGAGAAAGACAGAAGGGAGAGAGCAAAGACAGAACGAAAATAAAAGCCCAACAAAGAAACAACAGATTAGGAATAACTTTTTTATTTGTTTCAGGTATCTCTGAACAAAATGAAGAGTAGGAGATATAATGTCTTTCGTTTTATTTTTTTTATATGTTTTCAGATCAAGGAGTTCTTTTTACATTACAATAAATGGAGACTGGGTTTAGAAGTTTTTTACTGATCTTTACAATGTTCATAAAGAACGTCTACTTGAACATCAATATTCTATCAACAAACGCCATCAATACTGACAACTTGAGGACTTAGAACATACAGTAGTTCACACAAAAATGAAAACAAATTCAGATCTGGTACTTTATCTCAAACATCTCTTTTGCAGTTTCACTTTCAAACACAGAATATCATGTTTGATTAAAGAAACAGATGTCAAGTGTGTCTTCTGAATGCAGTCTTAATTGTTTTAATATTGAATATGCACCAAGATTTGTCTGTATGTCACAGGTACAGTCACTAGTCTATAGTGATTTTATTGTTGTAGGTTAAATCAGATTATTTTGCAATTAAAAGAAAATGTGATTTTTTGAGTGTGTGTGTTTGTCATATCTATAGTACATATATGGTGATTTTATTATCTATGTAGAGGTTTGAAGAGGAAGAAGTTAAAGAATAACTGAATAAGCACTAAGTATAATGACTTTGGTTGATATTTTAGTTTATTTCTCCTAGAAACAATCAACTAGATTTTGCACAATTATCTAGATTGCTTTTAAGGTGCCTTCGGTTTGTTTTGCTTAATATTACCTGTTTATTCTGTACTTTTACTGGTTAGAAAAGAATGTGTGACTATTAACATTTCTCAATTTGGATTTTTATTGAACTATAGCATGTGACTGATATAACAATGCAGCTCAAATGTAAGGTTTATTTTAAACCAACAAGGTTCATTGTGCCGCATTTCTCATCATATTCTTATCAATTTTTGCAGAAGTCTACAATAAATTAGAAGACCCTTGATTTGTAATAACACTAAAAAGGAGTCTCTAAAGAATTCATGATCTACATGGAAGCCAAATTATAATGAATGGGAATATAAAGACTTCAACAGTAATTTTATACTAGAAAAACAAAGTTTATATATTTTTTTTTTAACGCCACTTGAAAATTTGAAAACCTTAAAGGAACACTACACTTTTTTTTTTTTTTTTTTTGAAAATAGGCTCATTTTCCAACTCCCCCAGAGTTTTCTAGATTCAGTTTTGTAATCTATTCAGCAGATCTCCAGGCCTGGCATTAGCACTTTTAGCATAGCTTAGCATAGATCATTGAATCTAATTAGACCAGTAGCATCGTGTTCCTTGGAAAATAGTCCCTGCCTGTGAATGTCTTTGAAGTGCAGTTCCCTAAATTCCTTTTCCTATAAAACCAATTCAGCTTCCTTCAGGGTGTGGCCAATTTGCAGCTCGTGAACTGAAAAGGAGCCAGTTCTTCAGTTCAGAATTTTGCCCAACTCTGATTCCACATGCCTGCTCTACTGTGAAGGCATGGCCAGATAAGATAGCCTATTAAATAGAATGGGCCGAAAGAACTGGTTCAAACCCTTCTTAGAAGAGGTTTGATTATTACCGCCTGAAAACTAAAGAAGCTTCTGCCACCTTCACCATTTCCCCTGTGTTTCAAATGTAGTTTGGTGTAACCACTGCATCACTCATAACACATTTAAATGTATTACTGTTGTTAGACTGTCCGAAGCTTAGGGCCTGTTGTGTTGTGTCAGGCTCATATCAAGAGAATTTAATGCACAACACTGTCCCACAAGGATAAAACACAAGCGCAACAGTCTGCCAGAATAAAGCCAGAACCATTTACTATTGAATTTACTGTTGTCCACAATTCATCTGTTCATTTTTCACTGCGACACAGGAAGAGAAAAAAAGCATAGGAGGCAGGGGGAAAGTAAGAAAGACAGGGCGAGAGTGCAAGGAAGGGAGGAAGAGAGAAACTGAAAAAAAACAGAGGAAAGAAAGGCAGGATTTGAGGGGCAAAAGAAGGAAAAGAAAGAGACTAACGTCCACTGTCAGTTCGAGCCTCCACGTGCACCAGGTCTGCCTCTTTATCCAGACCACTTTGCGCCCTGAAAGTGAAAAAAGAAAAAGACAGAAAACAAAAAAGAACAGAAGAGAGGAAAACAATCAGGAAGGGCTCCAGTGGAGAGGAGATGAAGAAGGAAGGAAAGAGAAGGAGGTGCCAGCAGGGGACGGACGGATGAGTACGGTAATAGCATGAGAGTGATGGAGTGATGGAAGAGGAGAGGGGAAGGATGGAGGGGTAGTGATGGACAGCATAATTCCACTGCTCCAGTAGGAGACAGTCTGTCTCCAGTGAATCCTTATTGTTGCTCTGATAGCAATTAATCAAACACACACACACGCACACTCACATGCACAAACACAGCTCGCTCCCACAAAGGATTCTCCACCGCATACACACTTTCATCTCTTAGCTATTTTCACCTGTGACGCACATACACACTCCCCATCATATCCTCCTTCTGAGGTTTTTAATCATCTTAACGTCTTGTCTTTTGTTATCTGTATTTTCTTCTGAGACACTTTGAATACAGTCGCAATCTCATATCTTACAATCCAAAATTAAACCTTTCAGTAAAAATCTGATATTCCACCTCTACAGGTTTGATATTAAGTCCAACTCTCAGATTAATATTAATCTCAATCTGAATTTGAACATCTCCCTTATTGCATGTTTGATATTGAACCCCTTCTTCTAAACTTTTCTGTCAGTTTCAGTGTAACATTAAAACCCCTTAAAATTGTTGTTTTCTTGAGATCACAATGTCATTTTCTTGTCATGTCAACATAAAAGCTTTCATGTGATCTTAATTTTAACTGCTGCTCAGCATTTCTACGGTCAACTGCAATCTGCAGAAGTCTTGGTCCTCGAGTCGGCAGGCAATGAAATTAAAGATAAAGTTGTAGCCTCAATCTCAAGTGTCAGACTGTGATTTGGAAGTGGTCCATCACTGACAGACATTGAGATATATCAGCTGGAGTGGGTTCCTGATGAAAGTAAAAACCAATTTGCTCATCTACGATGCAGCATTATGTTCACTATCATGTAAAATTAGTTTTTTTAAGAAATTCAAACTTTTATTTTAATGCAAGGATGCATTAAGCTGATTAAAAGTGACAGTAAAGACATTTATAATATTAAGAAAAAATATTTTAAATAAACATTTTCTTCAAAGAAAAAATGTTTTTCTAAATGTTTCTTGAGCAAAGAAGCAGCATATTAGATTAATTTCTGAAGGATCGTGTGACACTGAAAACTGGAGAAATAGAAGAATCACAGGAATAAGTGAAGTACATGTAGAAATTTAGTGATGTCAAATGATTCAATTTAATAAAAATGTGTTTATATAATATATTTGTGTTTTGCATATATATATATACACAAATGCATGTATATATTTTTAATTTAAGTTTATATTTTTATTAAATTTAGATATAACTATAAATGTATATTTGTAAATATTTTTATATATACAGTATGTGTGTGTATTTATGTTTACATAATAAATAAACGGTAAACCTATCATGTAAACAAAAACTTTTATTTTGGATAGGAATAATTGTGATTAATCGTTTGGCAGCCCAAATAGAAATGAACATTAATCAAGATTAATAAATTGTGTAAATGTATTGTTAATTGTTAGTTCATGACATTAACAAACATTAGCAAAACTTACTGAAAGTTTTACCAAAATAATGCTACATTTAAACACCTTCAATAATCTTAGTCAGAGTCCCAATCTAAGATTAAAGCACTTCTCAAAATCTCAGTCTGAAAATAACCCCTCTTTCAATTATCTGTCTGAGGTTCAACACCTCTCTCAATCCTATTCAGACATTAAACTCAGGCTTGGATAATTGAAGGGACCTATTATAGTGTGAGGTTAAACTTTTCCATTTTCCCTTTCTGTAGTCACCAAACCTGACACAGCAGGGCTTCAGTGACACACAATCAGAACAGTATATGTGTGTGTTGCAGTACAAAGCAGCAAAGAAAAGATGTATTGTATATATTTTTGAAAGGATGTAGAGAATTGTGTGTGTGCATAGGGACGTTAAACCCAGGAGTGAAGACATGTTATTGGTTGTCTCCCTAGCTCATCGAGCATGTGACAGGCAACCAGTTATTTTGACTACACCTCACACAAACACACAAACTCACACTGATGGGATTAAAATATAAAACCTGATCAAAATTCCGCACATACGCTAATATGAAGCCCAGGGGAGAGAGAAGTGACATGACAGTGAGATAGATGGAGGTAGATAGAGAGAGAGAAGGGAAAGAGACATACAAACTGTGTGTGTGTGTGTGTGTAAGTTTATCAGTGTCAGTGTTTTGGATGTAGAAAGTGGGTTTAATATTGGATTAATTTTCAGTCTGTGATAGTGTGTGTGCGCATGCAGGTATATTCTTGCAGTCAGATTAATTTTCAGTGTGAAATTGCACTGTAGGCGTGTTATATGAGATTGATGATCAGTAAAAAAAAAAAAAAACTCCGTCTGTGTTTGTGTGTGTGTGCTTCGTACCAGTAGAATCGCCCTGGAGTTACTCTCTCATGAACAAGAATCCACTTTTTACCGAAGTCCACCGAGCTATAAAGCTGCAGCCAAAAGAGAAATAGACACATTCACTGTAAGATCCCTAACTGCAGCCAACAAAGGTAATTATCTTGCTCACACTTAATTATCCACATTATCTGCTTTTAATTGTTCAGTAGAAGTAGAACCCCTTGAGGATGTGCATGTATGTGTGTGTGTGTGTGTGCGTGTGTACCCTCTGATCATGGCTATAGGCCAGTATCCAATTCTCCTGAGTGGGGTGAAACAGAAGACTCATGATATAGAAGTTGATATTGAACTTTTGAAAATTGGCTCCTTCATCAGAACTGATAAGTAAACTACTCTCCACCTCCGGATCAGATAAAATCAGGATCTGAGGAAGAGGAAGAATTATATTAGCTTGATCATTTCTTTCTGACAGTTTTAAATGTGTGTATCTCTGATGCATTCGAATACACTCACCTTCCTCTTATTGGTCGGACAGACATAGAGATAGCTCAGCATCGTTCTGATCATCACTTTATCTGTCAGCTTCTCGTATGTCGCCCCAAAATCTACTGACCTACAAATACATACAAAGGTCACTGATGTGATAAATGCTGTAAATACTGTAACAAATGTATTGCTTGTCTTTATTTAAAGGGATACTTTAACAAATTCTGTCATTAATTGCTCACCCTCATTTTGTTCCAAATCTGTAAGACCTTTGTTCATCATCAGAACACAAATTAAGATATTTTAGATGAAATCTGAGAGCTTTCTGACCCTGCATAGTCATTATTTTGGTTTTCTTTGCACACACACACACACACACACACAAAAAGGTTCTCATAGCTTTATAACATTATGGTTGAGCCACAGTTTTTTTAATGATGTCCTCACCTTTCTGGTCTTTTAATGTGGCAGTTGCATTGCTATTCATCAAAAAATGGGTTTGAAACATCATGAGGGTGAATAATCTATATGTTTTATGTAATAAAAGTAATCATTTTGTAACGTTTATTATTTGTTAATACAAAATATTTACAATTTTAGCTTTTGATTTTTAGAATTAGTAAATGTTCAAGATAAATTAATAAATGTTTCAGAATAATTTTTCAATGATAGTTCATTTTAATCATTTTAATGTGTGTGTGTGTGTGTGTGTGTGTGTGTGTAAAAAAAAAAAAAGATTACACTGACACAAGAAACATTGAAGAAAAGTGATGATTGCACAGTAAATAGTCAAGTAGAAATTTTTCAAAAGAATATGAAGGCAATATAAAGAGGACTTCTAAGAAACTCAATAATATCTTTAGATTTTCCAAACTTTTAAAATGTTTAATTTTTTACTGTGTGTCATTGACCCACACAGACATATGATTTCAAACAAAGCAAAGTGAAAACAAAAGAAGAGCTGAGGATTTATTAAAAAGTCATTCAGCTTGTCCTAACTAGGTTTGGCAAGACCTTTCCTGAATCATGTGATTTTTTTCTGTCCTCACGCAATTGGCAAAAGCGCCAAAAGATCCATTAAGTACATGTTGAATATACAGCTGTGTGGATCAGGAGTTTCAGACCAGTTCAATTTCACAAACTTGCTACTCAAACCAAAAAACCAAAATGTCTTGATGGGTGTCCCTTGTTGCCATCACACCTGGTTAGTACAAAAACTCAAAATAACATGGACACGTGGTCTTTTGCCTTTTTATTAGACAGGCGCAATAAAGGATGACAGGAAACATCATGGGCCATGTTAGAACCCGCATCTCCCGCGCAAGCACTATGACTCGACGTGTCAGGAGCATGGCGCGCCACATCTGCAGGGAAGCTGGGATTTTCAGAAGTCATTGGCGTAATTAACTGAAGCTGCTGTGTATGCGCACGTCTCTGTTCCATCGGAACTCATTAACACCGTCTCTTCTCCAGCAGGTATACGACAGCAGACAGGAGAGTCTGCCGTACTCTTACAAGTATAATAACGCTAATGGTTTTAGGCCAGACAGTTGCTGGAGAAGCACACGTGTATGTGTCGTCTGAAGCATTATCTCTTCGAGTGCTCATCTCTGAATGCGCTGAGAGTGCTCATACTCTGACACTTTTACCATCGGATACAATTACACGGCCGTTCAGAGCTGTTGAGGTTATTTGGGTTGTGTAAGCCGTAGCGGCACAGGTGAAGAGGAAGATGGTTTTCTGAGCGCCCTCGAACGCCGCTGAGTGCCTGCCCTAAAAAGCTCCTCTGACGTTTCTGGTCCGGTCAAGTTTCCCTCTCGTTCTTTCTCTCCTCCAGCAGATCTGCACTGTACTCAAGAGGACATTACTCCTCCTCTCACGACGAATACGCTTGGGTATGTGTGTGTGATTTAAAAATCACATGGGCAGACTGGATACTTTTTAGAGCGTGTATCTTTATTTAAAAACACAGGAGAGTGTGATTAACTAGCTCCTCTGAATGAGCCGTGATTTGTCTTCATATTTTTTTTTCTTCTCCTTTTATGCCGCCAACAGCAACATTCATTAATCATTCATACTGTTATTACCGACATCATTTACTACAGCCTGCAAGCTGAGCTTTAACATTCACCTCTTTTAATAACACGATACCACATCCCCCCCCCCCCCCCCAACTTTCTCTCTCTCTCACTTCCACTCGCTCTCTCTTTGTTCCTCCTTCTCTCCCATTCCTCCACTTTCCTTTTCCTCATTTCCTGTTTATGCCATTTCTGTTTGTGGAAGTTTGATAATGGCTTTCTGTTTTTCCTCTCTGTAAACCCCCCAGCTCACCTCCCTCTCTGAGTGACACACACCAGGAGAGAAAATCTCATCAGGGCTTGCAGCCAAAAAGAAATTAAACAAAGCCTTCCTTCAAGGTGATTGCAGTGTGTGTGTGTGTGTGTGTGTGTGTGTGTG
>JAUYWG010000053.1:7257972-7280655 GCA_034779775.1 Enteromius afrohamiltoni
GCAGCCAAAAAGAAATTAAACAAAGCCTTCCTTCAAGGTGATTGCAGTGTGTGTGTGTGTGTGTGTGTGTGTGTGTGCGTGTATGTGAGCGTTTGTGTCTATGCGCGTATTTGCAGTGATGGCATGTTGATAAAGAATGATGTCATATTACATATCTTCCCAAACTTATCAAGCAGTCAGTTTAATTACTGCAACATTGTTTTTATTATTCTTTTAATTAAATGAACAAAAGTCCATCCAACTATCAGCTGTACTGATGATGATGATCATGTTGCGCTCGTGGCTACAATCTTTAGTTCAATTCCATTTATATCCAGATGTTATTTATAGGTTTTTTGTGTAAACCACAATTTTAGTAAGTGGAAAAATCATACAAACACATATCACTGATCACTTTAGTTTTGACCCAAATAACTTGAATTATTAATATCTAAATTCAATTAAGGACTGAAAAATGTCAATTGAACATCTTTGAATCCTCAATTCAGTTGCAGAGGCATAAAAGTAAAAGGGCTATACTAGTTCAGACAGAACCAGTTAGCCATTAAAAAATTGAGGGTCTAGGGTTTTTAAATTTAATTAAAGGTACTTTAATCGCAGTGAGCTGTAGATTTCACTGGGAGACATTTTAATGGATAAAATAGTTTGGAAATGCTCAAGTGAGAAACGCCCCAGTTGAGCGGAGAATTTTTAAACAGACCCTTTCAGACAGCCAGAGAGAAATGCATCGCAGCAGTCTAATCTGAAACTTAAAAAAGCATACGAAAGTACGACGAGCTTCTCAGCAACTTGTAAAAAAGACTGAAAAAAAAGTGTTTTGTGAATAGAGAGGGTTTATAAATGAGTAAATGATTGTTCTGTGTGATGTGAAGCTGAAATTAATGGGGGGGGGAATTCAAGTGAGGTGACAGAATGTACAGTCAGTGCTTTCTTTCTCTATGTACAAGCCTGGCTTACACAGCTACCTTGCAATTCTATTCTTTCCATTGTCTACGCACTATGACAGAGAGAGAGAGAGCCAGGTCATGGTACAGAGTGTCCCAGGAGAAGACAGGGATTAAGTACTTTACCCAGGGGCATATCAGCAATGGTCAGTGAAAGTGCTTCCGAGCTGAATTTCATCCCAGATCTTTGCCATTCATATTGTCTGCTGTACTTGCCACTAACGCACTTGTGGCTAATGTACGAATGTGTGTTGATTTGTAATGGGTTGGAGGCATAATACTAATACCACAGCATTATCAGATCATTTCATTCAGACTGGTTCAGCAATGCTGCAGCAGCAGGAAGGTTCACACCATTACTATTGGAAGAATGCAAGCTTTATGTCCCTGCCCTTTTCCTAGCACTGATGCAAAATGGTCCCTGTGCTCTTACTATAAAATACAGAGTCAAAAATATTGAGTCCGTAACACACATCCATGAGGAATGGCAAACTTTACATATAAACGGCGTACAACAGAGAATTCAGTATTTACATGAATTTATGATGAGCTGCCCCTTGTAAAAAAGAAATGAGCTCAATTCTTTTGAACGTGCACTAGTAGTGTGCTTCAAATCTTAAAAGTAAATAAGTAATTTTTAAAAAAGTGCACTAATAATGCAAAATTAAATGTTTTAAAGAACATTTTAAATAACCATTTGTCATACTTTAAAGATGTGCATTCTATTCGACACATGTAAGGACTTTAATTGTATGATAATTGTAAGATTCTTAGAATTGGTTAAAACCGTTGGTTGATATTAAATTTAAAGTAAATAAATGACATACTAAATTGCAACTTCATTGCAAATGTGCAATACATGAAATACATGAAAATGCCTGCATATCTGAAGTTAAACTCATTGCACTTAAAATCAACTATAATACATTTTCATTAAATTGCAGTTATCATCCCACCTTCTTGCACACCATGATTGGTCAGTTATGTACAATGTCTCCACACAATTAGTCAAACTGCTTTTCTGCCATTATACTTTTCAGCAAGTTTCAAAAGCCAAATCCCTGACACTTCAGGCAATTTTGAAATTTCAATCAGGATGTGTCCAGGAAAAACATGACATATGGTCACCCTCTAAGTTCTCTTTTTAAAACATAATAAAGAGTTCTGTTTTCACAAGGGGTGCCAGAGCACTGATGCTCAAATAACTGAACAAACTCAGAGTTTGCATCCACAGGAGTAGTTTTACCTCCATAGCGAACTCTCCGTCACAGTTCCCAGGTTAAAGTCGAACAGTTTTGTCAAAATCAGGATCACCTGAAAAAAAAAAACATGCAGACATTTAACAAATCACCCAGCAATCTCCATTTACACGTTTCCCCAGCTACAGCGCTCTTAATGTGCTACGCTAAATGATAAAATGTCTGTCAGCCAGCCTCACAGTGATGGATGAGAGTAAATATCAGGTGTGAATTTTATTATCTTGAGATGACAGCAGAATAAGAGGCAATGCACTCAGAGCCAGGACAGCCTGATGGAGGTAATGATGATCAGGGAAAGAGACGAGGGGGAGAAAGAGAGAGAGAGAAACCCATGATGCTGTACACACATACGCTAAAACACAAACACGTTCAAGCTGTCAAATGTCACGCTGAAACGTGGCAGGTAAAATGCTTTGCTCTTCCCACCTGACAAAACATTCTGAGCACACACTCATAAACAACAGTGAACAAACAAGCATCTGTCTTTCCACTGTAAGGTTTTACCACAAAAAAAAGAAAAGGACAGAAAAAGACTTTGAATCAAAAGCAGACAGTAAGTGGTCCCTTTGCGACCGTGTCTGTGTGAGAACACAGTCTTCAGTATCGCGTCCCCACACTAATGAATATTAGTCTAAAAGGTCCAATATTTCATTTCACACTCAATGATTGCTCCCTAATGAGAGTTCAGTCAACAGGAGTATTGTCATTAACCTAAAAGAAAATCGAGTAATAATTCACAAAACGGATGCAGATGCAAACACAGCCGTTATAGAAAAACCTATTCCAGCCTGTCGGCGGTCTGTGACTTTTCTAGCGCCGCTATACCGAGTCCACGTGTTTGCGTACGTGTGTGTGCACAACCTTCACTCCTCACGGCCCCACCTGTGGCGGGACGTTTTCATCTGAGGTTAATTAACCAATCAGAGGAGGACAAACTATTAGCATATCCAAATACAGCATATCGGAAAGAGCAGGACCCCAGTCAAACTCACTCAGCTTCCTGAACCAGCGAAACCACCGCGCTACTAGAACTAATTACATCTCTTGAAAGAGCCAAAGAGAGAGAGACCGGTGTCCATGGGGCTGAAAATGAATATTAATATCAAAGTCGAGGTTTCTATTGTCCGTTTCTATGAGGTCAATAATATGTGCAGGGATGTTATGCAGATTTAATTACATTTGCATATGAATGGTGGGTTTGATCAGTTCATGTTCGAGCTAAGATCAGATTCAGTTTAAACATGAATGACTTACTGTCATATTACAGTCAATACGCTAAGGTCTGTTCAGTCGCTTTATTCTTCTAACCTCAAATACATGAAAAAGCTTTGCCATTACATTCATCTTTTTGTTCTTCTACCTTTTGTTCACTGTGAAATAAATGTTTCATTACATGCAAAACATGTCAACATTGTTGAAGGTTCAACATTCCTGTCTTTTTCAGCTAGAGCCGCTATGTCATAAAATCCGTATTACACGCCGAATCCAACAACTGAACATTTCCATTTCCATAATTCCCATATCTATTTCATTTACTTTATTGCATTTGCCCATGAAATATGATTATCTAAATTGCAGCTTATAGTGCAGGCTATGGCCATTTTGTTGTGCTCTGCGCGATACCATGGAAACAACTCCTGCTAAGACCAATCAGTATCCACTGAAGGCTGCTCACTTGACAGTGACAAGTAGCTGTAAAATAAAAGAAAATAACCGGATTAAGAACAGATGGTATAGTACTACTAACATAGCTGATATGGCTTCCTGACAATACTTTTTTCACAGCTTTTGAGACTGAAACGGCAAGATAACACTTTAGGAACTTTCTTTTCAATTTGAATGTTTACTCTGGTGTCTACAAGCATTAAAAAACAGTAGGATTGAATAAAAGTGTTCTCCACGTATATTTTCATATTACAGAAAAAGAACACGTGCAATATGAATTTAAGTTTTAGTTAAATTGAGTGTTTTTTCAACATTAAAATTACAAAAACCTTTATTCTGTAGCCCAATATATAACACCGTTAGAATGTAATTAAATGTATAATTACATTAAACTGTAATTTAATAAATCAAAATATTCAAACATTTATTTACACTATGTGTTTCAGTCATATTCAATTAGGTCCGAAATCAATTCTGTTTAAGTCATTTCCATTTAGCCAAAGTAATATGTACCCAGTGGCTTGAATAACAATGCTTTATTTTATTAGTCTTTTTAATCACAAGTATATCAGTACAGCATCTGTGCCTGCAGAATTCCACAGACACCTTTGCACATTTCTGCAAAAAAAACAACGCATACATTGCACATGTACGCACATTGAACATATTTTGCCATTATGCTATTAGAGGTCAGCATAAACACAGAAAACATGAAAATATTTAGCAGATTTCTACATGTTTGACCAATTCTCACAACAACGAGATAACTCTTTATAGTTTTTGCACAGATAAGCACCAAAAAATGTTTCATTCATTTCTTTCCCATTGATGACTATTTTCCAAGTGTCTACCCTACTAAATGTATTCTGTTTTATTTATGTTGTTGTGGACTGTGACATTTTGAAGAAGACTCAAGGCTATTCTCAAAGAGGACCATAAGCCTTTTAAAATCCACTCATGGGAAATCATGATACACTTGTAAACTTCAGCTTTTAAGCCATAACTTTTTAAAAATGAAATAATATATGGAGTGGGACAGGTTGGCATTTTAAATCAATTTGTTGACTGAAAGCCTTACTTTCTCCATTTTTCTATCGAAGCCATTATAGAATGTTGTATTCTTTCTTTATCTAAGAGAAGAATAAGGCCTGTTAGGGTTTTCTAGTTTCTGAGCCACAGAACATAAATGATACTGCTCTTGGCTTAACTAAATGCAACATGAACCGGGGAGTACTGTTGCATCAATACCAAAATGTGGCACCTCAACTAAATCAACATCTTAAGCAACAAATAAACAGCCTTAGGCAATATAAAATGAAACTACTGCAGGACTGTCAAATAGACCCAGTGTCAATAATTCATGATTATCTAATCATTTCTAACACATTAACACACTTAATAACATGCATGTGTTGGATGTAGTGACTGCGATGCTTATTCAAAAATTGGTCAATTTGTCAAATAGCACAGGAAATGTTCATTCTAAACCCATGCAAAGCTGCAGTGAATAAATAATATAACAACGGTACATACAATTATGATTAAAAAATAATATTTTGAATGTATTTACAATAATACAATATTTATTTAGCTTTGATGACAAATCCCACCATACAAAAAGTGGATATGACTTTAGATTTGTTCATCTGGATTGTATTTGTATATTTTATTATGTACAGAACGAAACAGCTGTAACGTCAAAAACTTTCAAAGATAAATGTGTTGGAAACACAAAACACATTTAATGAATGTCACACATTAACACATTCACTTTCATGCTTCAAGTCACAATGCCTGAAATGCCAAACTACGCTAAAGAGCGGAACATTACTGACTAGGCCAAGTAGCGGTATTTGCCAAATGACTTTTTTTAGTGTCGGAATACCAATCAACTCTACTGGAGACTAAAACAGACTAGAGGCTCATGATTCCCCAGCAGTAGTCTGAGGCAAAAATAACCTAGTAAACCACGCTCGTACCTGAAAGCGAACAGCGGCAATCTGGGACGGCAAGCACAAACAATCAAGAAAACGCGAAGCCCCATTTTAAGCGGTAATTTTACTGCAAATGATGAAGGCCATAATTAAAACCGTTTCTGAAACCCTGCGCAACAAAATCACATTAACATTGGTTGGTGATTAAAAAGTCTATATGTTCTGTGTCAGTTTTCCGGTCAGAGATTTTGTTTTCAAACACTCAGATGAATCCAATTAAAATGGTGAAATGAAATGGAACTACCTGCTCATCGTTCCACTGGCATTCCAACAGCAGAACGCAGTCGGAGTAAAGCCCTAAATGTTCTACAGTACAACACTGAATTTTCCATCGCAATAAGGTTTGTATAAGAGCGGAGAAACACTTCATTGTGATTCTGCTCTCAAAGGAGTCACGCAGCACAATGTGACTTTTGTTTCTCTCTGGTGGACTTCGCAGCTCATATCTCAGTGTTTTTGGCACTAATTTGTTTCTGTGTACTGTAATACACCCCCTGAGTTAGCGCCAAACTGAAATTTATGCTCACAATTTGAATAAAAGACAAAGGACGGAGGAATCTTTATTCTTTCATAAATCCAGTGATCATGAACAGACTGGGCATAATATATCAGTTTAACTCTAGTGGAATTGAAACAATCAGTTTCGATGTGTGCTTGGAGTGTGTGGAGTATTAATCCGACATTCTTCACTTTTTCATTTCCCCCTCCTTTTCATTCCCTTTTATAGTGTTTCCTCCTCAATCTTTCTTCTAGTGCTCTCCGAGTATGATGTTTAGACGCTGCCTTATGAATCAATAAACCTCAAGGCATTAAAATATGTTACAAAATGGAGGGAGGGGACGGGATGAAAAAGTAGAATTGATTTTTTTAAAGTGGTTCGTTTTAATAAAATACAGCTGTATTATCATATGCATATTTTGCATGTCTTGAGTAGTAACGAGCTAGCACAAAAACGCAGGTTGAACGGAAGGCTTGCATGCATAGTGTCATAAATTCAGCGGTAGTAATCAAATCTTAGATACATTTGTAGTACTATATTAGCTTGTTTGTGTCCAGTGCTTTGGGGTATCATACCGCTTTACTCTCTAATGATAAACCATCAAGGTAAATAAAAGACTTTCTGTGTTGTGCTTTTGCAAGTAAGTCAGAGTTCTCGCAGCGTGATTTAAAATGCAGACACTCATAGCATGAAATAGAGTTTATAGGGATAATACACACAATAGATGAATTTCGAGAATGAGTTTGTGCTTTGGGGTGAGAGGCGTTTTCTCATCAGTCAAATAAGCAAAAGATGTGCGCTTTCACACATACACACACACACCTAGAAAAGTAGAATACTTATTCATATTTATGTTTTATTAATGCTCACTGCTTTGCCTTAGGAAAATCCACAAATCATTGCATTGCTCGATTCTGTCTCGCTGAAAATTTCAATCATTTTCATACACTTCTGGATCTTATTTTGTGTTTTTTTTTACCAGAAAGCCCGGGGGCCACACAGGCCCATAATAAAAACTCTGCACATTATCCAGCTCTTTAAACATAATCCTCAAGTACACATCTGCATATGAATATACATGTGAAGGTCGTATCAATGACCTTCATATGCGTCGCTCTGAGATGATCTCCAGTTAGAGCGCAAGCAGGTGCACATATGCGAACACATTCATACGCAACACACATACACATGCAGTGTATAAAGTTTCTGCTGAGAGCAGCAGCCTTCATAACACTGCCAACAGCTGGGAGGTTTATTTTACTGCATGGTATAAAAAGAAAACTTCATGTAAGCATACACATAAACAAACACTTATAAATCTTTACGTGTAACCAAACTTAGATATCTTGTGTATGTTTTGTGGATTTATATATAAAACACTTGTGCTTTTTTCCTGTTGTTTATTTTGATTCTTTCTACAGCTTAGAAAACTCCTCATGTTCCATGCTCCAACTTTCTAGTACTTTGGATATTTGTTTTGCTATGTCCTCTTAGAAACAAATTTTTGAGAATGGTCTCAATTGAAATAAAGGTACATAATGATATCTTAATTAAAATCTGAAAGGTGCAGGAATACATATTTTTACAATATACAATATACAATTTTTACAAGTATACAATTTAGCTTAACATACACATGATAAATGAGTGTGTGTCTTCCTGATAGCTTTATCTCACCCCGTTCAATGATTACATGCAGTTAAAAGTGCTCTTCTTCCACCTAAAGAAGGCTATGACATTCTGCTGATTACCCCAGAAATTCATTTAGAGTTTCAGAGATTTGTTCCTTGGTTACAAAAGCCAAACACACATGCCCTTATATATCTGTGCAATCATACAGCATTTGAATTTAATTTGAACAGTTTATCATACAGTTTTTAAGATCAAGTTCTTTAAGAATACTTGCATCACACTTTAGTAGAATGACCAAAGCACACTAATAAACATGCACATTTTATTTTTAATCATTATTTTCTTAAAGAATTTTGTCTTTCTGAGTTTCACTGGTGTCAGGCATGTTTTACACAGGAGTGAATAAACAGCTTTAGACTAATGCCTTCGGGGAGCAGGTGTGTACGTGTGATGTATGGGTGCATCTGTATGTCACAAAAAATAGAGCCTACCTTTAAAGAAAGGAGCCTTTTCTCCTTCAGAAAATCAATGTGCTTTCAGTGTTTATTTGTCTATAAGAATAGGACTGTCTGTCCTGTGAATCCAGGTTGCCTCAAAGACAATAAAACCTCTAAAGAACCCTATGAGATACAGATCTCAACTATTCACCTGGAGAAGGCCAGTTCTGTACCTCCACACATGTAGGTGGTGCTGTCTTTAGTAGCTACAAAACTGTAAACTTTCTAGTGACTAAAATATATTCTAAGATGAACCAAACCTGAGCCTATATAATCAAATTACAGTGATATTAAACTGTAGTGTAGTTATTCTAAATTATACTAAACAAATATAAAGCAAAATAAGCTGTTCATAACTTAAACAATGTATCTTATTATTATAATTCTCCTAACTGCAGACCACTGGCATTTTTTTAATCAACTGAAATGATTTATTTTATTTAAAATTAGGAAACTGCACCCCCTGGCTGTGTAATGTTTATATGGCAATTTATTTAACTGAAACAACAAAAAATTAGCCAAACAATATACAGTACGGAAAGTATTCAGACCCCCTTAAATTTTTCACTCTTTTATATTGCAAAGTTAATCATTTAAGTAATTTTTTTTCCCCTCAATGTACACACAGTACCCATATTGACAGAAAAACACAGAATTGTTTTTTGCAGATTTATTAAAAAAGAAAAACTGAAATATCACATGGTCCTAAGTAAAGTATAACCTTTTGCTCAGTATTTACAGTAGTAGAAGCACCCTTTTGATTGAATACATCCATGAGTCTTTTTGAGAAAGATGCAACAAGTTTTTCACACCTGGATTTTGGGATCCTCTGCCATTCCTCTTTGCAGATCCTCTCCAGTTCTGTTCTCCAAAGATGCTCAATTGAGTTTAAGTCAGGGCTCTGGCTGGGTATTCAAGAACAGTCAGGAGTTGTTGTGAAGCCACCCCTTCATTATCTTAGCTGTGTGCTTAGGGTCATTGTCTTGTTGGAAAGTAAACATTCGGCCCAGTCTTAGGTTCTGAGCAATCTGGAGAAGGTTTTGGTCCAGGATATCCCTGTAATTGGTATGCATTCATCTTTCCCTCGATTGCAACCAGTCGTTCAGTCCCTGCAGCTGAAAATCACCCCCACAGCATGATGCTGCCACCGACATGCTTCACTGTTGGGACTGTATTGGACAGGTTTTCTCCACACATACCGCTTATAATTAAAGCCAAAAAGTTCTATCTTGGTTTTATCAGACCAGAGAATCTTATTTCTCATCATCTCGGAGTCCTTCAGGCTTTCATGTGTCTTTCATTGAGTAGAGGCTTCCGTCAGGCCACTCTGCCATAAAGCCCTGACTGGTGGAGGGCTGCAGTGATGGTTGACTTTCTACAACTTTCTCCCATCTCCCGACTGCATCTCTGGAGCTCAGCCACAGTGATTGTGGCTCTCCAAGGCTCCTCTCCTCCAATAGCTCAGTTTGGCCAGACGGCCAGCTCTAGGAAGGGTTCTGGTCGTCCTAAACGTCTTCCATTTAAGTATTATGGAGGCCACTGTGCTCTTAGGAACCTTAAGTGCAGCAGAAACTTTTTCGTAACTATGGCCAAATCTTTCCACAATTCGTCCTCTGAGCTCTTCAGGCAGTTCTTTTGACCTCATGATTCTCATTTGCTTTCCTAATCAAGTCCAATCAGTATAATCAAACACAGCTGGACTCAAAAGAAGGTGTAGAACCATCTCAAGGATGATCAGAAGAAATGGACAGCACCTGAGTTAAATATATGAGTGTCACAGCAAAGGGTCTGAATACTTAGGACCATGTGATATTTCAGTTTTTCTTTTTTAATAAATCTGCAATGTCAACAATTCTGTGTTTTACTGTCAATATGGGGTGCTGTGTGTACATTAATGAAGAAAAAAAATTAACTTAAAATATTTTAGCAAATGGCTGCAATATAATAAAAGAGTGAAAAATTTAATGGGGTCTGAATACTTTCCGTACTCACTGTATTTCATAATGCCCATTGAGGAGAAAGATGCTTGCAGCACATCATGTGAAGAATGAACAGAAACAAATGTAAAGAAAAAGAAAAGTTGTTTTTTGCCGTTAAATTAAAAAATTAGATGTTAAAAGTATTAGATGAACAATAAGCTGTTTAGCTTCCCAAAAAACTGCTGTAAAATTATTGGCCCATATAAAGTGGTAAATATTCATGGCCTTTATCTACACAATGTTAAACAGAGGTGTTAGTCATTTTTAAAAGGATGTAGCCTTTTAGAGGAGATTTATTTTTCAGACCTGCCACAGAACATTAGCGCAAGCTGTCACTGGGGTTAAAGGGCTAGAAATATGAGAGAAAGTTTTGCCATTGAGATAAAAATAGATTGAACTGAGCTGTCATCTGAACAAAGTCAAAATAAAGAGAGTCAGCCTGAAACAAAAAGGTTGCATCATTAACATTAAAGACACTCAAGGGATTTAACTTTGACTTAAACATTTCTCTTCTCGCTGTAAACACAGATTCTGTGATGTCACTTCCTTTCTGTGGCAGAACTGGGTTATAATAACTTGCTCTTTAAATTTCGTGTGACCTCTATGTTATGCTATTTTATTTTGATCTGACTGCCTTTGTTTCTTGTTCCCTGGCTTCCTTTGCTCTTCTCTATGTCTTTCACCGCGGTTCTCTAGAGTCTGGATACCCACTCGACCTCCGCTGCCTCTGCCTTTAATTAAAAAGACAGAGAGACAAGCTGACTCTCTACAGACCAATAATTAGACACACACACGGACACACACAGGTCTCAAAGACATTCACAGGCATACACACACATCAGTGCCAAGCACATGCACACACACACTCTCTAAAGACCAATGACAAATGCTCTCATCTCCCATCTCCAGGTCACTTCTGACACTTGCTCTCTACATCCCGGGAAGGTGTACAATAACCACAATTAATCTGCATGCTCATTAATATTCATCAGTGTGACAAAGCATGGATAGCAGCTCATAATGAATAAATCCGTCACTGCGAATCCCATTGGAAGGAAAAACAGGTCACTGGTCTGCATATATTTGAATGTGAAGGGTACACGGCCGCTTTCACATATCTTATTATTACTGAGCACAATTTTTACTGAGAAAAACAGTGGCCCCAAAAATATTTGGACACTTTGTCCTTTACATTATTTCTGTGTTATATAACGAAAAGATAGGTTGCATTTTTATAGGCAAAAATCCACAAAACCACAAAACATTTTTACATTTCAACACAGTAAAACAATAAATATATAATTCAAAATGAAGAAGAAATCATATGGACACTTTCTGGTGGAACATGACACTGTAAATTTGAGAAGAACGGATTTCTCCTGTGACGATTTATTTGATCGGTCACCTTTAGAAATCCTATTGACCAAACTTTGCAACTTCATGCCAACTAACATCGTAACACTTCAGTATAGGGATCAATTTTCATTATTAACTAGTTGCTTATTAACATGCCTATTATTAACATAATGGCTTTTTATTATATTCTGCATCCATAATTCTACCCAATAGCTAAACTAAACTTAACTTAAACTTAACTACTTTACTAACTATTAATAACCTGAAAATTAGGAGTTTACTGAGGCAAAAGTCGAAGTTAATGTGCCCCTATCATGGATTTTGTGTGTAAAACAGCTCTAAGTAAACGAAAACATCCCGCAAAGCTTAAAATCTGAAAATGTATAAAGTTATTGTCTTTTAAAAGAATGAGTCGACTCTGTATTATTGAAACAAGACGTTTTTAAAATGAAACCCAAGCCATTTAATGTTGACATCAGCATGAAACATTAGGATATTGTCCACCCACTTGTTGGTCTTTTGGCATTGGTCTTAAAGAAAATGCTAATTATTTTTTGCCATTAAGGGGCCACGTTTAGAGAATTAAAGGAATAGTTTACCCAAAAATTAAAAAAATTCTGCATTTAACCCATCCAAGTGCACACACACAGCAGTGAACACACACTCGGAGCAGTAAGCAGCAGCCAGTGCTGTGGTGCCCGGGGAGCAGGTGGGGGATCGGTGCCTTGCTCAAGGGTCTCACCTCAGTCATGGTATTGAAGGTGGAGAGAGTACTGGTTATTCACTTCCAATACCTACAATCCCTGCTGTTTTAGCCAGCTGTTTTCCCACCTTGGTATTGATAAAATGTAGTCAACCTTTTAGTTGAAAGGAGGAATATTTACAGATTCACTCAGACTTAGACAAAAAAAAAAAAAGTCTTACTGAATTGGCACAAAGTGTTGTATTGCAGTCCCCTTAAGTGACAGTCAAAAATCTGAATTTGACAGAAATCTGAACTTGACTGAACTTACCATTTCAAATGCATTTGTGACTTTCAGCAAATATTTGCATGATGGAGCTTTGGAAATATGCACATATAGCAGAATAACCTGAAAAGAAGATCAGGAATATAAAAAGAAGTCTAATTATTTAGGTTTAAGAATGACTTCAGGGAACCAGTACTAGATTTCTACATGTAATCCTCTAATATAAGATTGCTAAGCTTTACAGCAACATATTTTACAATGACAGGAGAAAGAATTTTTTAATTCCAGATATTTATAATCCTCGGCTATGGAAATGCTGAGAGTAGGGCTGTTTGTTTCACTTTCCCTCCACTTTGTACATAAATCCCTGTGCTGAGCAAATGACAAATTATTTCAGTTTCAAACTTTTATTGGTACTGGATATTCTTATACTTTGAGAATGGCTGTGTCTCATAAATCATGTGATTTTAAAATGATTAGTTAGTGGCACAATACATGAATCTGTAAAACAGAGTTTAACAAAATATATTCACATTGCTCTGGTAGATTCTAATAATGATTATGAGATTTCTGGGTTTGAGAGAATAAATCCTGAGGTTATGCAAGCAGCTCTGCACATTAAGTGACAAATTATAGAAGACAGAATGTGCATAGATTTACTTGAACATATAATTCTTAAGAGTAATGCAGATAAACGCATATGACTTGCTGTCCATAACAGCTCTTAAATACGCCTCTACACTACCTAAGTTGGTTATTCTATAGCTAATATCAGATATACAGGTTGATGTCACAAGAGGTAACTACTCTTTAGATTACATTAACTTCATTTTTGTATTAAAGCGCAATTTGCTGAAACTTTTCTACATCTTTCATCATCTTTAAACAAATTAAAGAAAAAGGAAGAAAGGAACAAAAAAGACACTAATAATTAATATACACTACAGTTCAAATATCTGGGGGTCAGTAATATTTTCTTTTAAGAAATTAATATTTTTATTCAGCAAGGATGCATTAAACTGATGAAAAGTGGCAGTAAAGTCATAATGTTACAAAGGATTTCTGTCAATCTGATAAATGTCATTCCTTTGAACTTTCTATTCATGACTATTGTGCATGTTTCTTGACCAAGTCAGCATATTAAAATGAGTGCTAAAGGATAATGTGGCATTTAAGACTGGAATAACTTAACATGAACTCTCATCACAGGAATAAATAAAGATTAAAAGATACTATAATAGAGAAGTTATACCAATATTATATATGTATATGTATTTATCCCTTTTGTCTGTATAGGTGGGTAGCACTTACTTTGCTTCATTGTAATATTCTCCATATTTCTGAAACTGCTGAAAAACATTTTAAGATGCATACTCTGAATAAAACTCATTTTCTTTCAAGAAACTTTTATAAAAAGTGACTTGCTGCAAAACTAAAACATTGGCATCCTCTCAAACCGCCCTAATATCGAAAAGTCCTTTAAAACTAACCAGGCTTGATGTGTCCCCGAGTCAGAGTGTTTACTGCTACAAGCTCAGCCACTCTGCTGCCCCGAGATAGAGAGGACACACACATACACACACAACCACTTTGGCTGTCACTCCAGAGCGAAACTGTTGGAGGATGTGTAGACATTTGGATGGACAGCCAAACTCTTCAAGGACATCCCTCATGCTCTCCGCAGGCCATGAATACCCACACGAACACATGTGCACACACACCCTTGAAAGTTTCACATGAACGCACGCATGGACGTAGCTGACTGCCATCTTCCTGTAGGGCATCAGCAGAGCATCAACATGAAACTCCAGCGCAACAGACAGGCAAACAGAATAAACCCTTGTGCAACCTATGATTGTAAAGCCATAATCTGCGATTCTCTCACAGCAGGTTGGAGAGTTTTTTAGAACGCTAAAATCACTGCTCGATCACAATCAAACTCCCGTAGAGAGACTTCCCCTGGAGATGTGCTTCCTTAGCCAAATTTGCATAAGATCTGTTTTGTCTAGACAACAAAACACACAAACCCCACGTTCACAATGATTTCTTACTCTGCGGGGGCTCCTCTCAGAGAAAATGTCATCGTGGACTTTGGAGGGCAAACTATGGATCAGGACCCAAGGGCAAGCGTAGCAGGGGCCGCAAAAATGATTCTCTTGCATTTCCATCATCTTTATGGATTTTCATTGATTGTTTTTACAATTGAGAAAGCGGCCAAACAGCCTCTCCATTGCCGTGAATCAAAAGTGAAAGCTTTCAGCTTTCAGTGACATTAGGCCTAAGAGAGTACGCTTTCAGCAGAACACACAGTTTCTTGCTCTCTCTCTCACACACTCACTCTGCTTCGGGAAACTGCTGAATGCAACAGATCAATTTGGTCGCTAAAGCCACTAACATCAAAACATAGCAAATGCCTCAAACATGCAACTCTATTTGAAAGCCATGAAGCACGAGCCAAACAAGTATCATCGTAAAATGTAAATTGTAGCTGTGTTCCAATTGGTAGAGTCTTTATGTAATGTTCTCTTTACTTACCTACAGTCGAAGTTCTCTTAACCTGACAAAATGCGTTTCATTTTGATGAAAAGTTATAGGTTTGTGAGCTCCCAGCATGCATTGCAGCATGAATTAATTATGCGGTTACATAAGAATATTGTTTTGCTGTTTGCTGACTTTAAGAGTTTTCTTGTTTTGTCATTGTTCTGATGTAAAGAGCTTACATTTTTACATTCCTGGTTGTCACTATTTTGAGGCCTACAGTAAGTACAACCATCAAAAACTATATCCTGGATGGCTATTACATTTTTTTTATTAAAGTAGTGTTACTAATCTTAAAAAAAACACTGAAGAAGAAATCTACTGACAAATGAATTATTTTGCACATTCAAATTGACAAGAAGTTATATTATGTGATACAATTAGTAATACAACTCAATTAATATGGATTATGATGACTTTTAAATTTTAGGTTTTAAAAAATGACCTCTAAATATTTGTGTCTGAAAGACAGACAAAAGTGTGCGGATTGATTTTATGACAGAATTTAGGTTTTTAAGTGATCTGTCCCTTTAAGATGGCATAATAACCTGCAAAGTCCACTGTTTGAGGCATTTACAATTGAATGGAACACCTTGTCTCTAATTCTTCCGTGATGTCATCACACACATATGCATGGCTGCAACACTCTCTCTATGACACCTTTGAGTAGCTGTATCCTACTCTACAGGTATCTGTCCATCTGCTCTCACCTTCTGGAGCAAACAAAGGTATTTAACACAGGCTGCACTATAATAACAGCAACAATTAGCATCATCATTATTGCCTATGTGTCTTAGTGCGTAAGTAGCACTCGTATATGTGCGCGTCAGTGATTGAGAGAGGTACAACAGAGGTGTGAAAGGCCAGACATTAGCTTTATCACTTGTGTGGTAATAAGACAGAGTGTCTACAGGAAGCAACGAGAAAGGTTTCACATCTGATGAAAACTGGCATGACAGAGGGCTTCATTTGTTGTTTGCCGCTGAGAGGCTACCGGTGTCATCTTCTCGCGCTAACATCGTTTCCTAAGCAGATCTTTTGAAAATACCATATGGGCCTCATTTTTCATTTAACGTCACTATTGTGTGTGAGGCTTTTTTTTATATATATATATTATTGAACGCTATTCTTTAAACAATTTGGTACTTCACTATGTATAGCAGTGTCAAATCGATACAGTGAATGTCTATGTGCAATGCAATAAATGTGTGTATGCCAAGGCGAGATAGAGACAGAAAGTGTTTGCGGGGATGCTATCTGTTCTCTGACGTTCAGTTTGCATCTGTGGCATCGCAAAACATCACTCATACGGTTTGGTGAAAGATACTTCGATGGCATCAGCAGCACTGCACAAACACGCACGCACACATAAATTCTGCAGGTATTACCCTGCCAGTCTAAAAGTCTGCTGACAGAGACATTCATTTATATTTCAGATGAGGCACAGAAATTGTGAAGGAAAAGGAATGAGTTTGGGTTACAAAAAATAGGCGTCATTCACACTCAAAACACAGCAGCATATGGAGAAATACAAACAGAGCACCCTGGGCGGTAGAGATGTAGATATCTAGCAGATGCAGCAAGTAGATTATTGATGAAAGAAATTGATTGTTTATGAAATAAAGTGGTGCAGGCAGATAATTGACAGTCATATTAAAGTAATATCAATTCATTCTTCTGAACCAGTGCACTGAACTGTGCTCCTGTTGGCAGGTTCTTCTAAAACATCTGCATCCCAGAACAGATGCCCTAATGAAGTATGCATCAAATCACAGGTGATGAGACAAGAGCTGTGTCCGAAATCCTCTACGTTTTTAATATGCACTGCATTCAAACAAACTGCATGTCACTGAAATTGTCTTCCCATGTGATTTACTGACAACATCTGCAAAATAATGCATTCAACATTTAGCCACAAGAAAGTACTTTCTCACCAAAAGCACTTGGCTCACAAGTCTGAAACCTTTTTTCCTACTTCTCTCGGCTACCGTGGCCTTATGGGACAGGAAAGTGTCCACTAGCTGCACACTTCATTATCTCAGCAGATGCAGTAGGTCATCCGGGTATTGCTTGCCTACAGTTTCATAAATACAACATATTTTGACATCCTTCTCTTTTTGCATAGTCTGTGGTGAGGAAGCACAAATATAAGTACACGTATTCACATATGAGGAGAGTAAAAGTAAGAATTATTGTATGAAATGGGTTGCTAATAAAATACAATTAAAGGCACAGTATCTCAATACAAATTTGTTCATTCAATATTTAAATATAAGCCTTCAAATTTGACAATAAATAAAGAGTTGAAAAGAAAATTTCTGAGAAAGCGGAGTATGAGCAAAGTTGAACAGTTACAATGAAAATTATGTTCAAATAATTATGTTCACACATACTTTGAAATCATGATTGTATGGGTGTTATGATAACTGGTGGCTTTCAATAGTCAATATAATCCTTTAAGAAAAGTACACATTGATAAAAAAAAACGTTAATTTTAAAAGGAGGCAGACTGATTTTTCTTTTTATTCATGGATTATGTTCAAACTGCCTATTAATTTGTGGTCTGTCAAATGCCTGAACAGGGAATTTGTGCGCTTTTTTACCCTTGCTTTAGATGGTAACTTGGTTGCAGAGTCTATGTTCATAAGCACAAGAGAGAGATTTTGTTTTTGTTTTTTGCTGTTAAAGAGACAGAAAAGGTGACGCACGCGTGCGCGCGCTGGTTTTGCAGCTTCAGCGCGCTAGTCCTGCGTCTGAAGTACTCCAGAATATCAAAGCCATCACAATACAAAACTACAAATAAGATGTCCCACTTGCTCCATTTTAACTTTACAATTGTATATTAGTTACAATTAGCAAGGCATGGCTTTTTCAAGTGAACTACGTTGGATAAAGTTCACACTCACACTGCTGTTGTGTCCGGACCACAGCACCATGGCCTGATTATGAGCCGAATCTCCGGACAGCGCAAAGGTGGACGTGATCAGGTGTGGCTCATTCTGCCTCGGGCTTTTCCCGGTACCGTCAACTCCTCCGATACGCCTGAACTCGAACCGAGATCCAGCCGCGCTGTCAGACGAAAATAGACTGCGCTTTTCTCTCCTGTGCACTTTGGTTTCCTCTGTTGGATAAACTTTTCCGTCTTTTTCTTCAGCTGGGGTCGTCCGTTCCGCTCTGGATATGTGCGCGTTCTGCAGTTTCTCTCTCCATGACACGAAAGGAGACTTTTTGTGGTCTTCGGGGGAAAGTTGAGCTCCATCAAGTCTCCATTTCCCGTTTTTATCAGTGCTGCCGTCCGGTGCACTTCCAAAATCACGGCTGATAAAAGCTGTTGGCCTCGCCTGCGCTTCTTTCCGGCGTATTGGCGCGAAGCACGAGGCGCAAGTGAAATCTGAGCGCGCTGGGAGCGGCACGAGAGCGCAGAGAAAAAACAGCGTCCAGTACGTCCAGCTCGACTCGCACCCCAAGACATCCTTCATCTTAATCATTCTCCCTCTCATTTTTACCTTTTAGACCCTACCAAGTCCTCGTAAATTCCCTTAAAATTCCAGCATAAACATCTAAAATAACTTTTCGCCACGGTAGGTACGTTGGGGGGATACCTGTATAACGGTGAATGTGTCTGATGTGCGGGTTCGGTCGGTTCTGAGCGGGGTGTAGTTACCGGAGGGGTGGAGCCGCTGAGTGACACGCTCTCACTCACTCACTCCGGCTTGGATCGAGCTCGGGAGCAGAGTGTGTGACAGGTGCGCGCGCGGGGTATAGCGATGGCCCCGAGGGTATCCGCGAGCAGAGACATCTGGAGCAGTCGAGACTGCATCTTTTCATATTAATATGTAAGCAGGAAAACAGATAAGCTCGTCTGCCGTCACATCAATGAGAGACAGATTTTAAAAACAGAAACAAAATCATAACCACTGATAAGTCTTTAATTTTAGAAAATGGATTTAACAGTGACTGGGGCTCCTTAAATAAACGTTTATCATTTACACTCCCTGTTGTCTTTTTAAACATACTGACACACATATCTTAAATAATCCGTATGCATTACTTTTCCATTCGCTGGAAGTGCATTGTTACCACATCTCAGAAATTAACATAATACAATAAAAGCACTGTAGAATATGTTTATAAAATTTTGCTTATTCACTTATACTCTGTCTATCTAATTTCACTATCAATTCTGCAGATTCATAGTGGTGAGTTGCTTTGAAAACATATAATAAGAAATGGTATTCGGCATAAATGGTGTCAAAGATAGCAAGGTGGATTGACAGGGAATCTTTTAAATCTAAATTCGGATGCGAATGAGGTTTCAGAGCTTCAGTGGAGGGTGGGGTAAGAGGGAATTTGTAACAACTTTGAGTTTTCGCCTTACACATAGCTATAGAAGTTTAAAAGATTTGGGGTGTCTCAATCAGCTCGCAAACACATTTACACAGTGTACCAACATTTTTTTTAGAATTGTTGTCAGGTTTTCTTCAGTCTCTTAAACTGACATAAATGATGAACAAATACGATCTTACAAAGAATATTCAACATGAGATATTGTCTCTGCATGGTGTGATATACTGCAGTATTTTTCATACCAGTGATGTTTTAATGTGTGACTGCATAATTGTGTTGCAGGACACTGATCAGTCATCTGTGCCCCAATTTTAAAGTTTAGCAATGTTAAACTAGCTAGTGCCAAAATTCATGTCTACAATAGATTGATTGACGACATAGGGATCTAAGAAGCAGAATGAGTAACCTCAGAATCTGAGTAGTTTTCAGAATCTATGAAGTTTTTGGTCATTATGAAAACTCTTGGAGTTTTGAAAAAATCTTCAAAAATCCTGTCCTTTGTTTTTTGTATAGAAGCCAGTTTCTGCCTTAGATTAAAAAATAAAGATATGCTCAACATAAGAAATAAAGTCACATTGTGAGAAATAAATTTGCAATTGTGTGCCATAACTGTGATAAATAAGGTCGCTATTGTGAGACCTTATTTGTTTCCCCAGTGAAAGAGTCTGGCTTCTGTACACTGTAAGAAAAAAAGGTAAATAAATGAAAAAGGTACTGGTCATTTTCTGGCAGGACGTTATCTGTTAAGTTTACAGACATTTCCATTACCCTAACACTCAAACACAATGCAATGTGTATTTCAAAACACAGTTAAAACACCTGTGAAAAATCTATACAGAAATTTCCCTCATATTAACACAATACACTATAGGCCCTATTTTTATAGACTTTTCCTATATATGTTCAAATGCCATCAGGGTAAGTAAATGACAGAATTGTATTTTCCATGAGCTATTCCTTTCATTTCAAAGTTAAAACCTGAAAATAATAGGTTTAGTATTGAACCCTTGCAAAGAACAATAAACATTAATATATATATATATATATATAAGTTAAAGCATCTAGATTCTCTGTATAAACATCCTAATCATCTCTTTGGGAAAGATTAAAAAAAAGGGAAGCAAGCTTGAAAGAGATTTGCATTTATGATTAATTTAAAACAACCTGTCGATTGCATGATTAGAGAGAGAAACAAACATTAAGAGAGAGAGGGCGATAGATTTCTTTCCTCTCCTTTGGGAAGGAAGTGGGTGTGTTTGAAGCAGGAGGGGGCAAGGGAAACTTTTTATGCAGCAGAGTTAAAATATGCACAATTACAACTGGCTCTGTATGAACTGGAACACTTTCACACACGGACACACATATAAACATGCATGTTCAGCCTGACACGAGGAAGGTCATAAATATCTAGTGTCCTTTTTTTGCCACGATTAAAGGGATCTTGAAATTACCCTAGCTCTGTCCATCACAGAAAACCCAGAGGAGTTACGTAAGTGCCATAGATATCTTTATTTTTCAGCACTCTCAGCTGAACTCTAACCCTTGCTAACAGCTAGAATGATTTATTGAACTGTATTGCAGTCACTGTCTTAACTCATCAGCTGACCTACCTGTTAAGTTGGTCTGATTTAATTTATTAGAACAGTCAAGTTGAATAAACACTTCCCACAGTAAATGTGCGATGCTTAAAGGGAAAGTTCACCCTTCCCAAAAATGAAAATTCTGTCATCATTTACTCATCCTCGTGCCATTTCCAACCTTCTTTGTTCTGCTAAACACAAAAGAAGATATTTTGAAGGATGGTGGAAAGACAAAAGGAGGTCAATGGGAGTTGGAATTGGTTATCATCATGCTTAAAAATATCTTCTTTTGTGTTCAGCAGAACAAAGAGATGCATAAAGGTTTGGAACGACACAAGAGTGAGTAAATTATTTTAATTTTGGGTCGCTATCCCTTTAAGGAAAAAGCACATCTATCCATCCAAGCTTAAAGCTTACACGCGTATGAAGAGGAATGGGACTAAATATCAATGATAATTTATCTGTGTTTATATGTATGTTTTAAAATATGATTTCCACCCTGTTTTAACTTCTGAATACAACTACATATGTTTCTACAAAGACAGAACATTTTAAATGCACTAAAGGTGTGCCATTTTACATGAGTAATTGCAGCAGTAGCTTTTTCAATGGGATTCCTTCCCCTTGTTGCGTTCATAAATCATTTGTTTGTGTTTTGAAAGGAAGCTTTTTCCTGGCGGAATGCCTGGTCTAATCGCAACGTGAAGGTGACTGACGGGAATGGTTTGCATGTATCGAATAATTGGCATTTCACTAATCACTTATTGCTGTGTCAATGCTTTGTCAGATTTTCTGACAGTTTCAAGGGTAATAAATCAATAACCTCTTCCTCTGTGACATTTTTACTTTAGGGCAGACTTTCCCTATGATTCCAACCTTGAATACTCCACCAGTTGGCCAGCAACAATGGCATGACTTAAATAAATAAATTATATATATATTGTCGCGAGAGAGCCAACACAGACACAGTGGGAATGATGTCATGCCTCGGAGAGGCTATTTTTATTAAATAAATACAACTAAATAAAGTGTCCGGGGGAATAAAAAGTGTCCAAAATAAAAGGGGAACTGGTGTCCTCGTTGTCCTGCTCGGGTTCGGTGAGGGTTAGGCCGTGTAGAAGGGGAAAGGGTTCCGGGAAGGGGCGAAGTATCGACAGCTCTGGCTACTCGCGTCTTCGGCGGCTTGCCCTTTTCGCAGCGTATACCTGGGGTGGCTCTGGCACCTCTCGCGCCTCTCGTGGCTCGCTCTCCTCACGGCTTGCTGGATAGGATGGCTCCGCGTCGCTCCGCTGCCTCCTTCCCGGACCCACGTCACAATATATATATATATATATATATACACACACACACAGGTCCTTTTCAAAAAATTAGCATATTGTGATAAAGTTCATTATTTTCTGTAATGTACTGATAAACATTAGACTT
>JAUYWG010000053.1:7280755-7295245 GCA_034779775.1 Enteromius afrohamiltoni
GAAAGTCTAATGTTTATCAGTACATTACAGAAAACAATGAACTTTATCACAATATGCTAATTTTTTGAAAAGGACCTATATATATATATGCATGCGGCTCATGGCTCTAAGTCCACTCACTTCCCCTTAATATATCATGCTTCTGTCCTACTCAAACACAAACAGACAGTCTTCTCTTAATTTTACGATATACTGCTGCAAAATATAGATACTTAATGTCACATTCTTCAGACTGACGTATGTTCGTGCACATTCAAACACATGCATGTGCGAAGACTCGCAGCCTCCAGGCAGTGTCCCATTTGTAGTGTTCTCAGTCCATGCAGGAGCTTGTTAGCTCTGACACTCTGGTATGAGATCTGACAGACACTGAAATGGCCTCCTCCTGCACACACACACTTATGCAGACATGTGAAAGAGAGTGCTGCAGAGCTTTTATCACTGCAGTTGCTATTGTGTGTAGTGTAAAACACACATGCACACACACACATAAGAGCACATTCATTGGTCCTAGTGGATGGGTTGCGCAGAAACAGTCAGCTGAGAGAAAGAGAGAAATACCAGAAACTGACATAATGAAGCAGCGACACTCACACTGGTTGGATTTATTTTAAAAAATGAACAAAGGAGAGAAGAGCAATGAAATTCCTGACTGTCCTAAAACTGAATAATCCACATTAGATTAATTGTTTTTACGAAGACAATGTTCTTTTGTTCATTACGGCTCATTATCTGTGCAGTGTTTTTTCTCTTCATTATGGCTCATTATCTGGGCAGTGCTGAACAAATCTCTGAATTTTCAAAAGACAATCTCAAACTACTGATGTGATGCAGTTTTAAACTGCAGAGCCTGGATTTTTGTTGGTAAACACATGGGCATGAGTCTCCAACAAGGTCAGCAAAGGTCTACCCTGATCAACAAAAGCCTTTGTTGTTGCAGAGCTGAAAATAGCATGTCAGTGGCAACATTATAAGCTGAACTTTTAAAAGCATTTTCTCTTGACTGTTATGGTAGGGCTCAAGTGAAAGTCTGAAGCTTAAAGTGTTAGTTCACCCACCTGTCATTATTTACTCGCCCTCATGTCATTCCAGCCATATGACTTTTTTCTTCTGTGCTACACAAATGGAGTTTTGACACGTTCATGCAATTCTTTTCCATACAGTTGGAATGGATGCTATCGAGCTCCAAACTCAAATTACAAATATTGTGCTATATTTCAAGTCTTCTGAAGCCAATCATGAACGGACAGAAATGAACAAAATGATTTGCATATGCTTTGATGTCAGTGATGCTCACGTGTTTTGTAACCAGTTGTTATTTGACAAGTTTTAATATGCTGTGAGAGATTTTTCAGTGAATAATGATTTAAATAATAAATCAAAATGCCATTCACAAAGCTTCAGAAGATAGATGAGTCAGTTTAAACATGTTTCGCTTCTTTCTAAAGCACAGAAGAAAGAAACACATGTTAGTTTGAAATTACGTGAGGGTGAGTGCATGATGTCAGATTTTTTTATTTTTGTGCAAACTATTACTTTAACTTTTCCAGAATCATTAATTTATGTAAAAACACATCTGATCCAATGTCTAAAGTCACAAAGCTGTAGTGGAAATATGAAAGCATATCAATGCAAAATATATTTTTGAGCAGCTGTGATGTTTAAAGTAAATCTGTTTTGAAACATCATGACTGAACAATGACAGATTTTTCATTTTTCATATACAGCATCCAATTACATTGCTTTACCTAGACACAAATGTGAAGAGAAACAATTGAGAAGTGTCCTGTGACACTGAGTCCATCAGATAGTAAAGTTGGAGTTTTTGTATATAATTTTGCTCTTCTAACATTAAAACATCAACAAAAAAAAACAAACAAGAATTGGGTGCATGAAGATGTTCTAAATAGCAGGCAAGTACAAATTACTCAAGCAATGTGATCAATTTCATTCAGATGTTTCTCCAGTGGTTAGAGGTCAGGTCACCAAGCTAAAGATGCTGCATTTACACAATGTTTTGATTGTCTTATCGACCCATCGTCATGGCAATTATGTGACAGATGAGTAAAATGTCTATTTTATTACGTAACAAAATTATAGTCAACAGAATTAGGAATAAGAGTAACTCATTGGTACCTCTTACAATAAATCTCCCGTTAAACTCGCTAAATATGAAAACAGTGACACACATCTTGAGGGCAATAAACACAATCAGTCTGAGACCAAACTATCAGTTACAATTACGCTGGCAAATTAACTATTAATGAATAATGAAGACCACTGCACACAAGACGTGGTTTGTCTTTAATGGGGTTTTGGAATCATTCTTGCTGTGTTTTAATGGTTTAATGTTGACTCTCTTTCTCTCTCTCGCTCCTTTTCCTCGCTCTCCAATTACCGCTGCAGCTTCGCCATTCAAAATCTTAATCAGAGAGCAGCCTATTCATTTATATACGGGCATCCATGCATATTAGCAATACAAACACATGCAGACGCACAAATATTCACAGGTCTTTATGGCTCTGCCGAGTACATTTGTTTATTGCCACTGGAAAGCAAACACCATCTGTTAATGAACAAACTCTCTGACCCACTTAGTTTCATTCACTCAGTCTTAGCCTTATACATGCACATGCTCCAGACAGACAGAGGTTCATAAGTGTGTCATCTGAGACAGAAATAATACTATTCTAAACTGAAATGGTTTGTGCCTTCTAATGTTTTTCCAAGGCACGGCATGAATCAATACTATCAGATTGACTTTGGCTCTTTGGGAAAACAAATCAATAAATAAGTTGTTTTCTATATGAGTACCTTAATAGACATAAATCAAAAGAAGAGCCTATGAGATGTGCAATGGATTAAAAGAGTGCGCGCGTGAGAGAGAACGAGAGAGTGATGCCTGCCTCTCTGTTATTGAAAGGCTAAAACAATATGTGTTAGAACCATAAGTCTATATAAACACCATAACCATACATTCAAATAATGACAAGCAGACTAAAAAGGGGGTTTATGAGATGCATTGTGCTTCAGGTTATATTGTATTTACTCAATAGTGTGGGGTGACTATACATCCTCTTTTTCCCTGGCATGTCCTAAATTGCCTAAAATGTCCAGGTTATGGTTTTGTTTGTTTTCATACTTGTTGAAGGTAATGACTAAAATGTTAAAAAAAAAAAAAAAGTATATATATATATATATATATATATGTATATAGATATATATAGTTAAGATAAGCTGGAAGATACGTTTTCACTACAAGCTATACGGCCAGATGTTTCAGATGAATATTTTCTGCATTTTTTATATGTAAAATATTGAAAGTAGTTGTAATCTGATATAATATTTTTTACAAAAAAATCTCCAAAGAAGTTTAAAAAATCAGTGTTGGCAGTTGATGTGTGTGTAAATGAGGAGAGAAAGCGAGTGGTTAAAATGAACCGCTTGCCAGGTGCATACTGTTATACACAACCACATCTGAAAGACCTATTCGTATGACTCAGCAGAAGTTTCTCAAAATTGGCTTTCAAAAAGCAGCCTACTGTGGCACCATAGCACACTGATGGTATCAGATGCAAGAACCAGATGGAAAATCATATCAGATTTACATACTATGTTATATGGAGGTCAATCTATTCACCTTATTTTAAATGTAAGATCAGACATGGCCTCAAAAATAACCTTTATATGCTGCTTGATATTGCTAACTATTCCTTATATAATTTAAATTATCTTCATATTCAAGTAGACTGGTTTAGTGCAAGTGGTTTTGCTATATTTACTGCACTGTAGATATATAGCGGCTAATCAATTGGCAGTCTCACACACTCACAGAAAGCAGCTTTATTCTGCATTGCAAAATAAGGTGGATAGGATTTTATTTTTGTTACTTCAAGTGTTTTTGATTTTTTCACGAGCTGCAGGTGTTGAACCTTATGAAGACGATCTTAATCTTTGTCGAAGGATAGGATGCATTTGCAGGTTTGAAAGGACTGTGGGTAAATATCCACTTCATGCAGTGCTCATTTTGTTCTGTGTGTTTTTTTTAAAAAGTATACCATTACTGTGAGTGTAAGTGGTCTCAATGATTCACATTTGCTAGTTCTGATTCAAAACAGCTGGACAAGCAACTTTACTGCTGAAATATTGTCAGTGAAAATGTAATGCTATGGTGTTTGTCAGCAGTACCCCAGCGCTTCATCAATAAAGTAAAGCTGCCTACTCAGAAATGTAGTTAAACTAATTGTAGTGACAGTATTGCACAGCTCTGATAGTCACTTCTAAAAAAAACTTAAATCTAAATTGCTGATGTATGTAAAAACACGTATAATTTGCTCAGTGTATCAAATCAGTGGTGAAAATGAAACACAAAGCAAAGGACTGCACAAGATCTTTTGGAAGAGCTCCTGGCCATGTAATGTGTCCTGGTAAAAGTCCTCCTTCTACCTGGCCTGATAAAAAGAAGTAAAAAAAAAAAAAAAAAAAAAATCGATAAATTCAGGCCCTAGAGTCCAGATCAGTTTAAACCAGTGCATGGGAGAGAGAGATAGGACAGAGCAAATGTCAGTTTTTTAGTCGCTCTTTTCCACTCTTTAGATATTAGAGCAAAATGAATAGAAGAGAGTCTTTTGACTTCACAGGGCCCAAGAGGCTGATAAAAAAACCCTAATGATTATTAAAACAACAGGGTGTTGAAAAGACAGACCCGTATATGTTGCATCAGTCTTTAATCAGTGTAATCCAGTCTTGAAATCGGTTTAATCCAGTTTTAAAACTTGGGGTTCAGTTGAAAAACTATAGAAAAGAAAAAGCCGTTGCAGGTCATAAGTGAACAAAAGTTGCATAGAAGACTGGATTATTTTGTCATGTACTAGACAGAAACCTTTCTCACAGAGCTTGATGAGAACCAGTCATGCTTCCAAATCTTGCATTATGAGTTTGCTTTATTGCCAGATTTTCCAAAATTGCTATCCTAAAAGAGATACCATGGCTAGGTGAGCTGTCAGACTTATAAGTAAATGTTTTCCCCCAACAAATAGTCTGCAGTTTGCCTTCACGTTGATTTTCCCCCCTCAGAACAAAAAATATTATATTCACTGTTTTATTTTCTGTTTATTTTAGAGGTTTGCAGGTTTTTTTGGAACATGTTTTACAGTTAAGCCCTGAAGTATATATCTATATTAAAGAAAAATACTTCAGAATGGGTAACAGAGTTTCTGTGTAAGAAGATCTGAGATCTGCTCGAGGATGTCTGAGGTCTTACAACAGCTATATGAGAGAATGTCTTGTGCAGAAATAATTCTCTTTCATTTTTCTTTTCAACTTTTTCTTACTCCTGTGAATATGTGAATGATAACAAGGGAATGTGAGAGATTCTCATATATATTTGTGTGTGTGTGTGTTTGGTGTGGTGGAGATTTATTTTGCACAGACCATATTACATGTGGGTCAAGATCTGTTGATTTAAAATCCCACAATATTTCACCATGGGGTTTTATTTCAGCTCATGTTGTTGTTGTAATGTTTACTGTGACCCCTTGCCATGTTCTGCAGGGCTAATGCTCAGTCGGGATTTAATATGCCTGGGATAACAGACTACACTTACTAGTGTGCATATGTTTGTGTATGTGTGTGTGCGCATGGGAGTAAAAGTGTGTTTTCGTCTCTTCAAGTAATTATTGATGTGTAGAAGCTTTTAGAGAGCAGAGTGTATAACTAGATTGCAGATCTTATCTTAAATTAATATGTCACTAATTAGGAGCTAGATAGATTGATAGCGAAGGGTTAGTTTTAATTATTGATCAATTTGGTTTTTCCCCATACATTATATTAAATCATTTGGCTGATAACAGTTCTTAATATAATGCTAGGATGGGGTTGAATTCAATCACAGCACAAAAAACAAGTTTTGTGTGTACTGGTTTTTGTGGGGACATAAATGTTATTAATTACATGGGTATGGCAAAGGTATTACTGTACAATTTAAATGGTGCTTGGATCGTGGGCAACCCTGGTGTAGGGCAACATAATGCGGAATTACTCTATTTAATGTAAAGTAGTGTAACTGTTTCAATTACGTTATGTGCAACTACAGTATATATGGGCAACTTTATAATTGCAGGTACATTTGGTGTCCGAAGTCTGTTTCTGTCAAACTCTGTTAGAGTTACAAGGTAGAGTAACAATGCTGGCAATAGTGTAACAGAATTGATCATTTTACTTAATAATTTCCAAAAACTCCACTTGCTGGCATAAGAACACATAACACTAATGAAATCATAATGAAAACATAAATAACTCTTTAAATAACTCTTGGTGTTAGTTTTTAGATTAAAGTATTTTCTCAGAGAGAGAACCAGTGAGTGAAATTGACATAATTTGCTGTAACTTACACGATTCTGAAAAATAATTCCAAAAATTTAAGGCAAAATATGGTATGGAGTTGACGCAAGATTTATGGACACAAATTTTTTTAAGAAAAACATTTATTTAAAATAATTTAATGCTGCAGTATGGATAACTATTTAAGGCTGTTATAAATAAAATGTTGCCCCAAAAAAATACTATAAAATATTTTGATAGCACATTGATACTTGAAAAAAATAATGGAAGAAATCATGATATTCAGCTATTTAAGACTTAAAATAAATTATTGCTATGGACTGTAACATCTTGTAATTCACAACAATTAGAAAAGAATAATAATAATTAATTAAAATAATAAAAAGAAAAATAACAATTTTGAAAAAAGCTGAATAAAATCATGACTTTGGACAGTAAATTTACCCGCAATTATAATATCACCCATATGTCCCACCCATATGTTACGATAACAAATTTAATGTTAGATTTAGCTTCTGTTCCACTTTGCAGTTAACAAGTGGCTTTTGTTAATGTTGATACAATTGTAATTGTGATTAAGACATTTCTTCAGCTAAACAAAACAATAGAAAGCAATACACTGCGGAGTGGCAACCTGTAGATACTGTAGCTGAGGTTAAGTGCTTTACAAAAGGGCTCAGTGTTGATTGAACCGGACTGTGATAGCAGTCACTGCTCATTTCCAGGGTCAGCAGCACTTGGGTTTGTACCTGCACTGCTTATTTTTGAGCCACAATTCTATCAACCCGTCATAGCCTTTACGTTACCCTAACTTTAACCCCTTCCCAGCAGTCAGAGGGCAATGTCTGCTTGATATGATGTGTACATGAAGAACAATAGTTGATGACCTAGGAACATGTCATATCAAGCTGTCTGTGTGCATACAGTATAGACTCAGATCCCCCACCCTTTGCGCTTGAGCTCATCCTAGAGGCTTAAAACTCTTGTAAGTATCTTGTAAATCGCTCTGCGCAGCGCTGCAGGTGCCACATTAAATCCAACAAAAAGTGCCATCTTGCAGATGGCCACATCCCAGTCTCTATGTCCAGACAGTTCTTCTTAACTTCTCCGCTGTGGACGCACAGCATTATATAAGGCGACTGCTGGCAAGATGCAGCTTTAGTTCAGGGCATATGTAATAGCAGCCTCAGACAGACAACATTAGACAGTAACATGAATAACAGATGGAGCAGAGTGCTGTTATGTTCTCTCGTCTAAATTCCCAAAGCCCCTTATACTACTCTCTCTCTCCCCCTCCCTCGGCTTTTCTTTTTCCTTCACTCTCCTTTTCCCTCCACGTCAAGGAGATTGGAACGTTGCTGCTCGAGGATGTCTGAAATATTACAACAGCTATATGAGAGAATGTTGTGCAGAAATAATTCTCTTTCATTTCCGTCCTCTGACTTTATGTCTCTTTCTCTCACTCCTGTGAATATGTGAATGATAACAAGCGAATACGAGAGCGTCTCTTGTATGTGTGTGCTGTGGTGGGGGGATCGTTTATTTTGCACAGCATGATATTATATATGTGTCAAGATCTGTTGATATCCAATCTCACATTATCTCACTGGACTTTTTGTGGATGACGTCATTGTAATGTTTACTGTGACCCTGTGTCACGTTCTCTAGGGCTATAGTCAAAATTCAATATGCCTTTGATGAGAAATTCTATTCTTTGTAGGGGATATAGATCTACTGTATAGTGTACATGAACATGGGTATGTGAATGTGAACAGAAATGACTGTATCTTGGGCTTCTTAGGGTAATTATTGATGTTTAGATGATTTTAAGGAACAGATACATAATTACATACAGTCGTATGCACCCAAATAAGAGAACATGTAGGCCTTATACAGATGTACTTGAGTCAGATCATATATAATTATCCTCATTTAAATGACCAAATGTTCAAGTGCAGTCTGACACTCATCTGACTTGACATGCTACCACACACACACACACACTCACTTACTGTAAACCTCTCAAGGGATTTCAGAGTACCTTTGCCTCATCTGAACTCTTGTACAAATGAGTCAGGACATTTAGCGATATATGTTCATTAAAACACTACTAAAGGTCCATGAGGTCCATGATGTATCTTATGTCAAAATTTGAGTTCTTGTTTTTACATTTTTAGCTTTAGTAATTAAGTAATTAGTATTTAAGTATTTAGTCTATTAAGTATTTAGTAATCTATTTTTTTTTTTTGTAGTAGTAGTACTTCACTGTACAGTGAACAGTTTATTTCAATTAGCAGCAGGGCAACATTTCCATGTTTTTCAAGTTTATGTTTTAATTTAATTGGTTTTATTTCAGCTTTAGCAGATTTATTTCATAAATACACAGTAATTGTGATAAAAAAAAAAAAAAAGTTTTTCTTTTAATTTTAGTCACCCATAGTGAAAAATACGGCGCAAAAAACTTGCACAGTAAACATGATCCAGAAGCGCAGGTGTTTTCTCTGGGCCAAGGCTCATTTTAAATGGACTGTGGCAAAGTGGAAAACTGTTCTGTGGTCAGACGAATCAAAATTTTAAGTTCTTTTTGGAAAACTGGGACACCATATCATCCTGTCTAAGGAGGACAAGGACAACCAAAGTTGTTATCTGCGCTCAGTTCAGAAGCCTGCATCTCTGATGGTATGAGGTTGCATGAGTGCATGTGGCATGGGCAGCTAACACATCTGGAAAGGTGCCATCAATGCTGAAAGGTATATCCAAGTTCTAAAACATATGCTCCCATCTAGACGTCGTCTCTTTCAGGAAAGACCTTGCATTTTCCAATATGACAATACCAGACCACATACTGCATTAGTTACAACATCATAGATGCATAGAAGAAGGATCCAGGTACTAAAATGGCCAGCCTGCAGTCCAGATCTTTCACCCATAGAAAACATTTTCCCCATCATAAAGAGGAAGATGCGAGAAAGAAAACCCAAGACAGTTGAGCAGCTAGAAGCCTGTATTAGACAAGAATGGGACAACCTTCCTATTCCTAAACTTGAACAACTTGTCTCCTTAGTCCCCAGACATTTGCAGACTGATGTAAAAAGAGGGGGGGATGAGGGGATGCCTCAAAGTGGTAAACATGGCCTTGTTCCAACTTTTATCGAAATGTGTTGATGCCATGAAACTTATTTTTCCCTTAAAATAATACATTTTCTCAGTTTAAACATTTGACATATCATCTATTTTCTTTACTGAATAAAATATTGACATTTGGAACTTCCATATCAATGCATTCAGATTTTATTCACAATTTGTACAGTGTCCCAATTTTTTTGAATCGAGCTTGTATTTTGTGGATAGACTTATTTGTCAATATATGAAATTGTCCCATTTTCTAACAGGATTAATATATTAATACGGCATATAAAAACATGTATTTCGTATATGGGTATTTCATACATGCACCGAATGGGACTAAAGCACATATTCTGCATGATCATTTTCTACATACTCTCATGGTCCTCAGGTCCTTACACTGGCTTCCAGTTACACGCGCTATGAACAGGCACACGGTTCCACATGCACGCACTGTCTCTCTCTCTCTCTCTCTCTCTCTCTCTCTCCTTCACTCCGTCTTGTGCGCGCATTCTAAGATGCACATTATAGGAGGCACAATGCAGACATTAATGTCTTGGGTGCACACTCTAGCTTGCGTGGTCTAGATTACAAGTAGCACTCCAAATAAAGTTTAATTCGATTTTTATGAAGTCTTAAACATTTAATAAATATGTTAGGCTAATATATTTGAACTACAATAAGTATAAAATTAAATAGAAGGATTTTAAGTATATCACTTTTTACGAGGCTAACAACACTTAATATCAATATTATAATACACATATTTCTGTAGTACAATATTAATGCAATACACTAAAATAAATAATTGTAATAAAAGATTTTCAAAAATTTAAATTGAACTTGTAATGCGCTATATGAATCTTGTGTAGCATAAAATAATCCTTTATATGTAACAAATTATGTTTATGACACATTTAGCTTATAAGCCTATAGTAATTTGTTTTGACAGAATAGTTATTAATGCTTTTTATATTATCCTTTTGTGGACTAGCTGAAATCACAAACATTAAGCCAGCCAGCAGCCCCAAACTGGTCCTTGAAGATACTCCAAGAGGGTTTGATGCAGAAGGCTATATAAAACACGTAGTGTGTTTTATTACATTTTTAACAACTATAGTGTTATTTCAAACATTGTTTATTATATTGTACTCTAATGTTCATAATTAAAGTTACACAAATTCTACAGACTTTCTAGTTTTCATAGAGGCTCTTTTCAGTTGGCTGAGAGTTTGAGTTGATCATGTTTAAAAAACTTTTTTTTATTTGATATAGAAAATATCATTAGCTCTGCATGAAAATAATAGCCTATGAAAAGTCATCGGCATGAAAAAAAAACAAACATGTGCGCATGTGTATTAGTTTAATGAATTTGCAGTATTTATCAGTCTCTTTTAATCTTCCCATCTCTCTGTTCTAAAACAGTTGAGCACTTCAGAAAATACTTTATTGTATTACATTTCTCTTGCGGTTGCTTTAATTGGCCTCTGAACTGGCTGATAGAAGGGATGTGTTTGAAGGCTTAACTGTTGTCTTGAAACTGCATTAGATTGAATTATGTGCGTATGAATGAGACGGTATGCTATTATCCAAAGAGAATCTCACTGTCAGAAAGTTTCGCTCTAATTGTGTGATTTTATTTCTTTCTCTATAATTGCAAGCAGACTTTTTCACTCATTACTTTCCTGGTGTCTTACAATAATATTAAGACAAAGATCAAGTATATATTTCCAATCAAAAATGAATGAGTAAGTTTCCCATTTGGACCTATGTTTGCAACATAAGCTGGAAAAATGTGCTTTTTAACTCTTTCATGTTTCTCTGTCTCTCTCATTTTCATCACCTAGCTGTCTCTGTGACTACTCATATTTCAATGATTATTAAAAATATTTCAGCCCTTAAGTAATCATATTCTACCTATACGTTGTGAACCTGATAAGCTGCAAATCTAGTCCAAAGGCAGTAAAATAAAGAGCAGACTTTGATCTGCTTTCTCCCACATATCTCTCTTCTTCTCTTTCTTGTGCGACTTTTGACAACAATTTCAACCTGCGGTGTGCCGCTGGACATGAGAAATATCAGACACTATGGCACAGGAAACACAGAAAATCAGAGAGGAAGTAGCTCTGATAGAACTTCACAGCCCTGGAGGAGAGAATGAAAGTATGGAGAGGTTGTGTGCGCCTGTGAGAAACAGAGAGAAAATGAGCGAGCGTGTGTGCATGCGTGCGAGAGAGAGCATGAGTGTGTCGGTCGGCTCCTGTCGTTCAGGCTCTGAGTGGATCTGTGAGATCAAACGCTGGTGAAAATGAATCTCTTTATATGTCTCTGAGGGCAGTGAGAAAGAGGCTCTGATCTAGGAGTGTGAGACGTCTGTTGGTCGGATCAATAACAGACTCATTATGGTGCCAATTTTACAAAAATTCCACGGAAACAAAGACATCATAACTGTTGTTTTTTCTTTTGATTATTATCTAGATGTTGGTGCTTTTGCTGAGTATTAATATGAATATTTGCTGAATATTGATGAGCAATTAATATTTTCTTATTATTTACTGCTGTTTCTAAGAAATGCAATTACAATAAACATGGACTGTTGAAGTTTTTTTTTAAATAAAAAAATATATGAAAGAATCATAAATATGATCCACATAAAGTACACTTTATAAAAGGCATCCAGTAAAATGAACAGTTTTAACATGCTTTTTTTGTTTTTGTAATGTGCATCAATGTGATGAGTAGCTTGTTTAATTTGTGACCCAATCATTTTTATGAATCTGCTTTTTCCAAACAGGAATCATTGACAAAATCTGTATGAATCATTTTGAGTCTGTTTTTTCCAATGCATCTTTGATTCAGTTCTAGACATGACTTGAAAGTTCTGGGGGAGAATTTCATAAACGTTATATGTGCAGCAGCAGTATTTCATACTGTACATTCTCAGCATTTTGAATGTTTGCAAGTTTCTTTACTTGTTGCAGCAGAATGGTAGCAAATCTATTCCCCCAAGACCAAGCACATTAACACTGTCATCATGTACGTTTCCCTGAACATTCGCAAACAGCGTCACAAAATTACGTTGTTGGAACTACAGCTCTCGACCTCTGGTTAGAAGCATAGTTTCTTGTTATTAAGATATATGGGTTAAATAAATAATCCTTTTGGGCTCAATAAGCAAGCATAACATGCAGCACAATCTATATCTTCCATTATACTGAAATATTTATGCATTTTAACCTATATATGTTTCCACATCCTCAATGTGCCTGATTTTTGTAGAGTGTGCATGTGCATGAATACCTAAGGGAACCTCGGAGCATAACGAATATGAAGAAAACTGACAGGGGAAAAAAGTAGTAAATTCTGTAGTTTTTTTTTAACATAGCAGCATCTCAGATATCTCAAATTAATTAATTAGCAGTAGTTATTACTCCACCACATGCATGTCATTAACAATCCATTAACCTCCATTGATAAGCAAATGCAGTTCAAATGCTGGAGATGGTTAATCAGTGAGTTACATTGTCGTATAGGAAATGCACTCCTTAAAGATGTGTTCAAGAATTCTTCTTTTGTGTCAGATCTTTTCACTTTATGTTTCATTCGGTTCACAAGAACAGTCACACAGACTTGGCAAATGGACAATTTGTTCTGCTTTTGCATTGCAATTTTTTGAAGCTCACAAGCTTCAGTTGCTGTAATTGTATGGAAAACATCACCGACATGAATAACAAAGGACAAAAGGTTCATTTTGGGGTAAACTGTGCCTTTAAAATTATGGCTATAGTTGATTTCTGAAACACTATTGGTAATACTTCTACAGCACGTCTCTCCTGTGAAGCCCATCTAATGAGCGAAAAGTCTGGCCTTTAGCTCACTAGCTAACACAGTTCCCCTTCCTGAAAATGTCACATGTTCAAATCTGGCACAAAACAAATTGAGGTCTGTCGTTTAGTCGAGGTCTGCACTGAAAGATCCAGAAAGAAATGAAAGCAAGTGAATTCCATTGATCTTTCGCGGTATGAATGAGAGGGAATGATATTATGATGACCTATCCTTCAGGCTAGCCAAAAAAGAAAGAAATCTTTCACTCTTATGCACACACTATCAAGACACAGACGTGTGCAGCTCCGCAGTTTTAGGATTCTTCTATTTTGCTGTCAAGAATAAATTCCACGGGTTTATGCGTAAATCACAGTTCTTCGCTCTTTGATATAAACATTAAAGTCTTGATCTCTCTGCCTGAGGGGATGGAGAAGCTTACCCTCTCATTAAACTCCCATCTGCAGAATATCGCCAGTCATTAGGATTACTTAGCTAATTTCATGATAATTTAACAAATGAAGTTACGGCTGAAATATGTATAAGATATTAACATAGGATGATGTCTGGAACTGCTTGAAGTCATTTGGAAGCACCCTGTTTTGATTAACCTTTTCTTTCTTTCTTTGAATGTGTGTGCCGAGACGTTTAAAACCTGTAAAACAGTCCTGTGATGAACGGGAGGCTCCGAAAGCTGCGGTTCCTTAAAGCTGGAGGTATTTTGTAGCATTAGGAGGCTCATAGTGTCTTTGAACGGCTCTTCATATGCTAATGAGGGAACTTTAATCAAGGGTTCTCGTTAAGGTCTCATTTAGAGCCCTTGAGGGAGCTCGTTAAGGTAAACCTGCCCCAGGATTACACATAATTAACAAACTCTAAACCAAGCGGAAAAATGACCAGCGCTGAGAACTAGCAATAGGTTTGTGAATGCGAAAGGGTGTTTTTCCTCTAAATGTCTACTGAATATTAAGCGCTGTCCCCTGGGTGTTGTTTGAAATGCTCCCGTAGTTTTATCTCCATAATGACTCCATCAAATTACCTTAGCTCAGTGTTACAATTTCTCAGCTCCCTATAATCGCCTGGTTCAGGTGAGTTTGAGGGCAATAAAGCCTTCTAATGTTTACGTCGTTCAACGGGTTCTCGTTGGGTGTTTAAGCCCCTCGCGCCGTGGCTAATTCTGACTGATGTTCTTCAGCAGTA
>JAUYWG010000053.1:7301295-7322819 GCA_034779775.1 Enteromius afrohamiltoni
ATCTATCTATCTATCTATCTATCTATCTATCTATCTATCTATCTATCTATCTATCTATCTATCTATCTATCTATCCCCATCAGGGCTTCAGGGACATGGGGACATCCAGCAGTATTACAGGAGCATGATTCCCTTTGGTTTCATTGAAACCAAGATGTATGTGTGTGCGTGTATAAGCTCAGCTTTATCCATTACAGAACTCATCGCAGTGGAGGCCAAAGGTTCCTCCTGCAGAGAGAGGGTGTAACCTGTTAAAAGCAGAGAGAGAGACAAGAGAGGGGGAGAGATGGTAGCTGGTGGAGGGGGCTCTGTTTGTAATGAGCTTGGCGTGTGTCCAGTCTCAGAGCTGTGAGCTTAAAACTCTCCGTCAGGTTGAGTGAGGTTTTCAGGTGTGTGTGTGTGCTTAAGGTCCAGGGGTCTGATCTCATCTCTGAATTACAGAAACGCTTTCTCCTTCCATTCTATCCCACCTTCTCATGATTCCCCTCGCTCTTTACACTCTCTTTTTCCAAGACAATTACTCTCCCCTGTCAGAGCAGGCCCTCGTATTTCTGCCCTTTCTTAAACTGTGCATTTCACCTGCCTGCTTGTCTGTCCATCTGTCCGTCCTGACGGCTCATCGCCGGATCGCTCACTGTGCGTAATTGTTTCTCGCCTTCTTGTTTTTCCTTGTTTGGTGTCTGTGTTTATGCCCATGTCTGTCCTGTCATCTCTCAGTCGAGCTCATTCTCATTTCCTCCACCAGTGAAATCACTGAGCCGCAAACAAGCTGATCTTAACAAGAAAATCTAAATTCACACCCGTCCTCCTTCGCTTATGAGAGAGAGTAGAGGAGAGAGAGAAAGAGAGAGCACAAATAAAGGAACAGAAAAAGATGACAAAAAGGTTTTATGTCATGTAGAATGAGAGATTTATCCCATATTAAAAGAGTTTTGCAGGAATTTTCCGTCATGCCTTTACTCGGATCAGACCTGTCTGTTCTGTAAACTCATATTAGAGAAGCATTGTGGGTTTTGAGATAAAAGAACTGACAGAGATAATCTTACACACACACACATTAGTGCAGAGGCACACACATTCTTTCCAACAGCCTTGACAACTTTTTTTTTTTTTTTTTTTTAACATTATTTCGTTGTAAGTGTTGACTCATGTACAAATCTGACATGTTTATTTTTCCTAATGGAACATTTCTCTCCTCTGTGTTTTCAGATAAGCTGGAGATGTGTGTGTGTGTGTGTGTGTGTGCGAACTCAACACTTAAAGCCCTTAAAGTTGCGTTGCTTTATATCGACCCAAATTTCCTGCCAGTTTTTTGATGATGCCTTGAAGTGAAGAGTGTAAATAAAAGACTGATGTCCTAATGCATAAATGCACCAGTAAAATTTCAGTTTTATGGAGAACAAAATGTAAAGGAATCACAGTCGTTCGATGTCCGCGGCTATGAAAACCTGTATTTTATGAGCCAACCTTGGCTGTACGGACAAGATGGTTAGTGGATGTGATTGATTGTAGTTTATCTCGTATCTCTCTGACAGCTCTCTCTCTTAGTCTTTCTGTCTTTTGTACTTAAGGTTCTTTTACCTTGAAACTTTAAAGACAGGGTAAGAAAAGGCTTACAGGTAAAATGCCAACATTTCATACACCACGACATCAAACGTGCTCTTCAGGAGGAATCCCTAAAGGGTACGTCACCTGCCAAAAACAGTTCAAGCTCTGACACCACACCACTGAAAATCACTTGTGCACATAAACAAGACATGACATTCTTGAGTTGCCTAAACTACTTTGGAGAGATTAAAGCATTGAACATATGCTAATAAGAGAACACACACAGTACTGCAGTAAAGGGGTCATTGAATGAGAAATCACAATTTCTTTTTAGTACAATAAAAATTTTATTTTTAGTACAATAAATTTATGTAAGATATGAAACAAAAATTACAGAGACATGTCAAATACCATTTATTTTTTATAGCGTTTTATAGAATAAAGATTATTTAAAGCGTTTTTTACACAGGAGAGTAAGAGAATCAATGCAAACATCAAATATGAGACAAATAAAAAGTTATGCTTTAAAGCAGTTCTTTATTTATGTAGTTTATTAGTTTATTTTTAACAGGTCTTATCATTTATGTCCGACATTAAAAGAATAGCTGAACGAAATTGTTACATCTACACCAGGCTCCACCCTCACATCTACTCAGCGATCTCAATCACCGGAATTCTAACTCGCCTCACCTGCCGTTCCCACCTGATCCCCATCACCTGCACCATTGAAATACCACACCAGCCAGCACAGTCATTGTCCAAGCTTGTTCTTTGATAGCGGACTGCTCCTACGATTCCTGAAAGCTTTTGACTTACCTGTGTTCTTACCTTCTTACACCGCAGTCCGGTGACTACCCCTGTAGTCTTCTCCATGATCCTGGTGTATCCTTCAGTCCTCAGTCCTGTATGGTGGCGGTCTCCTGTGTTCACTCCCTGTTCGTCTCCAACCCTGAAAGAAAGGATAAGAAAGACTTTTGTGTTCTCAGTTGAAGATCCCCTTTGTTGGAATTTACTATTTGTTATATTTACCTGATTTCGCCTGTGGCTTCTCATCCTGTTAATAAATAAATTATTTTCACCTTACCTTTGTGTCGGTTCACTTCCTAACAGAAGCTTGGACCCTCACCGATATCAGGATGAGTGCCGACGACACCTTTCAAGAGCTTGTGGATGCCTTACGGCGAACCATTCTTACCGCTTCACCATCACCACCAACGGCACCCACAGCTTCACCAGCACCCGATCACAACCCGGAAGTAAACAATCCTCCTTCATATTCCATCAGGTTCCGTACATTGGCGGCAGCCAGTGGCTGGAATGAGAAGGCGCTGGTGACATAATTTCGCCAGGGACTTGAACTGAATCTGCGGTTGATGCTGGCACCATATGATGATGCTATGGGACTCAAACGCTTCATGCAGATGGCTCTTCGCTGCTCAGCCCGGGTAACTGCCTATTCTCAAGATCATACTTGCACTGTGTCTGTCAACCCCCTGTCCGCCAGAGTTCTCCAACCCTCCAGAACCACCTCCTGAACCCATGCAAGTGGAAAGATGCAGACTCACCCCTGAAGAGCGCCAACATCGGTTAACTCAAGGATTATGTCTGTATTGTGGAAAAGCTGCCCACCTCCTGAAAAACTGTCCTCTACATCCACTCAGACCGGTGGTGAGTACAATAATACCCATGAGTGAAAATATGTGTTCTTGCATGTTACCTGTTACACTTACGGCCAACAGTTTCTCAGTTACCGTGGTGGCTGTCATAGATTCCGGTTCGGCAGGAAACGTAATCGCAGGGCACCTAGCACGACGGTTGAAGATTAAAACCACACCTACTGAGAAAGGATACCAAGTTCAGTCTATAACCGGGAAACCCCTCTCTGACCAAGCTGTGTACCATTGTGCTGGCCCCGTGCACCTTTGCGTGGGGGAGTGCCATGAGGAGGAAGCTTGGTTTCTGGTTCTGGTGGGTTCCACCATGGACTTAGTATTGGGGCATCCGTGGCTAGCGAGACATGAACCCATCCTCTCCTAGGGCTCCGAGGAAATTCTGAAGTGGGGAAAAACCTGTTGGCCCGAGTGTTTTCCATGCTTACCACTGCTACGTACGCCACCCATTCACGTATGTATCACTTCAATTGAAAGCCCTGTTGATAAACTATCAATTGAATTTCCTCAAGAGTATTGTGCTTTTCAAGATGTTTTTTGCCCCAGGAGAGTGGCTCGCCTACCACCACATCGCCCATTGGACTGTGCCATAGATCTGGTCCCGGATGCCCAGTTGACGTGCCCTAAACAAAGTGACTGTTCCCTTTAAATACCCCTTGCCATTGGTTCCCGCTGCCCTAGAGAAACTTAGGGGGGCAAAGATATTCACTAAATTGGACTTGATGAGCGCATACAATTTGATTAGGATTCACTCCTGGGATGAATGGAAAACCGCTTTTGTTTCCCCAACTTGGCACTATGAGTATTTGGTTATGCCGTACGGGCTAGCCAATGCTCCATCAATCTTCCAAGATTGCATGCATGAAATATTCCGTGAGTACCTCAACAAATTCCTGTTGGTTTACATTGATGACATTTTAATCTATTCCACCTCTATCCAGGAACACCACCAACATGTGAAGAAGGTACTCACTAAGCTCTGGGAACACCACTTGTTTTTAAAGGCAGAAAAACGCAGTTTCCACCAACCCACCACCCAGTATTTAGGATATAACATTGGTCCTTCAAGGGTCAGCATGGACTCTAGTAAAGTTGCTGCCATTACTAACTGGCCTATTCCCACTAGTGTTAAAGAACTGCAGAGATTCCTAGGGTTCTCTAACTTTTATAGGCGATTCATTGCCAATTTTAGTGTCCTAGCCAGCCCCCTCACGTCACTTCTCAGGGGAAAGCCTAAGACCCTTACCTGCTCTGCCGAGGCCTCTAACGCCTTTACCTGCCTTAAAAATGCTTTCACTTCTGCTCCCATTTTAGTGCACCCGGACCCAACAAGGACCTTCATAGTGAAGGTGGATGCCTCGACGACAGGAGTTGGTGCCGTATTATCGCAGCAGCAGGGGAACCCACCTAAACTTAAGCCATGTGCCTACTTCTCTCGGAAGTTCAACCCTGCGGAAAGGAATTATGACATCGGCAACAAGGAGCTCCTTGAAATTAAACTGGCCCTTGAGGAGTGGAGACATTGGCTGGAGGGGTCAGCGCTACCATTCCAGGTACTGAGAGACCACAAACACTTACAATATTTACGTGACACCAAGAGACTTAACCCCAGACAGGCGAGACGGGCTCCCTTTTGTTACCAGATTCCAGTTCTCCATTTCATACCGCCCAGGATAGCGTCCATTCAATGGACGACCCCTCCAGCCGCACCAGGTCCAGCACCAGTCCCTCTTTCCTACCCACCACATTCCTACCCAATACCTAAACAACTACCTGCTAATTATTAATAAGCAGCAAAAAAAAAAATTATTTAGGGAAAAAAACATAGTTAATAGCAAATAAGTATTCCCTATTCTAAGTTTTTACCTGAACCAGTTGTTTGAAGGATTTGAATTGTGTTAGTAAACATACAGTTTTGTCACAGCTGTGTCATGTTATTTCTGCAAATTACAGATATAAAGTCTCAGATGCATTTTCTCCGATGTTGAGACACAGATGACCTTTACCTGCTGTCAATCATATGATCAGTATGCTGCAGACTGTCTGGGTGTTTAATTTTTGATCCATGTAAAACAGTTCTGTCATTTTAGCACTAGAGAAAACATTGTTTTGCAAATCAAATATCAAAAAAGAAATGTCAGTCAATGCATTTTTTTAGTTTTAACCCTGCAGTCTGTTTGCTGCCATTGTGTATGCCTTTAGAGTGTGCATAAAATATGTCTATAAAGTATAAATATTCAGAGATCGTAATCTCTTCTTGGGTATTTAATTGGATATTTGGCACTCAGTGGCTATAAACATTGTAAATTATATATTAAACAACTTGCATTATGCATTGATGTTACACAGAGTACATTTCAAACAGCAGTATGCTAGTATCCTACATGCTGTATGACCTCATTACATACATGTTAAATTCAATAGGTGGCATCCAGAAAAAATAAATGATAAACGTTTGATTATGTGCTCTCGTTATATTCTGCATATTTTGACAAATGTCATTCCGAGCATATATTTGCATAAAACAAATGTGACCCTGGACCACAAAACTAGTCATAAGGTAAAATTTTACAAAACGGAGTTGCTCAATAAATAAGCTTTCTATTGATACATGGTTTGTTAGGATAGGACAATATTTGGCCGAGATATCTATTTGAAAATCTGGAATCAGAGGGTGCCGAAAAAATCTAAAAACTGAGCAAATCACCTTTAAAGTTGTTCAAATGAATATCTTATCAAAGCATTTTACTAATCAAAAATGACATTTTGATATGTTTACTGTAGGTATTTTACAAAAAATCTTGGAACATGATCTTTACTTAATTTCCTAATTATTTTTGGCATAAAAAAATCTATAATTTTGACCCATGCAATGTATTTTTGGATTTTGCTACAAATAAACCCCAGCGACTCAAGACTGGTTTTGTGGTCCAGGGTTACAAATGTGCAAAAACTAATATTTACACTTTTATACGATTCACGTGAAAATAAGGAACAAAATGTACTTTTTAGGTTTTGTACTATCCCAGTCACAGCTTTGTACTCTTTTTCTGAGAGCAGTACTATTCTGAACCATTTGTTGCATGTTTTTACTGATCTCTATTACGCTAGATAGAAAGCTGGGAGTGTGTCCAATGCGCAATGAAGGAACTGATAACTCTCTAATTGGCCTGGCCACACTCTGCCACCTCCACCAATGAGAGAGCTTCTGTCTTTACCGCTGCCAATTACTGACAGCTGTTTTGGTGTGAAAGCAAGGTTTTAAAACACCAGTTGGCCAGCCAGTTTGGGGAAGAGGGAATATGCATTTTCATGGTTATTTTTCCTCAAGATGTCTGTTTGTTTTTAGTTTTGCACTCCCGTGGCACAATATGTTTGTTAATTTCTGTTTGCCTGTGTGTATGTATTATGATATTATAGCATTTTAAAACATGAAAATCAAATGGGATTTCTTTATTGAATGATTGTAGTGATTCTGTAGAACACAGTTTATTTTCTAGTAGAAGATATTTCAATCGCACTATACATAAACGATTATTTTTCCTGTAGCTCAAATGGAGAGCATGGCTTTAGCAACGGCAAGGTCATGTGATTGATTCCCACGGAGCAGGCAGATTGATCAAATGTATGAAACTTAAATACAACATGAACCTTGATTGTAAGTTTCTTTGCATAAAAGCTTTTTCGGATGAATATAAAATGGTACTTTGCATCAATAGCCCATGCAAAAGATGAACACAGTCTTTCTGTCATTATTGAACATTTATTTATTTATTTTTTATTAAAACAGTGTAGGTATAGCTCACTGTTAAAAATAGGTTGGAATGCAAATTAAACACCATAAAGACTCAAATTGTAATGGCAAATGAAACATTTTAGTTAGTGTAGTGTTTTTTTTTTTCATATTTTTCCATTATAATTTTAATCTTTAAGTCTTAGTAGTTTTTTATGTAAGTGTTTATTATTGTTAATTTTAGACCTAGTACATCAAGTTAAAATAAAATACATTTGTTACATTTATTTACATGCTTTTATTTTGAGAAAATGTTTTATGGATCTAGTTTTACTTAACAATAGTATGCTTGCTCCTCATCTATCAGGCTTTAACTATAAACTACATTTTCCACAATTCTTTGTGGAAGATGATAAAATGCACTCAATTGCACATCTAATGTGTGGTTGCTTGTTCTTTATTTTGTTCTTTATTCTGACCCAAATCATACACAATTTTTATTGCAGTTTGCGAACTCTGAACTTCTTTGTAAAGACTTGAACATAGCATTTCACACAGTCTATTTGTTGTGAGACTTTTAAATCACTTTTAATACCTTTCACATTATACCTCCATCAATGCCACTGATGTACGACGCAGATCATGTTCTGCAGGCCCTGAGAGTGAAAGACCTTCCCCTGAGAGTAAACACTTTCACCCCTGAGAGGCACTTAACATTAAAAAATGCACTGCAACATAATGAAACCAGACAATGTGACACTGTTCCTAGTGTGCATTTGGAAGCATCACTTCTCTGATGTTAAGAAATTCATCCAGCCCAAGAACACAATATAAATGTGCCTTGTGGTCCATCAAAAGCCATGACTGATGTTGTTTATGCATGAGGTTTATGAACAGAATGTGCGCTGAAGCAGAAGGATGTGGCTCAGGCGCACAGTAACAGTGCCGATGTTACCCCAGAGGGGCATTTAGTGAATATGGGGGTGAGCGAGAGGGAGGTGAGGAGAGCAGAGATGGGTGCTTTTGCGGTTCAGCTTCATGGGACTTAGTTTGGTTTAGTACTTGTAACACAAATGATCAGCTGAAGAAATTCTTGCATAATGTGACATTCTTGTGGGTTTTACAGTATATTTGAACTGGATACCCACGTTTCATAAAATAATGTTTTCTCAAAATACACACATCTTACAAAATACTGCATGGGAAAAACTTAAGTATTTGCTGAGAATATACTGTTTTTGTTGCTCTGCTTAGAATGTATTTACTATTTTTTTTTTCAGTGTACTCTTTACGTGTGTACAGTAATGACAAATAAGATTTTGAGTCTTTACACACAGCTGACAGAAACAATTGATCCTGTAAGAATCACAGGGAATTACACATTTAGCAACAAATGGAAAAAAAGGGTTTTAGTAAGAGCGGAAATAGACAAATTTTGGTTGTTTTTGTATAAGTGTAATGACTTAATCTGCATTATATGTCACTGTTATTTAAGCACTCTCATTGAGAAATGAGCACAAAGTAGTGCATGGGGTTTTGAACAGTGCACCACTGCAAATTGTGTGAAGGCAATAAGAATTTGTCAACAATTTTGCAGAAATGTTTTTTTGTTTGTTTGTTTGTTTCCAGCACATTAGCATGAGCAATGATGCCTTGGTATATGGCTGCAGTAGTGTGTATCCAATTGAAAAATACTGTAAGCACAGATATTTTCCAGTCACTTTGCATTTATATCAAAGATTAGGGGAGTGATTTTTCCACTGGTGTTGCTTCAGGATACAGATTTGATGCTTCAACCTTCTGTTTGTGGACCATTGGCTTAAAAATGGCAATTATAGTTTATAAAAGATAGGAGAAATCTATTTAAAGGCCTTGATGTTTGCATCAGAGGGGCATGGCCTCACTCTCCCTGTTAAAGTGGCAGTGTGGGTGCGTGCATGCGATGCTGTCATAACCGGTTGAGACTGACAGCTTTGATATTTATGACGTAGGCTGATGAAAGAGAGCAATCGGCACTCTGCATGAGTGCTGTGTGTGTATGTGTGTCTGTATTGATTGCTGGGCTCTGATGGGTTCACTGTTGGTGGTCTTCTAAGACTTAGTTCACACATCTCTCTAAACCGCTAATAAGGTCATACTGGCCACACAAGCATGTATATACACACACACACACAGTGCTCTGTAATCCACAGCCTCACACAATAACGCAAATTATATATAATTTAGATATCTCTAAAAGAAACAAGATAATTTGCTTTTCGCCTGCTAAACAGCACATAATGCTCTAATCAGTATTCAAATCAAATGTTGCTCTTCTCCACGTGGGCAATGTTATAAAAGATTCTGGGAGACTGTATTGTATTATATTTATGATAGACACAATGCCACAGACTTTATATTCTTGAAACATCTTTATATTATGAATGTATACTGGAGTTCTGCTCAGAGTCACGTTACAGTGAGAATCTCGTGGAGCTTGTTGGTGGTGACATTTAGACTTGTAAAAATCAAACTCTGGCTTTTTAGTGTGAGTTTTTGACCCATGCTCTTTTCACTTGCTTGCTGTCAGACAGTTAAACAGTTATTTGCTGAGAGTGAGACAAGGAGAGATGTTCCTAAATTGGGTGAAAAAGATTGCATGCTACTGGGGGAGAACAGTTATTCATCTGAAATATTTATACTTTATTTTATTTATCTTATACAAGCTATATTCATAAGTTGTCTCTGTGCATTTGAACAGTAGAATTGTCTTAAAACTGCATTAATAATACAGTAATAATAATAATAATAAAACAAACATTTTAGTAATTTAACACAAATTTATTGTTGTTTTCATTTAAAGTTTGCACATAAAGAAATTAATAGTACTTTATTTGTATCAATGTTATTTCTATAATAGAGGTTTTTTTTTAAATGCACTAATAATAATCACACTTATCAAATAAAATAAAATAAGCATTTAAAAATATTATCCCTCATTTAAAAGGTTTACACAAAAAATGTATAGCTCTTAAAAATATTATTATTATTATAAAGGCAGTTTTAGGAAAATTCTATAATTTTCCTGCCGTGTCTATGTATAAATGCTAGAGGAAACTTTACATCCTTACACAAACTTTATATTCCGATCAAAAGTTGCTTCATTCCACATTCATTCAGATCAACTACAAGAGTGTCTGGACCTGTAGTCTACAGTACAATACCGTCTTCTACTACTGCAACTTTTCAATGCTGTCTTTCTCTCTGTCTCCCTCCCTGTCTGACTTTCATTCCTTTTACTTATTTCCTCTTTCTCTAGACTCTCTCACTCTTAAGCTTCTGAATCTGTCAAGGCCTCGAGAGGCTTAATCAGTGTCAGAACGGCCTTCACCAGAGCCTCCAGCTGTGGACATATTAGTTTACACACACACACACACACACACACACACGTGTGAGTGTTTGTGTGTGTATATATGTCTTTTGTTTCCCTGCAGAGGAAATTGTTCAAACTACTGGACACAGAATTAGACTGTGTCTAAGAGGGTGCTGAGGGGAAGCGTAGGGGCAGAACATCACCAAAGGAAGCACACACACACACACACACACACACACACACCATATGCACACATATAATGCAATTCGGCTGCACAAATAAAATTCTGGTCTGTTGCTAAAGTTGGTCCTTGGTAGAACAAACATCTACCAGTGTTGTTGAAAATGATGCATAAAATGCACAGAATGTTCATGCATAATCTAAACGTGAGGACTGGTGAGATTGAAACTTGAACTGCTATATGAAATGTTTAGTAAGCGCAGGGCACCCTTCAGTGGACGATAGAGAAACTACACTCCCTTGTCGGATTAAAAATGATTCCTGTTTCTTTGTAGCTTCACATGACGATGCTGCACCGCGTGAATCTACAGCGCCACGGCCACAAAAATCATGTGAGAATGTTGTTGTTCAATATCAATACCTTGCTTGTGAAATAAGAGCAAGATACCTCTTTTTACTCACACTGACAACACAACATGTCCAAACAGTAGTCCGATTCGGCAATTAACCGCTGTGGTTTTACTGAATCAGAATTATCCAGCGTAGTAGAACGATTCAGGAACTTATGATTCTTATAAACCGGTTCTTTTTTTTTTTTTATCGAATCAGACAACAGAATCTGAATCACAAATAAATGACTCGTGGTTCTTTTAAGGAAATAAAAACACTGTACAGCGATTTCTTAACAAATGACTGTTGGTTGGTTTGAGTGAATCATACACCACGCGCCATGTAATTTATTACCACCAAAATAGCCTACTTTTGCAAGTTGTTTTAAAAAATATATATTTTATATTATCATATTATTAATACCAATATTGCTCGATAAGTTGTATATTATATCATTGATATTATTATTTTATTTTGATTTCATTTATTTATTTTTAAGAAGAATAAAAATTGTGAACTTTATAGGCCAGTATTGTGAATAAACGCTGCCAAAACATTCAATAGGACACTCTGGGTGTGTGTACTTTGTTTATTCTTTCATGATGAGCTTAGGAAATCAACTGATGATCAATGTCTTCTGTGCATTGTGATCTTTCATATGCTTTATATAAACACAAGGCGTCTTCAAGTATTTTGTTTAGGCTGACATGTACACAAACACCTACTCACAGAATAAGTGTCTACTGAATTCAGTGATTATCAAAGCTAATCATTTGAAGCGAAGCTGATTTGATCAAGAGGGTCAGCTTGACCACACCGTGATTACTATTCAACGCAATAGGCTACTGTTAATTTTAGGGAGAAAAAAAAGTTATTTTAAATTTTGTGTTGCTGGAAATATGTGTTCAAGCATAACATGATAGCCTACAGCAAAAATAATTTTACGATATCAAATTATGTCAGAAACGATCGTCTATTTCCACTTACTTCAATCTACTAAAGTTATTTTAATCTCTGCCGTTTGGACAACGCAGATAAATGTACGGATAGCTCTGATTTCCAAAATTGAATATTATAGTCTCTGCTATATATTAATCAGAGCCAGCGTCCAGTCGCGTAAGCTGATTCATCATCATGTATATATGATAGCCAATCCGTAAACAGTAGGCCTCCCAAGCCCCGCCTCCTATGCTAATGTTCGCTGAAGGGTCTTGCTGAATGGGAGCGCGTTCGCGTGTGTGCTCTACAATCACACACCAGAGGAGTATCTGGCACACACTGAGAGTTACTTTATTTGAAATGCAAAGCTACTGAAGACCAGAATCGAAACATTTTTGCAGGATTTTACTGTGTGAACATCACTGTGCTGAAATGGGTGGCCAGGTAACCCGTACCTCTTTAGGTGAGTGACAGTAAAATTGCGTATTTCATAATATTTTCTAAGACCAAATATATGAATGTAATTTATCTGAATTATTTTTCGTAATTACTTTTTGTCTAAATTTGCTTTAAATTGTCTGAATGACATTAACTAGGCTACTTGTTGCTCACGGTCCTTTCATCAAACAAATCATTTTCTTTTCGGTTTCTCCTACATAAATGCATTTCAGATAGATCGTTAAGAACTGTCTGTACTGCTGATCAACACTAATCAACAGTTTGTCTTCAGATAAGAGACCAGTTGTTTTTATATGCAGTAAAGCTAATTATAATTACTACAGAATAACTAATCCTAAACTTAATATTTAGATGTTTTCTAATGATTAAATTAATAATACATTTTAATATATTCTTTTCTTTATTTTGCATAACTTAGCCTTAATTATTAGCATTTTGAGTGATTTTTGCTTTTGAGTTTGTCCTCAAAGGGGCCTTTTTTGTCCCCAATAGTAAATCCCCACACAAATACACATAGCTTTATATCTGCCATGAGGTTTCACTCGTTCTTGCAGTCAACCAGGAAAGTAGGCATAATAGAGCATTTCAGGTTTATACCCACTCAGTAAACGAAGCTGACACTGAGTCAACCTGACACTTAGGCCTGCTATTGCCTACAGCGCTGAGAGAGAGAGAGTCTACACATATAATGGGACATGACATTAGTATCAAGAGAACATCTCTAACATCCCTTTAAATAAAGAGGGGAAACGAGATATTGAAATATGTAATTAGTGATCAGACTGTTTTTGTGAAGACCAGCAACTGCCCCAACAAAATAATGTCTTAACAAGAAGATAAAATACAAAACAGGTTAGGTTTAGGGGTGTGAGATAGAAAATATCATTGATAAGTCAAACAGAATGTAGTGAAAATAAACACTATGAAAACATGAAATCATTTTTATTATTATTATTATTATTATTTATTGTATTTGTCATGACATAGAGGTCAGAGGTTTGTGGTTGGAATATTATTTCTATTTATGTCCCACTTGGCTGTATGTGTGTTTATACACAGTGTCTCATGATGTCCCATATAAACACATACACAAATACACTCACACCTGCAACTGCATGTCCTCATTTGCCCACACAGAGATTATGCAGATAAAGTAGGTGAAGTATGCAGAATCAGTCTCTGGCTTGTGCAACTAAAAGATTCAATTGTTGACTCACCCCAAGTGAAATGTCAACAGCGGTTAATTAAAGAGAGAAACATCTCTGAAATAAGATCGTGTCCTTGACTTAATGCTCCGAAGAGGTCTGGGAAAATATGAAAGGGCGTTGAGGAGTGAGTGTTTGATCCCGAGCCAGCTTTGCCTGTGAGAATCAGTGCACATTGGATTTGCTACACCTTAATGGCTTGTTATATTTTCAATTATTTATTTTATATTTTATCATCATGCAATTGTGTACTATATATATTCTAAATAGTTCCAGAAATTGACCCTATTGCAGTTTTAATAAAAAGTACATTATTTCAGTAGTTTAAACAAATATTTGCTTTTATATATATTTATATATACTGTATATATATATATTAGTGGTGGCCGTTAATCCCGCGATTAAAAAATTATCCGTTAATCTATTCACAAAGTTGTGTTGGGAGCTGGGTCTGTACTACGCAAGCTATGATGAGCTTGATAATTTAGTGCAGATGTATACCTAGCCGAATTGCACTGTAGCCCTATTCGGACGGGACTAGTTTTTTAAACTACTGTACTGTACGTGTGAGCTACGTGTGAGCTTCTTATCACCTGTCAACCTGATTTTCATGTACCATTTCAGACGGGACTAACACCTCCGTGTTATTACAGAGCTGAGAGGGTCTGTTTTGTACATCCGGGCATCACAGGGATCACGCGCTCTGAATGCGTGCATTGCTATTATCATTCAGATTGATTACAATTAGTATAATCACAAATAATGGCTAGTACAGCAAAACCATGTTAATGTGTGGTTACTTTAGTTCAACTATTATGATTTTTATTTGTAGTAAACCCATGTTTAATTTTGATAATTAAAACATATGTAACCGAGTGCAGAAATGATTGTGAGCTAATCTTACCTGATACTGATATTACAATAGCCAGTCTTAACAGTTTAGGTGATCTGGCTCTTTATTTGTATTTATTTATTTATATTTAATGTGCGTGCGGTAAGAGCATCTATGGCATATCAAGTTGGCTAAAACACACAAGGAAATGCGTTGTGAAAAATAAAATCACAGACTTCGCATTCGGACTCTTGAATTAACACAGAAGTTACATGGCAGATTCGGATGGGATTAAAATCACCAATACGTCTCTGAAATAAAACATTCTCTAACAACCACTTGTAAAACTAGTCCTGTCCGAATAGGGCTTTACTTTTAGTCATTATTTAGGGAGCAAACATATTCTGAATGCCTTTGGCAGAATTCAAATGAGCCATTTTAATCTAGATTAAAAAAAATTATCTATGCCCACTCCTAATATATATATATATATATAGTATTTTAAACACAAACTATTGCAAATCATTCTCAAACTGTGACAGTTATCACTTATCAGCCAGCTATATAACTTTAACCTGATAAAATATGTAAACAAACAACAGTGTTCAGTAAATCAAAGTTTGGCATAAAAACACATGATAAACAAATGAAGTAGTCTGATGTTGAGTAGGGATGTTGACTTTCCATTGTGTGCGTGTTTGGAGACATAACCTCATTTTTGGCAGCCTGAATAGTAGAAACCTGCATTCTGTCTCTCTTTCTCTCTATCTCTGTGTCCCCTTTGTTGTCTTTCAGTTCTCGATAAAGGTTTTCATTCAGAGATGGTAGCAACTGTCCTGTAAAAACAGCACAAAGCTCTTAGTGAGAATAACAGTGCTAGTCAGAACGTAAACTGTTGTGAGTGCCTGTTGAATAAATTTAACTCTCTTTTTTTTGTCCATCACTCAGACGGAGGAACCTCTCGCTGCCACCCTTTAAAGGTGAGCGTGTGCCAACAGTTGCCAGCCCCCCCGCCGCTCTGTTTCCATGCCAACACGAAAGGCTCTCAAATCTTGATGGACAAGACGCAGCGCAATGTGCGCCGACTTGCCAGCTTCTGCAATGCCATCACCTTCACCAACCGGCCAGTCAGAATCTATGAACAGGTCCGGCTCAAGGTATGGTAACCCAACGCTCACCCATTTCCACATGCCATTTTGTGTGGTCTCAAAATAGCCCTCACATATCCTTCTGTCATATCACTCCATCTCAAACTTTCCCGACGAAGGGAAAACAGAAAGAGAATGCTAGAAATGCTAACATGTGAGGTTGTGCTGTTATCTAGTTCTGGTGAATGGGGTTGTTTGGGAATGAAAAAAACAAGAAGCTGTGTCTGATAAATGCGTCTGCTGGTCCCAGTTTATCACATTACACTTGTCACACACACAAAAAAATTCTACAAAAATATGTGCTAACAAGAATTTTAGCTAACTCACACTTTTGGTCACTTTTTTTAGATCACAAAGAAACAGGGATGTTGGAGCGGTGCCCTCCGAGTGGGTTTCAGTTCGGTGGATCCATCTGATTTAAGTTCAGCATGGCTGCCACGGTTCGCCTGCCCAGATTTAGTTAGCGAAAGGGGATTTTGGGCCCGAGCGCTTCCTGAGGAACAATGTGAAGAAGGAACCATTCTGTCCTTCTGGCTGGATAACACAGGAAGAGTGTTTTACCGGGTAAACAGCGGCCCTCCGATCTTCTTCTTCGGCGGTGTACCACCCGGAGAGCTGGTTTGGGCGATCATTGACATTTACGGGCTGACACGTGGAGTACAGCTACTTGGTAAGTTCACATGAAATATCAGATTTTACAAATGTATAATGTCCCTTTACGTTCTAAACCAAGCAGTCATCAAACTGCCTGAAGCTGGTTTGTCGGACGTCTCTTGAAGTAACTTTCTACACAGATCAGATGACATGCCATTCAGAATTTGCTCCGAGTGGAATTGCTGAGCTCTGGTTGGCGTGTAATGTGGGCCAGTATCTGAGCTGCGCTTCACTGAGCACGTACTGATCGCTTGATGAGTTGTAAAGTTCACAGAGGCCAGTGTGCTTTTGCTGTGCTGAGCACGTTTAAACAATTTAAATTCACAACATTTAAAAATAGAATTCTAGATTTATACCCTCTTATCCTAATTACAAAAACTGCCCAATGGAAAAAGATGGGAGAGATTGGAGCAGTTGCTTAGCAACACTTTTACTTTTAAAATGAAAAACATATGCCGGGGAATTCCAGAATGCTGCCAAAGTGAGAAAAACTATTTATGCTTAACAAAATCAATAAACCCATTTGAATGGAAAATTATTATTCCATTCATAATTTAGTTGTAGTGAGATTGTGTAGGAACAAGGCCAAGTTTAATTAAGCCAGTTTATTTGTTCGTTCGTTCTTTTAGAAATTATTCTATTCTTATTTGATGCTCAACAAACATTTCAGTTGCTGCTTAATACACTGCTTAATATGTTACTACGTTACTATGGTTACACCTGTTAGTTGATGATTAGCATGCATTTTACTAGAATATTAGCCATTTATCAGTTCTAATTAAGCATATACAAATGCAAAAAGCATTTTGTAAGATTACACTTCTGTTTGTTAGAAAAAGTAGCTTGTTACTGAAGACACTACATTGTTTGGAAAAGAGCTGAGCTACTGTCATAAAAAATAATAAAAATTACCTAATTTAGCATTGCTGCTTTTAGTTATTTGCTCCCTTACACTTACAAAAAAGTTTTAAAAACTGCAGTAATAGAAAACTAAGCGTTTTTACGTTGTTGTTTTGTTTGGGTAATTTTTGTACATTTTAGTGAATGCGTTACATTACTATATTCTATTTTTAAAAGATCTTCTTTCCTGGTTTCTCTCTCTCTTACGTTTGAGTAAAAATAGTCAGTGTTTCCAGTGTCAGATAGCGGTATGTCTCAGCAGTGAGAACGGGCTGTGTTCAAAAGCATAGACAGCATGTGTGGGTCAGTGTTGGTGTAACATCAGTTAACCCTTGGGACATCTAGACTAATTTAACCTTCATTATATAACCTGATCTCAGCTTTCAAGCCTACTATGAAAAACACACATACAGTGTACACACTCAGTCAGATTTTGCTTATTATCTAGCTAACAGCCTCAACTATGTGTATTCAATCATATTTTCAGTTGTACTTTGCCTCTGTATAAATACATGTACATAGTTGGTTTATAGATAATCATGCCGCCAGCGATCCGCACATGCTGTGCTCTCTCACATTACCTCTGCTTCCAAAATGTGTTTATAGTTTGATGGCCAAATGCCGTGACTAAAATCTCCTCCTGTTCTCACTAATGTAGATCACACCACATCTGGCATTGAGTCAAAGCGGTTCAGTGCTGGATGGAAGGTCCCTTGCACTATAGATCATCATGTTTTACCTACATGTCCTTTGTTTTTTGTAAAAAATACAACTCATGCTTTGTATGGATAGTGTATTGTTATTCTTTAGTGTATGTGTTTCCTTCCTTTTGATATTCTGTATCATGACCCCAGTGTCACTAAAGCTTCCACGTCTCAATAATTCCTGTTCATACTAGTCAGCGTCAGCTAAGGGCAATTCAGTAGATGACATCGACGTCAAAACCAACAACTAAAAACAACCGAGAGATGAACATTCACCACGTCTGAGAATGTTTCTGCTGATGCGGCTGCAGTGAAAGTTATAGCAGACCAGTAATTTCCATCACTGAAGCTCTGGTGTTCTCATCAGCGGCTGTCCACTGTGGATGGCCAGTGGAAACGTTTTTACTGACTTAGGTCAAAATGAATAACCACCCAGTGCAATTATACTGATGCTGCTGATTGCAGGCTACATGAGCAGCAATAGAGTTCTATGAAGAAAAATATGAATGTGGCTTTTGCATGTAAAACCCGCTGCCACAATGCTATGGTTGTGCATGGTTGCCAAGGTGTTGCTATGCGGTTGCTAATTTTTTTTTTTTTTCTTTAGCTTGGTCAATCAATATCAGACAAACTGAGAGAAAAAAGTATAATAGTGTATACAGTACTGTTTGGGGTCAGTAAGATTGTTTTAAGATGTTTTAAAAATAATATTACGCTCACAGAGACTGTATTATATATCTATCTATATATATAGAGATAGATAGATATCATAAATCATTATTTAGTGCTCAAGAAACATTCATTATTATTAATGTTGAAAACAGTTGTGCTGCTTAATATTTTTGTGGAAACTGACAGTTTGTACAGAATTCTTGGATGAATATACATTTTTAAAGTATATATTTTATAACAATTTATGTCTTTAACATCTCATATAATCTATTATTAATATTATCAACTATCAATATTGCTGAATAACAGAATCATTTCTTAAATACTAAAATAAATAAAAATACTTTCTGACACTGAACTTTTAACCAGTATTGTACATTTATTATAGAAATAAAAATAATAATAATGCACAAATAATTTTGATGTGGTTGCTTGTTGGTTGCTAGGCAGATGTTTTCCCTTCTTAAATAATTATAATCTGCCAAGCAGAAAAATGTATGTTCAATCACTTTCAATGAAAAATAACAGCATTATGCTGATTTTCACTGCAGTGCGTTTGTGTTTTCCAGACAGTAAGATGGTGCCAGCTGAATATCTCTGTCCTACTGTGACTCATGAATGCATGGATGAGTGGCATCTGTCAAGCAACTGCTCTGAGCTTGACCTCCAGGAAGATCTGCCATCCTTCTCAAGCTCTCCCAATGCCCTCAACTCAGTGCTCTCACGTCAGCTCAAGGATGACTTGCATTTCCACTGTGTGCATGGCAAAGGTCTGCGTCTGCTGACTGAACACATAGCGGTGCGTTATTACAACAAACGCGAAGAGTGCGCTCTGGCTTTCACGCATCGGCCGCTCCGCTGTGGAGAGTGTGTGTTCCTAAAGGTCTCGTTGAGGTTGTCTGCTCTGAATGGATTTTTGTCTTATGGATTCACTTCCTGTAACCCAGCCCATATTAATCCTAAGCACCTGCCGGTCAATCCAGATGACCTGCTGGACCGCAAAGAATTCTGGGCTTTTAGCTGCCTGACTTCACCGCTTGTGGGCGGGGATATCATCGGTTTCCGGGCAACTGCAGAAGGGGAGGTGCTTGTGAGTCATAATGGAGGGAGAGCATGCAGAGAGATGTGTGTGGATAACTCCACTCCTCTGTGGATGATCTTCTATTTACAGCCACACATCAAGCAAATCAGCATACTGGGTAAAAATATAGTTATACAAATGATTGCGCTTGCATTAATTGAAGATGTTTATTATTGTTCATCCTACTTTTCAAAAGTGACTTATTTTTGATGATAATGAAATTATAATAAAAATGTAGTTGTAAATATTTATTCACATTTTTTTTACTAAACAGTCAGTTATAATGACATAGTAAAATGTATGCCTGACGTTAATACTTAAAAGTTGTAATTATTGCTCAGGCACAATACATTGGCTTTTACCAATTTTACACAAGTAACCTTAATTGTCATTATTAATGTTCATTATAATATAATCTAAAATTATGTGTTTACTTTTATACCTTTATTGTCATTATACATTTTCATTATAATTAATTTTAATAATAATAATGTAATATAACAATTAGTTTACTTTTTAACTGAACAGTCACATTTACAACATATTTAATAGTTTTAATCTTTAGTTTTATTTATTGCTCTGTCACAATGTGAAGATGTTTAAGATTGTTTTTAGCCTTTTCAAACTTTTTATTACTGACTAATTGATTATTGATTACAATATAATTATAATGTAATATGTTAATATATATATGTTAATGGGTTCTTACATTTTTTTAAGGCACTTCCTGTGGTTACTCTCCATCCTGTTCAGAAATACAGAGGTCCATCTTTAGTGATGCCAGTCACCTCTCAGCCAATCAGATTCACAGTACAGCAATGAGGGGTTTTATATACAGCTTTGAGTCCTGCCCACAGAGTCTCAGCAGTTCTGCAGGTGCGTTCCTCTCCTTCTATCAGACTTACCAAACTCTTTTTGCTGATATACCAAATTTCTCAGCCAAAAATATATTTCTCATTGCTGTTATTTTTGTGATTGCTGTGGTCACCAGGGACAACATTCAGTTCACTGTCCTCAGAATCTCCCAGTACCCCATCATGCTGTGCGATTACTGGTGAGGAGTGTTTGATTTGTTGTGAGAGGGCAGTGGACTCAGTGCTGTACTCATGCGGACACATGTGCGTTTGCTCCGTCTGTGGTGGAAAGCTAATGGAGATGTCAAACCCCTCTTGCCCCATGTGTCGCAGCCCAATCAGAGACGTCATCAAAATATACCGCAGCATGTAAACTGCATGGAAAAAGCACCTCTCCAACAAATCGGATGACAGTACTGGGTGATCCTTAAAAGGCTCCTTCACAGGTTATCATCCTGTTTGAAAGTTAATTTAAAAGGCTACTTTTTTGAGTTCATCGAGGAAGAACTAAATGACTGCTTGATGTATTAAATGTCTGACCAAAAATGCAATTAAAACCTAGTAACTGCATAAGTGAATGACACAATATTCCAGATAATAAGTCTCTATTGCCTATAAATATCTATGGACAAATGACTAGATGTGCATTAATGGGAAATCAAGCTACTATGAGACTAATTCTGATTTTCGTTTGATAATATTATACTAACTTAATACTGTTCAAAGACTGTTCTTTAACTTGTATGTGTTAAATCAATCCAGAATAAGTATCTGAAAACTACATTGTGGATTTGATGTGTTGGTAAATATATTTTTGGAAAAACTAAAATCTTTTACATACCAAAGTAGACATTCGCAAAACTGTAAGTGCCAATAACTTTTATTTATGTTCATTGTGGAATAAAACTATAACTGTAATGCTAACCAGCAGCAGAGCCTGTAATTATTACCAGCAAAAATTATTATACAGTAGAATAATGTTTTTGAACCTTGATAACTGAATGATTTAGTTAACGTACATATGCCCTATGTATGTTAATGCATGGACATAAACACACAAACACCATCAAGCTATTGTGATGAAGATGCAAAACAGCACATGGCTATTTATTAAGAAAATAGATTTGAAAATGAAATGATGTAATAGGAATAGAACCATGTTTTAATTACACAAACAGACAGATAGACAGACAGACAGACAGA
>JAUYWG010000053.1:7346886-7358868 GCA_034779775.1 Enteromius afrohamiltoni
ACAGGCAGAGGCAATTGTTGTAATTGTTATCGTGCGTTTGTTCTCCTGCCCTATAAGTCTATGGGAGCCCATAGAACTTAGGAAAGTTTTTCAATTTGGCACACTGAAAGAGAACAGTCCCAACATAAACCATAGCAAATTTGAACTTTTTAACTCAAACTTTCTAGTGCCACCATTTGTCCAAAGTTTTCAAAGTTTATGCTTTTGAACCGTAAGCCACAAAAGAAAAAATATTTTTTTCCTCCGATTTCTTGACTTATGCCGAATTGTATGGACACCAAAATAAGGTTTAGATTTTTTATTTTTTTTTGCTAATTATAATTTTTCATAAAACCTGCTTTTTCAAACTCATTCTACAGGGCGTTGCACCAACTTTCATGAAATTTGAACTAGTTCATCTTCAGACCATGCTGGCAAAAAGCTATGGAATTCAAGTTGATTCGTCAAACCGTTCTCAAATAATAAGCAAAAGAATTCTACGAAAAGCACAAAACAATTAATGTGAGGCTATATCTCTGCAACAGTTTGGCATATTGACATCAAACTTGGTGTGTTATACAAGCATGACCTTAGACTACCTGCAGTGTTTTGGTGCTGTGCCACCTAGTGGTCAGGAGATATGGAAAATGCATATTTTTGATTATAACTTTTGATTGCTTTGGCCAAAAAACACAAAACTTTGCAGTCTTTACATTCGGTGCGCCATCCCGAGTTGAATGAAACCCAGTTTTCTCATGTCAGCCATTTTGAATTATGATCTAAAATGCTGAATTTTACACATGCATTAGCTTTACATTGCAAAACTACGTATAAAATGTATAAAAAGTTTTTTTAAAAAAAGCTAATAACTTTTGCTTATATTAGCCTATTGTAATAAGGTAATCTAGTAACTGATATTGCAGGATTCCTAGGGGATAGAAATTGTTTTATCTCAAAACCCTAAAACTGGCACAGTTTTTTAGATAAATTAGTTCCTTTTAATCTCTAATTTTATCGTGGTGTGTGCTTTTATATGAGTTTCTATTGCTTTTGTTTGTTTGTTTTTTGAATTGTCCAAACATTCATATTTATGTGTAACAAGAACATGCCATCTCAATGGCTTTTCACTTGCACTTATTTTAAATCCATTTGTTTTCAAACTTTAAAATTGAAATGTTGAGGATTGTACTGAGAATAATTTTCATTTGTGTTGTTTTGATGAAGGCCTATTTTAAAGAGTTGAAAACAGCTGGATGACAAATATTATACATTCCTACAAACAACCAAAAATCTATTGAATTTCAGTATATGCAGTACAATGTTTTGATTTACAGTGTATATAAGGGGGTAGAATCAATAGCTCAGTGCACACTACTTTTATAAGCTACTTATAAATGTTTTAGAATGTGCTTTATATATTTTCAGTGATACTACTACTGTTGTAACCATCACTGAGGTGAGAGGTGACAGTTGGTACGACCTTTTCGGTTTCACCCAACATGATGACTACCAAGACCATGAGTTAGTTCATTCTTTTTTACTTATCAATAAGACTGAGAGTATTTGCAGTCATGTTCAAATGGACTATAATGTCTAAATTAACATTTCAAAGAAAATGTTAAACATTTTTAACTCAATTTGTATATTTGTGTGTTGAAACAGATATGACAATGGCAACAGCAATACTCAGCCCACAGCTGATGATATCACAGCGACATGACATGACAGTGAATCAGAAAAATAAATAACCAGGCTACACCCTGTTAAATAAGCTGATTTAAACAACATTCTGAATAAAAAATACCCAAGAGCATGCATCTGTGCTTGTTTGTGCATTTCTAACCAGCGCATTTTGCGTTAATGTTAGACTTTCCAGGAGGCTTACATAAAATAACCTCAAGATAACATGCAGTGCACCTTTCCTGCCACAAGTGGGCAGCAATCAACGTATTAAAGGGGTTTTGCCATAAAATCAAGCAAAGGAAAATTAATACCGGGTCATAGTAATGGTTATATATTCATCTAGGTTTCAGGAAAAATGTTTGGTCTATATGTGAAATCGAAGTGGGATTTGTTTAACAATTATGAAGCACAGAGTGGTTTCCAAAGTTACAAAGAGGGTTAAATCACAGGGCTAAAGGGCTAAAGAGGGCTAAACACACACACATAGTGGTCATAGTGGTCTTTAATGGTGTTTATACTGTACAGACTGTATGTGGTATTGTCCTACACTGAGCCTAAACCTACCCCTTACAGGAAACTGTGGGCACTTTTAGATCAAAACAAAACACAATTTACTATGTTTTTTTATTTGAATTACGGGGACACTAAAAATGTCCTCATAAATCACCTATGTCATACCCATGTCGTTATACAAATTTGTGTCCCCACACACACAGATTTAACTGATTTAATTCTCAAATTGAATTAACTGCTCTAAAAAATGAGACACCAATGTTTCAGGAGTTTAGAAGGAGTTTAGTTTATTTACAATTAGATTTTTGTATTCTTTTTTTTTTTTTTTTTTTTTTTAAGATTTACAATTTTTAATTTTATTTTTTCCGTTAATATATATTACTAAACTATATCTTTTGATTTTAAATTAGTATTTAACCTCAGTCGAAGTCTAATTTTGTGGTGGCTCTATTAATATTAATGTATTTATATATGTAGCTTTTGCAAGCATGGGAACATTCTAGACGTTTTTTGAAATTCTGGAATTTTATGTAATATTTTGATGGAACAGTGGGACTCTTAATGAAAGAAAAATGAAAAACATCTAACCTACACTTACCGTTTTATGCATGTTTTTTTTTCAATAGGCTTGTACCATTTTAATTTAAGTACCACTAGGCTTGTAATTTTTGTGCATAACAAGCTTATATAGTTGTAAATTGTCTTTTTTTCATGATCACTGTTAATGACAATGTGATTAATTTGATTTTAGTGTCGTCAAACTATTTTGGCATGAAATATTCCCATATTCCAACCAACCAATGAGAACGCGGAACGCTGAAAAGTTGTTCTGGCGCTCACCTGAATCCCCGTGCAACTAGTACATATTTCATGAAACCTGCTGTTGTCAACTGAATCATTTCAGGACAGCGACACTTCCACTTCCAAATCTTCCAACATTTTATTATGTAAATAGGCTTTAGAGTACATGTAAATTCGGCTATTGTTAATAGAGCTTTCGCAGCTTAAATGTACATTTGCGTTTGTTACTGTGTTTCAAAGAAAATATGTTAGAAGGGACCCGTGCGCGCTTGATAAACTGTATCCCAAAGATCCCGATGCAGTACATCGTTTATATCACAAGTGGGCAGAAACCACAGTGGAATAGATGGGATTATGCAGTGTAAAGCCCAGCAGAATAGTTACTACAGAGACAACACACTGCAAGGATGTGGGCTCTGTGGAAGACCAGGATGAGAGAGAGAGGGGGATTGAGGATGAACATCTGGAGCAGACTGAATCAGAGTGCTTATTCCCCGACTGCCTGACAGCAATCTGCCGTAGAAGACAGGTGAGTTCTTGAAATGCTGCACACACAGATATGCATATTTCTATTTTATATATTCAATGATTATAAAATGAATGATCCGTTTACACTATTTTGCATGTGTAACTATTTAAACTCCTTTTTGTGCATGTTTGTACATGATATATTCAGTGATTACAAAATGAATCATGCGTATACAATATTTTGCATGTGTAGCTGTATAAACAGCTTTTTTGCAAAGATGACTGCAATTCAAGGTGTTGAATTCAAATGTATTCATTTTAATAAGGACACAGCTTCATTATTGCATGGAGCACCTTCATGTGGTTGAGGTTGGATTTGCTGTGACTTTTGATATTAAGCATGAACGATTTTGTGTGTTTAAGTAAAAGAAGTTGTTCTCTGTTCAGTAAGGTCTGGTTAAGTATTTAATATCTAATCAAATGCTCTTCTATTGACTCTTCTATTGGAAACATTGATGTTGTACATTAGCCATACATGCACACATGCATTGTTTTTTCGGAAAGATTAAAAAGCTTGTAGTAACCCACAGTCATCTGTTGGACAGGGTCCAATGTTGACATAGACTGCAGCTCTTTGGTGTTGCCATGAAGTGAGGACACACAAGCAGTTTTCTCCTTTGCACACATAAATGCAAGCACATCTTCTCAGATCTGTATATTTGTGCAGGTGGGCATTATGGCGACAGGATTCAGTGATACTAATAGCTTTATTTGTGCCATATTTGACTTGGAATGAAAAGGCATCAATTCATACCTTTTTATCGATGTTCTGCATCTGATAAGTCACTTCACATAAATAGGGTAGGCTATATGACTACAAAGTTATGTGCAAAGATGATTTTCTAAGAGTTTACAATTATCCTGGAACCAAAGGAGATCAGAAGTCAGCACAACAGCATCTGTGATTGTTTGGAAAAATAAATGCATGTAGTATTTAAGTAAATAGCTAAAACAATCTAGAATCCCAGAACGCACCAGGCTTTAATATCAACTGTAATCTAGAGCTCATGGTTTGTATTATAGTTGAGTGAGAATGTCTGTTTGTTCGAGCAGATGTGAGTATTTTATGGTTTGGTCAGTGTGACATATAAACTGCCTTAGGGAAAATCCACACCCGTAGGAGAAGAATGGGGAGATGATGTGAGATTGGAATGATTATGAATGAGAGAAAAAGAGAATGAAACAGACAGAGAGAGAGTGAGAGCAGAAGGTTAATGTGATCTTCTCTTTCTCTATGGTGTTATTAAAATCAGTTTTAAGGCAGGGAAGAGATCCCTCTTTCTATTTTCCTTCCATTGTCACATAAAAACACCTGTGCAGGTGTTACAGGAACTTTTATTTCCCATCAGGCAATTTTAGGTCACACTAATAGATTTCAACTTATTTTAAAGGTGATGCAACATTAAAACTATACAGAAACGTTTTTAGGCCTTCAGTTTATTTTTTTCTTTGGAAATGATGCTAAAGTGTGAAAGAACGCCCACACATTCGACCATAACAAACTGATTTTAGACTGTGTTTGCCAAGTAGCAGATATGTTTAGTCATGAGAGAATTCTAATATTATAATATAATTAAATAATGGACCCTGATTACAACAGGAAGTCCAAAATTATCTCATTATGTCTATCCTCTGAATGAGAGAGAGAGAGATCGAAAAAGATAGAGCCACGACTACAGCCAAGCATGAAAATGTAATTTGCAAGAAATGCAAGAAATAGGCAATAAACCTTCCGTCCTCTTTGTACTTGACTTGATAAAAAATGGCAAGTATTTTTTAATAGCATAAAAAGACAGTATAACATCTTTTTACATTGTACTTAAAAAAAAAAGCGGGGGTGAATTACTAATCATAAATGATTTGTTTAAAGGTTAACTATCCCTTTAAGAATTTTCATTGGTGATGGATGGAATGTGAGAAGTTTTTCGGACAAATCAAGAACTGTTGTGCAGTGAATTCAGTGAGCTCTGTGTGTTAGTGCATGTATTCAGAGCATCTATAGATTATCCATAGAACACTCGATATGAGATCGATATGCCCAAGACACACACAAATAAAACCCTACAGTCTCCAATACACTCTGTGGATACGTTGCTGAGACAAACTGATTGCATTCTCATTATGAGCCATTGCAGTTCTTGATCAATGGCCACCCCCAAAGGAACATCTATAATTGGATGCACTTCAAATCCCTCAGCAGGGTCACAGTATCATTTCACCCACACATTCTCTTTTATGTCTTTCCCGTTATTTCAAACTAAAGAAAAAGTAACAAAGAGATCGCCTTTTTATTTTTGATCAACCCAGCTCTCTTTTGCACATAGACATAAAGGTCTCAGAGGAACTAATGAAATGGTACTATAAGTGTCTCTGTTTGGGATCGCCTTTAAAATGTTTGCACTTTATGTCCTCATTATTTACAAAATAACTGTTATAGCCTCCATGGTGTCATAGAGGCTGAAGTGCCCCAGGGTTGTGCACGTCTAATTTAGATGCACCTCTTTGTTATTTTCAGACCCCCAAGATGCTGTGCTGTTTGGTGCTATCCTGAGGTGGCCAATGTCGTCGGTTCTCTTTGACATGCCATGGTGGCAGGCGCTCTTAAACTCCACCCTCAGCCTCAATCAAAGCAACAGTAGTTTGTTCCTGCTTGATGTCCCCTGCTGGCAATCAAGCGCCATGACGCTTACACTAGTGCTATGCTACTGCCTGGTGCTTATTTTGGGCTTGCTTGGTAACATCCTCCTCATTTGCATTATTATGCACCAGCGGGACCCTCCTAATGTCACAAGCATCCTCATTGCCAACCTTTCGGTTTCTGATATCCTGGTGAGTGTGTTCTGCCTTCCCTTCACAGTGATTTACACACTCATGGACCACTGGATCTTTGGTGCGCTGCTATGTCGCCTGATGCCTTTCGTGCAGTGTGTGTCTGTAACCGTTTCAGTCCTGTCTCTGGTTTTGATCGCACTTGAAAGGCACCAGCTCATCCTTCATCCATCTGGCTGGAAGCCAAGCGTCCCGCAGGCGTATATAGCTGTCTTGATTGTGTGGCTGCTGGCCTGCGTAACATCATTACCTTTCCTGGCGTTCCACTTGCTCAGCAGTGAGCCGTACAGTCTGCTTCCCGCACCCCTCAGTCAGCTTCAGGCCTGTCTGGAAGTCTGGCCCTCTCAGCAACACAAACTAGCCTACACCACCAGCCTGTTACTATTCCAGTACTGCTGCCCGCTGCTCCTCATGCTACTTTGCTATCTTCGCATCTTCCTGCGGCTGCAACGCAGACAGCGCATGCTGGAGCGCCAGTGCAGTCGCAACCGAGAGGATGAAAACCGGCGGGTAATGCACAGCAAACGCATAAATGTCATGCTTGTCACTTTGGTGGCTGCATTTGCTGTGTGCTGGCTACCATTAAATGCCTTTAACGTGGTGGCGGACTGGCATCAGGAGGCGCTGCCCGTGTGTTACCATAATCTGCTGTTTTCACTCTGCCATCTGCTGGCCATGAGCTCCACCTGCGTCAACCCCATCATCTATGGCTTCCTCAACAGCAACTTCCGCAAGGATGTGGCCTCTGTGGTGCTACACTGCCATTTTCAGCAACTCGAGGACAGCTACGAACACTTTCCGATGTCTACAATTAACACTGATGTGTCACGAACATCTTTTAGACTCAGAAACAACTCTGTGTAATTGGGTTAGTCACTTAATATTAATTAACCCAAACATCAAAACCAGTGTTTAGCTAAGATCAGGGGTCACCAATCCACACAAAGCCTGAACTTTCCATTCCATAAACAGTGTCGTCTCAAGAAATTTCTGGGTAAACACAATACAACTGAAACCGACACAAAACAATTTAGTAAACATGCCAGTCCAGTATGTGGTGCTGTAATTCTGCCACAGAGTTAAAAACTGAGAAGAAGACTTGAAGCATGTGCATAAACTATGTGCGCTGTATGCAAACCCAATCCAACAACAAGAAGAGTTTGTTCATGTTGTCGTTGCTTTTACATTACATAGCAGGATCACAAAATTTTGTGTACACAGATTTTTTCAGATGTATCCACTCTGGGACCCGGTTTCAAAACAATAGCAGTTTCAAGGCTCCCAAAATGTTGAATTCTGTCTGGATGAAATGCCGATATGATGCAAAATGTTTACATATACAACCAAATGCGTCTCCGTGTGGACAGGCCCTTGGTACTGGAGGTCCGGTTCCTGCAGACTCCAAGTTGCTTCAACACACCTGCCTGAAAGTTTAAAGTACACCTATTCACCTTTTTCCTGAATTCGAAAGTAAGCCTATGGGGTGAGGCTTTCAGTTCATTAGATGCTATAGGGAAATAATGAGGAAAATAATGCTGCGTTCCAGGCAGGGTTTTGAGTCCATAAGTCACAACTTTGAACTACGACTCACGATTTTGTAGCGTTTCAGGCAAATCAGGCAAATCTGCCTAAACGCTAGGAATTGTGGTAGCTAGATGTAAACAAATCAGCGTGGTGGACCGTACAGGGCTTATGCTCATTTACAATCATTTCAAAACTCAGATCTAGGAGTACATTGATCTACAGGGTGGGCCATTTATATGGATACACCTTAATAAAATGGCCACCATGGTCACCCCCATCTTGAAAAGTTGGAAAACTTTCACCGGTAGAAAGTACGGTGCCCAAGAGAGCTCAACGTGATACAAACTTCAGAAAACACTTGCAAACAGAAAAAAACAACAACACATTAAGAAAACATCTTCATCAGTTTGACGACACACAGGCACTGCCAACACACAAACTCGCTGCAAACACAGAAACACGCTGCAAACACAGAAATGTGCTGTAAACACGAACGCGCTGCCAATAGCACGGACCACAACGGAAAAGTTTCAGGGGGACCTAAAAAAGTGACAAACCCATCTGAGAGTAACTCTAGCTAACATAGCATTATAATAATGTTTCACAGTTAAGTGTGTAATTCATCAGATTAGTCTAATAATATGCAAAAGACTGTATGAACAGGTTGTTAAAATAAACACAAAAAAACTCACCTTTTAGTTCAGCGACAACACCTCTGCTCTGACCAAAAGCCACGGAACAAATGCAGCGCATTGAGCTCTCTCGGCCACCATAAGAAGGTTAGAAAAAATGTGTTCATAATTACGATAATACATTAAACAACATGACAGGATACGCCAATTTTCAATCTCAAGCAGAAAAATAAAGCTGTTTTGTACAGCTAAAAATAGCTGGACGCGGATGAGACCGGAAGCTATACCCATAAAATTTACAAATGGCAGCACCCATTTTTGCATCAGGAAAAAGGTGGATAGTAAGGCCTTAATTGGCTAGTTCAGGTGTGTTTAAATATGCTTGGAGCAAAACTATGCAGGACACCAGCCCTGAAGACTTAATTTGGTGACCCCTGGCTTATATCAGCATCAATTGTTCCACTCCAGTGCCAATACTTTCATGCCTTTCTTGTCAATGGATAAGTAAGCATATTTATTCTTATTCTACTGAGTGTCGATTCGGATTGGTCCAGAAAGGAGGATGTGACTACAACCCATCTGATTTCTCAGGACCGAATCCTTCTAATCTCTGTGTCATAATATCAAAGTATTTAATGCACACTGATTATGTCTCTTGTAGAGTTTTAGATTGCAAAAGTATTTTACTCTTTGGAATCTTATGGAATATGGACAGTAAAGCAGAAGCAGATTTCTCAGCTATGTAATTAATTAGTCAAAGGCAACACTTGCATTTAAAACATTATCTCTTCTTCCTTGAGGCACAGAGCTAAGTTTGGAGGTACTGGCAGTGTACAAATGCCTGGAAATTGCAGCTAGCTAAGCCATAATGCTAACCCCGGTAATGCAAGCTAAGACCCACAATAAATCTGAATATACCTGTCAGCTTATATTGTCAAGCTGCTGCCTAAAAAGGGGAAAACTGACAATATCTACTGGGCAAACAAAACTGTGCTGGAGGCTTTTTTTTTTCATTCTGCTGTGGCTTATTTTTGTGACTCATCCAAAACGCACACACAAATAAAATCAGCACAAGGCATTATCTAAGATACACTGTCTGAAATATGTTATTAAATTTGTAGTTTTTCAGAACTAATCTGTTAAGATTGTAATCTGATGCCAGGCCTTATACTCGCCTGTCTGTCACAAAGACATGAGTAATATGTTTGTATGATAAAGGGGTTCTGGTGCAATCCATTACTACTTATCGTTGCATTCTCAATGGTAGCATCCACATTTTTAAATTATTCCAATTTTTGATTCAATTTTTGATGCATAGTTGTAACATAATAAACTTACAGGACTGAAATCATTTTCCTTTATTGTTGTAATTGTCTGGAAAATGTCTCTTCTGATTCAAACACAAGTCTCTTATTCCCTTATACAATCATACTTTATTTATATACTGTTCTGATTGACAGAATTCCATTATAAAATCGTAAAATTTTTTGATCATGTGTAAGTATGCTATCATTAATATCTGAATGCATTCAGCAGCCAGCAAGATCGTAATTACCAAACGTGTCTAAACAGATTGTCTGAATTGAATGTGACTTATTTTTGTGTTATATATTTCCAGGTTTTGTGAAACATTATAAATGTTTACTGTTCTGTATCTTTGTAATGTCATATCCATGGGTGGAACGTCAATAAATCTATTTTATGGGCAATTGGGATGATACCAAATGTTGTAAAAGGGAAAGTAGAGATTTAGAGGGAGAAGAGAGGATAGATGAGTTTAATATGTATTTTCTTGGGACTGTACACTTGGCTCATGCTATAAGGTTCTCACTTATGCGTCTGTTTATCTGTATTTCTTCACTACACCTAAAATTGATGCTGAAAAAGTGCTGTTGTAATTTACTTACATTTGTAGTACATTTTTATTACAACATTGTCTAATGGCCCGGAGTTATATATATATATATATATATATATATATATATATATTAGTACAGTAATGGGTCTGTGTATGTTTATCTTTACACAGGTCATTGTTTAAATCAGCAAGTTTTTAAATTACCTTAAAAAGTACTTATTTTTTAAATTATTATTATTATTTTATTTAGTTAACAAGGACATTGGGACATACTAGAATTAGACAAATATTTTTCATCCATAGTCCCTGGACAGAATGTTACTAGTCACCCTAAAAAGATGCATTTACACTTAACATTTAACAATTACATAGCACAATCCATAAAACAATAAAAACTTTTAAAAAAAAAAACAATAGAATAAAATGATTAAAAGAAATACATAACACAATCTAAAAAAAGGAACCAAATATATTTAAATGTTAATGTTGACATAACTAAGTACTTATTAACCATTTCTTTATTGACCCCTGAATACTTTATATAACAACACTTGGAAAATGATGAGACTGAGTTTATAGTAAAAAACATAAGATAGGGGCTGGATTTCAAATTTAAAATAAAATAATAATATCAATATAAATGTATATTTTAATATTGTTGAATTGGTCGTTTAATTGTTAAAAATAATATATTAAATATTCTATGAAAAAATATTTATTGTACATTACTGTAATTGGCTGATTACTCTGTTGATACTGTAATGCTGCCTGTCGGTCATGTTCTTATCGCTATGATTGGCTAATTACCCGGTCAATCTGATGATGCCCAGTCGCCCGCCTCTCGTGTCCTCTTCATCATTATGATATCTCGTCAATGCTTTAAAATCCGCTTTTCTAGAGACGTTCCTTCACTCACTCAAACATCAAAAAAAAAAAATTCAGGTGCGAAAAAAAGTGAGCACGAAATTATGAGTGAGGGAGTCTGTTTTATTGATCCCTCATCTCAGTTATGAGTTATCCCTCATGCACCTCAATTTTGACCATCATCTACAATGCTTAGTAGAGTGCACTTTTTTAATAGAATTCTAAAAGGGTTAGTTCACCCCAAAATTAAAATTATGTCAGTAATTACTCAACCTCATTTCGATCCAAAACCCATCGTTCATCTTTGGAACACAAATTAATTTATTTAAAATAAAATCGGAGAGCCATCTGGCACTGCATAGACAGAAACACAACTGAAATGTCCCCAGCTCCAGAAACGTTTCTTTAAAAATATCTTGTTCCGAAGATGAACGAAGGACCTGGAACGACACGAGGGTGAGTAATTACTGTAACTGACCGTATACTCTCAACTTTATTGACTCTGCCTCCCTCGTCTGGTCACCTTCGGAGCAGTGGGAATGGTTGAGCTCTTGTTTTACAAGATGCTGTACCAACATACCTCTCCACTGGATAGTAAAGCCCAGTCTGTGTCAAGATTGTACTTTTCAACTAAAGTGAATAGTAACTTTCAAATGGCTTATCACGCTTACTAAAAAAGATTCAGCGTTTTAGGCATCACTCCTGAATTAACACATTTATCCTAAGGAGGGTGCTGTTGGTCAGTCTATTTTTATGTCAATTTTTTAAATA
>JAUYWG010000053.1:7358968-7373366 GCA_034779775.1 Enteromius afrohamiltoni
CATCACTCCTGAATTAACACATTTATCCTAAGGAGGGTGCTGTTGGTCAGTCTATTTTTATGTCAATTTTTTAAATAGCAGACGTGCATGCAGATTTAACCATGGATGTATTTTCTGTTATAAAAATATAGATTGTTTTGAACTTTGCATCAGGATGATTCCTGTCAATTTTCATTACAGACATTAAAAATTCTATTTCTGTTCAAACTTAAATCAGTTTGTATATACACTTTTATGTGTTATTGGTAGGCAATAATAATTTCTGTTTAATTTTCTGCTGTGGGAGGGTGTATTAGAGGCCAGAGTATTAATAGCATGGAAGTATTTATAGGGTTTGTTTACTGAGCGACCAGACAGTCCACATTAAAAATACATAAGGGCATCTCTCTCTCTCTTTCTCTCTCTCTCTCTCTCACACACACACACACACACTGTCTATCTGCCTGTTATTTTCCACTGCTCCGAATGGAACATGCCAATACTAATATCTTGTATGCAACAACATGACAAGGTAAATTTCCTGATGCTAACAGCACACACACACCAGTAATACAGCATGGTAAATATTAGAACTAGTAAATAAATCCTATAAATAAACAGAGATATTACTGATTACTGTGACAGATCTTTACTGATTATTGCAAACCGTTTGTGTGTCTTAAAATGCAAATTATCAATGAGATTTACAGACTAAACAAGGAACCAGGAAGCTGTCATTAAATGATCAAACAGTGCCATATCTGACAGCGTGCTATATCAGCAACAGACACTTACAGACACCTGTAAGGAAAAGGTGGTTACTGATGTTAATGATAATAAAGATGTTTGTCATAAATCTTTTTATTGTCACTTAAAAATGAACATAGTACGGTATAAAACAAACTCACTGCAATAAAAGAACAAGACAGATACATCCTATAGGGAACAGTGTTACAGTTTCTATATTATTTTTGCACCCAGTCAAAATGTTTACTCGACACAAAGCAAGTCTTTGGTCAAAAGTCTAGTGGCTTTTCTTAACATTCATTTATACATAATAAATTCTACAACATATACTGACATGAAATAATGACACTGGCATTTCACATATACAGTAATAAAAGATACAGTGTTGTCAGGGACCAGCCTGATGAAAAAACTGGAGGATGACTGTATTATGAGGCACACACATATGAATACATTGCATGTCACAGATTCAAACTCTCTGCATCTTTTTTTTCTTTCTTTCGTTCATCAGCATATTCTTATATTTCTGAATGACTAATCTTTAGTGATGCAGAACATGCTGACAAATTTCAAAATAAGGCCTCTCTCTATCAGTTAAATGAAATTTGTTGTCACTTTGGTATTACAGACGATAAAAGTGGATAATGCACAGGAAAACGTTGACAAAACTGTTAAAAGTGACAAAAATAGAAAGATAATGTGCAGTTACTATTTACGCGCATTAAAGTGCAATTCCAAGTCCGCGTTACCCTAGAAATACCAAAAGAAATCTTTGGATTTTCTTCAATCTTTTTCATAGTAAGTGCAGTGTTATTCACAAATTTATATAATTCTCTAAAGCTTTCGGTCAGAAATGTTCTCATTAATGGAAATGTATATTCCCAGGTTGGTGATAACCACGTGCAACACAGGGAGACCGTTCATCTAAGAAAGACAATTCAAGTGATCAAGATCTACAAAAAACAGCTTCTGTGTCCAGTAAACAATCTACTGAATAAACTATTAGCAAACCACTATATAAGCCTCAAAAATGAGGCAGTCTTTATAAGCATCTACGAAAAATGAATACGCCCTCTCAAAAATGACAGTTTCATGGGGCATGTAAAAAACCTTTTCGCACTGAACAAAAAAAGTTTGGCACCATGAGAAGTCCCCTGGCAAAACCGTACCAGGTAAGAAAACCGTAAGAAAGGCCAAGGTCAGCTAAAGATTTTTAAGATATTGTTCAAGCCACAGAGGCTACTTTGTCACAGTCAAGAGTGGGCTTTTGAGAAGTGTTGACATCCTCTTTTGCAGGAGAATTTCCCTCCTGTGATGTCCTGTTCCAGCAAGGCAGAGTGGCCAAGAACAGAAACAAACCAGACACTAAAACACAAGTACCACTGAAGTAGAATGCCAAATCATATGACTGAGTCCAGTCAAAGAACCAACCTGTAGGAAAAGAAAAACAGACACCATCAGTAAAAGTGTTAAAACTCCTTTAACCTATATATATTCTGTATTTTTTCTTAGTACTTTTCTGTTCGTGCAAGCTTTTGTCTTCAATTTTAACCCTGCATGTGTTCATTAGCTTCTTCTTACCTACAACAGGTGGCCCGAGGGTGATTCCAAACCCTCCAAAGCACATGAGGATGCCGTGAGCCTGACTGAGTCGTTCAAGGCCCACGATCTTGGTAGTGATATAGGATGTTAGAGACCAGTTCCCTGAGAAAAATCCAACCACGGCCGACAGAACTTGCAGACCTATGTAGCTTTTAGACACAGGAATAAAAAGCAGAGCCGCTCCTGTGCATGTCAGCGTCAGGGCATACAGGTACAAGCTGTTCACCCATTGCATGTCTGCCAGGACGCCCAGGACCAGCTTACCGATGCCTGCTGTCATTGCAACGATGGAGACAAGGGGTATTATTGCAATCCCGTCGATAAGCCCCTCGCTCTGGGCTACATCCTCCATGAAGAGCACAGGTGGAAACGCCCCTAAGCTGAACAGGAATATGGCGATGCAGAAAGCCATGAAGACACGGTCTTGTAGGAGCTCTACAGTCTCGCACAGGTAACGTCCATAAGGACGCATTCGTTTCTTGATGGCTCGTGCTACAATTGAAGAGGAAAATATACCACCTTTTCTTTCCCCTTCACTCTCTTGCAGCTCGGTGGGTTCTTTGGGGATCAAAAGCTTAATGGTGGCTGTGTTATCGGCCGAGTTAGGTGTGGTTTTGTGATCAGAGTCAATGATAATGGCAGTAGGTTTGGTGTAGAGGGTTTCTGGTTCCTCTGTACGCAGTAGAGCAGCTCTCTGTTTTAGGTAGTAGCCGGGTAAGTTCAAAGGTCGCATTGGCCCAGCACATGCCATCAAGTTGAGCGCCAGCGCTCCAATGATAAGCAGGCAGCCCTCCAATCCAAACAACTCAATGAGCTCATTCTGGAGTGTGGCATAAGTGAATCCACCCACACTTGTACCTAAGAACAATGAACATAATTAACCTAAAGAACCAAAAAACATTCAGTGCTTTTTTTGCTATCTGCACCATTTTTTTTATGTTTTTTAGTGAAATGGTTTTTTTTATATATATAGTTTAATAGTTCTTCAATGCAATTAAATACCAATACTACAAGCTATCATTTTACATTTTAATAAACATTTTATTCCATTCCACACCTGTTGTGACGATGCCCAGTGCTAGGCCACGCCTCTTGTCAAAGTACTGGCAGGTTATGGTCAATGTGGCAGCATAGACAAGTCCGCAGCCAATGCCTTAAACACAGAAACATAAATATATTCATGAATGTATTCACACATTTAAAATCTCTAACTATAAATGAAATGTAAGTCCGAAAAACCTTAATGTAAATATACATTATAGACCTTGTCAGCCTGAGATGAAGGTAATCAACCAAAAAATCAAATTCTGTCATTAATCCTCATGTTGTTCCAAACCTGTAAGACATTCAATTAGCTTCAGAACACAAATGAAGATAATTTGAATGAAATCCAAGCGCTTTCTGACCCTTCATAGACAGCAGTTATTTCTGTTTTCTTTGCATGCAAAAAGATTTACAGCTCAGTAAAATTACGATTGAACCACTGATGTCATATGGACTATTTTAATGCTGTCCTTACTGGGCCATAAAATGTTTCAGTTGCATTGCTGTCTATGCAGGGCCAGAAAGCCCTTGGATTTCATTAAAAATATCTTCATTTGTGTTCTTAAGATAAACGAAGGACTTATAGGTTTGGAACGATGGGAGGGTAAGTAACTGATGGCAGAATTTGAATTTCGGTCGAACTATCCCTTTAAGTATGTATGAAGTTGATGAGTCAGAATAAATAGTGCAAATTTTTAAAAAAACATATATATTATATACTTCTGATTGAGTCATCAACGGAAGTGAAATTATTAGGATGATTCTAGCGTATGTCGAGTAACTCCACTGAACTTGATCATGCAATTGTATTTGTGGGTAGCACATTTTTGTGTGTTCAGTGGGTTTGTTGGTGTGTATGATCAAAGGTCTGCACAGTAAACTGTGATGGTGCCATGGTTTCAAAATGTAAACTGTCACTGAAAGTTGTATAGTCATAATTAATAGCAACCCTGGCACACTCTGACATAATAAAAACTGTTCAGCACTTCCCGCTCTTACTGAAAATCCTGGACATAAATGTACCCTCACTCTCTATGATTAAAATGTGATGTGAGAAGATAAACACAAGACATATTCATTAGCTTTAACGGTTTATAAAAAACATAAATGCATCTGTTTCTATTAGCAAACTGATATTCATTCAATGCTAATGATAATTGTATTATCTTACCGACAACAATGCCATAGGAGAAGATAAGGAAGGAGACACTTGGAGCAAAAGCGCTCAGCATCAGACCTCCAGCCACCATCACACCGCTGAAGACGGTTACAGGCCGTGCACCAAAATTATCCACACAAGCACTGCACACCGGACCTACAAAAAGAAAACAGGAACCAAAACTTACTGAACGCTAAATAATTTAATAACCTTATCTTTGTTAATAAAGTTATCTTTGCCTTATGTACTTGAGGCTTTTGAATCTTTTCTTTTGATCTGAATTGCACTGATATTTTAATTATTCACCATTTTTAGTGCAATGCGCATTATTTGTCTTGCCAATAAGCATAACCTGAAATCCTGAATTAAACAAATGTTAGCAATATAAAATAATATAATAAATCATTTAAAAGTATACATACTGTACTAGTCTAATATTAAGTACCAACAATTTGTTGTCCTATTAAATGGACGCTCACTCCAACTTGGTCTTAACAGATACTAAAATAGACCCTGTCATATATAGTGGTGAAGAGAATGTGTTTGTCTATCTATCATTAGAAATAATCCTAATATGGTCAAAATGGTTGGACTCTGGAGAGTATCTAGTGCCATCCAGACTAAATAATTTCAGCTTCTTTATTTTGACGGCTCATAAGGTTCTGTACTGTCTGGTATGGGAAACATTATATCACCTAACATCACTGCCAAATGCCCTCAAACTCACTTACCAGCCAACTGAATGTTGAACTACACTACAAAGATATAAACCTTTCCAAACTAGGGCTTTATACTGACCAAACTACAGCTGAACCAAAACCATCCAATCCAAAGCAACCAGAACTCAATCAAGCAGAATGAAACAATTAATTATAAAGTATAATCAGATTAGCACAACTATCTCTTCTGTTGCCCTTTCACATGTGTGTCTGATCAGGAATCAGTTGGAGCATGATAGACATCTCCTTCTAGGCAGCACTGAATAAGATATATGTGTGTTGCTTTCACAGACCAGCTCAGTAACAACTTAGTAAATCACTCTTCTTCTGAATCAGCATGACCAGGACACACAAACACAAACACTACTCATGCTCGCACATTACCATGTCCCTGACAGGCATGTGCTGGCATGACTTTTCCTATCGTGACGATGAACTATACAGCTATGTCTGTAAACAAAACCTGACACCGTCGAAACCCAAACACTCACACTCTTTCTGCCCTTTCACTCTCTAAAGTAAAGTTTAGTGGATGTTCTTCTGGACCAGCTACAATGCAGACAGCAACGACCGAGTAGTACAAGAAGGTCATATAAACAAGCAGATAATTTCTCTATTTGTCAGCATGTTGTTTTATGAAGAGGGCTTTGAGTCAGTACACTGAGTCAGCAGCATTCTATGGGAAAAAGAGCAGTATTTTTTAGTGTGTTTGATTATATGTCAGATTAGATGTAGGACATAGAAACAGGTTTGTCTTAGTATTTTTGTCTATTAAAAATAGGTAAACAACTAAAAACAGGAAATGTTTTGACGAAACTGCAATGCAATTGCATGAGATACTAACATCTTGAAATTATTTTATCTGGCACATTATTGTGGTAACGCTTTACAATAAAGTTTCTATTGTTAACACTTGTTATCTATGTTTTTAACACAAACTAATATTTTTACATTTCTACTAACATGAACAAACAATAAACATTGTAACAATAAAATGTATTTATGAACAATTAATGCTTTAAAAGAATATATTCCACAGTTAATTTTAAACAAGACATTGTAAAGTGTTACCATAACTGCTTTTTTTTTTGTTTATAGCATAAATCTAACAAAGTCCAGTAGATGTAAAACTTACATTACAGTTTTACTTGCAAAGTTAAATAGTCATGTTCACTGAATAAGTAACTTTTCAGTGCTATTTCTTTTTCTCTTGTACTATTTCAAAATGTTGAACTCCCATTTGTCAGCATGTGTGATAATGTGCATTACACAACAGCATCAGAACTCTTAATGTTTTTACAGGCTGCTTTTTATTTAGAAACTTGCACACTCTCTTTATCTCTCTCTCTCTCTCTCTCTCACACACACACACACACATAAGAGAGAGAAATTATCAGTACTCACTGGTGATGAGCGCCACACCAGACACCATGGATCCAACCCAAGCCGTCATGCCTTTTCCCTCCTGGAAGGCACTGAGCCACTCAGGGTACAAAACCCCAACAGACTGGGGGGATCCAAAGGACAAGAACTGGGCCATGAAAGAGGCCACCACAATCATCCATCCCCATCCACCATCTAAAGCACCTTCACCCTTCACAGCACCCATTTTCAGCACCGATCTTACGCTGACTTCACTTGGCACACAGACCTTCAGAAAGAAAGGGAGAAACATCAGTTTGACAGTGTGTAGCTCACATCACAGTCACAGCAGTGTGACATGCTATCATTTATGCAATAGTCTAATATGCAATCCCATATTTAAACTTTATACAAAAATAAGTAACTTCTTTTGCTTCGTTGTATACAAAAAAATACAACTGAAAATACATAATTGAACATTTAAATTGTTAACCAATTACTAGGCTAAAAATCTAAACCAATTATAAACCTATGCGTTATTTGTCAACTACCAGAATAAAGTGAAAAGTTGCTTAAAACATAAAACTGTGAGACTTACGGCAGGTGGATGTGGATGTTGCCCTTGCTTGGAGAGCGCGGTGCGCTGAACCGCTCGTGCCCGGTAGACCAGGCCAGTCTCACGCGCTTCTCTACTGAATACCTTCTTGAGCTCAGCATCGCGCGCCGCCTAGTTTTGAACAATTCTGGAATGAGACCACACCTCGAAGGTGGAGAGACCACTGACCGCACTGCCTTTACATCGCCCCTTTTCCTTTAAATTCGTCCGTTTCACATGACATCCCGCAGTCGTGAAAAGAACGGGCGTCATTCGCTGCGCGCAAAAGCATCTTTACCTCCAGCGCGCGAAGATCAACAAACGGAAGCGCGCCAAAGTTTCTCTTCAACTGCAGTTCGCCACCTAAAAGTTAAAAGCTTTTTGATTTTACAGCAAAACATTTAAGTCGATTATTTATGGTGCACATGCTTATTAGACAATATTATTTTTATTTAAAAGTTGGCAAAACGTGCGCCTTACCAACAGAGGAGCTGAGAGAAGTGGTTTCAGGACAGGTGCATTCAACATTACAACGCCATTTCTCCGATGTAGCCTATTTGATAAGGCACCTATGTAAGGTTGGACATTGCAGCCAGCGCACGGGCATGTACTTTTCTCAGCATGCGCTCTTGTATCCCGTGAAATAAAGAACCAGTTTGAAGCTGTTCTCACCGGCTGGACTCGTGAGTCACGGAGAGATTAGCCGGCTCAGCAAAGAACAACTAAATCTCTTTTGCTTTTGCTGTCTTTAAGGTTTTTATATTGCGTCCAAGAAAAACTATACTGTTGCTTGTTGGAGAAAAAAATATTATTAATAATAAATAATAATAATAATAATAATAATACACTGTAGAACTCGTAATGCTAATTATTATAATATATGCAATAAAAAATGAAATCTGTAGGAATTTTGCATCACAATAAATTTTAACCTCTATGTTACTACTTCACTTATTTGGAGGCAGTAAAATAACTGACATTGTAGGACACGTCCAGACTCTGCACCAGAGCAAACCTCATATAGGACTAAACTACGGTCATAGGTTTAAACTTCTTCCCACCCTTCTACATCTCTGATCTCTGGGTGGTCAGCTGAACTTTTGTGCTGGGTGAGTGCACGAGGGTCAGACGGCTTGGGCTCTAAGCCCACCGAGATCCTGTTCCTGCTCTGTGCTTGTACTGGTTCCCACACAAACATAAAACAAGAGCTTCGGCCTCCCCCCCCACCCTGACTCTGTAATCCCCTCTGACATGAAAAGAGAGCGAATAGAATGAGAGACAGAGAGAACAGAACAGTTAATTGCATTTGCCTCATATCACCTTTTTGGACAACATTTCTTCTTATGTGGCATGGCTGCAGCCTGCAGGAATCTGGGAAACCACTGGGATACTTCTGGAAGGAACATACCCTTGGCTCTAGATTACATTTGGATTAAAAAGTCTGCTTAATAAGAAAATATAGAGCTTGACATGATGGACAGACAGAGTTCATCTACAGTACCAGTCGAGTTTAAACACCTACTTTTTTTTGCAATAATAATGAATTAAATAGTAAATGAACATATTCAAGAATGAATAATGACTGTTTTATGTTTTTCCATTTTAGATGTAGCCGCTGTTTGATTTTGCTAACACTGCTGCACACTCTTGGCAAGTAGCCACTTCAGATGCTTTTCCAACAGTCTTGAAGTAGTTCCCATGCATGCTGGGTTGGTTCTTTTCCTTCACTCTGTAGTTAATTTTGTTTTTGTTTTTTATTTTTAAAAAAGTTAGTCAAATGTGTCCAAAAGCTATTGTACATCTCCTTTATAGCTTTAACTGTCTCTCAGTGATGATGTTCAGTTTGAATGAGACTGTGAGAAGATTGAGTCTTAGCAGAAATAGCTTATGGTTTCATTTATTTTGTTTGGATTTGCTGTTAAGTAATATTAAGTAATCATACTAAAGAGCTTTTTTTTTTTTTTTTGTAGATTAAATAGATGAATCCTATTTCAGAGGAAGTGTAATGAGAGCAGTACAGCAATATTACAGGAAATCTGGAAAACCAAAGCTGCGATTGTGACATGATGCATGTTTACTATGAGATTTTGCTTCCTCTTTCAGGAATGCTGACTCAACTATAGCAAGGCAGGAGAACATAGACCTCAAGTGACCTGTGTGATATCCTGACACTCCCTTCCCTTTCCCTCTTGTTCTCCGTTATAGACTTGCTTACACATACAGCATCTCCTGATGTTGAAAAGCTTGTTTTGCCACTCCATTCTTAAACAGGTCAACAGCAAATCAAGGAAACGGTAAGAGAAGACATGCCTACTCCAAAGACTGATGCAGGGCAGTGAAACTTTCAACACTGCTGTAGAGCTTCACAATTTAGTTGTTGTTTGTTTTATAGGTTCACATGTACCAAAATAAATTGTAAATCGCTACAAGCACCCCTGCTTGTTACCTACCTGCTAATGCAGTCACATGGGTATATCTATACATTCTTTTTCATAACCCAAACAGACAGAACTGCATGACTTTAATTGTTCTTCGAATCTGTCAGTAATGTTAGAAGTTGAGGGTCGGTTTCACCCCCTTGACCACCCTAGCCTGACAGAACCGGTCTGAACCAGGTGAGAGTGGCCGTTGCCAGAGAGAAAGCAGCACAGGACAGCTTACACTGAAATACTTATGCAGGGATTACCACACCACTGGATGTGTGTGTGAGAAAGAACACTTTCTAAGAAGTGTGGAGTTTGCTAACTAGGCGGGAATACTGTGGTGGGGGACTGATGTGCAGTACCAAACAGGCTTGCAATATTACCTGACACCTTAAGATGGCTGATGTCATGAATGGTCATCTGTCTGTCACAATGAAATTTCAGTCGTCCAATGTCAACAGCTTCAGTCAAGACATAACTCAAATTAGGCAGTGTGTTTTACAGGTTACTGTACTCACTCTTTAGTAGCTCGGTGAACAGATAAAAGAGGTTAAATGTTACATAATCCTACTCGTAGATAACTCATATTGACACTACAACAAGTGCATGTGCTCGGTGATACAGATCAGGACATCTTGGTAATGATTGAAACCTAAAGGACATCAAATTTTTTAAGCCAACCTAACTGGAAATTTAACACTAATAATTACACATATAGATTTTTTTTATTTATTACATTTATTTATCAATTGAAATTTAGAAATGTATTAATTGATGTATTCCTTTGTAGAAAGGGGTCTGGCTACAATGACATTTTTTTGGGATGAGAAAAATAAATAGCAGGTTGCGTGACCTTTCACTTATGACTTCTGAATCCTTTCCACTAGGATCTGACTGAAAATGAACAACAGAATCTTTAACAATCCTTTAAAAAATCCAGTGAGGATAAAACAGCGCTATGAGATGAACCTAAACTTGCACACATTTCAGGTATAAAAATAAATAAAATGTCACACACACAAGATTTATTTGTACAAGCATTTAATCAGGTTGAGTTACTTTTTCAACAGTACCATGTTTTGTTGCATCAACATGTCGTTTCATGTTTAGGTGTTATATGACACTGGCATTAAGCAAAATTCTCCATCTGAATAAGCGTTCAGGGCACTCACTTTACAGCGAGGGCTCTGAGAGAGGTTGAGCTGCTGATCAGAAACCAGTACGGACTGTTTTCGTAGTGGGTCATGTTTGGATTCTAGCAGTGAGAGACTGGTCCCCGACCAGCAGTCGTGGGAAACCTCTATGGCTGTGCAGACACACACAAACACCCGCACACACAAACACTATAATCCCACTATAATACACACGCAGAGAGGCAACAAGTGCTGTTTCAGTACATTTCAGTCTGTCTTCTTTACCATCTACATGCTGCCAACGAGCCACACGCACACACGTCTGTTTTACAAACAAAAACGGCCTAAAACAAACAGACAGACAATAAAACAAAAGAAATAAGTTTTACTGCCGCGCACACACGGCAAATGTGCTGGGATTTCTTTTCGACTTCTATGAAGATGCACTCATAAAGATTTATTCAACTGAGTGTTGAGTTGTTTATTAAATGGAAAATTTCAATTACATTTAACAATCGATCTGTTAAAACAAATAAGATTTAATGGGGGCAGAGAAAAAATAATCTTCCCACAAAAAAAAAAAAAAAGACCAGGCATATGCAGCTGACAACCCTCTTGAGCAACCTTCCCATCCTTTCCTGAACCAGCTTGATCACTTTACAGAAAGAAAAAAAAAAACACAGGAAGAATAACAAAATTTAACGGCATGGGGTTATGGATCTGTCAGTTGGCCAAGCATCTACACCTTCTCCCTTTTGAGATTCCCAGTCCTTTTACTCCCCAGTTCAACGGTCCTCTAATTCCATATCCGCTCCAATCCCTTCCAACCTTTGCCCAGTGGAAGATCACCGAGTTGTTGTCATTGTAGTAGTAGTGTAGCCTAGCTTGGAGCAGCCTAGCTTAAGGTAGCGCATGGTGCATGCATTAAGGCTGAGAGGGGGGATTCTGTGATGTCACAGAGTGGGAGGAGCCAGACTGGATCATCGGCTGTGCGGGTGGTGGTGGTGGAGGAGGGTGCTGCACTCCAGAGTGTGTGTTTGGGGAGGGAGGTGGTGTCGGACGCTTAAACTTATCTGGGCTGGTGCTTCTCCTTGGGGATGGCCTCTGTATGACAGGAGGAAATACAAAACAAGCTCATGATGTGATATAATACAACAGGGGGACTTCTGAAGTTATATTTTATATGTGTGTGTGTCGGTGTGTGTTATATAACATCATATACACACACACACTTTTTTCCCCTCTAGACAACTTCAACTTTTTTCCCCCATTATCAAAGTGTTTTTGCTACGGTTCAGAAAATGCTAATAAAAACTGACAAGAGTTAAACTGTGTCAGAACAATTCATCTTGATAATGTCAGAAAATAAAAAAAATAATAACGTTGTTTGTTCCCAAATGTTTATCACTTTTTTGGATATGTCAGTTTATTTTATTTTGCTATCCTCATTTACATACATGAACTATATGGTATCAGAATAATTTTTGAAATAATCTTAAATGAAAGGTGTCGTTTTAAATTTATTACCAAAGTATCATGGTTTGAACAAAATATTTTTATTATTAATAATGTTAAAACCAGTTGCATTTCTTACGATTAAAAAACAAAAGTAGTTTTTTTGCACTAAATCAGAATATCAGAACGATTATAGTGAACAGTCAAAGCAAATACAGGTACATATGCTAAATTTGGAACAACATACGACATGGTGAAAAAAAGATTCAACAATTTAACAGTTGTACTTTATGACTGCTCGTGCTTCTGCTCAACAAAACAATAACAATACTAAAATGTACACATGAAATGGTCATTGGTATCATCTCCTCTAGTTTATGTGACACATGAGTGTGTTTACATATGCAAACTGAGTGTGAAAGTGCAAATGTGACACCTTTTGAGTGTGTTGGAAGAGTCTGGCTCTGCTGTCAGTCCCGGTTTATCAAAGCTAGCTGACTTTTTCAAGGCACCGCGGGACATGAAAGTGAGCCAGCCACTCTTCGCTAAAACAAACAGATCACTGTTGCTATAGCCAACAGCTCCCCAACAGGAAAATATAATCCACAACATTCAAATAGGTATTAGGAAAGCAAAAAGTGGCAAAAATAATGAGAGTCATGAATTAGCGGCTAATTCAAAGCTGTCATTGAACATTATTGTTTGAAAGGCTGAAGTGGTTGCCCGGGTAGTAAGACGTTTAAGTTCTGTATTACATAATCAAATAAGCTCAGCTGCCATATCAGGCCGTATCTATCGTAAAGTACACGGAACGGAGGTCGAGTGATTTGCTAACTACTAATACTACCGTAAAAGTTCACAAAACCTTATCCTAGGAATTATTTATTTCGGCATTCCACTTCCCTTTTGTGGATCCATACATCAAAATGTACACTGAGATACTTTAGGATTTCTTTGTCTCAATGCACTGCTTCAGAAATGTGCACAGAATATTTAAATTGCTTACAAACTGTGAAATGAGTAAGCAAATAGATGATGCAAAAGTTGTGTTGATGCTTTTGGTTATTTAGATCGGTATGCAATGAGTCATCCCGTTAAGGGACGGCAACGATGAGGTTATGTAATGCGCTTACCTAGTCAGTTACTTCATAAAAAGTCTCTGGTAAATAGAGGGGTCACATTTGTGCAACAGACAAACATGAGGCTGCTGCAAAACATAGCTAGTCTTACATTGTTGGCCTTCACTCAACTGGACAATTTCCAGAGGGTGTTGCGGAACATACATAAGGTGAAATTGAGACCGGTTGAAAATTATTACTTCACTGCTGTACATTTATAGTTAACTTATCTATCATCTAGCTAACATTAACCTGATAAAGTGACACATTAAATTTTAAATGGCGTTAAATGGGTTTAAAAAGAATTGCACACCAACACTCAAAAATCTTAAAATAAAGTTCACGTGTTGTAACCATCTTCTCAAAGAATTAAAAAGCATGATCCAAGTTTCCCTGAAAATATTAAGCAGCATAGCTGTTTTCAACATTGATGTCAAATCTTAAATTTCGGGAAGTAGATCTTTCATTTGTAAATCAATAACTACAGTGTGACCTCATCTACTCTACAGCTGCCATGAACGACAGGAAATGTGATGAAAGACTATCCAGGTCTTGTTTGAGCTGGCATAAACCTGGTCCTGACACACATATAGAAAACATCCTTAAATTCATTTTTAAACCACTTCTTTGACTTTCCTAACCATTACTGCCATTTGTCATCAGCATACTTTTTAAGAAGCATTCCTTGGGAAAACTGAATTTAAAGTGTAAACTAAATATCTAAATTTAAAAACATAGGCCAACCTCACCTGTATGCACAAAAACATAGATGTTTCTGTTCAGTGATCTTATCTTATCTGGGTTTCAACCATTATAATATAACTTAATATCTCCATTTCAGAGTACAAAACATGGCACCTTTGAGTTTATTTTGGGTGGAGTAAGTGCGTTATCTCATCTAACAGGTCAGAATACACTGCAAGGTACACAAAAAGTCTGGATGCAGCTTTATCTTATATTAATGGCTGAGGATTCACAGTACTGAGGCCTGTACCATGAAGCCGGATTAGCTGGCTAGCCAGGTAAATTTAGGATTAGTTTGCACCAATCCTGGGTTTTAGG
>JAUYWG010000053.1:7374293-7440292 GCA_034779775.1 Enteromius afrohamiltoni
GGTTTGGATTTGTCAACCCAAAACTAATCCTGTAACTCTGAGTTTGTTTAGCCACCATCATGGTACAGGCCCCTGGTCTATATTAACTTAGACGCACAATAGGGATGAGGAAGAGCGTTTTGAAGTCGAGTGTAACCAGGTGACTCACTCGCCGTTTTCAAATTCAGCGGAATAGCATTACAATGGTTCTTAACTAAAAACAGGCTGTCTACGATACACGCTGCTTCCTGCATGTAAACACATTGCTCAATATCAAGACGAGCTTGAGCAGAGCGTTTATATACATATATTTATATGCTAGATGTGTGAGAGTAGGCACCTGTACAGCGTGTGAGGGTCCTGGGTGGATGTGTAGCCCAGGAGACGTGTAGTGGGGGAGTGGTGCTCGGCTCAGCGTGGCTGGAGGGGTGAAACCAACCGTGTGACTAGCGTACGACAAACCTGGAACGGAAAGAGCATCACACATTTTCAACATGATGCTACCCATTACGTGGTTATTTAAAACCAGCCCTTCTTAATATTAATCATTGGTTGTTTGATCTACATAAACTTTTGACTTGCTTAACTTGATATACATGTTCAAAGGTTGATTTTTAAGATTATTTTAGTTTATTACCTAGTTTACCTATCTTGTTATTATCAAAAGCTACAATACCTAAAGTTAATTTAAAAATTACAAAACATCTACATCAATTTAAAGGATTTATGTTTGTAGACCTCAAATGTTAGCCCTCATTTAACGCTTTATATTTCAGAATGAGAAACCAAGCAAGACTCTAACTTCACATCAATTTACAGTACAGCTTGCATAATTAACACTCCATGAAAACACATTTGTCTAATTATCACCCTATAAACTAATCCAAAGGCTGTGTCGAAAGCCTGTGTTAAAGCCCATTAAAATATATGTGAATCAAAAGCAAACCACGTCAAAAAGATTTAACTTAGTTATTATATCCATTTTTAAGTTTTTGAAATATTTTATATGCTCACCTTTACAATACAGTAAACATTTGTTACATGTAATACAAACTACAACTTAAAACAGCTGTTAAAGGTTGTTGCCAGGAAAGAGTGATAAATCTTTCAAGTTAACTGTGTGGGCACACACCAGGGGAGATGGGGCGGCTGGAGGAGGGAGAGGGGGTGTAGGGGATTGGGCTGGACACTGTACGAGCTCTCAGTCCCTGAGCCGACATCTCATTAAAATATCTAGAGAGATAGAGAAAGATGGAGAGATATAAAAAACAAACAAACCGCACAACAAAAACATTCTGGCAATGCATGCTTTTCGTTCTAATATCTTATTCAAAATGAACACTTTAAGACCAGTGTGTAGTTATTTTCAAGGTTTATCATATATGTCCAGTCATCTTTTGTGATTGTATTTAATGCACCTCTCATCGTCCATCTCAAGGCTGCTCTCACTTTCTGAAAGCTGTCTACACAGTGCCTCCCTTCTTTCCATTTCTCTTTGAAGTTTTCTCTGAAGACGAATGTTCTCTTCCCTCATTTGCCTTTCCTCCTCAATATATTGAGCCCGCTTCTCTGTGTCTGAAGGGAGAGAAAGACGAAAGAAAACATACACAGAAAAAATGTCATATAAAACCTGTAACAAAAAAGTGTTTAAGGATTGTTGAGAAGACGCTTTGAATTACATGTCAAATTCAGGATGATACATTTTTTACCTAGTAAAATACTAAGAGGCATGTTAATTCATGCTTATCAACTAAACCATAAAGTTATGCTGTTAATACATTTTTAATTGTTCACAAAAAAAGTTTTCACCGTTACATAGTTATAATAAATGTATTGCTGACTATGCGCTACTGATTAAAGCTTTACTGAGAGTGATACCATGAGCTACCGAAGCTATTGGCATCTTTCTGCAATGTAAATGGAGATGTCTCCCTCTAGTGGCCAAAACACAATTTAAAGCATTCAAACTAAGAATTAAACTAATGCGTGTAGCTCTCTGTACTCTGCTACAAACTATTGCTGTATCATACTACACATGCCTCTACAACAAAATAAAACCATGTACTTTACTATTCAGGGAGTCAAGTTATCTTTTGGTTTACTGTTTACAATGTCCTACTAATTGTACAAGTACTAATCCTAATATGGAAATGTATATACTATGGATACCATGAGCTACTGTTAGGATTAATACAAGGGCTGCATTTGCAGGACAGTTTGTTTCCCTCCGGCTGTATGATGGCAGAGAGGCTGTGCAGGAGTGCATGCGTGCGTAATGAGACATGGACTCACGCTGGAGCTCTGTAGTGCGGAGGCTGCGTTTGAGCCTCTCCACTTCACTCTTGAGGAAGCGGATGTGCCGCATCATGTTCTCCGGAGAGTCAATCTCCATGGAAACTTCACGTGGAGAAGGCGGGGCTGATACTGGCTGGTCAAGCTTCTCCTGCAGAATCCTGCCAGAATTAAGAGAATTAAGTTAACGTGATCAAATGTTTGTTCACATTTTAAATATTTGTAGAAGATATAAAATGCATTAAGACAGACAGACCAGTTCACAAGGGACATTACCTTTTTTCTGCCTCGAGTTTGTCCATGCGTTTCCAAAGCCGGTTGACTAGTGCCTCCTGCTCTTGTTCCAGAGTGTTTTCGAGATCAATCTTCTCACGTCGGAGCTGCATATAAATTCATGCAATTAATAAAACTAGGCTGTGGTTCTGAAAATAATGCATGTTCTTACATTGGGCCACAATAATAATGGTTTGCACAATAGTAATGGGGCTTTCCACAAATACAAATTGTGCGTTGCTAAAGAATAACCTGTTCTAGTCCAGCCAGTTACTGGCAGATACTCAAGCTAACCAAAAAAAAAACAATGAACTTGGAGGCACCAAATACAACTAAACTTTGTGCAATAGATTGCAGGATTTTTTTTAGGATTGAGTGGTTTAGAAATGATCCTGTTTTACAGCAGGATGTTTAAAGAAGGTACCTGCTCTAGAGTAAGCTGTTTGGAGATGGTGTCGTTCTCCAGTTTTTTGATCTTCTTCATCAGTTTATTGACCTGGAATTCTTGCTCTTGCTCCAAATGCTGCTCCAACTCTGCCTTTTCATGCTGAAGCTAAAACACAAAGCAAGCACATAAGAGAATAAAAGTAAAACAGATGCAACACACACAACCCAATATGAACAGGATGGGCACCCCAAATGAGCTGTGATTCAAAGTGACATTTTGGTGTCACATTTTTTTCCTGGTGTCTTTACAAACAATAACACGGCAAGTCATTCCTCATGGTAACTGTTTTGAATGTTCACGCATATTTGCTTGTGTTGCATTTCTATAGCAACATATTTTAACCAGATGAATTTGCAACTATATTAAAAAAAATAAATAAATAAGAGAAAAACACATTTTTGCAGGCCATTTTTTAAAAATATGTATAGCCAATGAGCAAGAGATGAGTATAAAATAATTAGTGACTATTTAATTGTTATCACGTTTAGCACAACTGCTCAAAAGTAAGGTGTCAGTAATTTGTTTTTTCTTCAACAAATTAAAACTAATTATTACTGACACTAATAACACATCATTTCTCAAATAGTAAAGGCAGTAAAACCATTTGCAAAGTCACTAATAATTTCTATTTCAAATCAATGCTGTTCCTTAGAACTTAAAAAAAAAATGAAAATGTTATTACATTTAAAAAAAAAAAAAAGTTTCACGAGCAGCATGTTAGTATGATTTCTAAAGGATCATGTGACACTGAAAATTATAATAATGATGCTGCAAATTCAGCTTTAGAAATCCCTATATTTCACTTGAGCAATTGTTCTTTTAAAACCAATACAAAATCATACCGACCCCGAACTTGTGAACAGAAGAGTAAATATAAAATCGGCATGACTCATTAGTATGCACACTAATCTCTCTTGCTACTCCTCCACACAATACAGCACACCTACTAAACACACGCACCATAAACAACGTCATCTGGTCTCAGTAGAAGAGCCAGATTCAGTCATGAGCATTGAACACTTCACCAAAACAAGCTTTCATACAATTTAATCAGACACCATTTTTTGCATTTTGGCAATTAAAATTCATTATTGTATAAGAAAGCTGCTGAACAATAACTTTATAATGACATATGTACTGTATGTCAATGTAAAAGTTACCCTTAGGGATGATTCTAAGGGCAAGCGATCAGATTTCCTACCCTTGACCTCAAATTGCGTTGATGGGCTCTTTCCTTCTAGAGTTTCTCACCTGCATGAGCTTCCTGGACAAGTCATTGGTAAGGAACTCCTCTTCTTTCTCATAGTTGACAGCAAGTGTCTCTTTCTCCTTTTGCAGAGCCTGAATCTTCTTAAATAAAGTGTTGGAGATAAACTCCTCTTCTTGTTCTGCACGCGCTTGCTGTGGAAAAATAAAAAATGTCAATTACTCTTGGACATGTTTTCACATTCTGTCTTAACTCTTAACTAAGCAAATACACTATTCATTAGTTCTTGATCTTAAAACATGATTAAAATATTTTAGATCACAAATACAAGTTACAAGTTTATTGGCAAAGAGGAAATAAAAACCAATCATGCAATATAAAACAAACAGATGAAATCCAACAGTAGTACTCAAATGCATGTCAACATCCTGCATTAGATGCATTACCTTAGTAAAAAAAAATAGCACAACCAACAAGCAACGCACTGCTACTATCAATTTCCACCATTAATATGTTCATAAATGCAAACGCACTGGATATCAGTGTCAGTGTTTCACTAGTGACACTTGAGTGTTGGCTCATTGTCTAAATGCAGATGGTCTGAGTGAAGGACTGATTCACATACAGGATGTTGACGCATTAGAGCCAAATATTCAGAGTGCCAACTTCCCACCCCGACACGGGCCTCAAATAATACACTACTAATGACATGCCATTTCGTGTAACGAAAGGTATCAGACGTGCAAAAACACGTTCTGCGTTAAAAGCATGATGATGATAAAGCATGTGGTAAATCAGTAAACGCCTAATGTGGTCAGTTACACACACAAACACCACCGGAATGCTACGGAGCATAAAAAACACCCCATTTACATAAAGGCACATTCATTGTAAACTATACCAGTCCATATTAAAATTTAAACTATTTTAAAGCAGCCGGTCTGTGATATACATTAGCACTAATGCTATTAAAGTGCCTTTTGTTGTTGGCTATATCACAGTTAGCTCGAATGCTAGCAAGCTAAATACCCCGAGCGCTTCTTTTTCTCCCCAAACCAGATACATTGCACCCCAATGTGGTTCGTAATGTTCCTCAGACATCTTTGCATGTCGTGATGGTGTTGTCAGGTGTGCCGCGGGGATTAAAGAGATAAAAACATGGGCTGACTCACGATGGTGACGCTAGCTTTGCGCAGGTCGCGGTTCTCCTCCTGCAGCGCTTTGCACTTCAGCTTGAACGTCTCCAGCTCGATCTTCAGCACTTTGTTCTCCTGCTGGAGCGACGCGAGCCGGTTTGTCAGCTCCTCCAGGCGGGACTGCGAGATCACGACGCCCTGGGCTTTGGTCGCGGCGCTCGTTGTGGTCGTGGTGGTGTTGGAGGCGGCCGCTGAGGTGCAAGAGGACTGCGGGGTGGCGGAGCTGCTGCTGCTGCCCGCGCCGTCCGTGTCGCTCTCGCTCGCGCTGTCCGCCATGGTGTCTCGCGCTCGATACCTAGAGCTCGCGGTGGTCCTTGCGTGGAGTAGACGTGGATTTCAGGGGCTAGGGAGAAAAAGGGATGGAGCAACTGTGGCTGGACTGGAGAGGGAACGGTCCAAGAAATGACTGGGCGTGCTGAAAGTGCAGGCGAACTGGGAGGGTGGCGCCGTCATGTGGTGGAGAGGACAGTGTGCTTGGGTTTTTGATTCATCCCAGTGACTCGAATCTTTTGAATACAGAAAGATGTGTTCAAATGGGTTTGACGATTCGTTCAGTTGATTACAAATGAGATTCGTGTTTGTTTACTGCAGAGTTTAGCTCCTCCAACCAGCGAATCAAGGTCTTACTAGGTATACTTAAAACTTCCAGGCAGGTGTGTTTTAGGCACCTCTGCAGGACACTGGCCCTCCAGGATTAGGTTTGGTGACCCATAAGTGAATGTTTGATTATTTCACTCAACCAATACATACAGATCCAAAACAAATCTACCTAATCCTTTTTTTAAAGTACTCTATAAGTAGTAGACTCTATAAAGTAAAATTATTATCTCCATGTACATCAAAATAACTGATAAGTTCAATAATGTCTTTTTGTGATTTTATGGTTCTGAGTGGTTCTATGTGTGAAGATACACATGTTGAGGTAAAATTTTTTATTTGTACGTTTCATTTGATTCATATAGACCACATCTTTTTACTATTAATCTATGTGCTTTTTTCCTGACGTCTCAATGAATATGTTGTTGTTTTGTTATATAGTGATCTTAAAAAAATATTCTGACATTTAAGCTCAAATGTAGGAATATCACTGCTTTAGCAAAATATTAAACCAAGTTAATTTATGTATTAAACAAAGAACACTTGCAGAGCAAAACTTTTAACATAAATATATTTGTTAGATACTGAATGATAAAACAATAGCTATACTGTTCAAAATTAATATAGTATTTGGACACTACAGGCTGTTAAACAGTTGACATGGGCCTAGTTATAGGATGGACTATATCTGTGGTCTAGCTTACATATTTATTTTTATTCTACTATAATAGTTTGTTATCAAATGCAGTGAAATTATACATTATTAAATGTCCAAATACATTTTGTTCTGCACTGTGACACCTTTCGTAGTGTCACACATAGAGAAGAAACAATAAACTTATCTGACTTAGCAATATAAACTCAAACTTAAATAAACTCAGTGTGCAAAGTAACTGACAGAGATGTAATATTTCTATACAATAAAAAGATGTGACCGTCATCACTTGTAATGTGTTTTATACAGAGACAAAACATGTTCGGTTTATCAAAATCTCACAAATAATAACTCATGGCTGGTTTGCTCAGTAGGTGTTAATATAATAAGCAATGGCTACAGAGAAGTTAGCATCTATTTGAGGCACTACAAGATAAATGCAAAATGTTCTTCCCAAATTTCCCAAAACAGTGAGTAACTTCTACAAAGGAAGCACACACGTAGCCCATTAAAAGAGAAGATTAAATCATTAGGGCATTTTCTCATTGCTAAAACTATAGATAAGTAATCCAGCTATAAATGGAGTTGTTATAGCGTTAATATAATTCATGACACCTTATAGTCATGACATCTCATTATGTAAATATATACACATTATTTATAATACACTGGCTGATGTAATGCACAAACTGAAAAAAGAACGTGAATACAATAAAAACACTTAAATAAAAAAAATATAATATGTTTGCAAAATCAATGCATTTATTTTTAAATCAGATTTTTTGTAAGACATTTGAAACATTATGGTGGCATCATAGCTGCTAGTTTCTAAAAGAGAAGACCTCCAATAACCAAAGTGCTATTATAGTTACATTTAAATGGCTTCACTCATTGTAAGAACTGTACATCAGAAATGTTGCTCAGGTGAAAACATATTATATTAAACAAAACCAACCGACTGGACCGTGTCAGGCCTCTCCCACAGTTTGATTGACATGTAACAGGGAAGCAGAACCACACCCCATCATAACCTAGTTTCCTAGGTCTCTCAGATCTCATTGCCATAGCAAAATTCAGCACACTAAAGGATTTTTCACACCATACACACCACAAGCTAAAAAGACTCTATTGGAGGAAAACAAAACAAACGAACAAACAGAAAGTAATCGCTAAAGAAAAAATCTATATTATCAAAACCGACGCAGAACACTGCAACACACGCTGGTCTAAAATATATATCACACAATTCCGAAACTGGAAACGATTTCTTGTAATACTTAAAATTATAATGACCATCCAGTGTGTGTCATTTGTAATACATCAGCTATTAAATCTACAAGTAATAAAGGTCTCGAGACATCCCGTACAAGGAAGTGTGACTCCAGATGAAAATGTTAAATGTTGACTTGACCTGGAACAAAATGGCAAACATTTAAAACCTCAGCGGTCAAAAAGAAAGAAAAAATGAAGACATTCCTAAAATGAATACAAACAGCCTTAAGACAAAGAGAGACCTCTACATTTTACAGCCAATACACATGATACCATGATAGTTGAACAGAGATGCTGATTTACTAGCATATACATTCTGAACACCTCTTACTTGCAGCGCTCAGGCTAACATCAGCAGACGCTGTCTTCCATATGAAAGATAACAGACACTACACTGAACTCCTAAGGAAGCAGTCTGGTTAAAGCTCGTCACACTCGTCACCGTTTCTACATGATGGATGCTTGTGGGGTGACATTTTGGAATATAAAAGTTGAGACATGTTGTATGTGTACACAAGAAAAAAGTATTTTCTTATTTGTCTCTTTAAATACAGTGTTTTGCAAACTTAGAAAAAGGTTCTTAAAATAAGGTGAACTGCATGCATCAAAATATTAGTCCTCTGTATGACTTCTTCACAGAATTTGATAAATTCCCATTTTGGGAACTGTTGAAATTCGCAGAGGATTTTAAGGAAACGTCCCCTGAAAACCAACTTTTCTCATATACAAACGTACCTGCTATAATAATTAATTATACAAGAGCATGTGAAGTTTCACTGTCTTTAAAATGTCGAAAGCACTAGTAAAGTGTATGTTTGCGGTGCTCTCTCCAAACCTAACTACTAAATTTTATTTGATTTTTTTTTTACATATTGTGATTTATGTACAGAAAAGTCCACCACATAATTTATTTTAGCTTTATAAATAAAACAAGTAAAACACAGGGATCCTCCTCCTGACGTCATGGGTCCACGGTAACGTGTAAGGCGAATGTAAGGTGTGGTTCAACAGCATCTATTGTTTAGTTTTTTTGCCCCCTAAAACATGAAAAAGAGCTTTTGTGCCATCTTTGGTCACAGGGAAATTTGTGTGAGTATATGGTTTGGAGTCTTTTGAATATACCCCTCGTGTTTATTCTTCTGATATTCATGGCACACAAAACTCTTGAATTCCTGATGGTCCAGGTCAGCGAAGGTATCAACCATCAAGAAGAATGAAGTGTAATCTCGTAGGTCCCCCAGAAAGAGTAAGTAGAATTACGTAGGACCCAACACAGAGAGGAAGTAGAATTCACCGGGACCCATATCAGGAAGTAGAATTCATCAAGACCCCCTTGGAACAGGAAGTGTGTTAGCAGTGTGATGCATGCTCATGCGCAAGCGGATAGGTCAAAGTTCTGTCTCTTTGAAGACTGTGTGTTTCAGAGTGGAAGCTGTAGATGGTTTTTCAGGCCAAAATGTCTCTTTTCAGCTCTCGTGGCCCCGCCCCTCAGGAAACAGAACGAAAATACACCTGCAAACATTGAGAGGCACAAAACAGACCATATAAGAAAATAATAATAAATATGTTGGTAAATTGTCTAGTGGTGATATTCACCAAGGCTGTGTTATTTGACTAAAACCTATTGTGATATCTTGTGAAATATTGTTAATAACGGTTTTCTATTGTAATACGTTTATGTTTTAAAATGCAATTTATTCCTGTGATGGCAAAGCTGAATTGTCAGCAGTCATTACTGCAGTCTTCAGTGTCACATGATCCTTCAGAAATCAATCTAACAGGACAAATACTTTTTTCAGAATTCTTTGATGAGACAGAAAGTATAAAAGAATAACATTTATTGGAAATAATGATGAAATCTTCATTATAACATTATACTGGCCCCAGACCTTTGAAAAATGCACTGAGAGTAATAACAATATAAATATTAACAATAATAAACAGAGAGCTATTTGAAGCACTGTACCTGTCTGTAGTTGTGAAGCCACATTTATGAATAATGTTTTCTTTCTGAACGCTTTTCTTCCTTCTTCCTCACCTTGGAAACTTCTCCCTGTATACACATAAAGAGAAAGAATGATCTGTATGAAACTTTTTTTTTTTACACAAATCTTTAAGGAATAAATTATAGTTTAGAATCAACACCCTGGAAATGGCCAGACCAGATACGTCATTACATAACAACCTATCAGTAAATAGTGAAATCAGTATTTAAGAGTTCAAGTAGTTTAGCCGAGTTCATGCTATTTGTTGCTGTAGGGGAGACATAGTGTGTAAAGCTGGAAGGAAGACAAAAAATTATAAAAGAGGAGGAAAAGAAAGACAAGCTGAAGGTTAGAGAAATGACAGCTGAAGAGTTATGTACCTTAGCTTCTGTATGAACATAAAAGATAACTATATGATACATAATGTTTATGAAATTTAAATATAAAATTATGAATAAGTTACGAATTTAATAAATCAACATATTCACAACAATAACAAGAACACTGGGTAGTTCTGGTCCTCAGTCTGTGCGAATAAGAGGATATCTGGTAGCCAATTTTTTTTTGTTTTATGATATACTACTGTTCAAAAGTTTGGGGCTAGTACATTTTTGAAAGAAATTAATACTTTTATTTATCAAGACTGCATTAAATTGTTCAAAAAGTGGAAATATAGTATTATAAATATATTTATAATATTTAATTTTTAAATATAAATGTATATTTATTAAAACATCCTAAAATCATTGAAAAACAGTTTCCACAGGCCTATTATCCAGAACTGTATGCTGTATTTCTTAAGCACTAAATCAGCATATTAGAAAGATTTCTGAAGGATACTGTGGAACTAAAATTGGAGAAATTCAGCATTGCCATCAGAAATCAATTCGATTTTAAAATATATTAAAATAGAAAACATTTATTTAAAATTATAATATTTAATAATATTACTGTATTATTGATCAAATAAATGCAGACTCTAGCCGTTTTTCAAAAACATGAAAAAAATATGAATCTACCCCAAACCTTTGAACAGTATTTTACATATTTAATTTCCATATTTTTAAACAATTCAGAGGGACATTCTCATCATAGTGAGCATTTATTGGTCAAAATTGGATCCATTTTCTAATGTATAATTAAATATAAGTTTAAGGACAGAGAAAGACTCCACACAGACTGTGCAAACCTCAGCATGTGTAGCGAGATGGCTTTGGTTATCAGGGACCAGGGAGGCGTGGCTCCTCCCCAGGGTGGCAGGGTCTCCCTGTGAAGCCATGCCACTCCCAAAGCCCTGGTTTTCAGGAGTGGGAGTGTCCACACGGCAAATCACCTTTCGAATGACCTGGAGATGGGTATTGAAGGTCAGAGGTCACCATGAATGCTTGTCATGGAAAGTCAAAGCAATGTGAGGAAAGACTGGGAAGAATCAGTTAAGGTATTGGAGGCGTGAGCTGCAAGAAAATGTCTTTGTCTCTTTATTCAGCTCTGAAAAGGCAAAGCTGCAAAACTACAAGCAACCCAAGGAAGTAAAATATGTTGGAAAATCAGAAATAGAGTAAGAGAAAAAGAAAACATTAAGGGAACAATGGAATTACTTTTCTGGTGATGATGTTTCCATCTTCATCAATAAATTGTTCCTCTGAAACTGACTCGACAGGAATGTTGCGTGCCTCCTCTCCCTAAAGCAAGATGGCACTTTAGTTCAATACGCAAACAACAGATCCAGGACACCTTCAAAAGCGTCACACCACACCTATACAGTAAGCGCATTTCCACACACCCACAGCAGTCATGTGAACCTGCAAGCAAAGCTGGAACTTTAAATATGAGCCAACATGCCTTCATGCCCATCATCACCACCTTTAGAAATCACACAAAGCATTAGTAGAAACACACTTCTGTATCTATCACACAAGCAAAGCAGATTAACCCCAAACCAAGCACCTGTAAGCACATGGAAAGAGGAAACAGTACACGGCAAAAACCAAATGTAATCAGATCCCACTGTGTTTCTGATTGGATGAATCAGATTCAGTCCACCAGCTACACCAAAATCGGATCTCAGCCGGACCGTCCTGCAGTTTAGCAGGCAGATACCTTGAGAATGATGCGTCTACGAAACACTTTGGTGGTGATGGTACGCTCTTCATCCAGGCCGGTCTCTGATGATAAACGCTGCTAATGGATGCATATAAAATACATCTTAAAATGTGTGTGTGGTTTTAGTTCTCTTATTTAATTGGTGTAAATTGTCATCAGCGTTTTCTTCCTTTGGAGTAATTAAATTGTATTAGAATGCATATGATTTCACTGAAAAAAGCTAATAGTGTCATGACTAGGGGGAGGGAGAGCAAAAGAGATGTTTTTTAAACTGAAAGTACTGTAGCAGATTTATCTAATCAGTTATTTTATGCTGATATCCTAGCAATTATCTCACCTGGACTTTGTGCTCAGCGATCAGAGCACCTTCTTGCTTGCCCGCCCCTGCCTTCACACCATTGGCTGATTCCTGAGACGCTGAGCTGCGGGGCATAGTATCGGAGTGCTCGCCATTTTGCCGAGGTTTTCCTGAATCCGCTCGGGATGATGATGTCATGGAGTCACTGGAGTTCTCCTGACTGCAAGGGGTTAAAATGTAGCCATTTAGTTAGTTACGAACAAATACACTGAAATGATGCTAGGTAAGGATGTATTAATAACAAAATCATGCATTCTGGCAAACCTGTATAATGTTACACTTCTTAAAAACATTTTTATTTTTGCCATTTTGCTTTTATTAAGATAAGATGGTAAGTGGCGGGAGAGGGAGGTGTCCTTGGGCCGAGACACGAACTCGGGACACCTGAATACATTGGTGTAATAAGAGACGTCTTTCACTAACATTAATAACATAAAAACATAAATCATTTCAACAACATAAAAAAAATCTTACTGACCCCAAACCTTTAAACAAAAGTGTATATAAAATGAAAAACGTATATCATGCACCAACATACGTTTTCTTTTTTAATACACTAACGTTGAAAAGTTTTTTTATGTTGTTGAAAAAAAAATTATTATGTTTGCCAGAATTAAAATACAGTAAAACACAGTTATAATGTGTAGTGTGAATTACTCCTGTCTTCGGTGTCACACAATCTTTTAGAAAACATTCTACAATAATGATATAATATAATTTGGTGCTCAAAAAGAATTTATTATTATCATTGTTTCTGACTTGTAAAAAAAAATCCAACAATTTAAACTTAGTTTCTATTGATGGTCTTTTTGCTAAATGGGGACAAGCTTTAACAGTACAGTAGTTAATACTTAAAAGTTTACTTAAATACTTAAAAAACATTTCAAATGTAATTTCCTATGATATGATTAATTGTGTAAACTGTCAGCATAGTAATTGTAACTATGTACAGTACCTGTTGTCCTGTCGGTCCATGTAGTCTGACCCGTGACTCCGCCCTGAAGCGGGCGGCTCTGTGTTCGATGTCTCAGTGAGCCAGCCTGCGGAGAGCGAGCACAACTCAGACTCAATTTGTTCAACACCTCTCACTACCTCTCTCACTTTCTCCTTAGTCATCTCCTCATTCACTTCCCTCTCCCTCTCTCCGACGTGGCCTCCTGAGACTTCTGGTCGCTCCTGCCTTTGCTCATGTTCCTCCTCCTCCTCCTCATCTTCCTCTCCTCCTGAGCCAGACTCCCTCAGGACCTCTACCCAGGGTCGCAAAGGGGACTCATCATGATCTTTGACCTCTTTCAGAATCACTCTCTGCTGTCCCCTCGTGTTAAAGTTTGGTTCTTTTAATGGTGATGGTAGTAATGATGATAGTGAGGGATGCTCTTCTTTTTCCTTGTGTGCTAGGTCTGTCTGTTCCACCGGCGGAGAAGACTTTTTCTGCTTATTTTCTTCTCTCTGTTCCATTTGTTGAGACCTCTGGTTTTCCTGTATGAGGTGGTCTTGTTTGATCCTGATCGTGGGTGGGTCTGTTTTTGGGACAGACTGGAGTGGTACAGAGGAAACCGAGGGGTTTAGAGGAGGTTCATCGTGGTCTAGGGGAGAAAGCTTAGGGGTAAGGTGTGAGTCAGGGTTACATGTGACAGCTGAGAGTTGTGTTGTGAGTTCGGGGTTGACGGAAGGGAGCTGAGAATCAGGGGAGAGTATGTGTGTATGTATTTCAGCAGTTGTTTCAGAGAATGTGTGATAATGGTTAACAGGTTTGGACAAGGGCAAGTCGCAGGGTCTGGTTGGGGTGATTTTGACAGACTCAACCTCATTGTACCGCTCTAGTCCCCAGGAGGGGCAATACGGGGGAGGGTCAAGGGGCAGATCTGAGATTGGTTCGATGTCATCAGACATAGAGGGGCAGATAGGGGGTGTGGGGGGGGTGGGGTTGGTAGTTGACTGCAGTTTAGCCAGGATGTTGTGGAAACCTGGGTGAGATGATACACACACAAATGGATGGACATGACAGGACAACTACAATCACACAAGTACACACATATACATGCACATATACATGCTTAAAGTAACAGTTTACCCAAAAATCAAAGCTCTGTCATGAACGTTTACTAACCCTGATGTTGTTTCAAACCTGTATTTTCTTAGTGTACTATTTATTTATTCATTTCAAGCATAATGCCAATTACATTTATGGGTAAACTATTTTTATAGGCAATCACCAATCCGATCCAGAAGAGCAAAAGCACAGTATTTGACAGTATTTCCCAGAGATTGAGCAGGCACACAGACCAACAAACACACAGTTAATACACCATGACAATGAAACAGATTCAAATCTCCAAAAACAGAGTGATTGCGATAGCATGTACAATACATATGAAAAGTTTGGGGTCAGTATGATTTTTGTTCAGCAAGGATACATTGATCAAAGTGACTATTCATCTGTGAACAATGGTTCCCACAAAAAGGCTTCTTGAGCACCTACTATACATATCAGAATGATTTCTTAAAGATCATGTGATGCTGGAGACTGGATCAATGGCAGGTTTAAATTCATTCATGTTGACATTAAAGAAATAAATTACATTTTAAAATATATTAAAACAAAGCATTTTTTTTATATTTCACAATATTACGGCTTTAATGTACTTTTGATCAGATAAATGCAGCCTTGGTGAGAATAAAATACTTCTTTCAAAAAACATTAAACAATTCTTACCGACCCCAAACATTTAAACAGTAGTGTACATCTATGTGTGAGCTTCCCATAGTCAAAGAGCTATGTGTGTTCATGTCTAACCTTGACTTAAAAAACAAAAGTGCTACATTAGATTTAACATAATAAAGTCTAATAGACTCATAATAGAGTCTTTAATAATAAAGTGGAGTAACACTTTAGATTTGGGAGCACATTATCACTTTTCCTTCAATAAACTCCTAATTACTTGATTGTAAAGTAAGACGGTTGTTGTAGTCATTGTGTGTAGGTATTGGGTAGGGTTCGATGATCTATAATATGGTCATGCAGAATAAGGCATTAATTTACATACAATAGCTGTCATTCTTAGCACGTAATGTTACATACTAATAAACAGCCAATAGTGAATCGTGTTCTCTAATGTAAAGGGTCACTTTGGTTGGTTAGTTAGACACGTTACAAATGTTGTACAAGGTTAAATAAGAAGCAGATGAGATGTGTGCTGCACTAGTATGGAGAGACTCAAAATCTGGCTAAATAATGAGGATAATGATGTCTGTTCAGATGAAGAGCTCAGCAGTAGAGGATTTGAGACAGAAGGATGAAGTAGTGAGGGGTGGTCCTGGGGGCATGCAGGGGCAATGACAGCATGCACAAGGTGGCAACAGTGCGGGTGGTGGGGAGAAGGAGGCAGGACTCAGGCAACGTGAGGCACAGGGAGAGAAAGACGGAAGAGAAGAAGGGCAGGGTGAGGGAGAGAGACAAATTCTACGTGCTGAAATAGGAGATGACAGGCTGAGAGCAGGAGAAGGAGAGAGAGAGGAGAGAGAGAAGGAAGATTTAAGTGGAGCAGATGACGATAGAGAACTGGATGGTGAGTCTTGGGCCACATCAGGATACAGTTGTATGAGGTGTTGTGGTGGAGTATTGGGGAAACATACACACAAACAAAAGAACATGCAAGTTAGAAACACAAAACAACGGCTGTATAGATGAAAAGAATGAGGTTCCAGGGTCTGGGAGGGGGAAATGAGGGATTGTACTGGAGGAGAGGAGAGGACAATTCATTCTGTATCTGACAGAGGAAGGCACAGGAGACTGTCAGGAGGAGATAACTACGGAGAGAAGGATGATCTCCTTCTTTCTCTTCTTTTCCCCCCTCTCTCTTTTTATCCCTTGCTCCAGTGCAGGGGAGGAGAGGAGAGAAGGATAGATGGAGGAGGAAGCAGATCGACAGCTTGAGAGGCAGAGGACAGAGGAGTCTTTTAGCTGAGGCCATGCGCTCTGGTCCACTATGTAAAACAACATCTGACCTGTAACACTCCTATCAACTAATATCACAAGAGCTTCATTAGGATACAGTTGATAATATCATGCATTTTGCTTAGAAGTATCTCTTTTCTGAGCTTTTAATAACAGAATTAATTTCATGGGAAAAGAACAGTGTTTATTTTATGTTTCACTGGCAATGTACTGCAGGGCCTTTATTAAAACCAAAAGAAAAGTGTGTACATGTGTAACAGGATTTTTTTTTCTCGAGTGGCCCTTTCTACACTTGTTGAGGCAAAGCATCATGCTGTGATTGCTTCACGTCACATGACCATATACATGCATGTTCAAACCAGGTCCATGCATATGGTGTTGGGAGGAAGGGAAAGGGGTAAAAGAAATGAAGTCTTTGAATACAGAAAATCTTTAAAATAAAAGAATAGTGAGTGATTAAGTAAGAATGTGTGTAATCGGGGGCCTGTAACCTAATCTGCTGCAAAAGTGGCTTCTGAAAATCTCACTGAGGCTTCAAGTTCAAAATAGTAATTATTGGTGGCCCATCTGTGATTAACACTTTGATAGAACTCCATAGGGTGGTTGTAGAGGAGAACACAAAAGTGACAATAAAAAAAGGAATGAGTTGGGGAGGACAGGGTGGGTTGGGGTTGGGTTTGGGTTTGGGTGGGAGGGGATTCAGCTAGATGGGGCTAAACTTTACCATCCGCCTTTTCCTGGCACACAGCGCTATCATCTGCAAAACTTCTGGTGCCTGAAATGTTACCATAGTCAAAAATGGGCCCTTCCAGCAGAGTCACAATATCCATCCGGTTCACTTTAGTCAGGACAGCCGTCAGTGCATCCGCTAAGAAAACATAAATAAAAGTATCTAACATTTGCTTTAGGTAGATATTATAACTTCACAGTATATCCAAGACCGAAATAGAAACTAATAAGAAAGACAAATGGATTGAAAATGACTCACTTGTGGCATTTTTCCCATCCCGACTGACCCACTTCTTAAGGAGCATAAAGCTCTGGGCTGTGAGAGAGTTTGGGTTCTCTGTACGGATGTGGTTTATCTCATCCACAGAAAAATTCATCTCTCGAGCCAGCTCTATAAAACAGAAAAACACATCATGTTATAACTAGCATAATCTCTGTGCAGTCAGCTAGTAAAATAAGACAGATGTAAAGACAATGAAAATAATTAAAAAAAAGGCTACATCATTTTCAAACCTTTTCATGATTTTCTGTGTTTAAGAATTACTGTTTCTGAGTAAAGTAAACATTTAAAAACTGAAGCTAAATCTCTAAGTCTTTCATAGCGTGTTATCACATGTGAAGAATTATGAACTGAACTGAACTACAAAAAATTAACCCAGTTCTGCGCTGCAATACCAAGCACAGGCACAAGAGAGCACCTGTAGCAAGCTGTTTTGTGGATTAACTTCCTATTTAAATATTTTAGGATTCAGAAGGTCAGTAGAAAACAATTGCCTGGCAATTAAAATGTAACCTCTAAATCTCTGAGTCATATGGGGAAAGTGTGTCTTAACCTGTCCAGCTCAGTCCCAGGTGATCAGCAACGATGGCCATGCGAAGGTCTGTTCTCTCACAGGGACTCTGTGGACCTGTCATGACATACAGAACAGAAACATTACAAACATGCTACTTGTTCATTTCAAATGAAGAATCCAGAAGACTTCCTTTTCTGGCCAAAACAAGGACAAATTAACAAGATTTTCCTCCTACAGAAGCTATTAACAGAAAAGGAAAATTTTTGAATAATACTGTTTGGCTAGAAAAGGAACAACAGACAGACAGCAGATGTTTCAGCTACACAGTTGGTGCTCTGATTGTGTACGTGAAACAAATTTTCAACATAATCTATGCAGGCAGTAACCATATATACAACGATATAAAAAATGAAAACCAAACATTAACAAAAAAGACTTTGTTGAGATGAGGCATGCAGACAACATAGTACTGTGCTATTTTTCTAACAAAGTTCACAAACATTGAAGCAGATATATATATTCCTCAACAATGTTCCTTTAACCAACCCAGCACAGATAGACTGCTCAGTGCCCCACCCCTCATTATTAGGATAAATTATCTGTGGAAGGTAGGGGAGAGAGAAGAGGAGATCTGACAGGGACGGATACAGTACGATACAGTCACACAGCACAGTGATGAGAGAATGACAAGAATGACAGCTATTGTTCACGCCACAGGCAATCCAATCAGTCACAACGGCTCATGCAACTAAGGATCAAGTAAAGTTTTCAATAAAGTTTTACAAACTAGGCTTGATCTCCGCGACGGGGGGCGACCTGCGAGCCCCTTCGTTCTTACTGCCCTCCTTCCCTCCTCCACTCCGCTTACTCCTCCTCCTCTCACTGCCCGCCGCCCTTGTGACCTTTGTCCTGGAGGGTGTGACCCCTCGGGAGGAGCCAGCGGAGAGGGAGGGCTGGGACTGAGAGGGATCCGATAGTGAGGTGCTTCGTGATGTGCTGCTGTCCTCCTCCGATTGCGACTGCTCTCCCTGTGTCTGTTTCTCCTCGTCTGAAAGTCGTTCGGCCACCTTTATTGCTTCTCCGCTAACATTTTTTAAGAACTCAATTGACTGCCTACACACCTCACTAAAGTTGCCTCTACCTGCCTCTGAAGCACCACATGACCTGTCTTTGAAAGGCAGCCTAGAGGGAACCACTGGTCTGACTGATCTATCTGCCTCTGGGAGTTTACTTGACCTTGGAACTACCTGAGCAGCTGAGTTAGCCGCACCATTTCTTTTGATGTCCTTGACGGGTATTCTAGACTTGGGCTCTGGCATTATGGATGCAGGATCCACTTTCCTTGCCTCTGGCCTCACAACCTGTTTAGGCTTCTGCTTCCCTGAACTGAGTGTGTTAAAACTGAACCCTGCTGCTTTAACTGGGAGTCTAGACTTGTGCTGCCTGTTTTCTAAGACTACTTTAGTCTGAGGACTCTCAGTACTGGCTTTCTCCAAAGACTCCCTACAGAACTGAGCTTCTATTCTACTAGCCTTCTGTAAGGTAGGTTCAGAAGATGACTGCAAATTGAACACTACACTACCACACTGGATGTAGTTGGCCTGAACATTGGAGGACTCTAAGTTATTGTTGTTATTGTAGTTTTCTGATGGGTAATCTTTTCTGCCAGTCGGGGAAGAGTTAGTGCACCTGCTATCAAAGTGACTTTCAGCTAATTGAGACTCCAAGCTAATGTATTCCGGCATCTGACTGTCTGAGGACTCAGTTTTAACATCAGTCAGTTCAGCTGAGCCAGTGTCTTTCTTTATAGTAATGGAAGCTGCGATGCCCATCTTAATGGGGGTGCGTAATTTGGGGTCGACCTTGGAGGCTGTGACAGTGCATGAGGTGGTGTCAGCAAATGGAGGTGCGTCCAGGCAGTCAGCACTGCCTTGCACTGTGCTGTCTCTGGATGGTGTTAAATCTGTGGTGGCCTCTACCTTTCCCTCTACAGCTCTTTCCCCTGCCTTTGAGTGAGAGGCGACTACCCCCGCATTCCTGTCCCCTTTCCCCTTGTCCCCTGACTGCCCATCTGATGTATGCTCACCAATCTGGAAAAACTGGAGTCTCTCTTCAACAAAGTCCCTCTTGCTCATGTCAATAGCACCACTGCGGGTCATCTCAAACATCTTGCCCTCGTGGAAGGGGAAAGGGTTGGGCTCACTAGTTGGGGTGCTCTCATCTGTTGGGGTTCTTGCTGGAGTGGTATCCGGTGTGGTTGCTTGGGATTTGTCATCCACTGACAAAGCACAGGGCTTTGGATCTTCATCTTTGTTCTTAGCATCAAAAGCTCCCTCCTCTCCCGCTTTCGCAGACCATGGATCAAAATCCAAGCCTTTAGTAGCCACAGTTTTAAATGTAGTGTTTATGCCCTCCTCTAGTTGGTACTTGAAATAATTGTCTGCAAAACCTTGCCTATCTGGGTGTCTTCCCTCCAAAGAATAGATTTTATCCTCTTTCCCATTGTCAGATTTTTTTCCAGATGGGTTTTTTGCTTTTGCCTTTTCCCCAGCTTCCTCATTTGGTGTGCTCTCCTCTTCAATTACTTCAAGTTTGCTCTGGCTGAAAGACCGATCTCCTGCTTTTCCCTCATTTGACAGGCTGGATGTTTTAGGGTCACTCAGTCCATCGTCCTCATCTTGTAGGTCATACCCATCAAGAGAATCTATCTCAGTGGCATCGGTATCATGGGAAAATTCAGCAGTTGTTGCTATTGAGCAATCAGTGATAGACTGATCATTTCCATTCTGTTCACATTCAACCTCTTCTCCCTTGACAATGCCATTGATACCAGACTCCTTCTGGTGTGAGCCGTTTCTCTCTGGTTTTTTAGGCTTAACGCGTTTCTCACACTCCTCTGCCATTTTGAAGGTGTACTTCTTAAGGGGGGCAGGCTGAAAAACAGATTCATCGTCACTAGAGTCACTGTTGTCAGCTCCAGGTGGAAGAGGGGAAGGAGGCTGGACTCTGATTACTGGCTCTGCAAGAAGATGTCTGTCATGTTCCTCTTGAAGGTTTACCTCCATCATCTCTGTTTCTGCATCCGAGGAAGGACATGACCCCCTCTTTTCAGTGCCAGCATGCTCCGTTTCTAAAGGTGGTGGTGGTGGGAACTCGATGTAAGCTATGCGCTTGTCTTTTGACCTTTTTCCATTCGAGTCTTGTTTTCTTTTTGAATGCTCTGATGTTTGAGTGGCAGACTTTGCTTTTTCTGCAGATACCTCTCTGAAAATGAAGGTCTTCGGCTGTTCCTCTTCCTCTGACTCCTCTTGAATCGGGCTAGGCATGCCAGCCATGGAACCGATGATCGGCTCAGGAGCTCTGGAGTTCAGGTCGTAGCTGACCTCCTCAGAGGTAGGCGTCTCAGGAGTTACCAGACTCTTCCCTGAACTGTCCATAAATGTAACCTGCTCTAACGTGTCATCTTCAGGGCTTCCCTGTGGAGACGGCAGCTGTTTCTGTTTGACAGAATAAAATGCTCCTCGTGTTTCATGTACTGTCCTGCTCTCATGGCTTACAACTTTTTTGTAAGTGCTTAACTGGCCAGTGGCAGTTTCCTTCTCGTACTGTTTACCTACTTGAATGCTGACATACACTGGAAGAGGTTTAATGTCCGCAGTGACACCCGGGGTCATTTTTTCAATATACTCAACTTGGTTATCATCCACACCATTACAGACTATATTAACAATCTGCCTGCTAGAATCTGAGTTCACTACAGATGACACATCACTAGGTGATTTGCTTGCACCAGAATTAGGGTGCTGTGTATTTCTGGCTATGTGAGACCCTGTTCTTTCAGATTTAATGGAGGAATCTAACTTTAAAGTACTACTTTGATGGTGGTCTATAAAACTAGATGAAACCCTAACAGGAATTTGTGATTCCGAGTTTTTTTTTATAGCAACATTGCTTTTCTCAGCATTACTAGGGTCTTCTCGAATTACAAGCTCTGTGTAAATGATCTTTTTAGTTGTTTCTTCTTTTGTGGTGTTTCCATCTCTCAATGAGTGCTGCTCATTATGTGAGACATCTTTTTTCCGATCATGCACTAGAGTATGAGTGAGCTTTGTCTTTTGGCCTTTCAGTTGCCCATTGCCATGGTTTTCCCATGTTTTGTATATTTTCCTATCTTCATTGGCAATTTGCTCCTTGCTGTAAACATTTTGGTGATGTTTTGGTGAAGAGTTATCTGACCTATTTCTTTGCCTTTCACTGTGCTGATTTTGGGCATATGCTTGAGCCTTTCGAACATTGTAACTTTGCCCAACCTCGCTATCTTTTTTAGGGCTTCTCTCACTTTCTGAAGACTCTGTTGACTTCGGAAGATTCCCCCCTGCAAAAACTTGATAAACAGGCAGCTTACTTTCCTGCAGCTTCCTCACTGGGGAACCTGAAGTTTGTCCCCATTGTGGACCTTTATCTTGTTTCTGGGCCTCTGATTCAAATTTCATCCTTACCGAGCTAACCTTAGATGTTGAAGGCTGGAAATATTTAGATGATTCACTTGCACTGCTTGCAGATGAGCTGTCTCCCTTTTTTGGGTCATCACTGAATCGAAGCAAGACTCGTCTTTCAGGACTGCTTGGTAGACTGGCACATTTTCTGTCATGGGAATCATACTTGTCCCTAAACCTGTCTCTACTCCAGTCCTCTCCAGTCCTATGCACTGACCTCTCTGGACTACTACGTGTTGAGCTGGGTCCAGAACGAGTCTCCCTTGCATCTTGTCTGCGATGCTTCTTTTCAGGGGACTGAAGCTCGTCATTCAGTTTCTCAGTTTTATCACGAAAGAATTGTGAAACTTCACTAAGCTTTTCCTCAGCCTCTTTTACAGTTCTGTCTACTCTGTCCTCATATTTGTGATTCTCTCTGCTTTTACTATGCCCGTCCTCAGAAACTCTCATCCAAATAGACTTTTTTGGACTATCAGGATCAGAAGCATACTGCAGCAAAGTGAGTTTGTCATAATTGTCATCTTCTGATGATCTACCCGACCTATCAGGCTTTAGCATGAATTCTCTAATTGAGCCACCTTGTGTTCCTTCACCATAATATCGAGACCTGTCAATCACAGATTCATCTGAGTCTGAATGGGAAGAGTCAAATTTATCTGACAAGAGCATTTTCTCTGCAAACTTGTATGATTCTCCCCTTGTTTCAGATGATTCATCATCATGGTACTCCACTGACTGCTGACTAAGCAGTTTCAAGGTTTTATCATCTTCAAGAGAGACAGGCATGTGTATTCTGGAGTCCAGATAACAAGGAAGAGATTCTTCTGGTTCTATTCTGTCATGTTGTTCACTGCCCATCCTGTTTTGCAGTTCTTTCAAGCCACTTTTGGCCTGATATATGTACATTTCCTTCTCTGGATGATTTTTTGTTTCTCTGATAATTACTTCAGTTGGTTCAGCTTTGTTGCCTTTCTCGATGTGAACCTCAATGATGCGCTCAACTTTGGGCATTGGGTCTAGAGGCCTAACAGATGGATCAGAACCTTCACTGCTGTTTTTGTGCTCAAACAGGCCTGTTAACTCTCTAGATGGATCCTTCCCAGATTGGAAGGCCTTCATTATGTCTCGTACAGACATGGTCTCCTCCATCCTCTCAGATGAAACTTCTTTAATTGGAGGTTTGTGGTATACCATTCTTGTAGTTGTTGTTATGTGAGTTTCTTCTTTGACCCGCATACCTTTGCTCATCACATCCTCCTCTGCATTGACTCTGGCTTGGTAAGCTTTAACTCTTTCTTTGATGGACCCACCGGGTGATCGAGGCTCAGTGTCTGCACATCGCAGTGGAGGCTTTGTCATTCTAGCATCTTCCAACGCTGGCTCCTTTGGATCCTCTGGAGGCTCATAGCTTCTTATGACGTGAACAACCTCAGTCCTTGTTTCAGTGATGACAGGAGGAATCTCCTGAAAGAGGCCTTTGGGCCCCATACCTTCTGCACTTTGGGGGGCAGAGGGAGTTCTCTCACTGCGAGTTTCAAACCCACTGTCTGATAGTGGACTTTTGTCTTGGTCATGGGAGACATCATCAGGAGAGTCTAGTGCTATTTCAGGGCCAAACAATGCATCAGCAAGCTTTGATAGTTCTTTTTCTGAAGGTGAAGGGCGCATATTGGTTGGAGGCATTTTGAGCTTGTGCTCCTGTAATGCCATTGCAGGTTTCAAGACACGCTTTTGTTTCTCCTCTCCTTCTCTCCTTGCTTCCTCGGTTCTTTGTTTAGCCTCTGCTATTTTAGAAAGAGAACTTGTGCCAATGTCGTTGGTTAGATAATCAACAACTTTAGCAAGGTTAAAATCTCTCTCAGATACTTGTTTTGTTTTGACTTGAGGAGCTAATGTTTCATATCGAGGTGGGCATCTCCATTCATTTTGTGGATTATCATCTATGTAATCTTCTAGAACATCTTCTGTTTTGCTGTTTTTAATATTTGCCTTACTCTCCCTCAAAACATCCTTGCTAAGAATTTCACTGACTTTGACAAGGTCCTGTTTGACCTTCTCTACAATCTTGAAAGGCTCCTCATCTTCAACTTTATGTTCCTTAGAGTCAGAATGAAAACCTTTGGAGTTTGAATTTGTATCAGTTTGCAAAATTGCAGACATTCTGATCAAGTCCTCCTTCATTTCGGCCACATCTTTTAGTATCTCTTGGCTGTTGGACAGAGATGATGAAGAGGTAGCAGCTTTTATTGTTCCTGGGGACATATGCTTTGGAGTTTTGACAGGAGACAGAGTTCTGGCAAAAGAGAACTGAGTCTGGGCATTAACCTCTTGGGGCATGGCCTTTCTGGGGGACAGGAGAGCAGCTGTTGACATGGAGACTTCCGGGAGCTTTTTAAACTGATGTTCTGGTAAGACATTTATTACAGAATAAACAGGGACTGTAATAGTGCTGGAAGTTACAGATGTGGTAGAATTTGGAGGCGATCTGAGGGAGGCATACAGTGAGCTGGATGCAGAGGAACGGATAGACTGGTAAGAAGATGAGGGAGTTGAGGACACTGACTTTAGTGTGCCATAGCCCGCAGAACAGGAATTAAATGTTTTTTCTACTTCATCAAATGCAGCGTTTACACTTGTTGTTGCCGCATTTGTTGTGGCTTGAATCCTTTCCTGCAGAGTGCTGGTAAGATGGGTTGTTGGGGAGGAGGAGCGATATTTGGTTGGGGAAACTGTCCCATTGATCAGGGCAGCGGCTGTAGTGGCTGAGCCAGATTTCAATGGTGAGGAGAGTGATGACAGAAATCCTCTGGCAGAGGCATCATTGTTAGTTCTGATAGAGGAGAAACCAGGGACAGTTTTAATGGGGGAGCAGGTTGCTGGAGGGTTTGAGGTTACGACAGACTTATATGGCAAACTTGAGCTGTACATGTTTAGTGAAGACTTAGGTGAGGCTGGAGGAGTCATAGCAATAGAGGATCTTTCCAGCAAGGTTCCCCCAGATGGTACAGGAGATGTCCTGGCAGAGAGCACTGTGAGGCCTTTAAGTGAAACTGGATCAGGGGCACTCTTGCCTGGCGAGGACAGAAGGGTGGGGGAGGCTTGGACTGGATACTGGGCACCTTGAACGACCGTTTTTATTGGTGAGGAGATTGTTCTGTAAGATCGCATAGGTGATGCAACGTCACTGGCAGATTTGATGGAAGACGCTGGTGAACCTCCAATAATAGATTTGATAGGAGAAGCAGAGTTCACAGACCACACCGATCTCAGTGGGGAGGCTGAGGGGGTATTGGATGAGGAGCTGGAGAGGGAGCCAAATCCAGACTTCGCCTGGCTGGGGACATTGACGGGGGAGGTTGTCGCCCAGGACTGATAGGAGCGCGTCGTAAAGACAGGCTTGTAAGCGTAGCCAGAAGGCTGCGGCGTGGTTTTTGGCGTGGTGTTATGGCCTCTTTCAGCTGTTTCTAGCATAAACAAATTAATAAACCAAGTAAACGGAAATAGTTAAATAAGAGAGAAAAGAGAAACAAGAAAGATTTAGTCAGGGGATAAATCCAAAAACAAACAGCAGTGGAAATACTGAAACTTTAGAGGCTTTTGACAATGAAAAGTGAAACAAATAAAAAAAGAAAAAACGTAACTCATGCCTGTGGCACATGGGTGGAGATGCAAAATGATGGGAAAATATAAGTCACATAAATAAAACAAGAATGTTCTCAAAATGATCTGAAAATATGTTAAAATACAAAATTATTACAAATATTGTGTCTGTTAACTTCTGCTTAAGTATGTCATAAGTACCCGTGTTTAGGTAGTACCGAGCACCGAGCACTGAGTGAATTTATATTGAGTCAATAACATTCCTGTCAAAATAGATCTGTGCAATAGTTTTTGCAGTGTAAATGCATCCTAATAGACCTGCCACTATTTATTATATCATCAATATTAAGCAAACAAAATGGTAAAGAAAAAACACTCACCGATCACAGCTGGGCAACTTTAATACATTTAATAAACAATCAAACAATCGAGCATAAACATCAAGTTAGGCCTACAGGGAAAAAACTGTACTGCTAATTTTTGAATGACAGTCACATTTATGGAATATATATAATGTTGAGCTGAGAAACCTAAAGACTACGGATGTTCATTTTAACCGTTTAACCGATATGAATTTTAACCAATTAATACAATCAGTTAAACGGTTTAAAAAGTCATTTAATTCATTTATTTATTTCAGTATTTTACCTAATTATTTTAAAGTTTGCAGCATTGTTAAAATATGCCACTCATAGCCTATATAAAAATGAAAAATAAAAGGCGCATTTTATTGGCCACATAAACACAGCAGTAGAATACAGTTGTCAGTCCTGTAGGCAGGCTCCTTGAATCCTAATACAGGGAGTGACACTCGGGTTCTGTAACAGAACTCACCTGCAAATTTTCAGGACTTGCAACCGCATTCTCGCAACACACACGCTGTGTGAACGTAACAGGACAGGACAACTAGTGTCTTTCTTTCTTTTGTTTTCTTGATTTATTTTTTAGGTAAATTAGCTATATATTTCTCGTATAGGCCAATTTATTTTTTATAATATGTTTTTCTCTGGTCGCAAAAGTGCTGCAGGCGTATTATATGAAATAGTTATGATCATGTGAATCCTCATCTTCTGTTGTTTGCTACTTTTTGCACATGTACAATGAATCTGCAGAAAAAATACTATTACCATGTTTAATGGGTCACAGGCGCTTATCCTTTCTAACTGAATTCAATTCTAATTTAAAATAATGTTGTTGGTTAACGGTTCGTAATTGGCAAGTTGTCGGTTACGAGAAATAACCAAAATTAACATCCCTACTTGGTATTGTGACAACTTACTTTCATCAACCCTCAAATTATAAAAAGCAGATAAAATGGCCAATTACAAGTTCGAGAAGTTTATTGAATTGATAAGTACTAAGTATTGATATTGAGTCCACGGTTTATCATCATGACCAATTATTAGAAGTGTCTACAAAGCAAACACATTATTTTGGAAATGAAACAAATAATGACAACAAATAACAAATAACGATGATTAGTTTATTTAAAAACACATTGAGCAATACAAAACCTGTATAGACAATATGATAGCAAATCATATAAAATGTGAAACAATGGTAATGGCAAAGATAAAAAAACAATACACAACAAAACAAAGAAGGCAAAAAGCAAGCAAACAAATGAAACTGTTTATGACTAATGTACACAGGCATTATATACTGGCAGTTCTGTTTTTGAAAATGGTGATTTCAATGGTGAATTCACATATGCCTGTATGAGATGCCTGTGTAAGCGTGAAGCTTGGACTATGTCATGCTGATGTTTCAAGAATAAAGAAAATGTAGGACTCACTGGATGCTGGATCGGCCAGATAGCTGTAGCGCTTTCGCAATGCTAATGAAGCAAAGGTATGTCGTCGATCTTTGTCATTCTGCAATAACACAAAAGTAAAAATCCTATGTAAGAACAAAGTGACAAAAATCGTAATGCAATGATCTTTTAAACGTCTATCTACTACAACTTCCTTTTGATTGTGTTGAAAGCAATATATCTATGTTTGTCCAGATTTTTTCAGTGCATCTTTAAAAGATATTAATTCATGTGGTAAACGTAATATAGGATATCAGTAAAATATTTCAATTGCTTCAGTTTCTCTAAGGAATGTTGTGCTTCATTTCACTCCTAAGAGAGGGTCAACTAGACAAGCACAGCCCATTTGCTAACAATGTGAAAGGTTAGTATGTATTTTCCAGTGAAACTGCCTAATTGCTTAACTTTGAAATAAAATTAAATAAAACTTAAATCTGCAAAAGAGATATGTGAAAAATGTCTCCACCAAGCCACAAAATAACACAACTCTTTAAATATACTCATAAACGCAAAAAGAAGTCATGCACTTGCCCGACCAATGACAGGAGCTGGTACAAAAGCTTTTGACCAATCACATAAATAAGCGAATGATCACATAAGCACCACATTAAAGGCAAAGGTGGACAAGTTATCAAATAAGTACCTCATCATCAGGATCCGACTCCATTTCCTAAAATTTCCCACGGTGCATTGCAGCAATACATAATGGAGCAGCAGCAGCCGAAGATGGTGAGTAGGTGAAGATGGAATTGGAAAGAGAGAAGTAATAGAAAAGTGTGGAAAGAGGACAGTAAAGGAATAGAAAAGATAATAAATGCAGATGAAGAGATATTAAAAGTGAGCAAGACAAAAAGAAAGGCAAAACCCAGTTACAGCTAAAGCAGCAACACAAATAGCTCTGTGACATGTTTAATGTTTAATAGACTCCAGATAATGCTACAGATCATCGAACAATCATGTTTTTGTCTGTTCTTACCTTCCTGTGTGTTGGCAGTGAAAAGTTAAGGTTGCAGATTGCGCTCTGTGGCAGGCCTTTTGCGATTTTAGGTTCTCTGAGGAATGAGATTCTACCACATGGCTCCTGGCCCATATCTCTGACCTACAAAACACATCCATATGCACAACATAGAATGAAAAAGTCTTTGCATATATCTCCAGTCATATCAGCAGCCTAATAAAAGATAAAAGCTGTTTTGTTTTGCATTGAGCTCAGCTGCCTCATGGATCTGCTATATTGTGGTCACATGACCAGCCAAATACAAATTATAGGATACTATGCCTGTTATATTTTGCTCATCTTTTGCATATCAATATGATGTCTAAGATATTTGTTACATGTGCCAATACAACACAGAAAACTTACTTTACATTTTCAAGTATGCTTAAAGGAATAGTTCACACACAAAAAAAATTGTCGTCATTTACTCACCCTTGGGTCTTTTCAAACCTTTATTAGTTTCTCTCTTATGTTGAACATTAATAAAAAAAAATTAAAGTAAGCTGGTAATCTAACAGTTCATGGCCGCCATTGACTTCCATTTTATTTCTTTCTTTCCTTACTGTGGAGGGTACCAACAACTGTCTTAAAAATATCTTGTGTGTTCAACATTGGAAAGAAGCTTATGCAGTTTCAGAATGACACGAGGGTGTGCAAATGATGAGAACATTTTTATTTTTAGGGGGAACTATTCCTTTTATTAACCGAGCAGAATTAGGCCACAGTCCTGCAAACCTTGACATTGAATGGGAGTCGGTTCTCTTTGAAGGCATAGAAGTTGAAGATGAGTTGCTGACCACTCTTCGCTAGGGGAGTGATGTTTCCGTAGCATTCTACATGAATGGGCTTACCCTCCAGAATCTGACAAAGGAAAGAAATACAAATGATTTGCATTTCTATTGTGTTTGAATACTGGAGAATATGAGCATGTGGGCATTTATATTAAAATGTCCTGTGAATTACAGAAGAAAAAAGTTTGGTGGTACATGTTCGGTCATGTTTTTTTCAATGGATTTACCTTTGTGTGTACATACACAAGAATATTCACAAACTCATGACTCACTGTTTCCAAACACAGAGTGTTTTCAATGTGAATTATTTATGTGAACGCGTGTATAGTGTGTGCATGCGTTTAGACTGGAGTGTGAGTTACAGTGGCACACCTCAATGTCTTTGCTCCTTGCCACCTCCTCAAAGTTCTCCTGCTGCTCCAGAGTTTTGTCAACTTTGTCATCCGTCATGCAGAAGCAACGTAAGCGGGTCTCTATGGGGTCGATCATTTTAGCAAACACCACAAACTTGGCCAGGTACGGAACGCAGATCAGCTCTCTGTACAGCTGAGATGCTAAACCCACAGTCTCGCTGATCTGCTGACAGTCTGCCAACCAAAATCTACAAAAGCAGTGGAAAGAATTCACCTAGAATAAGGAAAATCCTGTACAATTCCCAAATTTACACAAATATTTACTTTCTCTGTTACAACTCCATGGGACAGAAAGCCTTGGTTCTAAGATGTTTATGATCATAGAAGTTACGGAAACAAAATCTTTAGTCAGTTGTCTTTAACACTGACAACAAACACTGAATGTTTACACAAATGGTGCTCAGCAGGTTGGTTGAAACCTAAAAACGGGCCGCATATCTGTTCTGATGTGTAGACAGAATGTTAAAAGCATAGTAAAATATGTCTATAGAAGCTTAGAAGCATATTTAGAAAATAAATTCTTATCAAAATGGAGCAGACAACACATTCAAATAAAAGGCAATCCAAACAACAATAAACAGAGGTTTACTTAAAATAAACATGGTTTACTTTTTGCATATTTATGAGAATAAGCAGTTTTTAGAACATTTTTGGAATGATCTAGAAATGTAAGCACATTTCTCAAAATGTTTATAGAAAATGACCCTATGTGAACCTTCCTTTCCTCACTAACTCTTTTTTTTCCAGGTCTGCAGTCATATTTGAGTTCAATCTGCATCTGACAATGTGGATGTGCAGATGAACATGATTATAATAATATAATTGAATCTAGGGCAGAGATCCTCCACCGTCCCCCACTCCAAAGCACATGATTTGAATCTGCATCTGAAATACTCCAGCATCAGCTAAGACTAACCTGGCAGACACATTTGTTGTGAAGGAAACACAGTCTGTGACAAAGGAGAGTGGAGTGGTCCCAGTGATGTCTTCCCATTGTGCAGGGGATGTTCCACCTAAAAACAAAACAGATTTGAACACCGGTGCTGGAAATCACAATACTTGAGTAAGTAAGTAATTTTTTTTTGGATTTGATGTGAAATTTAATATCACTTGCAAATGCATGTTTTATCCCAGATTGTCCTGATTTTTAACTCTGTATACACCAAAATAAGCATAAATGTTGAATTATAATTCAGATTGCAAACTTTAATTTGGCCATGACAACCTGACATTTTCCCATTTTATTTAAAATACACACAAACTATTCACGTGCCTGTAATGCTACAGAGCAGTCTAAGGCAGGGGGCAGGCTCTCCTTTGCGTCCATTAGCAACAGCCTCTTTGGCTCTGGGCGGCACAGGGATTGTCATTGTGATAGGCTTGTGAAATTTCCTCCTTCTGGGCTCCACGGTTACAATCGGACTGAAGGATGCACGGTTACCAGTGATAATCCGCACAATGTCTTCTGGCACAGGCTGAGCCTGAGAGAGAAACAGAATAAAATGGTATAATAAACAGGAGAAGAGCATTTACAATGTATATTTTCTGCATTAATGCAGAATTAATTTTAACAATTAATTAACAATTATTTTTTTTTGGTTCATGTCTCGTACATTTTGCATAAACACTCTAGGAATATAAAACTAATTAATCATCCTAGGAATGTATATAGCTTGTTATTAACGTAGTCTTCTGACTCTCAGATTCTATGCTATGGTCATGTGATGTTTACCAGGAAATGTATCCTGGCCACTGCTGGAAGTAACTGTCCAAAGAACACATGCTATTCTGCTATAATGTCTGTGTTCTGTGAGAAAACACTCTTCTCTACTATAGTGTGTGTACGTGTGTTTGATAGAGAATGATCCCCTTGAGATGATAAGACAGGTCAGTTTTATGTAAATTGCTTAAATTAATTTCATTTATGAATCATTCAAAATATTCTGTGAATCAATTATACTTATTAGTTGGAAAAAAAAAAAAACCTCACTCAAAAGAATAAATTAATTCGTAAACCGAAAATCATTATGGCTTGCACACAACAAGATAAAGATAAATTCCCTAATATTTTCAGGTATTCTTTAAATAAAGATAAAATGAATTAAATTAAATACAAAAGCTTGAACAAATAATGACAACAACCATCTTGATAAGTTCTTATACCTGTAGCCCAACACGAATCTTCTTCGTGAGCGCTCCCTGGGGAAAGGCAGCCTTCACCATGGGAACTGCCTCACTGCTCAGGACTCCGCCTTCTGGTCCCATGTAATCACTTTCTTGTTTAATGCGTGACACCACCGCAAAGTACTGTGGGAAATCTTTTGTGATGATGCGGCAGATGCGTTTTTTCTCCAGCTCTGCTGGACTGTCCATCTCTGTGATTAAATATGAAAAAATTTATAAACAACATTATAAAGATTTACTGAAAACTACCTGTGAAGTACTTAATGAAAATCACATTAGTCTGAAGTTTTAGTAATGTCAGTAGTAAATTACCTTCATCCATGCCATTGAGGATCGAGCTGAGCTCCATCACTTTACAGTCGTAATGATGTTCTTTCCAGGTCTCTCCATTATCACTGCGTAGGACAATCAGCTCCCTCTCCTTTCCCCGCATGGAACCGAAATGAGGAATTTCAACTATCACAGGCCTGAAATGAATTGAAGACAATATGGGCAGAGTTTACTAAACAGATGGGGAACTGCACCTTGCATATTGCGTTCAGCACTAATTTTATGAGAATTTAAGAAGGAAAACCTGACATAACTCAATCTGAACTCATTCCCTAATGACATTTTTGTCCAAAAAAAGTTCAAAACTAATGCAACCAGACCAATGACCAGATTATGCTGTTCATGATTTATCTGCTTTCACTATGAAACAACAAATTAAACCACCATAGATCAACTCTTACCCTAAAAACTGTGCCCCGGCTGGCCCCATCTCCACCAGCCTGCTCACAAGACCCTCTCCCTCCACCATAGGGGGGGGGTATGCCAGGCGGTGTCTCTTTGCTAGTCGGCAAGTGATTCGTGTCGGTGCTGGACACTTCCTGGGTGGAATGATTATACGCATCCCATCATGACGACTTCCTCTCATCGACCCGCCCCGAGCGTCCACCATGAAACTCACTAGGAACCTACAAAAAGAGAATAAAGGATTAATGGAAGAGAACGAGGGAAAGAGATGAAAAAAGAAAGAGGGACACCACGCTAACCCACTACACAGACACGAACAAGTGAGAGACGATTCCCATGCTGTGATAACTGTACACCCAACACACGTGGTCAGAGAGAGAGAGAGAGGGAGGGAGAAGGGAAGGGTCTAAGCAGAAACGAAAAGGAGGAGAAACAGTAAGCGAGAACAGACTATTAAAGCAAGAGAGATAGAGACAGTCTAGTCAACACAGAGGAAAAACAATTAAAAAGAGTGACAGTGCTTCGAGCTGTTAAACCTGGCAGCATTTAGTCACTCATACAACAGCAGCAGAGATACCTCAACAGGGATTCCTTCAATATTGACTTACCAAAATATTACCATAGTCAGTGTACTCATGACTTGGTGTGCAAAGCTGAAATAATATCCTGTTTACTGCCAAGATCAATTGTTTCGAAGCAGTGATCAGTGTTTAACAGTGTGACCAAAAGCACCTCCACAGGTGGACAGGAAAACCCACAACACCCACTATCTGTTGTACCCATTATGTGAGCTGAATGCAGATTATATTGTGTGTTTGTTACATATACATGAGATCCTAACAATGATGACAAGGGCTGGGCAATAATTCTTTTTTTTCTTTCTTTTTTTTTAAAACAACTGGCATGTCAACATATTGGTGATAATCAATATATATACAATATACTACCATCAAAAGATTTTTATTGTCTAAAAAATACAATGAAAACTATATTGTTGTGATCAATATTTCATTATCATTTAAAAATATATTTTAAATTTTAATGTACTTTAAAATTTCATTCATTTTTGTGCAGATTTTTCAGCATCTTCTAGTATTCAGTGTCACATGATCCGCCAGTAATCATTCTAATATGCTGTTTTGGTGCTCAAGAACCATTTCTTATTATTATCATCGATGCTGAAAAGAGTTGTTGATTAAAATTTTAAGTGTGACACTTTAAGTGTGATGTGTCTTTGATTGACAAAAAGTTGCTTTGCGCTTTGTCTGTAACAAAGCAGAAATCTTTTTGTCATTTGAACATCCTGATGCATTTGACAGAGGTACCATTTTGACAAAATACCCATTTCAAATGTTTAATGTAAGAACTAAAACAGTAAAAATCTTGTTTTTCCACACTGTTTTCAAAGAAAAAGTAAATTAAAATCTTTAAAGTTATTTCATATGGTTCAATTTAACAATAAATTGCATTAAACTGCACTATTTACACAGTTTTAATAAAACATATTTTACTATGCCAGATATGCCACCCACAAGATTTACAGGAACATTACCAATGAATGGTACAAACAATGATCAATCTATTAAATTAGTATTAAATCAATAAATACAATATACTGTTCATTTTCAATATATCGCCCAGTCCTACTGATGAAATGGTGCAGCTTTAACAAGTAATTTCTAACTGTGAAATGAAGAACACTACAAAAAACTCCCATTCATCACAAAATGCCTAATGTGCTGATGGTGGAAATAGTGTGTGTAATAAGTGATCTGAAATTTATTTTATGACTGTGCTGAAGTTGCTGATTTCTGCATGTGATGAGGTCCATTTCCCAAAGACCGGCTAAACACCCAGTGTGGAGGAGCGCTCACACAGATGAGGAGATAAAACAGGGAACAAAACACCAGAGAGCAGGATAAAGAGCTTTAAAAAACAGGAGAGGACAGATGAAAAAATAGAGGGAAAAGACAGGACAGAAAGCTATAGAAAGATTGATGTCACCGGACTCAGTTTTCACCTGGAGTCATACTGAGGAAGCGGGGAGGAAGGGCTGCAAAAGAAAAAATTGACGGATAGAAAAAAGAACAGAAGAACAGCAGGAGGTAAAAAAAAAACAAAACAAAAAAAAAACATTCATTATTACAGTTGTTGTCATGGTAAAAAAAGCTGACATACATGTAAGAAAGACATGAAGCTGATGTCAAAAATCAGATCTTATGTGCAATGTACTTAGCAGAAAGTGTGGGGGAGGGAAATAAAAGAAATTAAAATGTGTTTTATGCAAACAACTCAATGAAGCCAATGAGAAGCCTTTCACATGCTTGCCCATGTTTGCAGAATGGCTGGATTAAATCATCATCCTCCAATCATAAACGGAATCATTATAATAAGCCAATGAGGTGCTCAGTCCCCCCTAAAGAGATCTAGGTGGTCAAAAGCAATACGTTTTTCCATTGAGATTAACAAGAATTAGAACAGAATTCATTTGGTGCCACTAATAGACAAAATTACACATTTATTTTCTTCTAAAATAAAATAGTAACTGTAAATACAAATATGTAAAATAAGAAGGACTGAGCACTACTATTCAACAGTTTGGGGACAGACATTTAATACTCTAATTCAGCAGGGATGCGTTCAAACCAACAGTAAAGATATTTATAATGCTACCAAAGATTTATATTCCAAATATATGTTCTTTTTGATGTTCTATTCAACAATTATGCTAAATAAATGTCTACGACTAACTTAACTTTACTGTTTTCAACTGATAATAAGACGACATTTTTCTTGAACAACATAATTTTTTTTTTATCTTACCAACCCCAAACTTTTGAATTATAGCGTATATACACACCATAAATAATAAAAAATATATTCATGTTGTGGTTACTAATGTGTTTGCAAACTTAATGTTAAACAACCTAAAAAACAAACAAATGAAAAAAAACTATTCTTACCCAGAATGCACAGGACTGCAGACAGTGTTATGTGAGTGGTCCACTGTATCAGGGGTCCAACTGTACCGCCGCATACACTCATTGTTGTATTCACGAGTCACTGCAAGATGCTGTAAACACATCCATATAAAAAAATTATATATATATATATATATATATATATACACAACACAAAACAATGTTTTTGGAAACATCACGATAATGCATCTGGATGAAACATGGCTTCAAACACGACAATCGACAAGAAAATTAAAAAGCTGAAAAAAACAATGAGTGAAAGACAACTAAATAACCACAGCAGATGGAGGTGGATCTTGTATTTCTAAACAAACAATAACACACAAATACAGATGAGTGAATAAATGAGAAAAAAATAGTGTGTTTGGATTTTTGTTTAATGAAAAGATGGAAAAGATGCAGAGAGATGATCTAACATGGCCACAATGAAGGACCTATACCTTATTCTGAGGGTCCACCATGTAGGAAATATCTTTAAATACACCCTGAAGCCAAACAAAGAGAGAGAAAATAAGTTTTATGTGAAGTGTTTATTTTATGTTGTTCAAAAACTAGTATCTGTAAATACTAAGTTGTAAAAGTCAATCCTGTCAAAATAAACGTTCGCTTTAGACATTGTGCCAGAAATATATTTCTATTATTTAGAATAATGTATGTGATAGGCTACTACTACCTCTAATGTTTAAAAAAATATAATACAAGTTTATTTAAGAAATAATTTATAACATTTATAATAACATTTATCTTTTATTTTAAAAGTAATTTACCAAAAAATGTGCTTAAATTTTATTCATTAAAAGACTATTTAAATTTGGGTGAAACTTGTTTTCTGTTTTTTATACTTTTATTACTTGTGGAAAAACTTGAGAAAAAAAGAATGGCATTGATTTTTGTATATTTTATTTCAGTTTGACTTTATTTAAAAAAATGTGTGTTTTTTAATGCTTTTGTGTTTTGCTTTGGTTCCGAAATTGGTACAGAGAACTGTGAATTTTCACTGGTATCGGTACCAAATACAGAAATGTTGGTACCATGACAACACTACTGACCTCATAACAGTTATTTTAATAAATGTTAATTGCTTGATACACATGCTAAATGAACAATCGCAGGAGTTTAGCCTGAATACTGAAAAGACCAACAGAACTCTGAACAGGAAAACACAAAATGGAAAAGCCTGACAGAGTCCAAGTCTGACCCTCCATCATTCTCTCTCTCTTCTTCCTACTTCCCAGTGTCTAACTAACTGTTTAAGGATAGATTGAGATCAAGCATTTTTGATTTCTAAAAGTACCTTTAAATAAACTCTTGTTAGACTGAAAGTCTCAAGTATAAGAGTTTATTTAAAGGCACATTTGGAAACGAGAATGTAACACTGGACAAAACAGAAGAACGTGTTTGTGACTGCATGGAAGGGGACCAGGCTTTCGTAAACCCCATGGGACCCAAAACAAATATTCCAAAACATTTTGCTGCATTGTAGAAAGTTCTGACTGGACTTTGTGCAATTATAGGACGAATGCCAGACAATGAATGGAATTAACAATACATCTATGGCTTTTTATGAGTACAGAGTTCAGGTGTAGCGATTCTTCATTTATTTTTCTAGTGCTGATCAGTCAGTATTGATGATGTATGATATTTCATATAACGGTGCAGTGAAGCACACACAAAACACATAATATCTATGGCAAAATGCAATTTGAATATTTGTTAGTACTGAATTCAATTCAATTTATGTTTATTTGCATAGTGCTTTTTACAATACATACCGTTTCAAAGCAGCTTTAAAGAAAATGTGTTTCTACAGTACATTACAGATGTGATTGATATGGCAGAAATGAACACTACTGAATAAACTACTACTGAAAAAGTATATTTATAATCTTTTTTAAACAGTTATTGTTAATGCTAAAATAAGTTAGCATATGTTATTATAGAATACCATAAATATAAGAAAAGTTGAAAAGAAGACTTATATAAAAACTAAATATTTAACTGAAATATTTAAAAACTAATGAAACAAAGAAAGACCAAAAATGAAATTTAACACGAAACCATAAAAATAAAAGCCAATTCAAAATATTTATAAATGCTACAAATAAAATTCATATTACATAACACTGATTATAAATACTATTTTCTTTAATTCATCCAGCAGCTTTGATGTATTAATGCATTCTGGGATTGCCATCATAACAAAGGATAAAGCCTTAAAATGCTGTCTATGAAGGAAACTAACTAGGGTTTGTACCACAGTAGTGTTTGGAAGCATGGTGCAGAGTAAACATAGACGCTTTTCCACCTTTACAGCAAACTTTTCTCAGAACAGTAGGGAATGGTTACAGTTATATATCCACTTGAGCTTGGTTCAGCATGATGCGATTACACACCATCCTCAGCCCAAAATTCTCAGCAATGTTGGTAGAATGAGTGCAGTGATGTCGTCACTTGTTTGTTGCCTGGCTACCAGTTTCTCTCTTTAGCTAGCAAAAGCACGCTATTTGAGTGAAGTAAACAGAAATATCTGATCATCCTCTATAACACGGCCGCTATTTACATCTCACACATCTGTAAACACTTGTCTTACCAAGGCAACGAATGATGCATTTGTATTACAAGTTCTGTTATCAGCCCCACAGTGGAAAATGAAACCATACCCGTACCGTATGTGCCTGAAAAAACAATAAAGCTACAAAAACAGTTTGGCCTGACGGTGGAAAAGCGGCTACAGCATAGAGTAAAAAACAAGACAGTGAAAGCCACAGAACGGGTGTTCTTACCGTGTCTTTGGTGGGCGCCAGCATCTCTTCAATCATCATGCTGTCCCGAGCGAAGGAGCTTCTGTTCAGAGTGTTGGACCTGTCTGAGCTGAAGGAGCGCAGACTGGAGTGTGTAAGAGGTTCACACATGTGTGCACGTATAAGCAGACACACACAAACACGAAAGCGAAAGACGCACAAAAAGGGACGGACGAACATAAACAAAACACAAAAATTACAGCATGCAACATCCAGGGAGAACAAAATTAAACACTTCAGATCAGAGAAGAAAAGAAAAGAAAAGAAAAGAAAAGAAAAGAAGTACAAAGAAAACAGAAAAGATGCTGTATGGGCAACATAACTATAACAGTAACATTTAAATTATTAAATCAGATACATTGGTAACACTTTATTTTACAGACTAATTGTCACTATTAACTACTTGCATTTTAGCATACCTATTACTAGCATTATCACTTATTATTACTTATTATTATAATTTATTATTTTGTAATTTATTATTAGTATCATTTCATTTTTTTCATCTTACTGACCCAAAACTATGGAAATTTGAACTGTAGTGTATACGAACAGAGGTTTTACTCTTTGTATACTAGTGCTAGTTACATTTATCTCCATCTTTGAGTGAATCTCACTCTTATCTCTATCTCATTGCTAAGCTGTTCTAAATGTGTATTAATGCATTGGTTGTTATGATTGTTGTTAACTCTTTAAAAAGTAACAGCAACTGCACAATCATACAATTTAAGGTATAATTTGATCAATATCACAGTTTTAGGTTTTGCTATGTACGGAGGTTTAACACTTATTGCGACTGATTTTGAAAAACCTATAATCCACGAGGAACAGTTACAGCAAGCACCGCTTATGAACTGACACTTTAAATAAGTGTTTTTCAGCTCAGATCAAATTTACGACTGTAAGAGAGTGCACCCTTCTGCAGTGCTCTTAGAAACGCCTGGATCCCTGCACGACAGCAGTCTTGGGTTGGCTGCATGGTGTGTGTATGAGAGATTGAAAATTCTGCAGCAATCAGCAGGATTTAAAGGTACAGTACTGAAGTGCACACAGCAGAACCGAAAGAAACACTGTCGGTTTGTGAGCTAGTTTTTGGATGAATGAGTTTACAACTCTCTTTCCAATTCTTCCTCTCTTCCTTTTGCACTTCATTTTCATTTGTCCTGATCTGCATTGTTTTTTTGGTTCTATAGCATTAAAGCATCCGACTCACCCTTCTCTGCAGCACTGCTCTTTTCATTTCCCTCCTCTGCATTAACTTAACTCTTTTCCCTTCTTTTCTTCATTATTCTACTTCTTTGCAATGCACTTCGCTCAAATGATCACACTATGAACAGAGCAAGCCAAGACTGTATCATGGCTCTGTGTGCATTAGCATGCACGCGAAACAGAATTAAGAGAAATATTTGTTCCCTCACTCTTCACAGGCTAAGCTATCCTCCAATCATATGCCTCCTACCTAACATACTGCAAACTAGCTGTGTGAACGCGTTTGTGTTAAAGCACACAATGTGGATTAACTATCCTCTGTGTGCATTTCTATCAAAAGCACACTAGCGATCAAAATCAAACAAGCTTAGAACACCATCTCTATTTTACATTTTTGCAATAAAATTGCCCTGCGATCAATGTGGTGAGTAACGGTCAATTAAATGTGCCGTCAGCGATGTGACGGAGTAATTGGCTTCAACTGCTGACTGATCAGTTTGAAGCTTTTGTCCCTGGATGTTACGTAGAGCACCACACAACTGAAACAAGGGCAAAACACAACATATATAAACACAATCCATGCCACACGAAACAAAAACTGACAAAGCAACCAAAACATAACAGTTAGCACATTAATCATTAACATTTCAGACATCAATAACATCTAAAACCACGATATATCACAACACACAACTACTGCCCACTTTTCCTTTAGTTTTAAAACACTCCTCACATCTTTTGCATTTATAAACCGTCTTCAAAAATGTTCCATGTTTTTTTTTTTTGTGATCGATAAGAAGCGTGTTTGGCTTCGGAGCCAGATAGAACAGATTAAACGTCAACGCAAGAGAAGTTCAGATACCAAAACTCCAGTTGAGATGCATGAATTTGTTCTATCAGGCCGAGGAGCTCAGGCCTCAGTGTATGAAAGGGATGAGACGCCACAGAAACGCACTGCACCAGATGACACAGTGGAGCGAGGCATGATGGGAGTTGTAGTACGTATGAAAAAGGGGCACAGACGGAAACGATAGCTACGAAGAGAGAAGGCGAAAGGCACAGAGAGGGAAAGGCAGAGAGAAAGACATCACTCTTACCTTATCCTGGGGCTAGAGAGAGTGAGAGAAGCCAAGAAAGAGAAAAGAGAGTAAAATGTACTGGACGTGGCAGAAGCAGTGAGAGTTAAGCATGGCACTGAGGCTCTGCCACGGCATGTGTTGTGCTCCTAAACAGGACTGGCTGCGCGTTTGGTAAAAACATTCAACATCAGTAGCCCTATGTAAGAGCAAACAATGCCAGGCTGATGTTAACAAAACAAAGAGGCAGAAAATATGAAGCTCTGTACGATATCCATCTAAATTCCAACACTACCAATCCAAACAGCAAAAACATTTCCAAGACATGAAACAGTGTGCCTTACCTTGACTAAGCAGCTGGGATACTAAGTACTTTGCAAATGACGTAATTATACCAATAATCTACACAGCTAATTTGACTCGCATTTGACTATTTAGTGCCTCTTGTGCAAGAAAGCCGCAGTGTCAATATCCAAATGCAGCAAACCATAAAGCTAATTCTTCCCTTTGAGCTACACTGGAGTTGAAATGATCAATCATAACTACAGGCGATGAGAGACTGAAGGTCTGCATCCATCAGATCACACCTTCACTTGCACACAAACAGAGTCACGTACTTTCCAGACTTTGTCACTCAGCGTTCTCTTTCCGGTGATGATGTAATTGTTTTCAGTCATTTACCCCTATCCTCAACGCCATAACCACTGGCACACAAAAGCTAGCCAATCAGAATTCACTGTCCTTCATAACAAGAGCAAATCAGGCTCCATTGTGCCACATAATGCTCACATGACAAGAGTGGTACCTTTTCATCCTGACTCACCTCTCCCTCACCTGCTATGCTCATTATTCATCAGCCACGATAAACAGATAATGACCTTATAAATGAAAGAACGGGATGTGTTTCAGCACAAAACACCACAGATGTGCATCTGCCTTAAACTTTTCTCATTAGCTTACAATTATAACAAAGAACCACAGGCTACCATCTTAGAAAAGCATTGTACCTTTAGGAATACAACAGCATTTTCGATTTTTCTTATATTTTACAGAACTTTTGTGATCTGGTCAGATTTGGCAAATGGTTATACGGATGATGACTATGATTTATTAACAATACGTTTAAGCCTGTCATTGATCATCCAAGTCTCTTTTATGCATGTATTTACACTTGGTCCCTTGTATTTTTCCTAAACATATATATAAACATAAATAGAGGATATGGAATTACAAAACCAACTTAGGAGATGCAGCTTGGCCACTAGAGCTAAGGGGTATAACGATCTGTAATCTGACAACAGCACAGTATGTCTACTTTTATATTGTTTATTTTGCTGTATGTAAATACATATCTGCATTGCACAGTACTCTTTATGGTTATTGATGCATAACAGTGATAAAGAAACGGGTATAAATGAGAAAATACAGAACAAAATGTGCATGTTGTTAAATAGAATTACTAAGGACAATAATTCAAGGTAAAGAAGTCAGTGTGTTCATATTGCCCACCAATATGGGCCAGTGTCAATACATCAGGTTGTACAGGCCATATAAGACACTTTACATAAAAAAAAATTAAATTCAAGTTACAAAATGGACATCCAAATGCATAACAAATGTGACCCTGGACCACAAAACCAGTCTTAAGTCGCTGGGGTTTATTTGTAAAATACATTGCATGGGTCAAAATTATAGATTTTTTTTAATGCCAAAAATCATTAAGTAAAGATCACATTCCATGAAGAGTTTTTGTAAAATTCCTACTGTAAACATATCAAAATGTCATTTTTGATTAGTAAAATGCATTGATAAGATATTCATTTGAACAACATTAAAGGTGATTTGCTCAGTATTTCGATTTTTTGCACCCTCCGATTCCAGATGTTCAAATAGATGCATCTCGGCCAAATATTGTCCTATCCTAACAAACCATGTATCAATAGGAGGCTTATTTATTGAGCTTTCATATGATGTATTCAAATCAATTTTGTAAAATTTTACCTTATGACAGGTTTTGTGCTCCATGGTCACAAATATGATTAAACAAAATGCATGAAGTAACCTAGTGTCCTCTTTGTGTACTGTTCTTACTAAAAGCCAAGATAAACTTAGTCAAAAGCCTTTTACAGAGTCTATTATCTGACAATATATTTAATTTATATTTTATCTTGTGCATTATAATAATATCCGTTTCAAACTTTAAAACTTTTCAATGTTTTTTTTTTTATATATATAAAAAAACAGAGGCACAAATTACAGTTGCAAAGTCTGAGCATAGGTTTTGGCTGAAGTGGCATAGCTGCATGATGTAACCTCTATTCAAATATTAAATACTGTAAAATATTAATGTTTGCACTAAAAGTACAACAGGTGTTTTTTTCTGTGATTATTTGCACAACAGTTTCTCATAGGTTTATCCTGTACTAAAAACACTTATGTCATGCACACTTTAACTTGAACGACACACGGTGAGTTGAATTTGTGTAGTGGGACGAGTTTCCAGAGAACTAAAATCCCAGTGTTTATGTACAGTAAAAGAGAGAATATGAAGACTGACAGCACAGCACTGAATGCACTATGAAGCTGACCAGGATTCATCAAATCAAATCTTATCCCTCATTCCTCATCTGTTTTTTACCATCTTTCTTTTCATGAAGCGTTTTTATAAATCCAGACTAAAAGCATATACACTAAGACCGCAGTATAGCTTTTAGAGAAGACCAGCTAAACACCACAACCTAAGCCTATCCAAACGATCATCCATCTAAACACCTTCTAAAAACCATCCGCTTGTGTCATTATAACCTGCAATATATATATATATATATATATATATATATATATATTTGCCACTCATAGAGAACCAGCATAAGGTATACAAGCAAGCATCAAAATATATAAATAAGCTCCATTACCTGGCAGAGCGGGCTCCAATACTGAAACCCATGTACCCCTCCTGCGGCAGGGAGTCATCCCCCAATTCCCTCAGGTCCTGTGGCCGAAGATACTTCTCAGTCTCACCGGTCATTGCATCTTCACCTGCAGAGATAGGACAGGCTGTAGGTGAGCTCACTTGAAGGTGAACTGTTACGGTGACCTATCAGCAGCTGCGGCAATTAGTTCCCCCCACGTTGCTCTAATTAAATAAAACCAAAGCGATTTACAGTATACTTATTGCCAAGACAGTCCTTCTAAGGCAACCAGAGGTTAAGTGTCTAGCTTGAATGCACAATGGTAATAATTTGTAGCTTATCTCATGTGGGGTGAACCAACCGGATCACACGGACGTCTTGTGTCACGCAACATCCAGATCGCAGCTTCTAGATTATTAATCGATGTCACTTAACACCTGGGTGTTCCTCTGTACCACCGTGAATAACAGAAACATAGGTGGAGATATTTCACTGACATACAGTGGAAATGTTCTGCTGCATCAGACACCACTGCACCTCCTGCTATGAAGCAAGTTTTAATCTCACCCCAAGAGTTTCTTAAACCTGATAAAAACACACACACAGCTAAGGCTGGTTTGCTAGTTTCTCAGCGTGGACTTTTTGGGCCACTTTCATGCAGGTCAATCTGGGACACCATGCAAGACCAGCAAATAATTTTTAAAGCTGTTTTTAACAGCAGGTACCATGTGATAATAATATGACAATAAAAATAACACATTGTATGGGTAAAAAATAAACTATTTTTGTAAGGTAAATATATCAAAACCAAATTTTTGAGCAATAATATGCATTACTAAGAACTTCATTTGGGCAACTTTAAAGGTGATTTTCTCAATATTAAGATTTTTTTTTTTTGCACCCTCAGATTCCAGATTTCTAATATTTGTTTCTCAAATTCTTATTGTCCTATTTAAAAAAATGCATAAATGGAAAGCGTACTTATTCAGCTTTTCAGATGATGAAAATCTGAATTTTAAAAAAATTACCCTTAAAACTGGTTTTGTGTTCCAGGGTCACAAATGGGTTTTTGTGCACTTTTAAGATGACCAGATAGGCTTAACTGCCTGTTTAAACCAGCAAAACATGTTTTTGTTTTCTATAGTTTGATAAAAACATTAAGTTGCAATGTTTTTTGTTTTTTTTTAATACTTCTAAAAAGAAACGGATGCGTTAGCTGTCCACCAAGACACTGTCGTACACATATAACGCGTAGTGTATGTCGACAGCTCGTTAGCCTTCGGATAGTTGTTATTTTTTATAAGATAAGGCTATGTTGCATAAAATGACGTCTAGGTAGGCAGCTCCGAGGGTTTTGAGACACAGCCAACATCTTTTTCGTTTCTCTCATAAACGCGACTCTCTCTGTCCTCTCTCTCCGTGCTGCAGCCCCTCCCCTCCCGCTACTGAACTCCTCCGTTTCCCTAACCGGATCGCTAATACCTTCCTACTCCGGTACCGAATTAACGACTTAATGACAACGAACAGCCATGACAAAGACTAACAGATCGCCCTGCCTAAAAACAGAAGACACTGTATTTGACGCCATTCTGAGTTTCAAAAGTGCTTATTTAAATAATATATCAGAGCCGCTGTATGCAGCAGAGCCCCAAAACACCGCAGTATTCTGACACAGCGACAGTCCTATCAACACTCACATAAAAGCGCTGCCATATCCCACTCCAACACTGATATATCCGTTATTAGCGTATTCCTCAGAATATTTCTTCAGTTCTTAGATGAAGCCTGTATCCTCAAAGAAAAAAAACAAAGCCTGATGATGAGGACTCTATTCGGGGTGCTCACGAGAGAGTGGGTCGTCCCGAGTCGACCAGAACTCTCGCAGCACTGGATGTGCGAGATTTACATCCGTTCATTCGCCCGGTAAAAGTTAAATCACAAGGCAGCCCGGGTCAAACGAAGAAGGATCTACCAAAGCTGCACTCTCACATGTCAGGGGAGCTCTGCTCTCTTTCCAATCCAACTCCGCGCGCGCGCAGAAACAGAGCAGCTTCAGTGCGCGCGCGCGCGTGTGTTGCTAAAGATTTTGCAGGTCTAGCAGCAAGTGCAAGGTGGTAATAAAACACCAAGTACTGTCAACATAGTTCTCTCAGGAGAATGAAGGGAGAGAGTGCAAGCACATTTCTAATATATGCGTGTTCTGGTTTGGCTGTACTTCTGAGGGTCAAGTAATATGAAAATCTCCTCAGAAACAAAGAAACCTGTTGAATCTTGTTATGCTTTACATTATATCTAATCATAGGTGTTGATAGACCCTAATTTCAGGCAGAAATCCACGCCTGAATATTACAAAAGTTAACAGGTCTGTGCAAGTGTTGTTATTGTTAAACAAAACATAATCTAAACATTTTAAAGCATTTAAAGTGCTTCCTTGGTAACTCTGACGACTAAAAACAAATGCATAAAACCTGTGCAAAATGCAGAAAAATTATTAATGCTAAAAATAACATAAAAAATATCAATTTAAATCTAATTTATAATATTAATGAATACTTGACAATATATACAAAATACAAAGGGTTGCATCTAAGTTAAAAGAAAAACTGTGTCTTCACTAAGCATCATAAGACATAATAAGTGTGTGTGTGTGTGTGTATTTGGAAAGTTCTGTAAACAGATAAATGTCTTTTATCAGCTAATGTCAAGGTCTCTCGGACACTCAGAGTCACTACAGAACATTCCTGACACTCATTACAAAGTGCTACAGTACATTACATAACCGTAAGGAAGTTCACCCACTTCTAAGCAATGTACTTACAGTGCATGCACGCAACATCTCCTTTTAACCATGTGTGTAATTTTCTGAACTAGGTACTGTGCTTTTGGGCGTTTGCTGGAAATATCACCATTAAGATATTAAACTCACTGTGATAAAATAATTAAAACAGCTTAATAAAGAGATTAAATACAGGGTACCCACAGCCACGAAATTTTAAAAGTGTAATTTCCAGATCTGAAATAATCATGTAAAAAAAAATAATAATAATAATACGTAACAGAAAAAAAAACGGAAAAATAAATAAAAGGTCTATAGTCAATATAAATGTTGTATTTATAACAGTAAAATGATAAAGGCAATTTAAAAGCTAAGCTTTTGTATAATTATGAATTTTGAAAACTGTTTTGATTCATTCAAAATTAAAGAAAATTTTATTTTTGATAAAGTAATATAAATTATTTTTAAATGATTACAGAAATTTTGGCTTAACTAAAATGGTAATGAAGATACATTAGTAGCTAAATAGTAATATTTTAAAACACTGAAAGCAACAACAATCTACCTAAAATTTACATTTTAAACTGAAAACTATAAATATTACAAATAAATAAAAAATAAATAGTAGATTAATATAAAAAGAATTATATTAAAATTTAAAATACAATTTTTTAATCAAGATGAATTTTAAAAAGTATAATATAAATGAAATAACACCGTATTTATTAAACTCTAAAATGAATCATCGTAATTAAAATGTAGAAATGCAGTTTCTGCAAGTAAGGTCTAGGTTTAAGGTATAGCAAATAAAATTAGCGCAATATATAACAGTAGACTCCACCATAATATGACAACAAACAGCTGTATGAGTTACAAAATCAGATCGGGGATCAAAGGTGCAGTGTTCATTGCTTCGGTCTGACATAAGACCTTCATGCACAGCTTAACGGGAATACACAGATAACTTCCAGGATAACCTATTGATCTATTATAGGCATCTGGTATTAATACACACACACACATGCATTAATGCACACTATACCTCTCAGTGTACTGCTAAGCCAGCAGTTTTAACACTAGACTTCAGCACTTTACTGCTTTGTCATATTCCAAGGCTATCTCTCTATCCCTCTCCATTTTTCATGTCTCTCTCTCTCTCTTTCTCAGGTAGAGGGGTGACACCTGTGGGCCAAGTCAGTGTCACCTGCAGCATTGTGAGCGTATCTGCTGACATACACGGTAACCGTATACCCCCATCTCTATATCCGAGTAACCATGGAGAGGGGTGCAATGAGGGACATCAAGCTCATGAATATTTCAGAGTTGCACCAGGAAACAAGAGAGAGAGTCTGGCATCATAGTCAACACGTGGAGTGTTTTCTTCTCCTGCTGACACCAGCTTCACTGTATCCCAGGCAACTGTATGAGTCACATACAGGCTTTTGTGGGCATCTGTTATTGTGTTTCTTTGTGTGAGCAATGTAAATATGTTTTTTTAACTATGAAAAAAAAAACTGTGTTCGAGTGTCATGTCGGCATAGACAGGAAATCACAGCCATCACACTCTGGCTATGTGCATACAGAGAAAACACACAGCGCACTGCAAAGCCAGGCGAGAGGAACGCATCTAAGCCGAGCGAGTGTGTGTGTGAAGCGAGGGATGATTAAAAAGGGGAGGAAAAAACAGAACTGCAGAAGTGTGTACCTTCTTCCCCATCAGCATGAGCTTCATGATCTTTCACAGCTGTCAAACATACAGTACACAGCAATAGGTTAAATGTACATGCTCTCTCTCTCTCTTCCTCTCTGTCTCTCTCTCTTCCTCTCTCTCACACACACACACAGAATAACGAAGGCAGATAGTTTTAGCCCAGTGATCATGGTGCAAGCTAGTAGGCAGCTGTCAAAATTACTATTTGAATTTAAAATATAAATAATATTTTAACAGCCGCCTCACTGATTCAGTGTGCAAATGGTCACAGCAGAGTAAAGAGTTCTTTATATCAGTGTAAACCAATATAGTTCACCAAGAAAGGGCGTGTGTGTTTAGATCAGCACTTAATCAGCTTTACCTTCATCATCAGACATGTCAAGGAACTCATTCATGGTCTCCGGGACATTGATCTTGTGTTTCTCAGTTACAGGCTGGTCAAAAATGGAAAATATGAAACATATGAGTCACTCAAACTTCCATGAAAATTAAGAGTACGAAATTTATAATCATATTCATAATATGACATAACTTATTTTTTTAAATCAATGATATAATACAGATATAATACAAAATTCTTGCTTATATCAATAAGCTGCTAATTATTTTATGTTAGTGCTGATAACCAAAATATTATAGAAATATATAGAAATGTCAAATTATATTTTAATTAAAATTATAATTTAATTACATTTTAACATTAATATTAAATTTTATATTATTTTGTATTTTAAATGCGACAAGTGAATTCAGGCATCACAACAATATAATGTACTGAATAAAAAACACATATTGATTCAGAGAGTGTCATTAAATTATTACTGTTTTTAAAGGTGAACTTTAACTTTGGCATTAGGTGATGGTAAAACTAATCAGCACAAATGACTAAATGTCCAGTAAGAGTTAAAACATTGTACACTCAAAATTCAAATTAAAGTTTGTTAATTAAAAAAACAACATAACATGGCTTACAGTTTTTAATTAATTTTTTAATAAGTTGCAATTAATTTCTATGTTAATCGTGGACACTGAGGGTAGAGGATGTTGATGGAAGTAGGTCAGGATGCAGATGGTGGCACAGGTTGAATTTGTTACCGTGGCAGTTAGGTTTTCATCTGTAACTCCTCTCAGTGTGTCCACTACAGAGATGTACCCCAGTCGACGAGCGATGGAGAGAGCATTGTTCCCATTCTGCCATACACAAATACAAAACAAAGACTTTACATTTGTATATGGGGCATTTTATATGAGGCATATTTCAATTTTGGTATTTTGAGCATAATAGAGTGTGTTTATATTAAAGGTACAATCCCATAAATACCTGTACTGTGCCTTTTGATTAATTTAATGCATAATTAAAAAAAAACCAAAACGTATTATTCTTTAAAAATACTCACCCCAAACTTTTGAGTGTAGTGTAGTGCTTGTGTGTATATGTGCGTGTGTGCTACAGTACACTGCTGACCAAGGTTGACAGCTTGCTGAGACAAGCAGATATTCCCAGCATGCTTCAGTACTCACCACTGTGAGTTCATTGGGCGAAGCTCCATACTGAAGCAGCATATTAATGATGTGGGTGTGCCCTTGCTGAGCTGCCTGGTGTAGAGGTGCATAACCGTTCTGTGCACCGAATTACGCAAAAAGAGAGTCAATTCACATGCAAAACAAGATAATATCTCTAAATATCTTTCTACAAGCTACTAACAGACTTACCTTTGTTTTGGCATTAGGCTTGGCCTGATTCTCTAACAGGAAGTTAGCCATCTTCACATTGCCATAGTGACAAGCCACATGCAACGGAGTGTAACCACTCTATAAGAAGAATATGACGGACAAGAGAATATCAGACACTGATACTGATAGTCCACATAATCTATGATCCTGTAACCTATGGAAAAAACACAAAACCTGAACCCTGACCTTGGTTTGAGCATCAATTTCTGCTCCGTGGTTCAACAGCACTTCAGCAACGCCTGCCCTGTCATCCTGTGCAGCCAGGTGAAGCGGAGTGAGACCGTTCTGTTTTACAAACACATAATGTGAGCCACACTACTGCTTAATCATAACTGTGGCCTTTATGTATTATTGTGTAAGTACAGTATGTTTACCTTATTGCCCATATTAACATTAGCCTGTTTGGTGAGCAGCAGGGACACAAGGTCCACACTGCCCTCCTGTGAAGCGAGGTGGAGGGGACTGATGCCCTGACGGGTCACTGTGTTACACTCCGCCCCATATTCCAGCAACGTTGTCCCAATCTCCAACTGATTCTTCTTAGCTGCAATATGAAGAGGTGTGTAGCCATTCTAGAGAGAATGAAAGAGAAAGAAGATACAAAGATACTGAATGTTTTTAAATAGAAATACTATGAAGACATGCAATAATCTTTTTCTTCGCTAGTACTTTTCTAAAGTACACAAACCAATCAGGATTTGTCAAATTTAGCAAAACAGAGACTGCAAGAAGCATTCAAGCACTTAACTCCCCTCAAATTCCTACTGTGTTACCATGAAATGCAAGACTTGAATTATAGAATTGCAAACATATGCTTAATCCGTATTTTTGTCTTGTTTTCTATAAAAACATCTAAAAAAAAGTAATAAATAATAATAAATAATAAAAAGATCAATATACTTGAGATTTTGTTTTTACATTAATCAAACACTGTCAATGTCACTAGAAGGACATGATGATGAGAAAAACATGAGATTGCAGGAAAAAAAAAAATTTCACCGCTTTTGCATTTGCTGTACACTGCCCTGCATAAATAAAGGCAAAATCGTCTGAAAACAAAAAAGCAGCATAATGTTTTGCAATTTTTTCCCATTACCATATCTATCTACGAGCTCCAAATAAAGTAAAATAAAGTTCATTAAAATTAAAACTACCCGAAAATAGGTTTTTGCAAGACATGTTCTATTTTGTTTCTCAGGTAAAATGAGTGTGTTAGAATACAACTTGTTTAACAACTCTTCCGTGCTGTTTTGTGTTCATTTAGTTTCATTTACCTTTTGATTTCCTGCAATTTACCATCAACTTTCAGCCTAAGCCTTCCTCCACAGATGTGATTGGTACACAGTAACATCTTGTGACTCTTGAGATCTGAATGTGTAAGGTCAATAATAGCTACACCAGGGCCCGGTTTCAGAGGCTGGGCTTAGCCTAAATCAGGATCAGGCCATAGTTCAGTTAGGACTTTTATAAGGTAATTTTTATAAACATGCCTTAGAAAAAATCATTACTGGTGTTCATCTTAAGACCAAACAAAGGCACTGACATGTTTTAAGATCAGCCAGTGCAAGTTTTACATTTTAAAGATTTATAGATTTACATTTTAAATCTTGTGTGTGAAACCGGGGGGTAGGTAGATTTCAACGGCAAACAGCACGAAAGGGTTCATCCAGCAACCCAGTCCCAGCTATTGATGGGTTGGAGAGTGTGTGTGTACCTTCGCAGCAGAATGAGGAGACGCTCCCTGGTCCAGCAACAACAGAGCCACTCTCTGATTATCATAGTGAGCAGCCACATGCAGCGGTGTTAACCCAGTCTATAATATACACACAGACCCAAGCACGATCACAAACACCAGCATGCACACAAACACAGGATGCATGCATGTATGCCAGAACATACAGTGCATGAGTGTGCACATGGTGGGTGTGCACACACACGGACACACACATAAACACAAACACACCATGTTAAAGTTAGAGGGAAGAAATCCCAGCAAACTACATTAAGCTACCAGCATGAGTTCACCTATAGTATGACAAGAAAAAACTCTTTCAAGAGATGATTGTGTATTTCCTTAACACAGATTAAAAAGAATAGTTCACCCAGAAATGAACATTATATAAAAAATTACTCACGCTCAGACCATTCAAGACATTCTTGTTAAGCTAAAATTTTTATTGTGTGCTATGTACATTTGGGTAAAATACTCTCTTAGGCTTTTGTGTTATATTTTCTTATCTACATTGTTAAACTTATTACAAAGCATAATCTATGTTAAGGAAAACAGACTCTTGTGACAACACTGCTGACTTAATGACACAGGAAAATCAGCAAAATGTGTCAACTCTGTAAATATCTCTCAATAAAGCTAGTTATGACAGTCATGACAGTAGTGCAAGAATAGTGAGGGGGAGCCATTTGGGGAAAGGTTGACACAGATGAACAGATGAAGACAAATGACCAAAATGACGCACTGTGCCCTGGTCTAAGGCGTCATGGTTGGGTTGGTTAGCTTGGCCCAGTTAGCCCCTGCTGGTCGTTGATGTAACTACACCATCTGGCTATAAAATCATGTTTCTTCACTGAAAGCCATTCAAAAATAGCTGTTATATATAAAATAATGTACTCTGACCACTTCTTTTAGGCAGACACTTATTTCATTACATTACAGTTAATGGTTTACCAATGCCCTATTTAATTTTTTTCAGACTTTTGAAACAATGACAAATGGAACTGCACACAAACAAGCACGAGTGAGGTTCACATAAAATTTTGGGACAGGACCAAGCTGCGATATGTAAACAAATGTAAACCACCATGCATACATGGGCATATTTGTTATTGTGTGTATAATATTTGCATGTTCACCAACCTTTCCTGCTGCATCCGGCGCAGCTTTCTTTTGCAGCAGAAGATTGGCTACTTCCAACTGCCCATACTTTGCAGCCACATGCAGGGGAGTGAATCCTTTCTGTGGTTGTATATGTGGTAATGAAAGTAGGAGAGAGAACAAAAGAATAAAAAAGATGCATAGTTTTGCTGTTTTCATTATTACAGAGTAAGTATGATAAAGCACTATGCACACAAACCAAACCCCAGTGGGGTCCAGGTTTGTCTCTCTATTTGTTTAATCAAAAATAAAGTAAAAACAGGAATATTTTCAAAAATTATTACTATTTTAAAAATAAATATTTTCTATTTTAATATATTTTACACTAATTTCTGTGATGGCAAAGCTGAAATTTCACCAGCCAGTCTGTAGTGTCACATGATCTTTATAATATGCTTAATTGGTATTAAAGAAACATTTCTTGTTATTACCAATGTTAAAAACAGTTGTCCTGTTTTGTGTGTAAAACATGACACATTTTATTCAGGAGTATATGCATAGAGAGTCATTTATTTGAAACATAAATCTTTTGTAAAAATTTTGGTGTTACTTTTGTTCAATTTAAAGCATACTCGCTAAAATAAAGTATCCTTTTGTTATTCCTTTTCTCATTTTACATGATGACTTTTATTTTACATTCCAAATGTTCAATGTGGTTTCAGACGTTTGCCCAGCACAGTAAGTGATTATGCAGTACAAACACACACCTTAGTTGCTGCTGAGAGGGATGTACCCTGCTCCAGCAAGAGAGCTGTTATCTCCTGATGACCCTCACGGGCGGCGAGGTGGAGAGGGGTGTAGCCAGAGGTGGTGGCAGCATTGGGTAACGCCCCTTTCTGCAGCAACTGCTGCACAATCTCCAATTTTCCCAGGCGGCTCGCTATATGCAGGGCTGTTTGATCATCCTAGAAATTTATATTATGGAAATAGAGACAAAGCAATGGTAGGCAAAACTGAAAAGCTCATCTGTCATGTGTTAATCATCTGTGTGACAGGATGTGGACAGTGGTTTATTCAAATTTAAGCTAAGGTGTGTGTCTCACCTTGGCTTTGATGTCCACTTTAGCACCATTCTGTAGCAGGTATCTGACGACATCAGCCTGGCCGGCCCTTGCTGCCATGTGCAAAGCTGTTTCACCTCTCTAACAAACATTTAATGAAGTGCATGTGAGTTGTAAGCTTTTTCTCAATTCTTTTTTTCACAGCACTTTTTTTTATCCACTTGATATTTGTGACCCTTGACGCCAAAACCGGTCCTAAGTCAAAAATGCACTCTATGGGCTGAAATTACTGATTTTAATTTTTTTTTACCAAAAAATCATTAGGATATTAAGTAAAGATAATTTTCCATTAAGATTTTTAGCTAATTTCCTACCATGAATATATTAAAACGTAACTTTTGAATAGTAATATGAATTGCTAAGAACTTAATTTGAACAACTTTACAACAAGGCAATTTTTTTAGCATGTTCAGATTCCAGATATTCAAAGAGTTGTATTTTGGCCAAGTATTGTTCTATTCTAAGAAACCATACATCAACAGAAAGCTCATTTATTCAGCTTTCTGGTGATGTATTTTAAATAAATTCAAAAATGTACCTTTATAATTGGTTTTGTGGTCCCAGGTCACATTTGCTATTTATTAATTCAAAATAAATTTCAAAATAACTCATTATCAATATGTTTAATGAAAAAAAATCAAAGAAGGATATGAATTGTTTTAATTAAATTGTATTTGGAAAGTAAAAAAAAAAAAAAAATATATATATATATATATATATATATAGTTATTTTTTTTTTCTCCCACAAGTACATTTTGTATTCTCATTCAAACTTCATCAATAACACTTGAGGGAAAAAAAACTGAAAAAAAGCAATATAATTTACAGTATCTAACTCAAAATTATTTTGACCTGGAAAAGAGACATTTTTGAGCCAAGTTCAAAGTTTGGCTTCTTTAACATTCATAATTAGTTTTTTTTTTTTTTTTTTTTTAAAATTTAAAAAAGTAAAATTTTCACAGAATGATTCACAGAGCAAATGCAGTATCTGTGAGCGACACTGCACCTAAAGAGGAAACGTACTACATTTGTGGTATTGGGTGAGGCTCCATGATGCGTGAGCTGTTTCACTATGTTCTCATGACCCATAAATGCAGCAACATGGATGGGTGTCAATCCCGACTAAAACGACCAAACAAACACAATCATTAAAGCATATATAAAACAGATTGTACTATTATGTTTCCCAAGCATATAGACTTAAAAGCTGTGAAAACTAAACTAATTTTAGTGCTTTTATGGTACAATATCATATCACATAAGTTATCAATACAAACATTCAATCCTCATATTTCTCTCATACCTCAGTGACTGCCTGCAGAGATGCCCCATGTTTCAGCAGCAGTTCCATCACCTTCACTCGGTTCTTCTTACAGGCAATATGAAGAGGTGTAAAACCGTTCTGTTGACGTAGACACAAACATGCTGTGCTTGACTGAGATGCCACCACACCCACATTTACCAGAAGTGGGGAACCACAAAAACCGTCCTCTGGTTAAACGAACCCACTGCATTCTGCAATAAAGCTGTGTGCTTCTGTTCACTTTACCTGTTGTGAACTCCAATCAAGTTATTTCTAATCTTCAGGTTTATTTTTAAACTGTCATAAGAATGTCTCGGTATTACTATGGCAACAAGCTCGCATTGTGTCACCCTCCCTGCCACAACTGTGTTTTTGTTGCACACATTGTGAAGCGAGAGATTAACATAATACAGCTGCATCTGTTAACACAGGAAAATGAACCCAGTCACCCCGAGAAAAAAACTGCAGAGAGCAAGGAAACAGCGAAAGGATATTTTCTAAATTTGAATGTGTATGGCTCTCACCAGGGCTTTAGCGTTAGGGTTAGCTTTCTTATCCACAATGACTTTGGCCACTTTGTAATGTCCGCAGTGAGCGGCCACGTGCAGTGCCGTCAGGTAATCGTTGGTGACATCATCCACGGGAGCATTGTGCTGAAGGAGCAGCTGGACACAGTTCAGGTGATCCCCTTGGGTCGCCATGTGCAGAGGAGACAGACCATTCTATAGCAAACCAAAAAAATAGCATTTAACAAGAATAATGGTAAAAGATTAATTATTTTTTTAAGTCTATGAAACCAATATGCTTTGGCACCTAAAACCACAATCTATGGTGAGATATCAGATTCCTGCAGTCAGGAAAACATTCGATAGCAAAGAGGGTTTGACAAACATGTCGCTTCTGTAGAAATAATGGCCACATGAGGGCAGCCTTAGGCATGTGCAGAGGTTTGGGTAAATCAGGGATCAAGCATACCCACATATGGCAAACTAATTCTTGGGGTCAGAGAAGCAGAGGTCTTACTTTCGTCTTGGATAAGATTGGAGCTCCCCTGTCCAGCAGCATCTCAACAACCTGCTCATGTCCACTGCGTGCACCACAATGCAGAGGGGTTAAACCATCCTACACACACACAGGCAAACACAAATTTAAAATGTTACATAATATTAAAAAAGTACCCTCTGAGATCATACTCCTAGGAACAGCTGACAGCACAGAGAAACCTCAGCACCTCCAGATGCTCCACTGACACTATATGCTGACCTGCTTGATATTTCTTGCAAAGCTATTCAACTTTAGGCAGCTGTATTGCTGTTTCTAATTCTTTGTATCTTGCCCGATAGTTATCTCTACTAATGCGCCTACACTGAAGATTTATATATTTGTTTAAATATATTTATTAATATTCAGTTTATTTTGTTTTGACATTTTAACCACGTCACAGTCACCTCACAGGAACTTGACATCACAGAAAGTTGACATCCAGTATTTACACAGTGCATAATGTTTTCTTAAACTTGGGCACATCTGTGATATCACTGAGATCAAAAGTCAAAGGGTGAGCTACTATACACTGTAAAAAATGGCCGTGAATTTAACTGTAAAAAAACTGTGAAAATGCTACGGTAAAGCCCCGTTAAATAGATAATGGTAAATTCCTGTCAAATTTACAGGGAAACACCGTAAACTGACATTCCCAGAATTCCCTGCATTGCATTTTAAATTGTGTTTAAATTTGATGTTTTTCCTTTAAAATGACAATGTTTCTTTTTAGTTTTTTTGTATCAGTTATGTTTATATGGGTTGAATGTTACATGTAATGTTGTTAAATTAACGTTTATTGCCCATTTTAGTTTAATAATTCTTACCATGATGGTGTTTAGTGTTTGTGAATGACACTGAGCACCTTCTTTATGTGTTACTATTTAAAGGTGCTTGTGATTAACTTTGGTTCATCGTGTGAGTTTCTTATCACCATCTGCACTTGGTAGTTATCAGTGTATTTCAAATGTACAAAATAGATTTCACTACTTTAATAGGCTGGCATATTACCATTGTATTTGAATTTACGGTATTTAACTGTAAATTTAAAATAAAACCGTAAAACTATTGACAAAAAAAAATGTGTTACCTTATTTTTCACGGTTTTATACTGGCAACCACAGCTGCTGTTTTTTTACCGTAAATTTCTTTTTACAGTGTACATAACTACAGGTACATCCTAAGAAGCTGCCTGATATTTCCCTTAAGGTGAAGCTTGCTGAAAGTCACTTTTTATTATTCCTATACTAATAGCATATTTTATATGTCCAGCTTCATAATATCTGTAGGGTCATATGACATTGAAGACTGAATGAACATTCAGCTTTACCATCATTTGATATAAATTAAATGCATTATATTAATTCTGTATAAAAAAAAAAAATAATGTTTTAAATATTTTGCAATATTACTTATTTCACTGTAAAAATCCATGTAACATTTTTTCAAAACCATACAAAAAAACCCCTAATGACATTTGTTACCTTGGTCTTGGCATCAATTTTCGCTCCACGGTCCAGCAGCAACTTTACCATGTTTCCGTTCCCCCTCTTAGCCGCCACATGCAGTGGAGTGATGTCATTCTGTATGTAACCCACACAAACACCACAGCAGACACAGCAGATACAAGAGAGATAGTTACAATCACACTAGACATAATGTATGAAATAACAGTAATATATATTTCTGGGAAAAAATACAACATATTCTGAATGGCATATGAGATGCATTGCTACCATGTGCATGTGACCCTCAGGCTGAAGCAGATTCATACTGAGCCAGCCATATGACAGTTTAGAGAGTTCAGCCGAGAGGACATTTGGCAGACTTACACAAACACACACATACATGTGAGCATGTGTGCTCACAAAGAGCCTTAGGCAGATCATTTAGCTCATTCATCAAAACACTTATGGAGCATTTTTGACTCGAGTCTGGTGACAATACTGTACAACATTAATGCAATACTGCCCCCATTTGACAATCAGAGGAACTGCATTATAACAGTCATTGAAATCAAATCTTGGTGCATGTTGAAAGGGATTTTTCCAAAGCGTGGAATGTGGAAGTGTGGTTGTAAGAATTATCAAGGTCAAAGATAAGATTAAAATAGATTTTCGGGAAATGTTTTCTTGAAATCTGTTAAAATTGGTCCACTAGAGCAGTAGATGGTGCTGTGATCTCACCCTTGCCATGAAGTCCACTGCTGCTCCTCTATTTAACAGTAGTGTTGCTACGTTGATGTTTCCATAGTGAGCAGCAATGTGGAGCGGAGTGAAACCACTCTGATGAAAAGAAAGACAAAGAACACAATTATTGAAACAATTATTTATGAGTCCGTTAGCTATCCATGTTTCCTTAGACTTGGGATCTGTTTTCTCTTACTAATAATAATAATCCTGTCATTTATAGTAAAAAAAAATATATGGTCTCATCACAAATGATCACAAATAATTTAATTTGTATTCTTTACATTCCATCAATAAAAACCCAAAGCAAATGACAATGGACCTGAGACTGTTACGACGAAAAAAACTCTTCATATAATATAAGAACATTTTGAATATGAAACGCAGCTGTCAAAGCGAGATGGAGGTGTCCAGCAAAGGCCTTCCAGTCATGGAGATTTCCATCTCAATTAGCCAATAATCCGACACAAAGCAGGTGGTGCTCAGCATAGCCCTTCCCCACCTCTGTTTGCTCTCTCATCTCCAAGGGAACGTGGCTCCACCCATTTTGAGGGGAATTATTGCAATTATTAGCCACAGGCATGAATGGAAAAACAGTGGGGGTTTTAACATTTCCAGTTGCACACTAACAGACTATGATATTTACAATACTAACTCTAGACAAGAGACAACACATACAGTACCTGTAAGGAAAACGGAATAAACATTCTCATAATCACCGTACAGTCATCATGATAAGTGCATTCACATTTATTTTCACTCAGAACACCCGCTAAATGCTTTAAATTCATGACACTTTACATGTATGTGTTAGTTTGCAATTTTAGCAACGCTCATTATCATGCAAACCTGTGAACTATAAATCTACACGGCCAAACTGCTGTTGCTTGCCGTGGGACAAACCTGACCATGCACATGTGCAGATTCTTTTTGCAACATTGCAACAATTCTAAACGGCAAGATTTTCAGCTGTTTAACTGAAACCAAGGGAGGTATTTGTCTAAAGGCCCATGCACAAGTCCCAGAGAGGACGGACTAAACTACCAGACCATCTCATCTCTGCAGCTGGCCAGCCGGGTTCCTGTTTCACAGCCAAACCAAATGAATAGATGTCTCACAACTTCTAATGTTCAAAGGAACAACATGCTACTTCCAGTTAGTAATAAAAGCTGTTTATAAGGTCAAACTTAAAATGCACCATTTTTCCACATTTACAGTAGCAGGATGTGCCAGTAAAGTGACCTTTGCGTTATGCAGTACTCTAATTCTAATGAATTCTCTTCTCTTCTTCTCTTCATCACCAAAAGGCCAGATGGATTTTCACAAACAATTTAGACATTTTCACAAAGTGCTGTACTGCAACAATTCTTGTTTGGCACAAGAAAATCAAGCCAGATATTTTGAGAATAAATAAATAATAAATAATAATAAAAAAATAAGCTTAAAAAAGCTGCACAATTTAACATAATGTAGCCTATGATAAGTTTGCAGGATAGGTGTTTGCATTTTCCTGTGTGTATTTGTAATATTTATCTTGAAAGATCTGTTGCATAAATCATTAAATCTCTATAAGCAGCAAATATTTTTATGATTTATTTTGCATTAATTCTATAAAATAAATCTTTATGCAAGTGTGAAACGTTATTATATAAGACGGCTAACTTATAGGCTTAATTTAATATCACTGACTAAATATAATTTGAATGTTAGCGATTTAAATTAAATCAGTAGTGCTTCATTAATTGTCAAAATAAATTGCAGAATAATTCCAGCGAATGCAAATCTTAGCAGGTCTGTCACCTTTTTGGATCCGCTTGAAACATTTCCATTGCAATATGCCGTGCGTTTCTTAGTTTGCATGTGTTATGAGGATTTGCAGTGCATTTCTTCATTTGCACGAGTTGTGAGGTTGGCAGCACTTGTGTTGTCAACTTGATGAAAATGATTTCTTAATGTGCTGGTGTTTTCTCTATTTGCAGCGCGTTGAGCTCTCTCAGCCACCGTATTTATAGGTCTTTAAAACTCTTGAACTGAATGCTTTGACAAATGGAATTTGAATTCCTGGAATATAGATTCAAAATGTAAAATTATAACTATTTCTACAACTGATGATTGGCAAATGAAGGTCGTGACAATTATAATTGAAAGGGAGCATTTAATAGAAGAGAAATAAATCAGATCAATATTTTTTGCCTGTTTTGGGTAGGAGAAAAATGTAATTAAATCTGAATTAAATAAAAATAGTATTTTTGTGAAATAACAAAAAGCCACAAAACTCCTGTTTTGATATTATGTTGTTTCCTAAATGTGAACTATAGCATTCATGTTTGATCTACATATTGTCCAGCAAAAGTAGCCTAGATCTAGTGCTATTTTACATCACATGTTGAGGTAAACCTTTTGGGGAAACTTCTCTATAATATCACTATCTTATCAAAGGGCTCTAAAAATTGGAACACTTAAACTAACAGTTTCTGTTTACCAATGTTACCATCATTACTAGCAACTACCACACCACCACTGACACAAAACTCTTTTCACCAATCAGAAAGCTGTATGTTTAAGATGTGGAACCTCGGCCTGTAGCTGCAGAAATCAAAGCATGCTTCAGCCCTCCACCCAAAGCATGGTCTCATTCCTCCATTCCCAGAGAGGGAGGGCACATAGCCAACAAGAGAAGAGAAAACAGGAAATGATACAAAAATAGAGATGGTACAACAAGGGTGGGAGCAACACTAGGGGGTGTTCTAGCCAAAGCAGGGGTGGAGGTGGGGGGTCAACAGCTCAATGTTTATCGTGAGTATACCTCTGTCGTTCTATTCACCATCATCTACGTTGAGATGTGAGGAAAGGAGAGAATGGGCAGTTAGTGAACACTGACAGGTAAACCAAAACAAAGAAACAAAAGACACATATCTAAAGACAGGACTAAGTGTGGGTGAGTGAGTTAGAGGATAAAGATAACACAAATCACATTTAAAAAACATAGATAGCGTATGATAAACCGCTCTTGATTCCATTATAACATTCTAACATTCGTCTAAAGATACATATATTTGACCAGCACAATGCTGGTAGTAAGTGATAGACGGAGAGAAAAAATTGCGAGCAGTGGATAAACATGTTTGCAAGTAACTTTCAGACAGACCTTGGACTCAACATCCGCGTTGTGGTCATTCTGAAGAAGCAGAGCTGCAGATTTGGTGTCGTCCTTGCGAGCTGCGATGTGTAGTGCAGGCAGACGGACTTTACCTTTTGTGTCATTCTCTAACAACAGAGAAACCACCTGATCATGACCCTGCTGCAGGGCTACGGCTAACGGTGTAAAGCCATCCTAAACAGAAGAAGACAAACAGGCTTTTTTTATTTCATGGCTTCACAAATATATTAAGCAGAGCAACTGTTTTATACATTGATAATAAAAGGAAAGAGCACCAAATCATCATATTAGATTTATTTATGTTCATGCAACAATGAAGACTGAAGTAATGGCTACTTTAAAATTCACATTTTTACTACATTTTTGTTAATCAAATGCAGCCTAAGCATAAGAGACGGATGTGAGGAATAGGCAGCACTTATCTGTGAACTGCTCAAGGTCACACAGGCTTACCTCAATAATCAATAAAAGACTCACACAAACACACATACACACAAACCTCTGTGGCGATGCTCTGGCTGGAGTTGTTCTCCAGGAGGAAGCGCACTACATCTAGATGGTTTTCCTGTGCAGCCATATACAGTGGGGTAAAGCCATTCTGAAACAAACAGTGCATTAATGTTACATTAATTAACATGCATTTAAAATAATAGCTGGATATCTCAGCTAATTCATCCCCCATCTTACTACTAGACTACTAGACACAGCTACATTCTGCTGAGCATCCCACCCCCTCGTCTCAGCAAAGAGAAATCAATCAGAAGTGAAAAGGTTTATTTGAATTACTTCATAAGCATTAAGCACAAACCCTTACTGTGGTAACCAGACAGCTAGGTTGCCATGGCAAACCTATCATTCTTAATATTTCTGAAATCATCTGAGATTTCCCCAGAGGACAGACCTCTATTACACCCCCCATATGTAACCTCGGTGACCCGGTTCCCATAGTAACACAAAGATGCTGACAGTGCAGGTAGAAGAGAGCAACACTTTGTGATGATGGAGCATCAAGCAGACACAGCCTGCCTTCATCATCATGTTTATTTCTTAGCACTTTATCTTCAACCTCAAAATCTGGTTCCTTTCATTTTATGTGTAAATGTCTCATTCAAATGGAATTAGTTCAGTGATTGTTTCAGATATGATGATCACATAAGCATATGACTGCTAATGAGAAAGCCAATTATAACGTATTTGACACAAAAGAATCTGAGTTACCACAAAAAGAGACAATAAAAAGTATAGAATATGTCTCTTTTAACCAGTGTTTACATGTACTGTGTACTGTGTTGAGCTCAGTGCAAGAAATACTTTTATAACTGGCACTCAAGTAATGTAGGTGGCCTTCATAACTTGCCGAGCTCAAGTTTAAAGCAGTGTGTATGTGTGTTTATTTGGGTGGTCATTGGCTGGCCATCTAAAATAGAAACAGATTAAGGGCGTACGTGATCTGCATGGCAAAAAAGCTCCATGTGTGTGTTAGTGGGTATATAAAAGTTTGTGTGGTCTGAAATGTGTACCTGGCTCTGTGCATTGACGTTGGCCCCATTGGTCACAAGCTCTCTCACCACTTCTGCCTGTCCTGCCAGTGAGGCAATGTGCAGTGCCGTGTTTCCTTTCTGGATTAGAGCAGAAGCAGAAACAACAGAGAGAGAGAGAGAGAGAGAAAATGAGTGGCATCTCTTGATTAATCTCTCCACCACCTGTTTAAATCACCCCCATCTAATGGGCGCTTTTGTTCCCCTAGCGTCCCCCCAGCCACCATTCCGTCCCCTCTGCCAGAGAGGTGTTGTTTCCGCTGGCCTGTAATTTACCTCCATACACACTTCATTCCTGCAGAGTGAATGCAGCACTAGAGGCTTTTTATACCCAGTGTGAACATGCTCATAGGAGCAAACATCAGACACAGATACAAACATCTCCTCGAGCTGGAGGCTCCGTGTGCGTGTGTGTGTCAAACTGACCTTGGTTGCTGCATCTACGTTGGCTTCTAGTTTGAGCAGCTCGGCCACCACATCCACATGCCCCTCTTTAGATGCCAGGTGCAATGCATTCAACCCATTCTGAAATATAAAAATGCAAGTTCTGTTAAGTTCTAAATAGTAAGGTTGTGGTTGTCTTTCAGGTATACTGCTACATACTGATATAAGCCTGAACCAGAATGGAAATATATAAACACATATCACACGTACAGTAGGCATAGTCACAAATCACTGCTTAAAAGAAATTAATCAAACATTGTTTGTTTTTTACACCAAATAAGACATTTATGAAAAATATGTGAAAATTAATATCAAACAATTCCTTTAAATTAATATTAACATAAAAACAACAACAACAAAAAACATAAATTTAATTAAATTAATAGTTTATTATAATAGTTATTATAATAGTTAATTATAATAGTTAATTAACTAATTATTAAAGTTTTTTCCCCCCTATTTTAATAAAACCACAAGCTTTTTACCTGTCTTTTACAAAACATGTGATCTGGCTGATTTCACACAACTGTGATGTTTTCCTATTGCAAAAAGTTACCACTGATTCCAGCATTATTTTTGTTATTTCTAAATTACTTTTCTAATAGGCAAAGTTTTTAGTTTTCAAATCCTTAATATCAGCAACACTACACGACATTACAAAATCATCATATACAATACTGTTTATAAAATTTGCAGTCAGTATGTTTCACTACTTTTTAACATAGTCTGTTATAGGCTCACCAAAGCTGCACTTATTTAATCAAACATGCAGCAAAAACAGTAATTTTATAATATTATTACAATAATTCCAGTTTCCAGCCTTTAGAAATCATTTAATATGCTGATTGCATGTTCAAGGAACATTCTTTTTTTATTATTAAAGATAAAAACCTTTTGTGCGTTGCTTAATGTTATCTTTAGGACAATTCAAATGGAAAGTTAAATAATGTTAAATTGTTAAAAATATTTTGTAAAATCTCTTTACTGTCACTTTGATCAATTTAATGCATCCTTGCTGAATAAAAGTACTAATTTCTACCCCGCCAAAAAAAAAACGTAATGACCCAAAACGTCTCAACAGTATTATAACATCATAACTATCATAAATATATGGATGATAATCTGAAAGTGTTTACTTCCATTATTCTCCGTAATGATAATGATATTGCTACATCCTGTCACATGGTACAGAAATGATTCATACCTGATTGCAGATGTTGATGTCAACACCAGTCTTCAGGTAGTCAAGGACCTTCTCAAGGTTTCCTGCCCTCGCTGCCCGCAGGTAACTGGCATTGCTGTCCGACTGCAAGTAATGAGAGAAAATGCAGAAGATTATTATTCCATTGACAAGGTCAAAGGGCAAATCCAGGGCAACTGAGGTCAAATCCAAGAATCAAGGATAAACAAACATATTTCCAGCTTTCAGCTCAATAAATCAATGAAAGGCAAACCAAAAATTCATACCAACTCCATTTTTACTCAGTGCCATTTGTCTCCAAACACACACACAAATATCCAAAGAAGCATCAGCTTTAGTCTACCGGTCGATGTCCTACAGGGAAACTATGATTGCAGCGTGACAGAGGATCAAAGTTGCACTGAACACCTAAAACTCTGGCAGTCCATCTATCAGCAAATATCCCAGCGTTCCAGCCGAAGATCCAGCCAAAAACAGCTCTTGCCTCTCATCAACGGATACGGAACAGAACACTAAATAACGGCTATTATTCTGACACAGGTTTCCGCCCACTTTCCCTCATGATCTCTCAGTCTCTCACTCAGAATTAGTTTTCTCTTCTCATGCGTATATGAGAAAGAGTGCCGGATTTGAGCGAAAACCCAACAAGGGTATGTGTGTGTGTGCCTTGTGAATGTGTCTTCTTTTGTCAGCCTCAGTTTGATTCGGGGACACTGCGCTTGACATAAGAGGACACACAGCAAAATTTCAATACACTTCACCTCACTCACACACAATTTTATAAAGAATAGGAGAGGGTTATCTCAGAGACACACGCTCACATGGGGAATTCCTCTAAATGAGAGGCTATATTTAGTTCTCACTAAACCTAGGACAAACTCCTCCCCGTATCTACTATCAATGTGTGTGTGCTGGCACGAAAGTCTGGAAAGGAAAGCTCGCTTTCTAAAAGTAACAACTGAGTTTGACATGCATATCATGCATATTCATATAGCGACCAGAGCACATTGCACAGAAAAGGACAAATTTGGGTTTTTTGTGATGGTGTGTGTATGCGTCTATATTGTTGTATGAGATTCACAGTTCATAATGAACTC